>JAUPFV010000001.1:113096770-114296770 GCA_036936605.1 Limnanthes douglasii subsp. nivea
ATCGGAAATATTATCAACAAGAATTTTTTTTTGAAGTATACATTGATGATGTTGCTACGCTCTCTGGTGTTATTTCACAGATCTTTGACAAAGATTTGATGGGCCTACCTTTTGTGAAATGTATGCAAACTTCTGCTATCATCAGCTTAGTTTAGATTTCCACAGGCGTTGTAAAGGCCTTCCAATTTTAGTAGAATAAGACTTTTTGTAAACTAAAAGTTATGGAGTTTGAGTCCCTCTCCAACCTTTCTTGGTTTAGTCTATAAAAAATATATAGAAATGACAAATCATTTTACAGAACTAGACGGGCCAATTAATCTTGTGCTATGTAGGACATGGAGGGTAATTGCCAGAAGGCCCACTCCTAGAGTTAATTCCATATCACATAGTCATGGCCAGAATATTTGAGAAATGTTTTGGACCAAATTGGACCGCTTCTTAAAATCCTATATACTCTAAAATATATTTTTAACATAAGAAAGAAAAACGAAACAGAAACAAATATTTATATAAAAATACATATAGGTTATGAATTTTAAAATAAATAAAATCCAAAAGAATTAAATATTATTTTACACAAACAATATTTTTTTAATACTAGATATCATAAAAAAAAATTAATTTCATACTGTTATTGGTGATATTTATTGTGTTTGGTTGATTCAACTTAGGACTTTTGGCCTGAATGAGAAACGATGATCGGAGTTACGGGCAGAAAATAGTGTTGAAGTAGTAAACTCTTTGTGTATGAGTAGAGTGAGCGGTAAAAGTTGGTGAATCAATGAAAAACATGAATAAAAGTGAGAACGTGGAACGTGGACAGGCGTTGAGCAAATGTACAGGAGATTTAGAAACGCAAAGCACCCCGGAACATAAGTACTTTTTGCAGAAAGTATCAGCCTTCGCGACGGAAGCAATGTCTATATTTACAGTCTTAGAGCATCCCAACAGCTAGTCTATTATTTAGGTAAATATAGATTAAATTACCACATTTTTTAATTTTAGACTATTAAATAATACAACAAACTAGTGATAATTAAGTTAGCCTTTTAGTTTTGTATCGATAAAGAAAATAAAGAAAAGTTATACAAATTGTATAACCGCCTAAGTAAATATAAGTTATCAAAATAAAATCTATAATTTAGAGTACCTTTTAGATTTACCGTTGGAAAACATTTTTTATTTTAAATAATAGATATTTTTACTATACAATGTGAAATAACGTATTGGTTGGGAATATTCTTACATTGCGACTCTAGCAACTGAATATCACCAATACGCAATGTACATTACATTGCGTATTGGTTGGGAATATTCTTACATTGCGTATAAGTTATCCAATGTTTATTTGGCATATCAATTAGTATATCGCTACATAGGTGGGATGAGACAACACTTTCAGGACCAACTGAATATGTTTGACCCTGTGAATGTGTCTGAAGCACATCTACGCGCACTGTATCTAGAGAAATCCCTTTCGCAAAGGCCTTATGGAAAGAATACTGCCATGACAACATCAATGGTATTTCCAAAAATAACGGTTCCAGTTCCTAGCCCAACAGTACCAACTGCCACCCCTATTCGTACAGGTGCTAACTCACAAGTCCTTAGTCGTGCAGGTACTTCCTTGTAAGTAAGGTGCTACAATTGTCATGAACTATGGTGCGTTGCTTTCCATTGTCCAAAATTACGACAACAACCATAAAAATTAAGAGGTTTGTTCACCAGAGCTCCTGATTTCGATCTGGAAGGTGAACCACAGTTTGATGAGGAACAGGAGGATATTGTTGATGAGGTTCAGTCGGACCATGTTACAGGAGGAGATGTTGGACAAACATTGGTTTAAAGCATGTCCAATTTACACCGAAGGAAAAATGTGAAGGGGACGATTGGTTGCAAAACAAAAAATTTCAATCGACTTGTACTATTAGGGGAAAGGTATAGAAATTCGTAATTGATTCAGGGAGTTGCAAAAACGTGATTTTTGAAGAGGTTACGCCAAAGCTGGACTTGAAGATAGAAGACCACCCCAACCCCTACAAACTCGACTGGTTAGAGAAAGGTAGTGAGGTAAAAATCTCTAAAAGATGTCTAGTGTCTTTTTCTGTCGGTGACTATAAGGATAAAGCATGATGTGATGTTATTGCTATGAATGCTTGTCACTTATTGATAGGTCGACGATGACATTATGATAGTGGGAAAAGCCAATTTAGTTTCATATAGAATAACATTAGATTCATATTAACACCATCTAAAGAGGTAGCTCTAAAACCTGCACTTGTTGTATCACAAGAGTCAATAACTTTTTGGCTCGTAAAGCATTTATAGAGCATGTTAGTGATACATGAATTTTTAATCTATCGGTGGTTAAATAATGTAATGATGATCCTTTTGCTAGGATTCCTGAGCGCGTTCACCCGTTATTAATAAAAGTTTATGTTGCGTTTCCTGATAATCTGCCTACAGGTCTTCCTCCATTAAGAGACATTCAACACCAAATTAACCTAGTACCATGTGCTAATCTGCCAAACCGACCACATTACTGGATGGGTCCGAATGAGCAAGAGGAGTTCCTTAGATAGGCGGGAGAACTATAGACTGAAGGTTACATCCGTGAACACCTCTGTTCTTGTGCAGTTCCATACTACTAACACAAAAGAAAGACGACTCCATGAGGATGTGTGTTCATAGTGGGGCTATCAACAAAATCACAGTCAAGTATCGGTTTCCTATTCCTCGGTTTGATGACTTATTTAATCAGTTGAGTGCTGTTACGACTTTTAGAAAATCGGATTTGAAGAGCGAGTATCACTAGATTCGGATTCCCATGAGAGATTAGTGAAATACAGATTTTAAGACTCGTGAAGGTTTGTTTGATTGGATGGTCATGACATTAGGAATTTCCAATTCTCGTAGCACGTTTATGAGGGTGATGCACCCAGATTGAGCATTGGAGTTGTACTCAGTCAACGAGGCTGACTTGAAGCCTACTTCAGTGAGAAGTTAAGTTGAGCGAAACTCAATTACAACACCTATGACAATGAGTTCTATGTATTGATGAAGACTTTGAAGCATTGAAGTTACTAATTAGCCTATTACGAATTTTTATTGTACACCGACCATGATGCCTTGAAACATCTGCAAAATCATGAAAAGCTATTTTCATGCTAGGTGCGTTGGGCAACGTTTACCCAATAATTTACCATTTTTATCAAGAATAGTTCGGGCTAGTTAACTGCATAGCTGATGCACTTAGTTAACACGGTATGATGATTTGTATGGAAGGCAAGGTGGTGGGATTCGAGATGCTGATGGATCTACTGGCTACCGATTCATATTTTGGTCATAATTTGGAGACGTCAAAGCCGGGTTTAGAAAATATTTTGCAATGACCAAAGTCTACCTCTTCAAAGGTAACTTAATCTGTATTCCTGCGGGAATTTTAAATTTACCGATTGTATAGAAAAAGAACAACGAGGGGCATAATGGTAGAAATCAAACCCTCCACTATATATATCCAACCATTTTTTTTAGCCGTATTTGAGGAAAGATGTTATCTGTTTTTTAGATGGTTGTTGGGTTTGCCAGATTGCCAAAGGTACATCCTCCAATGCGGGTCTATACTTACCATTCCGAATATTGGAGAGACTGTAGCGAAGTGTTATCATGAATTTCGTCTCTGGATTGGCGCGAATGCGGAGAGGTAACAATTCTGTTTTTGTCATGGTGGATACGTTCTCTAAAATAACCCGCTTTATTGCCTGCAAGAAAACCACATATGTTGTGAATGTTGCTAATTTATAATTTCGAGAGGTCTACCGCTTACATGGTCTACTCCTGAATATCATTACTGATTGCGATATGCGGTTTTTCGGGAACTTTTGGAAGAGTTTGTAGCGCCTTAAAAACATAAAGTGGAGTTTTAGAAGCGTGTATCACCCACAGACAGACGACTAAACCGAGGTAACTAATCAAACGTTCGGAAACATGTTGCATATAGAGGTATCCATGAACTTAAAATCATGAGATTCTTGCTTTTATCACGTTGAGTTTGCCTACAACAGGCACCACAAACGAAGTACATGGTATAGTCCATTCATGGTAGTATATGGTTATCACCCACATGGTCTTATAGATTTGGCTTTCCCAACTCTTGATAAGGTTTCAGCTAGGATGGAAACCACCATCAATGATCAATGAGAGATCCATGAGAACATGAGAAAACATCTTGATGATACAACTCCGAAGTACAGGGTTGCCGCAGATTTAGAAGCGTCGACTGTTAGAGTTTATAGTAGGGGATTTTGTATGAGAAATTTTGACCAAAGATCGTTATCTTGCATTTGAATACAACAAACTAACTGCAAGGAAGGTCGGTCTATTTGAAATCATTGATAAGATTAACCCCAATGCATATAGGTTAAATCTACCCAGCTACATGAAAATCAACGTGAAGACCCTAGTGGCGTTTACCAATGCCATTGATGATGATGAGCCTGAACATTTATGGGCGAATTCTTCTTAAAAAAGAGAGGATAATGTAGTAGCACATGCCCATGGCTATATGGCCTTTTTGGACAAAGGGAAATGGACCTTATATGGGACTCCGGTATCAGAATTAGGCCCCGCGACTACACAAATCGAACGTGTCGAGAAGCCTGACGAAATTCGGAAGCATCACAGGACATAACCCAATGATGAAGTTCGAGTCCAAAATTCTAGCTTTTAGGGCCTCATTTATATGTTTTCGTGATTTTTTCAATTTTGTAATTTATATTTATTTATTTAAAATACTTAGACAACTTTAATCAATTTGAAATTAGGCTGGGCTATTTTCATATGAACGATTTTTAATTTTTGTGTAAGGTTCCGAGCACTTCTATAAAAGGCTCTAAAACTTTATTTTTGCCGTCAGAATTTTTGAATCAAATTAGAGACTGTTTTTCTCTAAGTATTTTTATCTCTAACCTAGAGTTAGGGTTTATATCCACTGTTTCATTTTATTCTCTTGATTGCAGACGTCGACTCTGTTTTTTACATTCATTCGCCATCATTTAGGAATAGGGTTGGCACATGACGGAGAAGTAAAGCATCGATTGATACATGTGCTTGCATATGTAGGGTTATTTCTATGAAAATGCAACTCTATATGTATATCCCCACCTACTGGATTTTATTTAGTTACATGATGATGTTTTCTAGTTATTCGATATTGAATGGGCGAAGACTAATAATCCTATGGATAGTAGTTTATGGGATTGCACGTGAAGAATTAAGAATGAAAGAGTTCCTTGAAATGATCAACATCACTGCGACTAGTAAAATTACCTACTATTACTTGAAGATGTTGAACCATCCTAGTGTTAATGTCGATCTCTTGGATTTAAAGAAAACATGAAAGGAGACGTTGGTCTTCCTCAGTGGGAATTATGAAAATTCGCTAAGTTATTGTCGAGCCAGTAGTGTCTCGGTATTGGTCGTACCATAATAACTTTTCTTGATTATACTTCTATATTTCAGGGATATATATTATTAAAGATGTTGGAGCATATATTGACTTGGATCTTTGTTTGTACGCATGGTTACATTTTGCAAAGTTCTTATAACAGGTTACTAAGTATCTAGACATGTAGAAGGATAATTACAAAACTCTTAGAGACTTCTCCACTAAACTTAATGCAGTAAAAAACTAGCTTTTATCCATGGTCGGTCTATACTACTGTGATTGAAGAGTTCTTAACAAAATTTGAACCAGTATGCGAGGCGCATAAGACTTCAACTATAGCACTCATAGCTAGTACTGGAGGTGCTGGTCTGGTACAACCTATTACTTCACTAGTACCCCATAAATAAGTTATGATCGAAGAATACATAAGGTAGTTCTCCAAAAAAGGAAAGAGAATATGGAAGATGGTTTGGCTACCCAAAAAATCCTCAAGGATAAGGTGGCTCGGAAGGCTTCTTACGTCACTCAAGTGACTCAAAGCATGAAAGATAAAGATTCTTTAAAAATGAATGATGAAGACATCTAAATATATTCGATTGAATACCAACATAAAATATACATTAAAACCTCTTGCTCGTTCACCAAGATATGTAACGATGTTAAATAATCCTAAAATTCTTACAATATTACATTACATTATAGTCTTTATTCAAATTCCTCACCATCAACAACATCTTAAAAATAGTAAGCATATGTCGCCCGTTTTTAAGATAAAGTGATTCAGAGAAGCAACTTTTTTATTCATCCTTTGTATCACCTTCGTGGTTTTAAGTGGACTCATCTCTTTTATTGTTGTAATTTGATTTGGGTCAGCATCGATTACACCTTTTTAACAATGAAACCAATACATTTCCCTCAAGTAAGAAAAAAAATTACTAAATCTAGTTGAGCTTCATATTGTGCTTTTGTAGTGTAGCCAAAATTCCGTTCAAGTCAGGTCAACTAAGTGGTACTATATTTTACGTTTTTTACAAACATGCTGACAATGTATACCTCCATATTTTTCCTGAGCTGAGCTTTGAACATCTTGTTCACTTTCGTCGATATGTGGCTATACTCATTAAGTAGTAGTAGTAGTAGTGGAACTTCGTCGTTGGTAGTCAATGTTATTTTATCTTGATCGTTCAAGTTCATCCTTATTTGATTATACTTTGCCTATGCATCCATAAAATATAATAGTTTGTGACACGTGCAAAGGTCAACCAATTTGTCTTTTCAAGGGAAAGGTAACGAATCTTTAGGCCATGTTCAGTTAAGCCCCATCAAATCGATGCATACCCTCTATTTTTCATTCTTCTTTTCAATCAGGACGGGTTCCTTCCCCCACCCAAATTCCATATAACTCACCGCCCTTATGTATCCCATCTCTAACAGCTTTTTGACCTTTTCTTGCATGATTTTGGATTGATCTAACATTAAATACATGCGGGTCAATCATAAGACTATGAGTAGCAAACAATTTGAGTCTACTTGTCACTAATGTATTATCGCAATGAAAGATTTCTTTGTGTTTGTTATTTTGACATAATAGTCTAGCCTTATTCAATATTCATGTTATTGGATAGAAGAGATACTAGATGAAAAGACAGTGAAGATGAAGCAAGTGTTAAACACATTAAAGAGAGTTGGAGTGAATAGAAAAGACATTGTAATTTAGTGGGTCATAAATTACACATTAAGGACTCTAAATGTTTTTTCCTTTTTAAGTGTTACAGTCTTTATAAAACCAATAGCTAGGGATTTTTTGTGTATGCATCGAAACTGGCAGATTCACTGTGTCTTTCTAATAAAATTGATATTTAGGAGGCCGGGAGACGTAGGCATAATTTGCTGAACTCCGTTAACAATTGTGTGTTTTATTTCACTTTTGTTTTTTTCTTTTCTTTTGATCTGATTGCAGGAAAATTGTGTATTTTCCCAAAAACCTTTTTTACCTTAAGCCAATTTAGAAGGTTGGATAAACTGGAGATCATTGGGTATTCCGACTCGGTTTTTGGTGGATGCGCAGACACATTAAAAAGCACGTCAGGCAACATATTCTTATTGGCTGGAGGTGCAATATCCTGGAAAAGTGTAAAGCAAACACTTATTGCATCGTCCACCATGGCAGGAGAATTTGTTACATGCTTTGAGGCATCAAACCAGGCATTGTGGTTGCGGAATTTTGTTACTGGATTACGCATTGTACAAGGAATAAAAGGCCCTCTGAGGTTATATTACGATAACAATTCCGCAGTGCAATACTCTAACAGCAACAGGAGCGCGTCTAAATCCAAGCACATAGACATAAAGTTTCTATCTGTTAAAGAAAGAGTACAGATGGGTCAGATAAGTATAGAGCACATCGGAATAAACTTCATGATAGCAGATCCCCTAACAAAGGCAGTTTTGCCTAAGATTTTCCAGGGACACACCATCAGTATGGGTGTAGTTGATTTAGAGGATTGTTAGTTTCAGTGGGAGAGTTTGTAATAGGATCTGATATTATATTTTGCAGTATTGTGCACATTAAAGTTTATTGCAATATATATATGCTTGGAAATATTTATTAATATCTGTACAGTATTGGATCTCCAAAAGTATAAACCATTTAAGAGTAGATATGTACGATTACAAGCTATATTACTCTTAGGTCACGCTCCAGAATTGGCCCAAGTAATTGATTGATAATGGTAATGTGATTACTGTTGCATCTTATTGTTCACATTACAAGAAAGAGGTCTTTAGTCCTTTATTGTTATCAGTCATGTACGGGGTTGTACCGTTAGCCCATTGATAATGAATATAGGGATCCCATTAAAGTTGAATATGTATTCTTGAGTAGCATATGATGGTCCAAGTGAGAGATTGTTGGAATATATTTATTTAATATATTTATAGACTAACAATAATTTGGACCGACATGCTTATTAAACATATTTGATTATTGTCTTAAGGAAGTCCAAATTAAAAGTAGTCGAGTTAATTATTTAATTAACTAAATTGGATCTATGGGTAAAAAGGCGTTATGGGCTCAAGTGTGGTAACGAGGTTGAATTTGGGCACTGTGATGAAGAGGGCCCAAATCTCAACACTTAAGCCTGAATTAATAAATCAGGGATATAAATTGAATTATCAATTTATTGGGTTTTGGTCCGAGACACAAAGAAGTAATAAAGGATGAGTTTTACAATGTTGGACTTCACATTGTAAATTCTATAAATAAGGGGCTAGGTTTAGGTATTTCATCACTCTAAACTCTAATCAGAAATACGACCGCTTCCTTCAGTGTCTGAAAACTTTTTCCAACTTTTTCCTTTTTCTCTAATTTGATTCTGCAGGTTTCTCAATTTCATAAACGGGATCTCTGGGGAATGTGAAATCGCTGAAGATTACAAAAGAACAAAAGAGAATACTAAATGGAGAGCAGCAAGCAAACCCGTACGTGTTATTGGTTTTCGATTTATTCATTAAGTGAATCTACAAAGGTAATTATTTTTCCGCGATTTGTCATATATTATTTGATTCGATATTGAGTAATATATAACATTACTAACATGGATACCAGTCCTGAACCAGCTGCTTATAGGATACATCCATCCTAAGCAGGATCCCGCTCCTGATACAAAGAACCGCAGTGTAGGAGAGAATTTGAATTCTAATGGAAAGATTTCCGCTAATTGATCGCCAAGGTGATTCTGACTAGCAGCTATGGTGAGCTCATTGTCAAGTGGATTCAAGGTTGTGGGTTCGGTGGAAAATTACAGGTGATACATACTATTACAGTCAAATGCTTAAGAGCTGTAGAAGACGAATTTATATTTTCTCGATTTGACAAAAATGTATGGACAGTTCAACTGCAGGATGATGAATTTGGCGATGCAGAAAACTTGTTCGATAAAATGTCTGATAGAGAACAATAAGCTGTTCCAGTAGAGCTGAGCCAGTGTGTAGGACTGGTGGAATTTTCATCAGAACACAAGCTTATTTTTGCTGAACCTGGTCCTACGGACAACGAAACTGCAATTTGGAGAGAAAAGTTGGATCATGCTTCCACATCCTTTCCTGCAACTTTCGTTCCGAGTCGCCTAATCCCGATCTTAATTTGGATGCTGTAATTCATCAAGATAACAACAGTGATGTAATTTATGGCATTACTAGCATGGAGACCAGTGCTGAACAAGCTGCTTATGGGAAACATTCTAAGCAGGATCCCGCTTCTGATACAAAGAAACGCAGTGTAGGAGAGAATTTGAATTCTAATGGACTTGTTGCCGAGTGTACCCTACCTGAGGGGGACGAAGTAAGTTTGGGAAATTGAGTCTTAAACAAGCATCAAAGTCCAACAGCAGTGACTGCTAATGCTGTGATAGCTGAACCCGGTGATAGCTCCCGCTCTGGTAATTTTTGAGGTTCATCTTCCACCTTCATTCAAGCTTGATAGAGTTCACTCCCAACACTTTTTTGGGACAGGTATCATCATACCTCATTTCTAAGCATGGGATTGGCTTTAGTCGACAAGAGTATTGTTGATGGAAGCCGCTGTTTTTCTAATCAAAATTCCAGGGGAGGTGGTTTTCCTCCATCCAGTTCATACCTATGCTATTGTTCCTCGAAGAGTGGATTCGTATTCAGAGTTAACTAGCCGAGCAGAAATCATTGCTTTAGTTGTCGGACTCTAAATCAAAGAATTTGCCATCCCATGGTAGTGCTGAAAATGTTCCCACTCCTATGCCTCCTCTTCCTTCAAGTCCTTGTATATCTCGAAAAGCATCTGGTTTTAAAAGTCTATCAAAATCTTCTGAGACTTCTTCATACACAAATCATGATGCTGAGTAGTCCATTGGTATTCCAGAAACAAGTAAAGTTGATAGACAGTCCTCACTCGATCATGCACAGAAGGTTGACATTACAGTGATTCCTGAACCCCATGTTGTGTTTAAACCCCAACACATCTGGTAACACCATCGGAAATATTATCAACAAGAATTTTTTTTTGAAGTATACATTGATGATGTTGCTACGCTCTCTGGTGTTATTTCACAGATCTTTGACAAAGATTTGATGGGCCTACCTTTTGTGAAATGTTTGCAAACTTCTGCTATCATCAGCTTAGTTTAGATTTCCACAGGCGTTGTAAAGGCCTTCCAATTTTAGTAGAATAAGACTTTTTGTAAACTAAAAGTTATGGAGTTTGAGTCCCTCTCCAACCTTTCTTGGTTTAGTCTATAAAAAATATATAGAAATGACAAATCATTTTACAGAACTAGACGGGCCAATTAATCTTGTGCTATGTAGGACATGGAGGGTAATTGCCAGAAGGCCCACTCCTAGAGTTAATTCCATATCACATAGTCATGGCCAGAATATTTGAGAAATGTTTTGGACCAAATTGGACCGCTTCTTAAAATCCTATATACTCTAAAATTATATTTTTAACATAAGAAAGAAAAACGAAACAGAAACAAATATTTATATAAAAATACATATAGGTTATGAATTTTAAAATAAATAAAATCCAAAAGAATTAAATATTATTTTACACAAACAATATTTTTTTAATACTAGATATCATAAAAAAAAATTAATTTCATACTGTTATTGGTGATATTTATTGTGTTTGGTTGATTCAACTTAGGACTTTTGGCCTGAATGAGAAACGATGATCGGAGTTACGGGCAGAAAATAGTGTTGAAGTAGTAAACTCTTTGTGTATGAGTAGAGTGAGCGGTAAAAGTTGGTGAATCAATGAAAAACATGAATAAAAGTGAGAACGTGGAACGTGGACAGGCGTTGAGCAAATGTACAGGAGATTTAGAAACGCAAAGCACCCCGGAACATAAGTACTTTTTGCAGAAAGTATCAGCCTTCGCGACGGAAGCAATGTCTATATTTACAGTCTTAGAGCATCCCAACAGCTAGTCTATTATTTAGGTAAATATAGATTAAATTACCACATTTTTTAATTTTAGACTATTAAATAATACAACAAACTAGTGATAATTAAGTTAGCCTTTTAGTTTTGTATCGATAAAGAAAATAAAGAAAAGTTATACAAATTGTATAACCGCCTAAGTAAATATAAGTTATCAAAATAAAATCTATAATTTAGAGTACCTTTTAGATTTACCGTTGGAAAACATTTTTTATTTTAAATAATAGATATTTTTACTATACAATGTGAAATAACGTATTGGTTGGGAATATTCTTACATTGCGACTCTAGCAACTGAATATCACCAATACGCAATGTACATTACATTGCGTATTGGTTGGGAATATTCTTACATTGCGTATAAGTTATCCAATGTTTATTTGGCATATCAATTAGTATATCGCTACATAGGTGGGATGAGACAACACTTTCAGGACCAACTGAATATGTTTGACCCTGTGAATGTGTCTGAAGCACATCTACGCACACTGTATCTAGAGAAATCCCTTTCGCAAAGGCCTTATGGAAAGAATACTGCCATGACAACATCAATGGTATTTCCAAAAATAACGGTTCCAGTTCCTAGCCCAACAGTACCAACTGCCACCCCTATTCGTACAGGTGCTAACTCACAAGTCCTTAGTCGTGCAGGTACTTCCTTGTAAGTAAGGTGCTATAATTGTCATGAACTATGGTGCGTTGCTTTCCATTGTCCAAAATTACGACAACAACCATAAAAATTAAGAGGTTTGTTCACCAGAGCTCCTGATTTCGATCTGGAAGGTGAACCACAGTTTGATGAGGAACAGGAGGATATTGTTGATGAGGTTCAGTCGGACCATGTTACAGGAGGAGATGTTGGACAAACATTGGTTTAAAGGCATGTCCAATTTACACCTAAGGAAAAATGTGAAGGGGACGATTGGTTGCAAAACAAAAATTTTCAATCGACTTGTACTATTAGGGGAAAGGTATAGAAATTCGTAATTGATTCAGGGAGTTGCAAAAACGTGATTTTTGAAGAGGTTACGCCAAAGCTGGACTTGAAGATAGAAGACCACCCCAACCCCTACAAACTCGACTGGTTAGAGAAAGGTAGTGAGGTAAAAATCTCTAAAAGATGTCTAGTGTCTTTTTCTGTCGGTGACTATAAGGATAAAGCATGATGTGATGTTATTGCTATGAATGCTTGTCACTTATTGATAGGTCGACGATGACATTATGATAGTGGGAAAAGCCAATTTAGTTTCATATAGAATAACATTAGATTCATATTAACACCATCTAAAGAGGTAGCTCTAAAACCTGCACTTGTTGTATCACAAGAGTCAATAACTTTTTAGCTCGTAAAGCATTTATAGAGCATGTTAGTGATACATGAATTTTTAATCTATCGGTGGTTAAATAATGTAATGATGATCCTTTTGCTAGGATTCCTGAGCGCGTTCACCCGTTATTAATAAAAGTTTATGTTGCGTTTCCTGATAATCTGCCTACAGGTCTTCCTCCATTAAGAGACATTCAACACCAAATTAACCTAGTACCATGTGCTAATCTGCCAAACCGACCACATTACTGGATGGGTCCGAATGAGCAAGAGGAGTTCCTTAGATAGGCGGGAGAACTATAGACTGAAGGTTACATCCGTGAACACCTCTGTTCTTGTGCAGTTCCATACTACTAACACAAAAGAAAGACGACTCCATGAGGATGTGTGTTCATAGTGGGGCTATCAACAAAATCACAGTCAAGTATCGGTTTCCTATTCCTCGGTTTGATGACTTATTTAATCAGTTGAGTGCTGTTACGACTTTTAGAAAATCGGATTTGAAGAGCGAGTATCACTAGATTCGGATTCCCATGAGAGATTAGTGAAATACAGATTTTAAGACTCGTGAAGGTTTGTTTGATTGGATGGTCATGCCATTAGGAATTTCCAATTCTCGTAGCACGTTTATGAGGGTGATGCACCCAGATTGAGCATTGGAGTTGTACTCAGTCAACGAGGCTGACTTGAAGCCTACTTCAGTGAGAAGTTAAGTTGAGCGAAACTCAATTACAACACCTATGACAATGAGTTCTATGTATTGATGAAGACTTTGAAGCATTGAAGTTACTAATTAGCCTATAACGAATTTTTATTGTACACCGACCATGATGCCTTGAAACATCTGCAAAATCATGAAAAGCTATTTTCATGCTAGGTGCGTTGGGCAACGTTTACCCAATAATTTACCATTTTTATCAAGAATAGTTCGGGCTAGTTAACTGCATAGCTGATGCACTTAGTTAACACGGTATGATGATTTGTATGGAAGGCAAGGTGGTGGGATTCGAGATGCTGATGGATCTACTGGCTACCGATTCATATTTTGGTCATAATTTGGAGACGTCAAAGCCGGGTTTAGAAAATATTTTGCAATGACCAAAGTCTACCTCTTCAAAGGTAACTTAATCTGTATTCCTGCGGGAATTTTAAATTTAGCGATTGTATAGAAAAGGAACAACGAGGGGCATAATGGTAGAAATCAAACCCTCCACTATATATATCCAACCATTTTTTTTAGCCGTATTTGAGGAAAGATGTTATCTGTTTTTTAGATGGTTGTTGGGTTTGCCAGATTGCCAAAGGTACATCCTCCAATGCGGGTCTATACTTACCATTCCGAATATTGGAGAGACTGTAGCGAAGTGTTATCATGAATTTCGTCTCTGGATTGGCGCGAATGCGGAGAGGTAACAATTCTGTTTTTGTCATGGTGGATACGTTCTCTAAAATAACCCGCTTTATTGCCTGCAAGAAAACCACATATGTTGTGAATGTTGCTAATTTATAATTTCGAGAGGTCTACCGCTTACATGGTCTACTCCTGAATATCATTACTGATTGCGATATGCGGTTTTTCGGGAACTTTTGGAAGAGTTTGTAGCGCCTTAAAAACATAAAGTGGAGTTTTAGAAGCGTGTATCACCCACAAACAGACGACTAAACCGAGGTAACTAATCAAACGTTCGGAAACATGTTGCATATAGAGGTATCCATGAACTTAAAATCATGAGATTCTTGCTTTTATCACCTTGAGTTTGCCTACAACAGGCACCACAAACGAAGTACATGGTATAGTCCATTCATGGTAGTATATGGTTATCACCCACATGGTCTTATAGATTTGGCTTTCCCAACTCTTGATAAGGTTTCAGCTAGGATGGAAACCACCATCAATGATCAATGAGAGATCCATGAGAACATGAGAAAACATCTTGATGATACAACTCCGAAGTACAGGGTTGCCGCAGATTTAGAAGCGTCGACTGTTAGAGTTTATAGTAGGGGATTTTGTATGAGAAATTTTGACCAAAGATCGTTATCTTGCATTTGAATACAACAAACTAACTGCAAGGAAGGTCGGTCTATTTGAAATCATTGATAAGATTAACCCCAATGCATATAGGTTAAATCTACCCAGCTACATGAAAATCAACGTGAAGACCCTAGTGGCGTTTACCAATGTCATTGATGATGATGAGCCTGAACATTTATGGGCGAATTCTTCTTAAAAAAGAGAGGATAATGTAGTAGCACATGCCCATGGCTATATGGCCTTTTTGGACAAAGGGAAATGGACCTTATATGGGACTCCGGTATCAGAATTAGGCCCCGCGACTACACAAATCGAACGTGTCGAGAAGCCTGACGAAATTCGGAAGCATCACAGGACATAACCCAATGATGAAGTTCGAGTCCAAAATTCTAGCTTTTAGGGCCTCATTTATATGTTTTCGTGATTTTTTCAATTTTGTAATTTATATTTATTTATTTAAAATACTTAGACAACTTTAATCAATTTGAAATTAGGCTGGGCTATTTTCATATGAACGATTTTTAATTTTTGTGTAAGGTTCCGAGCACTTCTATAAAAGGCTCTAAAACTTTATTTTTGCCGTCAGAATTTTTGAATCAAATTAGAGACTGTTTTTCTCTAAGTATTTTTATCTCTAACCTAGAGTTAGGGTTTATATCCACTGTTTCATTTTATTCTCTTGATTGCAGACGTCGACTCTGTTTTTTACATTCATTCGCCATCATTTACGAATAGGGTTGGCACATGACGGAGAAGTAAAGCATCGATTGATACATGTGCTCGCATATGTAGGGTTATTTCTATGAAAATGCAACTCTATATGTATATCCCCACCTACTGGATTTTATTTAGTTACATGATGATGTTTTCTAGTTATTCGATATTGAATGGGCGAAGACTAATAATCCTATGGATAGTAGTTTATGGGATTGCACGTGAAGAATTAAGAATGAAAGAGTTCCTTGAAATGATCAACATTACTGCGACTAGTAAAATTACCTACTATTACTTGAAGATTTTGAAGCATCCTAGTGTTAATGTCGATCTCTTGGATTTAAAGAAAACATGAAAGGAGACGTTGGTCTTCCTCAGTGGGAATTATGAAAATTCGCTAAGTTATTGTCGAGCCAGTAGTGTCTCGGTATTGGTCGTACCATAATAACTTTTCTTGATTATACTTCTATATTTCAGGGATATATATTATTAAAGATGTTGGAGCATATATTGACTTGGATCTTTGTTTGTACGCATGGTTACATTTTGCAAAGTTCTTATAACAGGTTACTAAGTATCTAGACATGTAGAAGGATAATTACAAAACTCTTAGAGACTTCTCCACTAAACTTAATGCAGTAAAAAACTAGCTTTTATCCATGGTCGGTCTATACTACTGTGATTGAAGAGTTCTTAACAAAATTTGAACCAGTATGCGAGGCGCATAAGACTTCAACTATAGCACTCATAGCTAGTACTGGAGGTGCTGGTCTGGTACAACCTATTACTTCACTAGTACCCCATAAATAAGTTATGATCGAAGAATACATAAGGTAGTTCTCCAAAAAAGGAAAGAGAATATGGAAGATGTTTTGGCTACCCAAAAAATCCTCAAGGATAAGGTGGCTCGGAAGGCTTCTTACGTCACTCAAGTGACTCAAAGCATGAAAGATAAAGATTCTTTAAAAATGAATGATAAAGACATCTAAATATATTCGATTGAATACCAACATAAAATATACATTAAAACCTCTTGCTCGTTCACCAAGATATGTAACGATGTTAAATAATCCTAAAATTCTTACAATATTACATTACATTATAGTCTTTATTCAAATTCCTCACCATCAACAACATCTTAAAAATAGTAAGCATATGTCGCCCGTTTTTAAGATAAAGTGATTCAGAGAAGCAACTTTTTTATTCATCCTTTGTATCACCTTCGTGGTTTTAAGTGGACTCATCTCTTTTATTGTTGTAATTTGATTTGGGTCAGCATCGATTACACCTTTTTAACAATGAAACCAATACATTTCCCTCAAGTAAGAAAAAAAATTACTAAATCTAGTTGAGCTTCATATTGTGCTTTTGTAGTGTAGCCAAAATTCCGTTCAAGTCAGGTCAACTAAGTGGTACTATATTTTACGTTTTTTACAAACATGCTGACAATGTATACCTCCATATTTTTCCTGAGCTGAGCTTTGAACATCTTGTTCACTTTCGTCGATATGTGGCTATACTCATTAAGTAGTAGTAGTAGTAGTGGAACTTCGTCGTTGGTAGTCAATGTTATTTTATCTTGATCGTTCAAGTTCATCCTTATTTGATTATACTTTGCCTATGCATCCATAAAATATAATAGTTTGTGACACGTGCAAAGGTCAACCAATTTGTCTTTTCAAGGGAAAGGTAACGAATCTTTAGGCCATGTTCAGTTAAGCCCCATCAAATCGATGCATACCCTCTATTTTTCATTCTTCTTTTCAATCAGGATGGGTTCCTTCCCCCACCCAAATTCCATATAACTCACCGCCCTTATGTATCCCATCTCTAACAGCTTTTTGACCTTTTCTTGCATGATTTTGGATTGATCTAACATTAAATACATGCGGGTCAATCATAAGACTATGAGTAGCAAACAATTTGAGTCTACTTGTCACTAATGTATTATCGCAATGAAAGATTTCTTTGTGTTTGTTATTTTGACATAATAGTCTAGCCTTATTCAATATTCATGTTATTGGATAGAAGAGATACTAGATGAAAAGACAGTGAAGATGAAGCAAGTGTTAAACACATTAAAGAGAGTTGGAGTGAATAGAAAAGACATTGTAATTTAGTGGGTCATAAATTACACATTAAGGACTCTAAATGTTTTTTCCTTTTTAAGTGTTACAGTCTTTATAAAACCAATAGCTAGGGATTTTTTGTGTATGCATCAAAACTGGCAGATTCACTGTGTCTTTCTAATAAAATTGATATTTAGGAGGCCGGGAGACGTAGGCATAATTTGCTGAACTCCGTTAACAATTGTGTGTTTTATTTCACTTTTGTTTTTTTCTTTTCTTTTGATCTGATTGCAGGAAAATTGTGTATTTTCCCAAAAACCTTTTTTACCTTAAGCCAATTTAGAAGTGATTTGTCGGGAAATTAGCATATTTCCCTTACAACTGGTATCAGAGCCAAGTTGGTAGTGATCCAGAGGAGGTCATATTTGAGTGGCAGCAATGGCTACAGACTAAGGAAGTGTGAGACTCAAAAAATTCGATGGTGTAGATTTTGGGTTCTGAAAGATGCAGATTGAAGATTATCTGTACCAGAAAAAGCTTTATCAACCCCTTTCAGAAAAGAAACCAGAGAGTATGAAAGATGAAGAATGGACGTTCTTGACAGACAAGCTCTTGGAGTCATCCTATTGATGTTATCCTGTAATGTTGCTTTTAACATCATAAAGAAAACAACCACGGTGCATATTATGAAAGCTCTGTCCAGTATGTAATGAGAAGCCATCATCATCTAACAAAGTTCACTTAATGAGGCGTTTATTCAATTTGCGGATGACGGAAGGATTGTAGGTAGCTCAACACCTCAATGAACTCAATACAATCACAACCCAATTGAGTTCAGTTGAAATTGATTTTGATAAAGAAATACGAACACTGATATTGTTGTCTTCACTACCAGATAGTTGGAATGCTACCGTCACGGCGGTGAGTAGCTCGTTAGGAAGTAATAAGTTGAAATTTGATGATGTTCGTCACCTAGTTCTCAGTGAAGAGATTCAAAGGAGAGAATTAGGTGAGTCATCAATCTCCTCAGTCTTACATACGGAGTCAAGAGAAAGAAATTCAACTAGAGGATATGGACGCGGTAAATCGAACTATCAAGGCAAATCAAGAGATTGGAGGTCCAAGTCTAGGAATCATAAAAATTCCCAAGGGTTGAGAAATATCGAATGTTGGAATTGTGGGAAGACCGAGCACTATAAATTTCAGTGCAAGAGAGAACCAAAGGACCAAGAGAAGAAGACAGAGGCAAATATTACTTTAGAAGGAGACGATGCGTTAATATGCTTCTTAGAAAGAAGGGTAGAGTCTTGGGGGTTAGACTCTGGAGCATTGTTTCACACGACTTCGAAGAAAGAATTCTTTGAGAGGTATGTCCCTGGTAACCTTGGAAAATTATATCTTGGTGATGGTCAACCTTGTGATATTATTGGTAAAGGTACTATGAAGATTAAGTTGAATGGGTCTGTATGGGAACTGAAAGATGTCAGACATATCCCCGATCTAAGAAAGAACTTAATCTTACTAGGGCATGTGGCTAGCGAAGGCTACAATATGATCTTCCATGGTGAAAATTGGAAGATTTCAATGGGAGCAATGACGGTTGCTCACGGAAAGAAGAGTGGTACTCTTTACGAGATAGCAAAGATGATTTGTTCAATTGCAATAGTAGCAGGAAACGAAAATTCAAATGTTTGGCACCAGAGGCTTGGGCACATAAGTGTGAAGGGTATGAAAATTATGTACTCGAATGGGAAGCTTTTAATAGAAAAAAATATTATTAAAAAATAAAAATATTAGACAAAATTATCGTATTTTTCATAACATATGTCAAAACTATCAAAAACAGCCAAAAACCGACTATCAACAAAATTTAGACCATATACGAAGATGATTACACATTTGTTTATACCATTTAAAATTTAACTCAAATATATTTGTAAATATAAATCTAATTTTTAATAAAAAAATATATTAAAATAACAATTTTAGATAAAGGTATAACATTTCTCGTAATAGTTTATAGTGACAATTGTTACATCAAATTAAAATATGCATTTAAATTACTTAAATTCTAAAATACAATATGTTATATTTATTTTAGTCTTATATGTTTTTAAATATATGATTTTTTTATTTGTTTAACTATTTAAAAAAAATCAAAAAAATAAAACAGTTGTTTTTAATTTATTCTATATTTTTATTTCAAATATATATTTGTATAACAAAAAAATGACACGATAATAATATTTAATTTTATAATATCAAATAATTAAAAATCGTATTATTTAAGTAATTTGGTGCAACAAACAAACTATTTAATTTAAAAGTTATATTATTCTTTATTTTATTTTATAAAAATATTTGTCAGATATTTCACCTATTCTTTAACAATTGTTTAACTTTTTTGTTTTACAATATTATATTCATTATTTATCATTTCAACCGATTTTGAAAAGTATATATTTTTTATTGAATATTACATTTGAGTTTTTCATATCTCAAAATTTGATAAAACCATAATTTTGTTCATATTTATAATTTGCTTTTGGTAGAGGACTGAACAACCGTAACTAAGATTACAAGGAAATTAGTTAGATAGGTGTGGTTGGATTTAGGGGAAGATAGGTATGCCCGGGACAACCTAAATTAGAAAAATAGGTTTAGTATAGTGGTTAGCTTCTCTTGGATACCAACTTCTTCTACAATTCTTTTACTTTTTATTTTTACTATATTTTCCAACTTCTCTCAAATAAAATCTTAACTTCTTTAAATTATTTTATTTCACTTCTCTCAAATAAAAGCAACATAAAACTATAGAAATAAATATTTATTTGATTCAGTTAAAAGCAACATAAAACTATGGAAATAAAATATTAATTTCAAATAAAAGCAACATAAAACTATAGAAATAAAATATTAATTTGATTCAGTTAAAAGCAACATAAAACTATAGAAATAAAATATTAATTTGATTTAGTTAATGAATTTTCCATTGGAGTTTACTTCGATTTACAAAGAAGTAAAATTTGATATTGGGTTTTACTTCAACTTTGATTCAACAAATCATTGAAAAATTGGAGATTTTCAAACTTACTTCAACTTTGATTCAACAAATCATTGAAAAAATTGGGGATTTTCAAACCCTAGTTTTCCTTTCTATAATAAAATTATATGATATGCATGGTTGTCAATCATTCATTCCAAATTGATTGCATATTTCATTGCAGGTTAATGATTAATGATGGTTTTACTTCAAATTCAACAAATCACCAAAAAATTGGAAATTTTCAAACCCTAGTTTTCCTTTCTATAAGAAAATTATCTCGGATTTATGTAAGACTTTTATTTGTACAAAAAACACTAGATATTTGGATTTGTGTACAAATTTTTGAAGCGAGTTTTGTCCTTACCGGTTGCTACCACAAGTTTTGAGCGAGTATTTTCTTGTATGAAATGAGTTGATAAATAGAATTGTCAATTCATGATTCACGGCTTAATGATTGTTCGGTGACATTTATGGAGAAAGAAGTGTTTTCTACGGTTGATGATTTAGATATTATCCAACGCTTTCAAAGCATGAGTAAGAGAAGAATGCATTTACTTTTGGACTAGAATATATTTTCATTTTGAATTGTAACTAGAATATTTACATATATTTATTATGCAATACTCGAATATTTATATTTTAATGAAATTTTCCATAACATCTTTGAGCATACCTTAAATTTTATTCCTGAAATTTTCCATAACATCTTTGGGCATACCTTAAATTTTATTCCTGGATCCGCCACTGGGTCACGGATTCCGACTCTAATATGACGAAGAGGTTTTGTTGTAGTCTTAAAAGGAATAGTTGAGTTGGTTGAGGTTTTGGAGTTGGTTGAGGTTTTGTTTTTAGTTTTAGACTTAAAAAGAATAGTCGAGTTGGTCGAAGGCATGTTTGAATCCCTTTACATACTCATTATTTTTGGTATCTTGTGTGATTAGAGACAGAGTTAAACTCTATGCGCATTCGTTGAGTACGGATCCCCTCCGAAAAAAAAGTTTTTGTTTTAATAATTTTAATTTAATCCTAAGCTTTTAATAAGATTTTCTATTAAAAACCAGAAATTTATTAATCTTCAAGAAACGTGAAAAACAAAATGAAAATGAAACAAAAAAGCAAATTAGGAAATAAACTGGATTATAAATAAGGTTACAAAGAATAGTGCAAAATAGTGTTCAATAGGGTTCGAAATAACCAGCATTCTATAATTGATATACACCCGACAAAAGAATAGATAAACAACATTAAACTAAGTAAGAGTGTAGTTTCTGCCAGTAGTTTTTGGAGAAGACCACATAGTGATTTCACCATAATTGTTGTTGGTTCGAAAACATCAGGACCACCGTAATGTTTGATTCCCTTTGTGATTTTTTTAGATAAAATTATCCGGCGACTCGTCTTGGTACTTTCATCCCGAATCCATGTTTTGTCCTCTCAACTCTGATCAGACAATCAATTATTTGAGCCTAATGTGGCAGATCTATAAACAGCATTGTAAAGCAATCGAACCCAGATTTGTTTGGTGCTATTAGCTCATTTGGCTATACTATACGCATTGATTTCGTAAAATGTACTATATATTTTTTAACTTTAAAATTTGGGTTTTTTTATTATATTTCATTATACTCGGTACAACTTATAATTCTTTTACGAACCGGACACCAAACAACTTCTAAATAGAAAAATCGTGAAACAAATATAATTTTGCAGTGCTCAAGGCAATTAAAATGAAAAAGATATTGAAGAAACAACATTGATTAATGAGTCAAAAGGATTAGTACTTACGTCGGAGCAAGTTTGCCAAGGTTTTTGAGCTCTGCACCCGTGTCCTCATCCTTGACTCTTCCCGAAATATCAACAGTGTAAGATCTATCTTTATCAGCTGGAAGACCTCTAATAACAAGCAGTTCAAAATCTTTATCATTAAGCTCCCTTCCATTCACAAAAACATTAGTATTTCCAGCAGCACAATTCTCTGTCATTGCGTAGCTCAATTCATCAATGAATGGCTGCCACAGGATCACAATATTTTATTAGTGAGTTAAACGCTGGAACAAAAGATGCCTGAGTTATTAATTTTTTGTTGTGGAGTTAGTTGATCTTACTGGAATAATGCCAAGACATGGACCTCCCATGACACCCCAAAATCCAGCTCGGTAATCATACCTGGTTTTTGGTAGCGACATAACCAAAATCTTCAATCAGATTAAGGAGAAAGAATGATATATAAAATGATATAGAAACTAGCTTCAGAAAATGTACTTTTGACGAAAACAACTTTGACAGAGAAAAAGCAAGTGAAAACAATTGGTCCAGGAACTATTTTTGATAGCTTTTTAATTTCTATGTTCATTTATCCTGATTCAAGCCAATATGAAACTACAAAAAGCTAACCTCCTTTTTTAAACTAAAAGACTATACCAACAAACAAGCTTTTCAATGTAAGTTCTATGCTAATGATCTGTATATCTATAACACACTTTAAACTACACACTTACAAATCAAAGTCTATCAAACTCACCAATAATCGCCTGCTGCAATCGGGCCTGCCATCTTTTCAGCCCTCTTGACCAAATGATAAGGTACAGGTTGCCCATTAACCGAAACACTACTTCTACCTCGCTGTTCATTTCGGGCAGTGAGATCATCAAAGCTCTTCTTGATCAAATTTTCAATATACAATTCACTACTCTCACTATCATTCAGTTGATTTTCGTCTTTCGATATCTCTAAAGATTCCTGTGACACCTCGGTGTGGGAGTACTCTTCAAATGACACCTCCACTTCACTCTGCAGGGCTGCGTCTGTCCACGTATTTCTCTGCCGGACTACCTTGTTTGGTATTACTGCATTCTCCTTTTCTGATGCATTGTTTTGATTTTCAGTCCCAAATTTGAGGATTGCACGGTTTTGTGTAGAGTAGTCAAATAGTTCGTGCAGAGACGAACCCGGAGGAGGCGGAGATAAACTCCCTTTGATTGGATAATCTACTCCGGCTTTGTCAACGGAAGCTAGAATTCTTTTGGTTCTGCGACTAGAAATGGTCGAGTCTCTCTCGCCTTCTGTAGTAATCGGTTCGACTCCGGCTTCATCACCGGAAGCTCGAGGAGATGAAAAAAGAGAGCTTTCTGTTCCTTCTGACTTTCTAGAATTTGAACCCTGGCCAGGTTCTCTATCCAATGATTCATAATCATAGCCCAAGTTATCGTAATCCTCAGAAGAAAACGTATCAGTGTTTTGAGTTGCACAACCAAAAGAATTAGAGTTACCTATATTAGTTAGTTCGCTAGAGTTGCCCTCAGCTTCTGTAGTAATCGGTTCTGTTTCTCCACGAAGTGTAAAAGTAAGTTTCTTGTTCTCAACGGTGAAACTAATAACCACAGCACAGGCTCCACACTTTAGTTTTTGTTTGTTGTTTACAGTAAGCATTGTTTCCTTAGGCATCCGCAGTAACTCGAAGCAATTGTGACATGTCAAGAACGGAGCACCACCAGCAAATGGAAGACAAATATGTGCGGCGGTACCTCTGGCATTGTGAAAAACGCTGCCTGTTTTGAACTTAACATCCGGTGGCTGCCTTGAATTGATCGGTGAACCACGGAGATTCATTGAAGGAGGAAACGTAGTTCTTGGACTATGATACGAAGGACCGAATGCCGGATTGTACGGCGAGGATCGGTTATGCTTGTCGTAGCAAATATTACACTGGCAAGAAGGGTGATGCAAAATCGTATTTTGCGGGTACGGTTCTGGCAGATCATGGCTAGTTTCAGACAAGTACTGGTGAGACTGTTGGTGGTTGTTGTTGTACAAGCCAAATGATTGGTTTGAACCACCAAACCCATTTTTCAAATTAATCATACGATTTGGACTACTAGTGTAGGGCAACTGCAACTGATCTTGGTATCGATTAAAAGAAAGAGGCGCCTGATTCCTTCCTGATCCTGAAGAAGTACTCGAAATGGAATCAAAATCATCACTATAAGGAACTAATTGCGAACCAAAAGGAATTCTCTCTTTAGGATTCACACTAGAAGACCCCATAACTCGTTCTTTTAGCTCATCTAACTTCCTCAAGAGATCAGCTCGGTCTTCGTCTATGTGCTGGTAATTATGACTCCTTGAGGGTTGTCGGTAATCATAACCCTGACCCTGATAATAATTAGAAGGACCCTCATCCAAACTTTGAGAACCAAATTGAGACCTTAAATCTCTGTGTTCTCTCCTTAATGCATAATCCAATTCATCTCCTCTCATGTTCGCAACAGGACCATTCATCTCTAGACCCTTTTCTCTACCGAACAAACGGCCACCATTAAAACGCACATCTCCATCAGATGAACCACTCATCTCTACAATTCTCTTTTCCAATATATTATCCCCTACTCGGTTTTTAGCTTGTCCTATCAAATCCATTGTCAAAGAAACACACAAATTATCAAATTTTGAAAGATGAACCGAAGTTATGTTTAATCGCAGCGAAAAATGACCAGAACCAGAAACTCAAGACTTCTCCACTGTCATGTTCTTAAAATTTATATACAAACTGCAGTTAACAATTAAGAGTGTTCGTTCCATAACAAACAATCAATATTTTCTATTCTATGTAATGATTTTTCAAGCAATTTAAGGGTTATCCTTATATATATATATTGTGCAAATCAAGAAACTAAAACCCAATCTAAACAATTTTATACGTTACTAAATAGAGAATAAGAAAGAAGAAGAAGAAAAAATGGGAGTACCACGAAGAACAGCACCACAACCACCACACCGGTACACCGAAATTGCTGTGTTCTTTGAAAGAGGGTTCTTGCAATTAGGACATATACTCAATCTTAAAGTATTTGAGTCGGCCATTACACAGCTATTCACACAACGACCTAGTCAGACACCAAAAAAAATATCTTTTTTTGTTGTAGAAGAATGAGATGACCAATCAACGAACATTACTATAAATACCAAAATTGAAGATCAAGCTAACAAAAAGGAATTAAAAAAAAATCTAAGCTGGATACGACAAAAGAGCTCAAGAACAGCAACAAGTTAAGCTGAAAGTTTTCAATGAAAGATATGTGTACGAAATGATTGTGTTCGAATTATAAACCGTAGAAGATTGGGTTACCTTTCTCATTGGATGGGGAATTGCGCGTACCAGGTTAAAGAAGATACATGTACGACTTTTCTTTTTCTAGATGCTACAGCACTTCACGTTTGGCCACTTGCACTCTAGTTTAATGAGATCATTTATGGCACCCGACCTGAGAACGACTATACTTTTCTATAAAAAATAAAGTCTACCTCTCTAATTGATATATTAATATTTAAAATTTTAAGGTATATCGTTAATTTATTGAAAGTATTAGACGATATGTAGATATGGATTATTTTTGAGATATAAATTATATGCGGTTAAATTTTATCGATTTGTATCTTACATTATTTTATAAAACGTTATCGTCGAAACCCTGTTTAATGTTGTGGCGGTTATTAAACCGCGAATAATTGGCGTGTATCAGTTTCTATTCCTGGATAATGTCGAGGTGTACACAAAATCGTGCATGACACATGTACAGGAGTACGGTTTGATATCGTACGAAAAGATTGTTTCAGATGACGTATTGATGAAGACGCTTTCGCCAAATGATAGATCAAGCAAAGTCTGATTAGATAGAAATAATATAGAGACATACGAAAGACCAAATTGAAAGGTTTCATATGCGAAACCGAGGTGCCCATAAGCAATATACCTACACAACACTCAGTAGAAATGACCGAGGTCAAACTGAGGGGTATCGACTTCATATATTAAGACAACTTGCAAACCATCAGGCAAGATCATCACTAGCAACCGCGTCGAGGTCCAACAAAAGGCGTCGATATCATCTTACGAAAAGCAACCGAGCAGAAGATATACGAAAATATCAAGAGAGCTTGAAACCAAGCAGAGGCCACATCAAGGAATAATGTGCATCTGCCGGCGCCTGAAAAGCTTAGTCATCGACAACAACTATTAAAGATATCATAAAAGAAGTCAACACTTATTAAAGGGATTGTTGACTAGACGACCTAGGTAACATACCACAACTAGAGTAAAGACCATGATTATAGGTCCATTATAATAAATACTGGTCCAGATCGAGATTAGTATAATTATATAATTAGTGGGAAAATGAAACTGCTTTGTAAACAATATAAATAGGTTTGCGATTATGTAAAAATATTTTTTTCTTACCCGATTAATAAAATTACTACTTGATATATATATTTTTTTTCTCTTAACAAATTTGGCGGCGTCTGTGAGAACCTTTAAAAACGTAGTAGTGAGATTCTTTGAACCATGGTAGTAATATGATTTGGGATTGAAAGGGAAGTTCTGAAGCAAAGCGAGGTGACGGACCACCAGAGGACTATGGTGGATCAGGTGGAAGAGAAAATTCAGTTGCCTCCTATCATTGCCACCAATACAGAGATTACGGGGACTTAAAATATTGAAATAGGAGCCCAATATGGTCTGCCACCAGCTACAAACCCACAAAATATCGCAGTGTTCGCGACAACATATGTTGTGGGCCCTGTCGCACTAAAAGTAGTAGCAGGAAACCCCGTGACCATGTCGACAGTCCAGTAGGTGGAGCAGCAGTTACATCATATGCAGCAGGAACAACCGAGGATTGACTGCGAACAAGATGCCAAGAAACAAACAAGAAAAACAACTATGTCAGACCTAAACGATGCCTTGCACGTGTTAACGGCCAAGATGTGGGAAAACAGTCGTGGGGGGTATCGTTCAGGATTCAATGTCAGTCGTGCAAACCGAAGGTACCGATTTTCCAAGCGCGAGGACAAAGTATAAGGAAAAGGCAAGAGTAGCGGCAAAAGACGATCTAAAGAGTAGGAACTGCAGAGAGATGTGCAACGAGACGCCCAAACGAGGGCTAGGGAAAATGAGAACCTGCAATATGATCAAGTCGGCCCAAAAATGTCCTCATATGTCTTTAAGGAGTCTCCATTTGTGGAAACAATCCTTGAAGCTCAACTCCCCAAGAAGTCTGACCCATTTAGAATGGAAGTATACGATGGCACATTAGATCAAAAAATGCACTTGGAACAATTCTGCAATATGATGATGGTGTTTAACCCGGATGATGTCATGCTCTACAGAGCTCTATCCATGACTCTCAAAGTTAATGCAATGGACTTGTTTAGCAGCTTGCATAAGGGTTCCATTTATGACTTTGCAGGTTTATATGGTGCATTTAGAGAAATATTCGCGGATAACAAAGAGTTCTGACACGAAAGCGACTCTATTATGGACCTCTACCAAAGAAAATGTAAGTCACTAAAAAGTTACGTCAAGCGTTTTGTTCACACCATGAATGCCTTGCTAGATTGGGAGTAAACTATGGTTGTTGCCTCCCTCAAGAGAGGCGTCGATTGAAGGAGGGAGTTGTACGCAGATCTAGTCAATTTTCCGGTAACAAAAATGGATAACCTCCTAGCCCGAGCAGATCATTTTATCCAGGTGGACGACGTTACAATGAGGGACTCACCAGAAAGATTTACGTCTGGCACTAAAAGGAGATCGTCTGACAGAAGAAAAATGGAAGAAGAGAGATGGCACCCGAGGTACCAAAAGTCACTGATTTACGCACTACAAAAATTTGACTTAGTGATTTACCCCTTTTACCAAAACGATATCAGTTATCTATGATTGGGAAATGGGCAAGATAAAGTATCAGCCCCCTCGCATCATGAGCTCCCCCGACCACAAGAGTTCAAGCATGCAATTTTCCTCTTACTATAATGACCATGGTCACCCCACCGACGAATGTTGGCAGCTTAAGGAAGAGATTCAGAGGTTGATAGACAATGGTGAGTTCATCCATTTTGTTAAGCAACATCTCACCATCGACAGCCCGAACAAAAGAAAGAACCTCGACTGGTCAACGACGAGGTGCTCTTGGAAGATAAAAGAGTAGACAAAGGAAAACAACATTGGCTCTTCACAATGTTCGTGGGATAAACTTTGCTAAGCAACAACTAAAATCCTAATAAGAGGGCTAAACCCGACCATGAAGTACAGGCCTTTGAGGGTTCATCATATTATACCTATTGTGACCCTATCGTCGACCTTACCTTTAATGATGATGATTTTTGCAGGGTCATCACACCACACGAGGATGTTTTACCGGTTAACTTAGACATCGAAGAAGTAATGTGTTACGTGGGTTTTAGTCGACGGGGGCAGCTCAGCCAATATAATTTTCACAGCTATTCATGATCGGATGTCAGATGTACCACCATATAAACCCACCCAACATACTTTGGTGGGATACGGAGGCCAATCATCTTAGTGCCTCAGTGAGGTAGAGCTTATGGTCAAGGTGGGTCATGGAGCTACGAAGAAGGAACTCAAGACGATGTTCATGATCTTTCATACCCCCGAGTCATACCATGCTATTATCGGGCGATCATGGGTACACCAGATGAAGGCCACTCCTTGCACTTTCAAACAATGGATCAAGTACCCAATATGGAACTCGATAGGTATCATCAGGAGGAGCCATCAGACTGCTACAACTTGCTATGCAGTGAAAATTGACCCAAGTAAGCCTCTTTGACAACAAAAATCCAACAAGGGGGAGCAAGGAGAAACCAGCACAAGAATCTTAATATTGCACCTACTGATACAGTTGAGAAACTTGTGGCAGAGAGTCGTACTTTACGCTTAGGTAATGATCTAAATCTGGCTTTTAAAAAATCATTAATTGACATGTTAGAAAGAAAATTGGATAATTTTGCTTGAGATATTAGTGATGTGTCAAGGGTACACCCACCTATTATTTTCCATGAATTAGCAATAGATACATGTGCTAAACCTGTACAACAGAAACAACGTTCCTTTTCCGTTGAGAAACATGAGGCCATAAGTGTTGAGGTAGATGATTTATTTCGCTCGGGCATATAGGTCGAGCTCGATACCCGGTTTGGGTCACAAACCTTGTTTTAGTCAAGAAAAAATGGGGTAGTGGTGTATGTGCGCTCACTTCACAAATTTGAATCAAGCATGTAATGAAAACGCTTTCCCACTACCTCGTATTGACCAGTTAGTATACTCGTTCTCAGGTTGTGAATTTCTCTCATTTATGGATGCATACTCAATGTACAATCAGATTCGTTTACACCCATTGAATGAGGAATATACAACGTTCCAAATCGAGCGAGGGATTTAATGCTACACCGTAATGAATTTTGGCTTTAAAAATGTAAGTTCTACTTACAAACGTCTCGTGAACCATATCTTTAAAGACCAATTGGGACACCATATTAAGGTATATATTCATGATATAATCATTAAAACCGATACGATCAACAAAGAATTTGAGTTCTATAAACTGTGTTCGGCCTCTTGCAATAGTTTAACCTAAAGTTCAACCTAGTTAAATGTTCTTTTGGGGTCGATAGTGGAAAATTCTTAGGGTACGTAGTCAGTAAGAGAAGAATAGAACCTGACCTTACCCAACTACAAGAAATTACCCAAATGGCACCCCCAAATAATATCAAGGAGGTCAAATGCCTGATGAGAGGCCTCTCTGCATTATCTCACTTCATATCAAGGGCCTCAGACAAGATCCACCCTTTCTTCAAAGTCTTTAGAGGTGCTAAAAAAAATTTAGAGTGAGGAATATAATAAGGCTTTTGAAGTATTAAAAAACTATCTCACTTCGCCAAAAATATTGCCAGCCCTATGGTAGGTGAGCCTCTATTTTTTTATCTCTTCTTTTTCAGCCAGTACGATTTTGGTACAAGAACCTGATGGCATCCAACGCTTGATCTACTACACCATTAAAACCCTAGTTGATATAGAGACCCGTTATTTGAACTTGGAAAAGCTAGTATTGGGTCTAATAATCGCAGCTTGGAACATGCACCCCTACTTTCAATGGCACACTATCGTCTTCTGTACGCCCTTCTACCTCAAAAATATGTTACAGAAACCTTGACGCATCTGGCCATTTAACTAAATGGAGCATTGAATTAGGGGATTACAATATCAAGTTCGAACCCTACATTGCGATTAAGGGGAAATCCATCACAGATTTCTTTACAGAGTTCTTCACGCCCTGTGATAATTCTTCCCCAATAAAACCCTCACCCGGTCATAAGAATATTGAATGAATCATTGAAATCGATGGGGCCTTGTGTACGTTAAGATGTTGAGGCGACATCATACTAACGCACCCGTCGGGTGAAGAAATCTGCCAAGCCATCTGTTTCAACTTCCCAGTAACTAATAATGCGGCTGAATACGAGGCAGTTATCTGAGGCGTGAAGTTAGCGTTGATATGTGAGGCTCAAATACTTAGGATCTGCTCCAATTCCTAGTTCTTTGTCAACCAAACCAATGGTACCTACGATGCAAAAAAATAAGGGGACTCGTAGTTATCTGATGGTCTTAAAAGAGTATGAATCTAAGTTTACGAAAGGTTCTTATGATCAAGTGCCCCGCCTCGATAACTTTGCAATTGATTCCCTATTTAAGAAAACATTGATATATCATCCTACAACAACTTCCCACTACTGAGAATCTTACTGTGCATGACATCATCTGCATGATCGAGGCAACCACTGATTGAAGACAACCTTATTTGATTTACCTCTGATCAGGCATGCTCTCGATTAATAAACTTGTCGCTCGGGCACTACAGCTACGTTTAGCCAAGTATTGTATCCTAGACGATGTCCTTTATAGAAATATTGTGACACACATATCCAATGCCTAAGTCAAGAAGAAGTTACTGGCTAGAAATATTGCACAACCTTATTAGGCACTTTCTCTTAGTAGGTTAATATTGGCTAGAGTTGGAAAATGATACCGAATAAATTATGCAATAGTGCCACCCATGTCATAAATTCGCCAACACCGGTAATCTACCAAGCGAGTCGATGCATTCTACTACAATACCTTTCTTTTTTGGAAAATGAGACATAGACTTGGTTGGCCCATTGCTGATGGAAGCCGGTAAGTATCAATTTTTTATTGTGGCTGTGGATTATTTTACTACGTGGGTAGAAGAAAATTCTCTCTCCCACATTAGGGCCTAAGAAATTTATGACTTTATTCATCATTAGATCTTGTCTCAATTTGGTATGCTCCGAATACTGATGACAAATAATGACCCCCAGTTCCAAAATTCTATGGTCATGACATTTTACAAGCGTTATGGCATCGACTAACACTTCTCCATCTATTATTATCCGTAGGAAAATGGGCAAGTAGAGGTCACTAATAGGACGATGCTAGATAAAATAAGAAAAAAGCTGGAGGATGCCACATGCAGATCATAGATGGCCAGATAAACTAAACGAACTACTGCATGCCTACCGAACTGCCCCACGTACTACAACTGGTGAAACCCCTTTCACGCTCGTTTACGATATCGAAGCCGTGGTACCGGCAGAAGTCATTATACCAAATCATCGGATCGCTAATTATATGGAATCTACTAACAACACCGACCGAGCCATTAATGTGGACCTTATAGAGGATTGTCACGACCAAGCATGTGTGAGAATGGAGCATTATCGAAGTATAATGAGGGGTCGTTTTAAATCTGGCCTCAAGCCCCGAGTTTTACAAGTAGGTGACTCTATTATGAAGAATATTTTTCAAGGATCAGAAGATAAGGTTGCTGACAAGTTAATCCTTAATTAGAAGGGTTCATACACTATCATTTCTAAAAGACGCCATAAAGCTTATCGCATTGCCGATGCAAAAGGTCGACTTCAAACACCCTTGAAATATAAGTCATTTAAATTTATATCGTCATGCTATGTAATTTTTAGATTCGGTCTTTTTCTCCATGAAGGCGCGATGTTATAGGAAATTATAACAAATATAATGCCATGTAGTAAATTTTATTAATCAAAGAAGATAAATTACATTATTTTTAGTTTATCTGCTTACTTATATCTTTACTAGCAGTTTACAAAGCCTTACGCAGTATATAACTCCACTAACGGTACATGTAGACTAACATTTATGATATGAGGCCTAAATTAATAGCCACTACTTTGGTTTTTATGAGCTTAGTGGTTTGACTATGTCTTTAATATCATTTCTAACATCTTCTTGAGTCATCAAGTTTAATATCTCACCATGATTGGTCTTGTCCAAACCATATGTTGGCTTTGCTCGGTCTTTGCCCCTCTGCTCGGTTTTGACCCTTGACCAGTGTAATCTTGCTCGACAATGTCGTAGGCACTTTATCTTTAGCATCAAATTCTATTTACTATGCTCGGTGAAGTTAGCTCTTGCTCATCCTACTCGATTAAGTCTGCATGATCGTGTTTCACTTCATTGTCGTTGTTTCTCGTGTTGTCCTTACTTGATGACCCTTTACTATCTCGTGACTCCATTATGTCCTTATTTATAGCTTCGATCTACTTTATAACTAGTTCGGTATTGTGTCGATTATTTGTTTATGTCGTTTCCATCTGCTCGGATACCATTGTATTTACTAATTAGTAGATACCCCTTCATCACGGCACCCCATAATTCATGGATTATATGTTTAAAACATAAAATCGATAAAGTAAAGTTAGATACAAAGTAGAGGTGGCAGGAGAACTAGGTACCTAACCATTAGGATATACACTTCGTGATTTATGGCATGTAATGATGTAGATTTCATATTTTTAACGGCATCGTGCCACGTGGCAATCATCGGGAAACGCATGGGTGGTGATTCAACACCAAAGCTGTTGTTTATATAAAATAGCACTTGGGTTTGGGGGGAAACATGTTAGGCTTTAATGACAAATGACAACCGCAATCACATCATGCGTGTGGTGCAGAGTGGACCGAAATATTGATATCCTTCTATTATTTGTGAAATATTGTATAGTTTATTGAAAAATCACTCTATATTTAACTAAATCATTAGAATAGATTAAAATTGAAGATTTACTATTCTTGTTTAGCTAAGCCTATAAATATGGCTCTATTTGATAATATCTTTTGCCAATATTAATTTCCCTTTGATTTTTTACATGGTTTAGAGTCATTACGGTTTTATAAAAAAGGCACACATATATATATATATATATATATATGAATTTTTAGTTTTTATAATAGACTTCTGTAGATAGAAAAAAACAACTGGTCAGAGCGGTTCTGATTATGGCTATGGTGGTCATGGTGATAATGTCAGTTATACAAGTGGTGGTATATTTAAGAGTTCAAATAATCATAGAAATTATTATAACCATGATAGATTTAATAGTCGTGAAAGACATAGATTTCAAGGTTGTAGCAATATAAAGTACACATACTGGTACTATCCCTAACAATCACAACAAGTTACTAATTTAAAAACAATTAAAAGAACCAATTATGTTTTATGTTGAAAAGAGTATGTTCAGTTTAAGAAGTGCCATAAATCATTAAATTCTTCTAACCTTAAAAATGTTTCAACTTTTGAATAAGGTAACTCAAATAAATATATTTTTCTTCACCATCTATGTTGCCACATAACACATAATAGTTAATCCAAAAATTTCTACAAATGTTTTGAACATACATCATTTAAGTGTAACATTAGAATGTGCATCATCATCTAGGATCTTAGGTTTTGGAACTGTTCATATAAACGAAATTATTCTTTAACTTCCGTTTTAAAATTATCATGTAACCTTATTTATATATGAAAAATCACTCAAACTGTTTGTCGTATTTTAAATTTGTTCATGTTTGAAAATAATTAGTGCTAAAGGACATAAATCTTGAAGTCTATACAATAGAAATAAATATATTCATAACTTTATTACTTGTTACATGTTTTAGTTTCTAATATTGATGACGTGACGAAAATAGAAGAAGAAGCAACGATAGATGAAACCCTAATTCAAGGGTAACATGATGAAACCCTAATCTAAGGGTAACAAAGATTGAAATTTTCAGAGATAAAAATAAATTATTCCAAAAATTTAAAATAACTTAAGGCATATAAGGCTTTATATCAGAGCTTCTCAAAATCCTAAATTAGAATACAAAGAAATAAAAGTAATATTCTAATATCAAATAAAATCAAATCTTAATATAATTAGATTTGAATAATATAAGATATTTGAATAAAATAAAATAAAATAAAATAAAAAAAGTTTGTATTTGGACTTTTTGGGCTACATCATGCTCCCTTCGTTGACTAGAATTCATTCTCGAATTCACAGCACCATCACCATCAACAACCAATTTTTTTTCCAATTATTACATTGGAAATTATAATTGTTGACCTTATCAGAATAAGATAAATTCTTCTTGAGTGTTCCTTATTCGAAGTCACATTGAAGTCATCCAGTTGATGAAAAAATTTTGGTTTCGAAAACGTTTTCATAGGCTGAAGACAACATCCCCATGTCCAGTTGATGAAAAAATGGTTTTGAAAACCTCTTTATAGTCTAAGACAACATCTTGATAAGAAAGTTTTACCTTGATCCGACGATTGGTAGCCAATTTAAACTCCTTCTGTAACTGGTCAATACGATCGTCTATCGAAACGCCTGGTTTGTCCCCGCATACCAAACAATCTCCAAGATCTTCATGACCATAGATGTTGTTCTCTTCTTTAGACCTTGAATCAGATGAAATTAAGATTCAGAAACATGCTTTCCCTGTAGCAGGAACTGAGGCTCTGATACCAAACTGATGACGCGACGGAAATAGAAGAAATAACGATAGATGAAACTCTAATCCAAGGGTAACATGATGAAACCCTAATCCAAGGGTAACAATTGAAATTTTCAGAGATAAAAAATATATTATTCCAAAAACTTAAAATAACTTAACGCATATGAGGCTTTATATAAGAGCTTCTCAAAATCCTAATTAGAATACAAGGAAATAAAATAAATATTCTAAAATAAATCTTAATATAATTAGATTTGATTTGAATAAAATAAGATATTTGAATAAAATAAAATATGTTTGTGTTTGGGTCATCCATTTTAGTATTTCTAAAATAACTTTATCATTATTTCATAGATTTATCGTAACTTTTCCTACCTTATAACCAGCTCAGTTTGGTGCCGATTACCTGTTCCTGTTGTTTCCGTCTCTTCTGATACCATCAGATTTACTAGTTAGTGGATACCCCCTCATCACGCGTGAGTTTTTTTTTAAAGAATCATCATACTTCATGTTTACTTCAATGATTTTTTCATACTTTTTCCAAATCATGTATTTATCTATTATTTCTCTTCATACTTACAATTTCGACCGGGTCAATGACCACACCTACGGGCTACGCAAGGAGCCATACTAAGGCCGAACCCTTTTAGTCGATTAATATGAACGAGTTGATTGGTCACGCCTACGGACTATGTAAAGGGAATACTGAGCCCAATGCCTTGTACTGGTATTAATAAACGAACTGATTAAATATCAAGCCCTTTTAAAGCCACACAATTGGTTGAAACGACCGCTCCCGCGAACCAGCTGAGGGGGATGTCTCACTCAAGCTACACGATGAGCCATACTAGCTCGATCCTGTAAGGATCCATTACGTCATCATATAATTCACAAACACATTTATTTCCATCACGTTTATCTACAATTTATTTACACACATCAAGTTGAAAACACCACTAATTTGACAACCGTTTAAATATTTCATAATAAAATACATAACCATTGTTTAAAAAAAACAAATTCTCTTTTACACATATTTCTTGTGGCTAACTACATAAGTTTAAAATACACAATGCATAAAATTAAGAATTAGATACAATATGCATGACCTCTATCTCCACTATCCCTTTACCACGAGTAGGGACATCGATCAATCTTGGTTCCGAACCACCTGCGGCTACACCAATAGACCCTTCAACTAGTTCTTTGGTGTGAGGCTATAACATAGACACGATAGTACCCCCCGCGAGTAGTCGTTTTTCCACAAGTACTAGTTTTTTCAATGACCCTAACTTCATACCCGGGTTCAATTTTAGAACCTTTACAATCGTCTTCTTTTGATTTATTTCTATCATCCTCATAGCTACTTCCATAACTTGTCTTTCACGCTCCTCCAAATCAACCTCTACCATTTTCAGTAGCTCCCTCCTTTGGTGCTCAATCTGAGTCTTTAGCTCCCCAATAGTTACTTGTAACCTACCATTGTGCATCGTTAACTCTGCAATACGCTCCGACTGCTCCTCAACCCTCAAATCCTGGGCCACATTCTATATAAGCAGACCGACACTCTGCGACATCAACTTGTTATTCCTTTTGATAAAACTATTGTTATGCGCTATCAAAATAACACAATTTTTAGTTAGTTCTTTACACTTCCCCCTCATGCGTCACGAGCACTTGTAACCGAGGGTAGTTAGCTTCGAAACCCATCATTTTCCTGAGATTCTTTTTCATGCCCCGTCTTGGGTGATCTAAGCGTTTTTGAACTGAGCAAGCTCGGTGGTTAAACCCTTCACATACCTAAAAAATATAGCATCAGGCTTTCACTTATCCATCACCTAGTAGTCTACGCTTGACATGCTTCGTTAGGACATTACAACAAAATTATGATGCATCTACATACATATTAAGGTCAGACATTGTATCTTTAATACATTGTTTTGGAATTTTCCATTTTTAAGTACAAGAAAACATATTTTACCTCGATGACGAGATCCAATTGCCGCTGTAAAATCTCGCTCATACCCATATTATCATAAAATAATAACTCTTGACAATGTTTAAGCTATTGTAGCATGAGCATCGATGGACGCGACATCACCATGTTCAAAAGAGGAATATCCACAGTCACTCTAGCACCTCGGGTAGCCCAAGACACATTATCCTTTGTTGGTACAAGGTATGGTCGCACGATATTCAAAAATGAGGACCCTGCACCCATTTTTTGCACAAAGTTAATATAAAAAGACCTTACATATGAGCCCTTTACAAAATTATCCATCTGACACACTATTTTTTATGGTATTTCTTTTTTATTCTCCGGTATGTCGCTACTCTCACCGTCTTGCTGTGACCGACCTTCCACCATTTCCTCGTCCAACACTATCACCTTAGGTACCTTCCCGTTCTCCTGCTCTACATCAGGGACCGACGCCTCATCGGTCTTGTTCTCTGGCACATTGCCTTCAGTTTATTCATCATCATCAACCAGACTTAGTTTATGTATTGATAACTACTGCATTCACAACAAAGTGATTTTTTTTCAAAAGAGAACATTCCTCCTACTCAGTTTCCTCATCATATTCACGAGAGCAACGATCGCGCTCCTTCATCACTTCCTACCCAGATTGCACAATATTATCTTCTTATTGACTACCATCCCCAACATCTTGAATGCTCAGCATCTCCTCCTCTTTTTCATTGTGTCTTTGTGTGGGTTTAATATATTCGACGTCCCTAGCTTTACGACTCTGGGGCACTGCCAATCTGACCCCCGTACTATTACGACCACAATACCTCTTCTCCAACAGAGCTTGCAATATTTTTATTGTAGACACTTCCCTTGTTCCAGTCATCTTTACTTTCCCGTCTTCTGTAATGTCTAATTCTGACACACACCAAAACCTGGATCTTAAATAGGCCACATGCGTAAGTAAGCACGACGTCTCCTGACCCTACGTTGTGTTAACCAATGTTGATAACCTGATCAAGGGGTTTACAGTACTCTATGGTAAGCCTTCCTTTCACCACTCTTGATGCTTCCCCTCACCTAAAAAAATAAAACCTTACAATTAACATCTCTAATAGGTCACATGATCCAAAACTATATGATATTTTCTTCTTACACTTAGCCTTCCACCATCTTTCCAATTGGATGTTCATCACGATACTTTTATGTTCCCAATTTCATGATACGAAAACAAATGTGTGTTTTAAATTCTTATCATGGGTAATTCAACTATTCTTCTTACCCATAGAAAATTGAGTGTATAATAAAGGGGACTTAACGAATTTTGCAAATCAACTACAACAAGCAGGTCTGCCAAACATATGGGAATACGTAACAATTGAGAACTTAAATTTACACAAAGCAATACCCTCAACTCATTGGAAGTTAATTGTGTGAAACATATACTTAGGAAGCTCAAGATAATCACGAATTAAATAAGACAACGACAATCGTAATGCTCAGTCACAACCGGTGGCATAAAGGTAGGTCTTATTTGCTTTTGCCTAATCAGGTTGTTCTCCGGACACCGGCACCCTCAAGATGATACGACTATAAATATGATACAACTATAAATATAGTATCACAATTTTAACACAATATGATATGGCTATAAATATAATCCCACAAGATTAACACAACACTAGGTTTTAAGCATACCATTTATCTACTGGCAAAATCTACGCCGGATATCGATAGCGAAAATTTTGGCTCCCGAAAATACCAACAGTGGTTTTCTTCTCCTTTAAAATAAAATACTACTAAGATTAATGACTTGAAAGACTAAGAAAAGAGATTTACACACAAATTGGTTTCTAACTCATGCGTGATGCAACACCAGTTGTCACACATATTAATTAAAGTAGCATTTTTCCTCATATTCGAAGAGCCATAATCCATAAAAAAATTCATGTGTCAGAACCGTCATATCATACGCACTGCCATACAACTTCCATGTGTCACTCTACCATTGGAAAACACTCAATTCATTGTCAAAATTAATCAAATACATGGTCCACGTGACAAAATGGCGGTTTATTTATTCACCAACTATTCTTCCTCATAAATTGTTATTCCATCGATTATCTTTTTTTCAAAATATAATCCATTGACTAGAGGGGAGCCTTGATGAGGAAGCCTTCACCAAGTGATAGATCAAAAAAACTCCAAGCAGATGGAAATAATAGAAGCATAAGCAAGACCAAACTGAGGGGTTTCGTATGCGAAACCGCAGTGACCCATGATGAGTTCGGAGATTTTAGTCATTGTGCCATGATTAAATCCGAAGGGAGATTCGGACTAAACCACTACATTAAAAATCCGAACAGGATAAATGTATTAATTATTGACTAAGCTAGTTGCTAATCAACTTAAAACTATATTACAAATGGGTCCTTAAACTCGACCCGGTTTCACAACCCAACCCAATAAGCCCATTGGTCAGTAATTAAGTATAAATGTCATAATTACTTTCATTAATGAGGGTGATCAGAATTTATTACTAGTAGGCAGATTAATTATCTCTCTACTCTTCACACTAAACACAAAAGACCACAAAATTACCAAAACACCTTTTAAACACTTTACGAGATTACCCTCAGACAGAAATAAACCACACCAACCCATAAACAATATACCTGCACAATACTCAGTAGCAAATGACCGAGGCCAAACCGAGGGGTATCGCCTTCATATTAAGACAAATTGAAAACCATCAGGAAATATCATCACTAACAATCGCGCTAAGGTCCAAACAAAGGGTGTCGAGACCATCTTACAAAAAACAACCGAGTAGAATTCATACAAAAAGATCAACAAAACTTGATTGAGGTTCACCTAAGCAATAAAGAAACCGAGTAGAGGCCACATCAAGCAAAAACACGCATCTACCAACGTCAGAATCTCCAATTAACCGACCATCTAATCACTTAGCGCCAAAGCTAGCCAAGAATTTCTAGAATGCCTTAAGCGACATCGAGTCGCTTAAGGACAAAGTTGGCCCAGTTAGGCCAATTGTGGCCTTAAGCGTATGTCTGGTTGCTTAAAGTTGTGGCCTGTAGAGCATGGTTAGCCGGTTCCCAACAACTGTCGAGCCTTCTACGACCGTTTGGTCATCCTACCTCGAGTAAACTACAAGTTACTTAAGGCCTTCGACAGTAGAGCTAACCGACTATCATACGCAAAACCAATGATCCCGAGTCAGAACCTACCATGTAAATATTATATAAAGAGTTTCCCTCCAACTCTTACTTACTTCGTCACGATCATTAAACTGCGAACACTTAGCTCATATCATTCTTTCAACCCCTCTCCCTAATTACCATGGAGACATTCAGAAACCGTGTCTGACATATGTACGGGAGCGTGAAAGATAGTCTGAAAGGTCAGGAAAGACTGCCCCAATAAAGAGCCAGCAACCTGAATCTTAGCAAAATCAAAACTACTATATAGTGCGCAGATTTAATCTTGATAAGGTGGAGAAAGTGAGAGAAACAAAATAATTACAATATAAGATTTTTTTGTGTAAATCCTATCCATTAATAAAACTTAAGTGTTTAACGTATTGTGATAAGTCATTCTTGCGATATTTAGTTTTAGATCGTCATTCCTTTATACCATAAATATATTCTAGGTTGGGGTGATGTTTCCCCCACTAGTTACTTTTAACCTTCAAAACTGTATATCTCTTAATCTGAGCTCAAATGTTTTTAAAAAAAAATCACATATATTTCTACTTTTTAAAGATGAACAAAGTGAAATTAATGAGTGATAATTTTGGAGATTTTTTTATTTTTTTCGTAACCAAATTACAGGTAATTTTGTAACTGAAATACAGTTACTTTTTAAAACTTATTTATCTTATTCTTCTTTTTTGTAAATTTTCATAATTATTTGCAACCAAATTGCATGTATTTTCACAACTAGAATACAACTCATTGACAAAAAAACATTTTCACCACAAAAATGCATATATTTCCGCAACTATAGAAAATTTAGGTGTTTCATACCCAATTAACACTTATTTTCAAAAAAACAAATTTGTATTTTGTTTTTTCATACAACCAAACTTATTTAGAAACCAAAGTGATATTTTCACAACTAGTATCTTCTTATTTTCACAACACATTCACGTAATTTCGCAATTAGAACACAATTATTTTTAGCAACCAAATTACACGTAACTTTGCAACTAGAATACAATTGTTTTTTCCATACTTATTTCGTGACTAAATTATATGTAATTTCAAAACTAAAAAAATATATCATGGATATAGTTTTGTTCGTCTCGAAAAAAACAAAATCAAATGTATTTTTGGATATTTTTTTGAAATTGTGGTTTGAAAGATATTATATTTTTTAAAAACATAAAAAGTATAAACGGTTAGGAGTATTTTGAATTACGAGGTGGTCATCTATAAATAATAATTAAGCACCAGGTGGTTATCTATAAATTATCAAACTTTGGTAGTTATTAGTAAATAAGTTTGATGGTTATTGATTGACTATTCTGAATATAATAGTATTTAAATTTTTTATTACATATATTTTTAAGAGTAAGTTACTGATAACCACATTGAATAAAATTTAAATTACCGATAACAACCTGTAATATAGATGCTTCCAACAATATCCACAAACATACAAAACATGTAGCTTTAACAGTTATCTATTTTTAACATTCAAAACTCCATATCTTTTTAGGGTATGGCTATATATACCCAAATGTGATTTAAGTATACCCAAAAAACGCAGTTGACTTTTGTTTGACTTTTTTAGGACGAAAAAACCCTTGAACTTTCATTTAATATCCGAATTGCCACTAAGTAAAAAAAAAACACTAAGTATATCCTAGATACACCCAATTCACAAAACAATCTATTTGGTTATGTATACCCAAAAAAACACAACTCTCTACTAGATCAAACCCCATATTACTACAATTTTGTGAAATTCTTCAAATTGTTCTTGAACATTCAAAGTTGCCTCAAGAACATTCAAACTCTTTTTAATTTTTTTAAACTTCTTCTAATGAAAACACAAAATCAAAACTTGTTTTTTTGAAGTTATTTTTAAAAAAGAAATTAAAAATTTAATTACTAAAAAAAATCATAATTTTTGGGTGTTTGGAGGCCATTTTTCGGCCGAAATTCGGCCGGAAAATGGCCATTTGCGAAGGCTGAGTGTACCATAGGTACAGAGGGGGCGTACCGGCCGATACACCCCCTCTGTACCGATGGTACACTCTGTACCATAGGTACAGGGGGGGCGTACCGGCCGGTGCACCCCCTCTGTACCGATGGTACACTCTGTACCATAGGTACAGGGGGGGCGTACCAGCCGGTGCGTACCCTCTGTACCGATGGTACGGGGGGGCGTACCAGCCGGTGCGTACCCCCTGTACCATCGGTACAGAGGGTCTGTACCGACCGGTACACCCCTTCTGTACCGGTCGGTACAGACCCCCTGTACCTATGGTATGCTGAGCCTTCGCAAATGGCCATTTTTCGGTCGAATTCCGGCCGGAAAATGGCCTCCAAACACCCTAAAATTTTTATTTTTTTGCCTAATTCAACCATAACCCTAAATTTTGATACTAAGACTAAGTTTTTATATTTTAGTTCGCCGGATTTTAGTTCGCCGGATTTTAGTTCGCCGGATAAATTAGAGAGAACTTGAAGGTTTTAGAGAGAAGTTAGAGAGTGTAAGAGAAAAAATGAGGTGGATAAGATTAGTATAAAAAAAAACCTTATATACCTAGAAAATGGTATTTTTGTCAGAATTTGGGTATACTTAGATCACCTTTGGGTATACTCAAAATTGGGTATACTTAAACCCGAATCGGGTATATATAGCTTGACCCATCTTTTTAACCATGACAAAAAGTTCCAAAAACAAATATATTTCTATTTTTTAAAGATGAACAAAATAAAATCCATGAATGATATTTTTAGATAATTAATTTTTTCCAAACTAATTTCGAACCCATTTACATAATTTTCGTACTCGGACGCAGGTCAAATTGAATTTTTTTTAAATATTTCTTTTAGCACAAAAATTATACATTCTTTTGCAACTAAAAAGAATTAGTTATATCACACCTAACTAACATTTGTTTTTCCAAAACAAATTTGTATTTTGTTTTTCATACAAAAAACTAGTTATTTAACAACCAAAATTATACTTCTACAACTTCTTTTTTTATATATAATTACCCGTATTTTATTAAACTTTTATCATTGACAAATAAATTTAATATAGAAAGTTATTATCCTAATTTCAATATAGATTTTTTTTTATATATAAATATGATAATATTTTTGAAAAAATACAATTTTTTTTAAAATAATTTACTCTACGCTAAGTCGGAACTAAAAACTTGCAATTATTTTTGTGTTAAAACATATATTAAAATCATATTCTAACTAGAGGATTATCACAAATAGCTAATTTTAGATAGATATGGTAACAAAAACACAATTTAACATATCATTAAAAAGAGATTGCTCTTGTCAGCAAATTTGAAGATTACGCTTTCGACTATACACGAAGCTTTATGGTTTTGGTTACCAAAATATGTTTTCTAACATTCGTTTATCTATAATAATCATGAATTATTATATTTGAGCTACTAACAATATGGCAAAATCAATTAGGAGACAACATCACATCAAATCATATAGTTCAAATCCATATTATTAGTGCCAGTTCTTTTTTATATATGGGGAATGATCTCTATCAATTGTCTGACTTATTAAATATTGAAAATGTTGAAATGGTGTTTTCGTGTTACATGCTGTGCCGTTTTTATTATCTTACTGTAATATTAAAAAAATTATAGTTGACCATGTTCACAAAATGTTATAATTAAAAATAATAATTAATTTTTTCATCGAAAAGATATGATTATTTATTGTTTACTAAATTTGAGAAAACCACTCTCTTTTGTATTTCACGGATTGGCGTTAACTGCTCTTTTTGTGCTTGATGTCAACTGTTTCTTTTGGTTCGGTGTTGTGGTGTGTTTTCGTGTTTTCTTAGTTTGTGTTTTGTGGGACTTCTGAAACTGAACATGTATTTCATGGAGTGGCGTATTTTGGGTGAATTTTTGATTGGATTATTGTCAGTTTTCTTTCAAATGTATTAAAAGAGTTTTTAATTTAGTTTTCGAAATTTAAACACAGTTCTATTTAGAATAAATTTACGATTTTTTTTTTCAAAATCGTTATTATTATTATTATTATTATTATTATTATTATTATTATTGTTTTGAATATTTTACCCAATCTAATTTAAGATATTGGGTTTGTTTAGACCAGCAAATAATAGACTCTTCTAATCAAATAATTCAGTATTGGACTTTAGAAGCTCAATAAAGGTAAGATACTAGAGGATCTTTAACGCTCATCTTCATCAAAGACTTCGGCTTCAAGATAGGAATACTAGAAGGACTCATTATGGCAAAACCATAAGTTTTATGTTATTCCATTCATTTTATTTATACGGTTTAGATGAATTAGATTCTAAGATAAAATCATGAGTATGAATACCTCGATTAATTTTAATTATCATCTATCAAGTGGTGATATCAGAACCGACTCTAATTCCACTTCCTATAGGATTATGAACTTAAAAATAAGTCTCCTAAAATTTAATTAATAAATTTAATTATTTAATTGATTCCATTAGAAGAAAAAAAATCCTCTAGAGTTGTTATAAGATTATGATTGATGTCTAAAGACCTATGCATGAAGTAGGTGTTAGATGAACATAAAATCACATATTTAGGAACTAAATAAGTGCGATCGATGGACGTAATAGTTATTTGTTATTGTATGTTTATGTGCAATACGAATTTTTGAAAACAATTAAAGACGAAACCCTAAATCAGAAAGTGGGGTGTTTTAATTTTTCTCATAAACTAGGGAGCTCTTCGCGACCAACATCATGATCAGTGAACTGCACTTTGTTGTGAACACCCCGATTGTGGTTGTGGCGAAGGTGCACTGCGGGTTCCAAAACTTTTTTTTCCAGCTTTTTTTTATGATACTTTCAAGTGAGGTTATTGTACGTACCCAATACAGAGGTATAGCCATCCAATTCAGAGATTTGTGATATCATATGTATGTATGTATGTACACAGGCTTAATGCATGTTTAGTATTTTATGTATGTATGTATGTATGTATGTATGTATGTATATTGGAACAACATGTTTCTAATGTGTTATTTAACATGATTTGCACGTTTAGGCTGGTTAATAATTCAAAATAGTTGTCATGTTTGGGTGTTGTGCTATGTGTTTAAGGGTTCAAATTTATGTGACCCCAGTAGGTGCACATTACAAAGTATATGAAGTTATAAACGTATTGCTGTTGACATTTTGTCTCTAGGATTTATGGCATGATAACATGCATGCCCATAGATTTTTTTGTTTCTAAAACATGGTGTCTGATTGACATTCATCTCCATTCAGATGTCTAAGCATTAGATGAGATACATCACATCATTGAACTACTTATGATACTCAAAGTGTATTATGATATGATGAATTTAGGTTTTATTTAGTAAGATAAACGTCAAGTCGCGGTGATACATACTAAAATATGTATATTGAGATGCTCATTCTCTAGGACTGATTGGCAGACTGGGTATCCTACATCAATAGGTAATATCGGGTTACTCGTAAAAAGATAAGAGTTTATGGTGTTACAGCTTAAGGAACAGTTGTTGTATGTGTAAGTCAGCCACTACGGAATATTACCATATATATTTTCTGATGGTGAGCACCTGGTATATGATGTCGTTGTTGCGTTTACACGCACCATACTCATGCATAACTGATTTTTCATTATTGAAAGGTTATTTTAGTTACCATGATCAATCAGGTATGACCCTTAAGGAGGCTTGATTGATCTAGATATGGCATAAAATATATAATGCTTAACCTCAAAGTATTGGCTCTAGTTGTAATGTATAACATGTTGGCGCCTAAATCTTCACAAATGATTATAATGAATATAATACATATGAACTACCAATTATAACCTTTAATCTAATAACCTCATCTATTTTATGTTATATATATATATATATATTCTTTAAGTGCTGCAAGTATAGAATATTGTTATACGTTACGTAACCTAATCTAAATTATTAAAATATAATGGAAACAATTATATGTTTATTAGGTAACAACACTTGAATATCTAATTTAGAATCCAACCATATACAACGATAAAACTTATGGAATATTATTTAAAACATATCATGGAATACTATTTAAAACATATCATGAAATATTATCTATAAGTTACAAATTTTATTTCCAAAATTAAAAAATTTCAACGTTTCACCTCTTCATTTTTGAAGTGGTTGAACCTAGAATTTATGTAAATCAAGAATTCGTTTAAGACCGATCGTAAAAAATTATATACAAATAATTTAAATTCTAACTATAGGGTCAAAATTCAGGCAAAAAATTCAAAAAATTAATCTCTAATTCAGAATAAAAGTGGTGTTAATGATTTTTTGGGTGTTTATATCGAGTGTCAAAACAAAACATGATTGGATAACTTTACACGACAATATATTAGGGTTCGGTTAGTTAATAAAGGTTGTTTTTTTTCATCTAAAATTTAGAGATCTATATGATAACTTAGTTTTAATTTTGAATAACCAAGTATTTTAGTTAGAAGTTCAGAATTCACCAATAAAAAGACTTAGAAATAATAATTATCTAAAGAATATATATATTAAGTAATAAAGATAATTATGTGCATAAAAATTCATCCTTTAAGTAAACATAATTTAAGTATAATAATATATTAAATTTGCAATCTCTTTCGGGTTTTATAGATGAATTTAGTAAATTATTATGAATTTTATTAATTTAGTGAAAGTGGGTTAGATTTAGAGTTGTTTGTTGTATTAATTATCGTAAGTTATAGTAATTGCTACATGCCATCAAAAAATTTATGTTAGTTATGAGGTTTTGAAAAATAATTAGTCCATTGACTCTCTACTTTCTAGATAGATAATTCATCGACTAAAAACGTCTGGTGGGAGTCCCTTGACAATCTATTTTTGATTAAATTCGTCCATTGTGCGTGTTGAATTTCCATCTTGGACTAAGTTAGTCCATGATTTTCTATTTTTGATAAAGTTAATCTTTTGACTATCCATTCTCGAAGATGTTAGTCCATTTATAAACACACGTGAGTAATTAACTTTACCCAAAATGAATAGTCAATGGGCTACAACCAAAATATTTTTGTCAAAAGACTATATGTCTATAGAGTTGATAGACAAGGGTATACCACCATGAATTTTATAAACGAACGATTATATATATATATATATATATATATATATATATATATATATATATATATATATATATGTCTAGAGAGTGGTATTCAGGCTTGTTATGAAAATGTCCAATAAAAGTAATCAATTGGAATATTGAACAACAACAGCAACAACAACAGCAGCAGCAGCAATAACAGTAACAAGAACAACAAGAACAACAACAACAACAACAACACAGCAGCAGCAACATCAACAACAACAACACCAGCAGCAACAACAACAAAAACAACAACAACAACAATTGGCGTAAGTAGTACGTCTATTCTCTTCTTATTTCCCATGTTCACGGGTCTCCACCAAGTTTTGACACCCGTCACTGAAAAAAAAGCCTTTGTTAAAAACAGTTGTCCGACTCTCTGTAATGTAACACCGAGACAAACTATTTGTTGAAACCATACAAAACATGTCATACCAAGTCATCATTTTTCTCAGTTGTCGATCATTCTTGGATAGCTCTAGTTCGAATAAACAATACTCACAAAATCATATATCTCCTTATTTTCATAATGGAACTAACCCTATTTCCACACTGCATAACCCACTTCTTCAAACATATTTTTCTTTTTAGTTCTTATTTGAACGGATCATCTAAGGTCTCTCTTACAAATTTCTTTTTACGTGTAAGCTCATATGTATTCCACTCAACACCTTCCATTATGGTCGTACCTCAACCATTTGAAACCATGTTCAACTATTTTCCGTACTTTCTTTCATTCTCTAGAATTTCTACCACAACTCATATTCTTAACCAGATCAATAAAGAAACCTCTCAAATTTCAGCCCACTCTTCGCAGAGCGCAATCTCTCTTAATATGACCAAATGTCTCATTTATCACCCGCATTTCTTCATAATCTATTTATCCTAGGCCCAGACTCTTCCACCCAATTCATATATGAATCGTGTATCAAGATCATTTGCTCAAACCTTAAACAAAAAAGAAGAGCATATTATCAAGCTCATTACTTGATGGTTAAAGCTCACTCAAATGTTTTGATCCTTTAGTCCTTCCTTACATGCATATGTTGCATTTGATGGCCACTTGCTACCTTCGTTCATTGTCCAACACCCCATCTATCTTGTTTACTATATTAGTTGTCACCAATAGTTGCACGCGACCTCTTCTAATTAGATTTTTGCCTGCCCATACTATTTTAGTTCGACAATTCTGTTAAACCCAAAATCTAATTGGGCCAAATCGTCGCCAACGTAAAAGATAATATATAATTGATGATTTTGATAAATATTTCGATTAATCCTACTTATTTAGTAAAAACAATCCCGCATGTACAGTATACCAGGCATGAGTTGATTTTCCCAATTGATGTTATCGATAAATAATCCAAAACATGGAGTAAAACCAAAACAAGATACTTCTTGGGCAATAAGCTTACAACGATACAAGTAATTGCAACAGTTGAGTATCTCTCGAGCTCGTATAGGCTTGAATAATGTAAAGACGACTATTATTTTTCAAATTTTATACAAGAGACCAAACAACGGATGTTTTGGAGAGTGGACCATGGAATTTTAGTGGATATTTACTTTAGTTGAAATATCGAGTTAGGACCCTTTGAATAAAAATCTTAATTTGGGTCAAGTTTTTCAAATTTCCACAAACTTTGGACCTCTAAAGGTACCATATACATAGCAAGCGATCTTTGAATTCTGAATTTGGTCGACAGATAAACTGAAGGCCAAATTAGATCGGGATTTGTTTGAGTATATAACATTATATAGTTCACTCTCAAGTACCATAAATGGGTTATTATTGTCAACAAAGGGATATCCTCATGTAAATCTTCAACGTAACCCGACCAATTATCATCTCACAATCGCATCTGATGAATATGATCCAAGTGAGCAACGAGACAATTGTGATGAGGTCGTATCCCCTATAAATTACTAAGCCAACCACAAGTCAAGAAGTAAAGTCGATACGGTGGACGTGATGATCATGGAACGGTATTAAACTCCTTGTGAGTATTTTATTATAATAACAACTTCATAGAAAGTCCGATGACTTAACAAGCCATTTGTCAAATTGATGCCTTTGATTTTGTTTTTAGCAATCACATATCCCTTATATACTTGTTAACAAACCAATTTTTTTTTTTATTTCGAAAGTAAACTATATTATATATAAAATGTTACTATATTGGCATGTCCTTACAAATTCACAATCTTATTATTTATTTAAAATTTGGATAGCTTGAAATCCTACCATTTTTAATGTATCAAATCTCAGTATGAGCTTTTAATTTATTGATTTAGATGTAAATTTCCTCACTTCACCCACCAACTTCCATCCAACCAACACTTATGCCTTCAATAATGGCGTCAACCATATCCCTCTATGGTTGGACCTTACTTCACGTAAGTTCCAAACTAGACGATAAAACTGGCTATTCTGATCTCTAGAATACCTTAATAATTTCAAAACATTATACTTATATGTGTAAATTATCTTACATGCGTGTAATAATATACCAATATTCTTGGTTTAACAAGAAACCAAACGACCAAATTGCTTTTGAAATTGGACATGTTCTCCTTAATAACGATTGAGACAACTCATTTCATATGTTTTTCACCAACTTCAACCATCCACGTACTTCTAATCATACCATTTTCATCCTCAATCTCGACACTTCCATACCTCATACCAAAAAATAATTTTACGTATTCGATATATAACACTCATCCAAAATATAACAAAATAGTTACCACTTGTTGGAAAGTTTTGCTAACATACATTAAAAATTCAACTATCACCGCTAAACTTACATGTTTTTTAAAATGGTCTATGTAGCTTCAATCCCCACAAATTAATCAATATTAGTGGTAATTACTAACAAGTCAAATATTCATTTAGCCCAAACAAATATATCAATGAACCCTTTCAATTGTGACCTCTTGTCCACTTAAATTGAAACCTTAAAGACCTTTATTTTTCCAAGTCGGGCAGAAGAATCCTTTAAAAAAAACCTTTTGTCAGTCCTGGCTCAAACTCTAACACCAAGTGTTTCCACAATAATGTCGAAACCTGAATCATGGAAATTATCTCTGTCAACAACAATCAAAGGACCCCCATAAGCGTGGAAAATATTTTCGTTAGATATATATCAAACTTTTATGAAGTTAAACTAAAATGGATTAACCCGAAATCCCTAGATTTTTGAACTTGATCACCTCCAAAATTTCCTCCCACAGAAAATCCACCAAGACCCTTCATGTTACAGATGATGAATTTAAAAGTTTTATATTCAACATTGATAGTAACAAGGCTTCATGGTCGGATGACTATAACTATTATTTATTCAAAAAATCACGGCCTATCATAGGAAAATATATTTATAATGAAATTCATATTGTCTTTAAATCTGATCTCCTCGATAAATACTGGAAGAAAAATCATATTTAGTTGACTTTAGGATAATTTTCTATTGCGATGTCAATTAAAAGATCATCTCTAAATTCATGGCCCATATATTTATTATATCCCCTCTATAATAGATAAATCTTAATCCTCTTTTCTACTAGCCCATAATATCAATGATAATAATCCTATTTCTGAATAAATACTAAAGGTATTGCAGACCAATCATAAGAATGTTTAGGTCACCTTAAAAATAATATAATAAAAGCATATGCTAATATCAGAGAGTACCTTATTCTAGATTTTCTGGTTGCTATGGAATTCTCGGATAAAATTATCTCGTGGATTATCCAATAAAGCATTAGTATTTCATTTAGTCTCAACATTAGCGACGATCCACATAGCTCATTAAGGTCGTAATGTCCTTAGACAAGGTGACCCATTTTCACATTTTCTCTTTGTCCTAGTAATCTAAGTTGTCTCTAGTATCCTTTAGGGAAAAAATTATTTATATTACTTTTAAATTACATTAAAAATATCACAAACAGAATAAACAAGTGAGTTTCATTACCTCTAAAGCCTCCAAGTAAACCCGCGTAAAAATTATATTTTTTTATTTATAATCAGACTCTCTCTCTTCAAGATACTCTTTGTAACATGCTTGGCTATGAACTAGGTAAAATTCTCGCTAGATACTTAGGAATCCCTCTTACCAATGAATGCATATATTATAATGTATGTAAACCTCTTTTGATAAATTCATCTCCCACATTGAATCATGAACCTTAAAGAATCTCTTATATGTCGAAAAAAATCCAGCTAATCAAATATATCATTTTCACAGGTCAAATCTATTGGTCCTCCATATTTATTTCTTTCGTCCGAAGTATAAAAGACCTAACCCAATAAAGTTATCGTTTTCTCTTATTTTTCCATGAAATGAAAAATTTAGAGGTCACGGTATCTTTGTCCACGGTAAATTTACCTTCGTATGAGGGGGTCCCGATATTTTATATTTAAACATCTAGAATTAGTCGTCCGCCTAAAACATATATGGTTTATTAGTAGTGAGAAATATTTATCCATCTCGTGTGATTGGATCATTTCTAAAAAAAATAGATTATAACTTTATAAACTCTTCCTATTGAATCGTCTCCCTTTCAGGTATGAAGTAAAATCCTTCATCTCATACTTATTGCCATCAATTTATATGTTGTAGAGTATGCTCAAATATTTTTCCTTAAACTGTACGAATAAAAAAAATTATATGCACACACCAACCATGTCAAGCACTGTGGAAACACGCATATAAGTATCAAAGACAAGCACTTAACATTGAAATGATTTCTCGGTACTAGACAATTTTCTTGATATTAAACACACGAATATAAAAACATCGTTCAAGGAGTGAAAGGTAAAACCTAATTTTGCACAAGAATCGTGGTTATTCAAAGTAGTGAAAATGATAGTGGATACATTTTGATAAATTAGTGTGTGAATATTTTGTTACAATGATATATTTTTTCATTGTGCATTCAAGATAACACTTATGGTTAAAGAAAACCGTGTTATAAAAATTTATATAATCGACAAGAGGTGAAAAACTTATAACTCTGTTATGAAAATGAAATGGCACAAATAATAATTTATACAAAATGAATCTCGAGGATTGGTGTTTTGGTGGTTTTGACCGTCAATATGATAGAGAGCAGAGGCTCTATATCGTAAAAAATATTCTTGAAGTACTTGATCTAAATTTAACTAAGGACATTCCCCATAACGAATCGACGGGGACAAAATGCCATGCAAACGTTTTGATTAAATATAGTTGACCAAACGAGATAAATATTATATTCAGATGTGATCACACACACCAGGAGTGCAAGCACATCTCTAACCCTCATAATATTTTCAAGCAAAATAAAATTAAAACCATTCAAACTAAAAATGATATTCTCGTCTAAAACTAGCAAAGCCCCAAAGATATAAAAAAATTGAAAAGTTATAAACGATTAGATTTTTAAACCTAAAATATTAACGTATTATGACCATATTTCCTCATACAGTCATTCAAACATAACTGAGGTAACAAATTTAAATGTGGATGGTCATTGTAGTTTTAATTATATCATTATCTCTTGTATAATAACTCAAGAAGCATGGGCCAACCTTTGTATGACCGACTTTACACTACAAGCAAAAGGTTAGATATTGAATTAAAGTGGTTAAAGTGTAATTATCGTGTTGCTTGATAGCATGATGTCATTGTCATTTTTTGTCAACTACTACCATATTTAAATGCACTATTTTTAGACTTTCTCTTTGATGGAGCTCAACTTATTTACCTCTCAAAGGTGTTTCGCCGACGTGTCTCACCGAAAGAAATTAAATTTGCATTGACATTATGAACATGAATTATTTCGTTGACGTTAGTAAAAATGTTTATCTAGATATTTATATACGCTTAATCTATAAAGTATATTTTATAATAATATCTAATTTGGTTTGACTGGTCCTTCTCAAACCTACTTACATTAAAAGTCGTTCATTCTATAGCCTTCAGTGGTTTCCATAAGAAGGTATAACTGGATTGATGTATTATACAGCATTATAGTAGATTTCCTGCATATATATAAGGTACTAAAAAAATATAACAAAGTTATAAATCGTACCTAAGATTAATCAATATATGTGTTGTTATATGTTTCAATTCAAACTACTTTATTTTTAACGTTTTTTTATATTTATTGATATTTTTTTCTTAAGACACTATGTCGAACATAATTATTGGTGCGAAGCTGATATGAATTTGATTTGTTTTTAGTAATTCAATTGGGTCAAAATCATTTTTATATGTTAAATTAGTCTTACAACTAATTTCGACCCACGTGGTCGAAATCAACTTCCTTAATAAAAAATGAAAATTTTATATTTTTTACACCGACGGTCGAAATCAGATATTTTCATATTTCATCTCTTCTCAAAAGACATAATGTTTACTTCATATTTCGACCCACTGAAATTAAATTTGAAGCTTTTTCAAAATGCATTTGCTTTCGACCGCATGGGTCAAAATCAGTTGCAAATTTGAACAAAAATTAATACATGACTTCTATTATCTTCCAATCTTAGTTGTTTTTTAGTTTTGCTTATGTATTTGTAATTTTTTTCTTTATTGTTGTATCAAAAATTATGTAAATCTGAATTTAAAAAATACGTACAAAATTATACATAGGATCATATCAAAATCCAAACATACGTTTGAATATCCCACATACAACACAAATCCAAAAAACAAGTACAAGTAAAATATATGTAATCAGGCACTATCATCATCCTTTTCATAAGACTCGTATAATTGTATCTTATAATTCATTTGTATTTTGTTAGAGTGTCATACTTGGAAATCGTATTCCGTCATTGCGGACCGTCCTTATATAACCCACACGCAAACTAACTTCGTGTGTCATATGCATCGATTCAACCATTGACTCTTCATATTCCAGACCCGGAGTAAAAATATACCATATATTTCCATTAATTCAACGATCGTAATCTACTTGCAGTATACATTTCAAAACTTTTGATATGAATTGGACTATCTCATATATCGGTAAAAAGTTGTTCTCCTATTTAATCCAAGTCGATTCACTCCAAGGATTGAACATATTGGCCCTTACCTCTCTCTAATAAGTTTCTTTGTAAGAATATGTGATATGCATTGTATATAGTTAAATTTTCAAACTACATGGTCCGGTTGATACAACTCGATCGTTTTATCAATCCTAATAGCATTGTCAAACCACACTAGTTTTCTCAGATGATTTAATCACTTCTTATACTCGTTCGGATGGAAAAAAAAAACCTAAAATGATTTTTTTTTATGAAAAATATATTAATTTCAAACAAAACTATGTAATTTAAAACACTGTAAAATGAGAATACCGTATCAACATTTAAATGGTCGACTACGAGACACATTGTATTAAGATGAGGAAAGTAATGTTTTTGGTAAGTGAATTACGGTGTTTTAACCCACATAAAGATATGCAACGTATATACTTGGTTTTGTAACTCACATACATATACGCATCATATATACTTGGTCAAATTGTTAATGTGACGGTTGGAAACTTTAAAATTGATCGTATATCCAACACTTGACCAAGATATTAAAACTATTCATCTTTTTATACCATGTTTGGAAGCAGAACGTAACGTGCTATACAAGTCTACTAATATGTTCATCCCTCTTGCGTACTCATTAATTTTATGAAAATCCTCGATGACATACAACCAGTCAACCTCTACTATCGCCCCAATATTCTTGGTGAAAACAACGATTCTGAAAAAGAAAATGACATAAGCTAATGTGTAAAAACATGCATCTGTTAAATTTGATCCACGGTGGAAGAAAGTAAGGGCGGTGAAAGTTTCATTTAGCCAATTCATCCTTAACATGTTCCATTTATTAAATTTTACCTTCGTTTTGGTTAGGTAATGTTAATACCAAGAAACCTCGACAGTATGACCGTACCTCTCGATTTTTTTTGTTAACAAGATCAATAATTTATTCTTTCATCAGTAAGCTTGTAATGTTGGTCACATCGTCTCACGTGATCATCATATCTCTAAAGTATAAATAAAACTTGTTGCTCTTCTGATGTCTTCTTTTCATGAATGCGCCTTCCATTGAGATTTTGTGTTCTAATGGCATAACTCATCCAACATTGGCTCATATAATATCTTTGACTGATATCTCAATATCTGGTTGGTTGTGCAAGTCCAAACCCAAGTGTCTATGGGCATTGTGAAACCAAAAAAATGTACCTCATATCTTTCCTATAAACCAACATTTATATTTTTTAAATAAAACATAATATGCATAATATTCATTAATGAACTCGTTACAAGTTCATAGATTCTTACCTTCTCGTAATAGACATGGTATACCATGTAAACCAATTATTATTTATATTTCCTCAAAATATGAGGAAACCTTGTTAAAAACTTTATGATATTTTTATATAGTCTATACTTCCTTGAGCTTCAACCTTCTTATATTCCGATAAAGGATCTAGCTCTAGAGGTGGAGGTAAGGGCTTTGAATAATACATAGTGGTTCGGGATGAAGTGATCGCGAAGATTACGCTTCTCTTGAAAATAACTTTTTTTTGTAAATATTTGGTGTTATCATGTTGCATTTACGAAAAAATATTTAACTCTATCGAACCATCAACGTAAGTTATACAAAAAAACTATATTATAAAAGCATAAACATAACCATCACAAAACATCTTCGTCAAAAGAACCGTGATTAGATGCATTTTTTGCTCCAAAATTATTTATGTTAATGCAACTAAATTTGGCCTAAGGGTCGAAACCAGATACATTTATATTGTATATAATTTTGATTATATGGATAGATTTTACTTTCACTTTTGTAGTGCGAATCTTGATCCGTAGCAATATTAACGGAAACCTGAAAAAAAAAATCACGAAGTAGCAGCAACAGTTACGAAACTTATACTTTAATTTCTTCGAATCTTATTCTAAATCACAAAATCTAAGTATTTAACGTTAGGTCATAGTTAGAAGAACTTGGAAAGTGAAATTTAATACTATTAAAAACTAAAAAAGTCATGGTTTTAAAAAACGTAAAAAATAAAATAAAACTCTAATTATAACTCATATAAACACTTAAAATTTCAAGAAAACAAGAATATCTGATAGGATATAACAAACGTTTTGATTCCTTGGATTTATAAACAAAACTTGGAATTGCTTAGTATTTTTGTTCGAAACGTTTCCTAATTTTAAAATTAGAAAAAAATGATTTAACCAATTCTTTTTATATAGATTCGTGAACTCTTTTAATAATAATTTTACACTTTCAATAATAATATAGACAACTTGAAAAAGAGTAAAATATGACGTTATCCATATAAATAGTAACGTTTATATAGCCTATAACATAAAACAATTATGATATTTAGGTTTATATAGCTTATAGAAAATAATCATCATTAGAATAAGAAATGAATTTGAAATAAATATAATTTCAAAGAAAAACCTAAAAGACTCTCTTCTTTATCCTCTTTGCTTATGCTCAACGGTAACTTTCATAACATTCTGGTTTTTCCTTGGCAATCTTCTGGTTTGATGAACTCATCATGTAATGATTGAGAGCTTCCAATGTCGATCCAAAGAAAACAGTTGAAAATCAGTATTCTATCCTTGTATCTGAGCTCTCTCTTTTCCCAAGCTATTGGCCTTTAACCAAGTTCCTCATCCCTTCTCTAGGCTTTCTAAGTTCTGTCCTACTGGTGATTGTTGGTCTGTTAGACGAAGATTTGAATCTGTCCTCTGGGAATCAGTCTGCTCTAGTTAAGCATTCAAGCTATGAATCTTACTGCTTTGATTCAACCATATCCCTATTGGAGGATGCTGGTTTGATTGTTGTCAAAGACTTTGCTTCTCACTCTAGGGATCGGAATGACCATGCCAAATATCAAAAATCGTCCTCATTTGTCCTTACTTTTTCCCACCGTAAGCTTATCAAAGCTTCTTTTGAAAATACTAAGTCTTGGTCTGCGGAGGATAACCTGTGCTCTAAAGGTTATCATCTTCGTAATCTTATTGACAACTCCAACATAAACCATCATACCTTCTTCCTGGTCTATGATTCCCATAGAACTCCTAGGCTCTCCCTCTCTCCATTGGTTTTTACCAGAATCTCCCACTTCTACTCCAAAAATACACTCTCAATCCATGAACCTAAAGTCCATTCAAGCATTCAATTCAGTCCTCATTCTTCTATCTTATCCCTCTCTTACTTGAGTCTAGTTTTTCCATATTCTGAATTTAGTTACCTCATTTACTGCAGTAATTCTGCTTTCTACTGCCAAACTAAATTGTTTCTGGTTGAAAATCCTAACTTAGTTATCTCAGCCAACTTCATACCCAACGGTCTAATTCAAGTATTCAAACTCATTTCTTGTCTCTTATCTCAAAAGCAGTACCCAACCTACTCTTCACATTTATTTATCCTTCTTTGGGTGTACTGCAAAGCCCATTTCCTTCATTCTTTATCCTCCCTTAATATTTCTTACCTTTTCAAGCTCAAACACAATTGTACTGCCTCTAGACAATTTCTGGCCTCCTCCTACCCCTTTTCTAAGTCCCTCCCTATCTTATTTGCTTCCTATGTCGACACCTAGATATAGGTTGCTTCCCCAATATAGTTTTCTGGTTAATGTTTACTTGTATCAGTCTGCAAGCATACCATGCACATTTTGTACCTCTTTATCCAGCTTCCCTTCTTACGTTAGCTCACCCCATCACCCTTATTTATCTTCTAAGCCTCCAGACTGCATTTAGTACTCCCATATTTCTAGCATTTACAAAATTCATTCTAAAACATCACTAAACATTAACCTCTTTCTACTCCTGGATTCCTCTAGTTCCATGCGTCCTGCAAATCCCTTGGGGAAAATTGGTTCCTTCTCTTCTATTAGAAGTGGAGCTTTTTCCTCATCCTTGGAAACATTTCCCTCATCCTCTAGCCTTCCATATCCTTGTGAAAATCAGTCCTCTCTCATGCTGATCTTCAGTTTTTACTAAGTCTCCCGTTAACCTCCCAAGTTTCATCCAGTCACCACCTAATCTCTCCCCATCATGAAGAATTCGTCAAGCATACGTTTCCCTAGCCACATATCACATGGAGTCTGGGCATGACCAAATTCTGTTTCAGAATATCTCCTCTCCTGACTTGAAGGTTGTCCTCTCTTCATCGGATACCCTCCTCCCTGAAAGGCCCCTCTTGGAGTTTTCTTCTGCAAATGGCTTTACTTAGCCTCCCCCTATTATTGTAACCTCCCCTGGTTGCAAATCTGGTTTTATGAAAATCTGGTTTTTGCTATTAAAGATAGCCCTACTGTTAATCTGGCCCCGATTTCTGGTGGCGCTCCTACCTTGAGACCGGAAGTTGCTTTCCCTGGCTATCAATCCTTTCTCCTCCCCATAAAGCTAGAATAATCTTAGGTCAATCGATCAAACCTTTATCACTGGTTCAAAGGTCTCTTCTCATGAGTTAGATGATTCTAGATTTCATCATGGCTATGCATCCCCTTCCTCTGGCAGTTCTACTCCTGATTCTGGTGATTCCAAAAGATGGTTGTCTTATGAGAAGGATTTACTGACTCAGTCTGCTAGATCGTCGCCTCCCTTGAGTAAGCCACTGTTTACCTCTTCCGATTTTGCGGCTCTTCGTTCTTCAAGGCAGATTGATTTTAAGATGTCAAATGACAATTCGAATGAGGCTGAAAAGGACCCAGTTTCTAGTATGGGTATCAAAAGCTCCTCCGTCTATCCAGCTTCGTTATCGGGTGATATGATCTCGAGTCAGCAGCCTGTTATGATGGGCCAGACTTTAAAATTTATTGGGCAGACTTAAGTTGTATCGATAGCTGGGCCGGTGAAACACAAAGAGAATGGTTTGCTTGAAGCGGGCCATCCTACAAACCTTATTCCATTTTTAGGAATTTTGGTAATGTCGGGAAGGCCTAAAAGGAATGAAATTCTTAAACAAACTGGCCCAAGCCCGCAAAGCTCCTTTTAAGGCTTCAAATTCTCCCTCCAAAAAATCTAATTCTATTGGCATCTCCATTTTAAAACCGCGGCCGAATACTCAATTTCTTTCTTCTTACGCTAGTATTGTAGCGGGTCATCTCTATAATCGCCCCCCTTTGGTTATCGGTCTTAACCTAATGCAACATGATGGAGAGGATTTTATTTTGAATGAGTGGACCATGGGCTCTCCGGATTTACGGAAGGCTTTATCGGGGTACTTCCTTACTCAACCCCATAATTTTACCCTTCTTAAAACCAATATGGAATCTTTGTGGAGGAAGTATGGTCTCATGGATTTTAAGTCTCTTCCCAAAGGGTATTTTCTCTTCAAATTTGGGTCCGAAGAGATGGCCAAGAAAGTGTTGGAAAAGGCCCATTGGCATTTTGGTGGTGACTTAATTATTCTCAAGAATTGGGCTCCTCTTTTGATTCTCATCAAATATCCCCAAAAGGAAGTCCCTATTTGGACTGCTGAGGGTTTTAGTAAAATTGGTTCCGTAATTGGTACCCCTTTGTATATGGACCATCAAAGGAAAAGGGTGAAAAAGCTCTGTTTTGCTCGCATTTGCATTATGATCACTGCGGGTACGGTAATCCGTTCTGAGCTTACTTTCAAGATTAGTGGAAAATTCATTACGGTGACCTTCGAGTACCAAGGGCTCCCTCCTCAGTGTGCTAATTGTATTGTGTTTGATCATCCCACCCACCTTTTTAAAAAATGACATTTGAAACTTCCCTCGCACCTTACCCCGATTGCTTCTTCGGATGAATCTGGTCCTTCTGAGATTGAGCCTGAACTCTTTAGTGGCCATCGTCTTGCTTCCATTGAAGAAGTCAAGGAGGTAGAAAGTGGTGAGGAGTTTGACTCGCCTCCTAAAAGGTACCGTCCCGCGGATGACAAGGATAAAGGGTATTTTGGAGTTGTCCTTTGACATGACCATCGTCTAAAGCACTGTAAATTTTCTGTTAATGAATATTGCTTCTTTGAATGTTCGGGGACTAAATGACCCTGTTAGGAAAAAAGATGTTACTGATTTTATTATTAGTAATAGTATCTCATTGTTAATTCTTGTCGAAACTAAAGTCCAACTATATAAAGTAGATGATATTATTAGGAAAATGGTTCCCTTTTGGCATATCCTTACCAATCACTCTTCTCATCCTCTAGGTATAATATAGATTACTTGGAACACTAGTGTGATCACTATTTCTAGAGTTTCCCAATCCCCTCAGTTCATCCAATTTTTGGACAAGTGTCATAATTTTGATGCATCTTTCAGATTTACTGCCATTTATGCTTTCAATGAAGCTTTAGAGTGAGTTCAACTCTTGAATGGCTTGATTACCATATCCACGGTAGACAAGCACATACCATAGGTTTCGCTTGGGGATTTTAATGCCATTTATCACCCGAATGAGCGTTTAGGTTCCTCTAATAATTGGAATTATGCCATAGATGACTTTAATAATTGTTGTTTGTTTAATAAGCTTAGTGATCTTCGATCGTCTGGTTTCCATTACACGTGGATTAATAAACAGCCTGATCATCCAATTCTATCCAAAATTGACCGAGTCTTTGTCAACCCTGTCTGGGATGATCTTTTCCCAATGTTTTTCGCTCATTTTGGCTTTCTTTGAACCTCTGACCATACCGATGTTACGCTAAACCTCGGTTTGACTCGTCATAGGTGTAAAAAGCATTTCAAATTCTTTAACATGTGGCAATCTCACCCGCAATTCAAAAGGTTTGAACATTGTCTCTAAGAATTGGAATAGTCCCATTGCTTCTTCTAGGATGAGTCTTTTCACTGAAAATCTTCTTCGGTTGCAGTCTGAACTTGTTGGACTCAACCATAAAGAGTCTAGTGGCATTAGCTCCAGGGTTTTGATTGCACAAAAAAAATATTATTTCAGGCGCAATCTACCCTGGCTAGCGATCCGCTCAATCTAATTCTTCTCTCGGATGAATGCGAGGCATCATCGTATTCCATTTTTTTTAGTCGAGCCGAATAATCCTTTCTTAAGGAAAAATCAAGAGAAAACTGGATCAAGCTGAGGGATAAAAATACTAAATTGTTCCATAATAGTATTTGGTGAGGTTTATTTTGAGCTAAGGGTAATTTTGTCAAGTGTTTTGGAAATTTTTGAGAGTATTACATGTTTCAGTGTGCAGTAGTGAGAGATTTGAGCTATCTGGTTGTATTAAATGTTCATTACCCTCATTAATGAAAGTGGTTGGGGTATTTATACCTTAAATTAAGGACCCATGGGCTTTTGGGTCAAGTTATGAAATCAGGTCGAGTTTAAAGACCCATTTACTTATTAAGCTGATTAGCACGTAGCTTAGTTAAAAACTGTTTAGGTGTTTCTTTACTCTGTCCGGATAGTTTAGTGGTACATTTATGTTTGAATTACCCTTGTCCGGATATCTCAGTAGGATGTGACTGAATAATCTGAACTCACCAGTAGCCCATTTGTTAGGCTTTGTCAAATATCTTTGGCATGACTAAAAAATTCTCTTAGTCAGTGACGATCTTATCAGACCTGCCTGTGTATCTAGCTTGAAGTTTGTCCGAACTGACTTTTTCCCTGAATTCTAAGAGTTTTTCTTTGGATCGTGGGACACGTGTCACATACTGATTCCACCTACCAGCCGTTTTTTACCTAGATTGGCGCTCCCACTAATCCTAAAAAGTAATCTATGCATTTAATTTTCCCCACGTCTGCGCCGTCTCTAATCATTGAAAAAACTTTCTAACTTCTCTTTGGTATGAGTTACCTTTTTCCACTAATATATAAATCATTTTTCACTGTTTCATTATCTTCATCACTCAAAAATCTTTCTAGAGAGCTTTCCACCCTCACTTTCAAACTTTTCTTGGATAGTTTTATGTTCACGGCTATAAACGTTCTCGTAAAAGGCGGTTGGTTGAACTTGTCCAAGTTAGAGAAAGCTAGAAAAGTCGAAAGGGAGAATCGTATCGTTGCTGGTCTCCCAGTTTTGCCAAGCGAAAAGTCTGTTGAACAATCCCAAGAAACTGATCGAGGTTTATCTTCCACCAGAAACCCAAAACCTAAACGACTGTTCAAACCAAGCCTCTCACCAATTCCATCAGGCTCTTCTGTTCATGAGTCCCAACCCTCCAATACCAAGGAAAAAGCAGTATCAAGTGTTAGAAAACCCTCCCCTTTCTTATCCATGGGCTCAGATATTGAAAAGTATCCATAAAAATCGACTCCACGCCGGACGACTCGTTTGGTGAAAGCCCAAGCAACTGCCTCACTGTCAAACCCTTCCAAATTGGAAGTTTCTAAGTCCACATCTAAAGATAAGCCCTCCGAATCGGAGGTATCTACAAAAGCCTTACAAGCAAAGTCCTCTGGATTAAAGGTATCCAAAGTAGCTTTACAAGCAAATCACTCCGGAGCTCAGCCTCAAGTGGATACCAGGCCTTTGGAAACAACAGGCGCACATTTATCCTGACAGACTGTAGAACCACAAGCTAATACCTTCCCATCCACAACAACTGATATACCTTCCACAGTGATGGAAGAAGTGATGGAAGACAGTATTGAAGAGGCCCCCTTCGAAACTGAAATATCAGGTCATACTAGGGATGCTACCTCTGACAAGAAAGGCAAGGGTAAAGTAAAAGTTGGTGTGGCTCATCCGGACCTCCCAGGATGTTTAGAGGGCAAGGTAGGGCCTTGATTTTAAAAAGTTAATGTTAGATACTTGTTGGCCATGCAGAACATAAACTATGTCTACACTCATACCGCCAAATTGAGTCGGATCCGGACAAATTAGGGGATCCCAAAATCAGTGAAGGTGAGGATACCAGTCACACCGGAGACTCCGATGAACTGTAAACTCAACGAGGTGGTCATTTTTACAGATGTGCTGAACTGGGGACTTCGGTTCCCATTAGACCCAGAAATTTTCAGGTACTTCTACCTGGTGAAACTTTGTCCAAGCCAACTGATCCCGAACGCCTGGTACTCTCTCCTCGCCTGCATAAAGGCCTCCCAAAAAGGACCGGAAAAAAAGAGCAAGCAGTGATGAAAAGGCTACCAAGAAGAAAAAGCTCACTTTAGGGGAAGAAGTAATTCTTCACCCTCCGGAGCTTCTACCTCCATCAGCCCCAACTGACCCCAACCTGGCAGAGAAATTTCCCACTGGTCTGCAATCTCGAGAAGGTACCAGAGGAGGAATTGACGGATAAACATCAGTGCCCTCCAAGATATTGATCTCTACTTCAACGACTCTGAGAAAAATGACTTTGTTGGCCCCTTCCGTCCTTCAAGCTCTGCTAATATGGTGACATACAATGGCAAGTCCTACACTGTCTCCGGAGAGCATGATGTGGTGCTTCTTCCCTCCTGGGTCACATTCAACCAGTGCTTGATTTGGAGAGGCAAGTGAAAAACCAGTCCACACTTATAAACACCCTTAATACTGACAAGGAGTCTCTGTCAACCAATCTCCTCAATGCTAATCAGAGCATAGAAGAATTGAAGAAATAGCTTGCAGTACTGAGGAAGGAGAAGGAAGATCTATCGACCAAGCTGGCCACTTTGGAGAATGCTAGTACTGAGCTCAAAACTAAATGCTCTTGTTTGGAGAAAGATATTTCAACATTAAGGGAGGACCTGAAGACCAAGGATGGTGTTATCCAGACCTTGTTCGGTGAGAAGACTTCCCTAGAAGATGTTGTGTCTAAGGTAACCAAGGAAAAAGAAGACTTAGAGAAGCAGCAGAAGCGGAAAATTCAGGCCAGCATTGATAAATACACCAATAAGGTGATAGACTCCTTCGAAGCAAGGTATGCTGAGGTGAAGCCTGATATGGTGCTGCTTTTCCATGAAACGTTTCTAAAGAGGACCCTTAGTCCCTTATGGAAATATGTGGAGTACAAAGACATCTCGTTCCATACCATGGTTGTTGGTGACAAATACAACTATAGCAGTGGAATAGACTCTTCTACCGTTGAAGAGGAAGGAACCGGTGAGAGTTCCAGCGCTGAACTCAGAAGCCTCAAGAAAGAAGATGATGCAGGAACATCCGAAGGGAATAAGCCCTAAGGTTTTAAATATCTTTTGTGTTTTTTTTTTAATTTGTGAACTACCAAAGTCCTTGGATGGCCAAGGAATATTTTGTACTTTGAAAACGTTATCCGGGTTACATCCGGACAGGCTTATCTATCAAATTTTACTTTGTTTCATGCTTCCTTTCAATTTTAACAGCTAACGTTTAAAGAGCCCCAATTATTTCAAAAGTATTTAAAGTGAGAGTGTTTAATATCTCCGATGACATATATTTAATGCTCATCATTCAACCAGATTAATCCGATCTGTCAAATATCCATAGCATTAAATCGAAGACTTGAATAGAATTGTAGTCAAACCACATCGCACATTTTAAGAAGGCATCATATTTTATTGAAAAGAAACCGGATACCTCATTAAATCCTCCCCGCGCCACCAGGGTAGGAAAGAGTATGCCCCCTAATATTTACATTGACTTCTAACAAGTAAATATTTACATAAATTTTATTCAAGATATAACCTGAGGTGTTCAATATTCCATGGGTGCTTCAAAATTCTTTCATCTTTGTCTTGAAGCCTATATGTTCCAGGCTTAATATTTTCGGAGACCTCATAAGGGCCTTCCCAATTCGGAGCCAACTTGTCGAACTGATTTTCCTTAGTATGCAAGAAAACTTTTCTCAAAACTTTATCTCCCGGTCGAAAATCCCTTCTCTTGATCTTGGAAGCAAATCTTCTCATCATCAAGCCTTGATAGTGGGTCGTTCTAAGATGAGCTTTAACCATTCTTTCTTCTATTAAGTCTAATTGATTCCTAATTTCCATTTCATTGGCTTGTTCGGAATAGTTGTGGACCCTGTATGATGGTAGGGTTGCTTCTATAAGAGTGATTGCATCCATCCCACATACTAAGGCAAAAGGAGATTCCTAATTAGCAGCTCTAGAAGTAGTTCGGTATGCCCACAACACTTCTTGCAAATAGCTTGGCCACTTTCTTGCAGCCCCCTCTAAATTCTTTTTTAAACCGGACAAAATGGTCACATTTGCCACTTCAACCTGTCCATTTGCTTGTGGGTGGAAATGAGAAGAGAAGCAATGCTGAATAACCCCGGAGGCACATAAACTCTTTATATCCTTCTTATCAAATTGTGGCCCGTTATCTGTGGTTATCTTTTGTGGAACCCCAAATCTGCAACAGATATTAGACAAGATAAATTTTATAACAGTTTTCGAAGTGGTTGCTGCTAGGGGAGCTGCTTCTATCTACTTTGAGAAATAATCAATGCCTACAATAATAGTCTTGCACCCTCCGGATGTCATTGGTAGAGGCCCAACTAAATCCAATCCCCAACGAGCAAAAGGTACTGGCTTAGAAATAGACTCCATAGGTATTGTTGGGATATGAATTTTATTGCCATACCTTTGGCGTGGATCACACTTTTTCACCAATTCTTTAGTTACTGCCATTATGGATGGCCAATAGTATCAGGCCAATAAAACCCTTCGGGTTAGAGCTCTGTAACCACAGTGTGCCGATCCTTCTCCGTCGTGTAGTTAAGATAAAAAAAGTTTGGGATTCTCAACCCCCAAACATCGCAGGAGAGGTCTGTTAAAGGATTTTTTTATACAACACTTCTCTTATGATAAAAAAAAATCATGAGCCTTGTGCTTAATGTTTCTTGTCATGGCTTTATCCGAAGGCAAAACCCCATCAGAGATGTATTGAAGAAAGGGGAATCTCCAATCTTTGGACTGAACTTCTTGTACACTTAAGCTCTCCTCCTCTTCTTTGTTATGATTCAATTATATGGATGGGCATTCTTGTATATGAATCCATAGGTAGGACTCAGAGTATGCTATAGTTGCCAAGGAATCAACCAGCATGTTTTTTTCTCTAGGAATGTGCTCATAGCAAACATTTTTGAAATTGACCGCCACCTTTTTAAGGATGAATAAGTACTTGATCAATTGTTCCTTCTTGGCCTCAGATTGACCTTGAGCATGGTGGATAAGAAGCTGAGAATTACTCATCAGCCTAACTTTTTTAGCCCCACACAGGTGAGCCAACTTAGGACCAGTTATAGCTGCTTCGTATTCAGACTCGTTGTTATAGGCCTTGAATGCAAAGAAAATAGCATGATATAGTTTATCACCGTATGGAGAGGTTAAGCGAATTCCAGCCTCACAACCCATTGTGCTAGATCCACCGTTCGTCTAGACAACCCATTCCTTTTTAATTTTCTCCTATAAGGTTTGTTTAGAACTTCTTTCCGAATGAAACTCTACCAAGAAATCAGCAACATATTGAGCTTTGTTAACAGTTAGTGGAGCGAAATCAATGTCATAATCACCCAACTCCACTGAACACTTGGTCATCTTGCTTGATATGTCTGCTTTCTGAAGAACATTCTTTAGTGGAAAAGACGTTCGGACAATGATGAAATGAGACTGAAAATACGGACTCATTTTTCTGGCAGCAATTACTAAGGCCAGTGGTAGCTTTTCAAGCTTTAGGTAGCTATTCTTAGCATCTATCAGACTCTTGCTGATGTAGTACACCGGACGAGGATAATTGTCCAATTCTCTTACCAACACTGCACTTATAGCACATTCTGACACAACCAAGTATACATAAAGTGTTTCTCCTTCAACAGGCTTGAAAAGGGTTTTTGGTGAAGAAAAGTGCTTCTTTATGTCATCAAATGCCTGGCTACATTGTGGGGACCAGTTGAAGTCTTTAACACCTTTCAAGGGAAGAAAGAACGGAGCACATTTGTCCGAAGACCTTGAAATGAAACGATTCAAAACAGCCAATCTTCCTGTCAGCCTCTATACTTCTTTGATATTTCGAGGTTGGTCTATTTTTAATAGAGCATCGAGCTGGTCTGGATCAGGATGTATCCCTTATTCACTTATCACATAACCCAAAAACTTTCCGGACTGCACCCCAAACACACATTTTTCTGGATTCAACTTTAAATTAACCTTTGTCAAGTTGGCAAAAGTTTCTTGAAGATTAGTTAGGTGCAACCCTTCTTCTAAGCTTTTAACCATCATATCATCAATGCATACTTCCATATTTCTGCCAATCTGACCAGCAAATGTTTTGTTCACCAACCTCTGATAAGTAGCCCCAGCATTTTTCAACCCAAAAGGCATTACCTTGTAGCAATGAAGACCCTTATCTGTGATAAAAGTAGTGTGATTTTGGTCCTTCAGATCCACCTGAATCTGGTTGTACCCAGAAAATGAATCCATAAAAGACAACAATTTGATTCCAGATGTTGAGTCCACCAACTAATCTATCCGGGGAACTGGATAAAGATCTTTTGGGGAAACTCTGTTGAGGTCAGTAATATCGATGCACATACGCCATTTCCTATTCTTTTTCTTAACCAAGACTGGATTGGCCGTCCACAAAGGGTACTGAGACTCCTTTATGTGCCCCATCTTAGTAAGCCGACCGACTTCTTAGACTATCACATCATCTTTCTCCTTAGAAAAAGCTCTAATTTTCTGCACAACAGGTGCAACATCACTCTAAATGGACAGTTTGTATGATATAATACTTGCAGGTACTCCGGTCACATCAGCATTACACCAAGAAAAAACATGTTGGTGATCTGCCAAAAAGGACAACAACTTTATCTTTAACTCTGGCGCCATCTTAGAGCCAATTTTAAAAATTTTACCTTCTGCCAGAAAGTGGGTTTCAACTTCTTCAATTGGTATTAAAACACTATGGGTCTCTTTAGGGTCAACAATTTCACCCTCACCCCAGAAGGTCCCAATAACTGCTAATCTTCATTAGTTCAGACTGCTTCTAAAGTTTTAGAAGCAAGCGTAGTTGCATAACATTCCCTTGCTATCTTTTGGCTACTCCGGACAACTCACACTTTCCCTTGCACCGCATACTTCAAACATTGGTGGACTACTGATGCCACAACATGCATCCTAGAGAGCCAAGACCTCCCAAAGATTTCATTATAACATGTGGGGTAGTCTACCACAACGAACAATAATCTGACCATCTTCTTGAAAGGACCCTTTCCCAACAGTACCTCATCGTCAAACTCTCCGATTACATCCGCAGAAATCCCTGTGAAGCCCACAATGGATCTATTCAAACGCAAAATTACGGCCGGATTTTTCATCTTCTTGTAAGAACTTTAAAAAAGGATGTTTGCCGAACTGCCCGTACCTACCAGAATTCGTCTGATATTATTGCCCCCAATAGAAGCTCCTATCACTACAGCATCCTCATGAGGCCCAGTTATATTTCTTAAATCATCTTCATAAAAAACAATGAAAGGAAAAGGGATTTAGGATTGATAAGAAGACATGTCTCCCTCTAACTAAGTGGCCAGAGTGTGAACATGCCTTTTCCTTGAAGAAGGAGTCGGCGCAGTCATGGTATCCCCTCCAAATTAAGTAAGTGATTCAAAAAAGCTTATGAGTCCGGACACCGTCTTAGTTTGTTCTGTTATGACCCCTAATTTATTCCGGGTTAGATCATGATCCAAGTACTCCGGATCAACATCAAATCTTTCAAGGATCACCATTGCCCCTTCTGGATCAGATGTTTCTGCATTGTTCGTTGGGCCAATTCGGGGAGCATTGTCAGGCCTGTTTTCACTCATTCTCTTGACATAAGCTCCCAACTTGCCCATTTCAATAGTATTCTGCACCTCTTGCTTTAAAGAGATGCATTCTTCTGTGTTATGGCCAATATCATGATGATACTGGAAAAAACAAGTATTACGACTTTCCCTGGGTGATTGGATTGCTGCTGGTTTCCGGAAATGAACCTCATCTTTAGTCTTGTCATAAATGGTTGCCATATTTTCTTTAAACTGCGCAAACCACTCCGGTTGGACCCAAGGACCTTATTTATTCCTGTACTGTTGGCTCTGAGCTGGATTTGGGTGGGATTGAGTCTGTTTGGCCCTGTTGGACCCCTATCCGGTTTCTTTAGCCTTGTATCCGGACTGGTTTTGGTTTGGAGCTGCTGGGGCAGACCTTACAAGTGGGGGCACCCTAGTTTTCTTGGTCTCATCGAAGTTGATTTTCTTTCCCACCTGGTTTAACAAACCACCCCAGGTCATAGTTTTCTTCCTAGTCACTGAATCAGCTAAACTCCATGGGTTTAACCCTTGTCTCAAAGAAGCTATTGCGACTTGCTCAAAGCCATCAACTAACCCGTTCTTTGTATTTATGAACCGACTTATATAGTCTTTTAATGACTCAGTTGGTTCTTGGGCACAATGGATGATGGTATCTCCATTTCTCTTCACCTCTTTACTCTTCACAAACTGCCTTCAGAAGGCGACCCAAAATGTGTCCAAGTTTCTCATACAACCCTGAGGCAAATTGTTGTACCATTTCAGAGCACTTCCCGTAAAATATTGGGAGAAGGCTCTATACAGAAGCTTGTCATCGTCATCAAAATGCATCATGAAGTTCTTGAACTGCTCCAGATGATTGTCCAGATCTCCCATCATACTTCTCCATTTTAGTACTATCAAACCTCTTAGGGAGGTTTCCAAACAGGATCTTGGCAGACAATGGTGATTGTTTCCAATTCCTACTACCACTAAAGACTGTGTCTTCATTTGGTGTTGCAAAAATACCTGGCTCATCATGGAAAGCAAAATGATCAATCAGCAGCTGATCCACAACCTGTGACTATGGCTGTAAGATGACCCTTTTCCCAAATGCGTTTTAAGTCTCTCATGCCTATATCTCTTTCTTGAATACTTCTTAACTAGCTTTTGCTTCTTCCTGGGTCTCCCTTCATTGTTGCTTGATGACAAAGACTCCTCAAGCTCAGCCTCGTTCGAAGAGCTACTGGAGGACTCAGAATCTGAACTTTCCACCGACTTAGACCGGTGAGACTTCTTAGAACTGGCATGGGTCTTTTTTGTACTTAAATGAGTCTTTGCTGATGGATTGTTCTCTCTCGGATTATCAGTATGATGAACGGCTGACGCCTTTGACTTTTCTTTCAAACCCATTTCTTCCTTTTTAATGGCCATTAGTTCTTCTATTTCCGCCCTTAACTTGTCACATTCCTCGGTGGTATACTCATTGTTTTCACCAACAACCTCCACCAGGGGTGGTGGAATTGTTTGCTCGTTCGGATCCACCCGAAAGGTCTTTTTTATTGGTTCTGAATGCAAGATTCAAGAACCGTCTCCTCCCACTGTGGTCGCCAATTTAGTGAGGTTTATTTTATGCTGAGAGTAATTTTGTCAAGTGTTTTTGAAAGTTTTGAGAGTATTAAATATTTCAGTGTAAAGTAGTGAGAGATTTGAGCTGTATGGTTGTATTAAATGTTCATTACCCTCATTAATGAAAGTGGTTGGGGGTATTTATACCCTAAATTAAGGACCCATAGGATTTTGGGTCAAGTTATGAAACCGGGTCGAGTTTAAGGACCCATTTACTTATTAAGCTGGTTAGCACATAGCTTAGTTAAAATGTGTTTAGGTGTTTCTTTACTTTTGTGATGTCCGGATAGTTTAGTGGTACATTTATGTCCGAATTACCCTTGCCGGATATCTTAGTAGGATGTGACTGAATAATCCAAACTCATCAGTATTAAGGCTCGGCTCTTCGTAATAAAATTATCTCCATTAACAATGAGTTTGGAGTTACTGCCTTTACTCCTGCCAGTGTTTCAAAAGTTTTTGTGAGATATTTTGAAAACTCTCTCGGTACTTGGCATCATGCTGGTTATCCGGGACTGGAAACTGTCTCATCTTTTCTTACTTCTAAAGTTACTATTACTGATAAGGAATCTATTATTCGTGAGATATCTTGTAATGAGATTAAATCTGCTCTGTTCAGTATTTACAGTAACAAATCTTCGGGTCCTTATGGATTCAACTCTTGCTTATTTAAATCAAATTAAAGCATTGTTGGCCAAGACATCTGTAATGATGTCCTTGACTTTTTTCATTTTGAATCTTTGGACGCTTCTTGGAACTCCACCTCTATTGGCCTTATCCCTAAAAAGGAATCTCCCTCTGGGCGTGCTCATTTAGACCCATTGCTCTTTGTAACGTGCTTTACAAGATCATTTCTAAGATTCTAGCCAATAGATTCAAGGATTCTTTCCCCTATCTTATTGATAATTACCAGTCGTCCTTTGTCAAGGGAATGAACATTTCAGATAATATTCTTTTATCCCAAGAGCTCCTGTGTGGTTACCATTCTAATCATAGACACAAAAGGATTGCTCTCAAAATCGATTTAATGAAAGCCTTTGATAATGTTAAATGACATCTCATTCTTGACATCGTCGTTGCAATGCATTTCCCGGAGAAAATGATCACCTTGATCATCAAGTGCATTTCCTCTCATTCGTACTCTATTAATATTAATAGAGGCCTTTATGATAATTTCAAAGGTAGGAAAGGTCTGCGGCAAGGAGACCCGTTCTCCCCTTTTGTCTTTCTTTTTGTCATGTAAGTTCTTTCCAGTATTCTTAAGGATATCAAAGATTTGTCCCAATACCTTCGTCGTTTTCTTTGGTCGGGCACTGCAATGAAAATCTATGGTGCCAAAGTAGCATGGTCTACGGTCATCTCGCCCACTATAGATGACGACTTTGGGATTCTGGACCTAAAAATATGGAATTAGGCGGCTGTCCTAAAGCACCTTTGGTCTATCATCAGTAATAATAATCATTCCATTTGGTGTGATTGGATTAAAATTGAAAAAAAAAATTAAAATTGTCAATTTTTGGAATCTCTTATTGGGATCCTCTCCATCTTGAATCTGGAGGAAAATTCTCCGTCTCCACCCTTTGGCTTGTAATCTGTACAGGGTGGCTATTGGCAATGGCTCGAGTACCTCTTTCTGGTACGATCCATGGCTCCTTTCTACTTCGTTTGCTTCCCACGACGGAGACAATATCATTAATGACTCTAGACTTGGGAAATACATCAAGGTTTCAGATATAATTCTTAACAAAAACTGGAAATGGCCTTCCAACATTAGATCCGCGAGAGCTTGAAACCGCGCTAATCTAATGGAGATCGACAACCTAATTCTCTCTCTCCATCCCCCTACATCGATTCCAATGATATTCCTTTCTAGAAGGCAAAGGTAGGATGCAACTCTTTTTTCAATCAAAGACACGTACCTCGCCATTCGTTTGCCTAACCCTAAAGTGGGGTGGGTCGGGTTAGTTTTGAATAAATTCAATATTCCTCCCCACTCCTTCATTTTATGGTTTGCTATATTGGGCAAGCTTTCCACCAAAGACAAGCTACTCAGTTATGGCTACAACACCCCACCTGACTGTGCCATGTGCAACTCTGGCTTTGAAACTATCTCTCATCTTCTTTTTTAGTGTAGTTTCACTCAGAGTATTTGGACTAATGCCAGTTCTAAACTAGGATTCCCTTTTACCGTCTTTAGCTGACAGTCTTGGATTTGTGAAGCGTCAAATTGATCTCAATCTCGTAACCATAGTATTTGGCACTCTTGCTTCACCGCGGTAATTTACCACGTCTGGAAGGAGAGGAACTCAAATATTTTTTGTTCCCCTTCAGTCATCACCTCTTTGGTTTCTCACCGTATCTTATCGGATCTTCGGTTTAGATTCCATGGCACCAAGACTAGCTGGCCATTGTAAATATTATATTAATTATCTCTCTTGATTTGCATGTATTCTCTTAGTGAGTGCAGTTCGTGATCCTCCACTTCGTTGATTCTCTAGGATGTTTGTGGCAACCGTCGCTGGTGTCCATTTCGTATTCTCAGTACTTTAGACTACTTATTCGATTGGATCTTATTTCTCTACTATGATTTGATTGATTTGCTGTTTCTTTTCGACCTTCCTCAATCGATTTGATGATTGTATTTCTCAAGATATGCCCCATATTCTTGTATGAACTATTTTCAATTTATTTAATATTTATTTGCGCAAAAAAAAATTGAGATGAAATTTATTTCTACTTATATAAAATAAAATATAACTAAATAAAATTTATTATATAAAAGATATTTTTAAAAATAAAATATAACTAAATAAAATATATTATATAAAAGATATTTTAAAAATAAAATATAACTAAATAAAATTTATTATATAAAAGATATTTTTAAAAATAGATGTAATAATCACAAATTTGCTATGTAAAAGATTTTTTTTTAATATATGAAAAATAAAAACAATTTTTTTATATAAAAAAATATATGAAAATAAAATCAAATTTGTATCAAAACATAATTTATAATATAAATAAATTATTTTATTGAAAAAAAAAACATTTCAGTATATATTGTTTAACAATTATGTTTGTAAGCATATTAAAAATAAAATTAATTATGTTATAAATGGAAATCATAATATATTCCTAATTAAAAAAATTATTTTAAAAATATATAGAATAAAATGAAAATTGTTATTTAAAAAATACTTTAAAAATTATTTTTAGAGTTAAGTAAATACAAATTTGCTAACTAAAAAATAACTAAATTTACTATGCCGATGATATTTATTTAAGGTCGTTTGCTTTCTTTTCTACATCTCGTTTAATTTATTTAATTAAAATCTTCATCTTCTTTAATCCATCTACTTAAAATATTCATCTTCTTTCATGTTCTTCATTTTCTTTATTTTTTTTTAAATTTATTTAATTAGAATCTCTCATTGATTGACAATGATCCATTAACATATAAATCAAATGAGTAATGTTGAACAATAGAAGATGACAATGATAAAGAAAAAATCAATTTTGTGAGAAAAATATTAAACTAAAAAAAATTGAAACAATTTATTAGAAAAAATTGAATAAAAAAACAAGAACATTCAGAGAATAAAACGAGTTTTATTTGTGGTTCTAATCTTGAAAAAATTGAGATTAAAATTGAGTTTTATCATTTTATATGTGTATTACATCTTTCAATTTATAAATATTTTAACTTAAAATTTGCCTTAAAAACGATATTATCTAAGATTATAATTTAAAATTTTCCTTAAAAATAGTCACTATCCAAGATTTTAATTTAAAATTTTACTTAAAAATATCCATTATTTCATATTTTTAAATTAATTAATTTTTATTAAAAATAATCATTATTTCATATTTTAAAATTATTTTTTTCATTAAAAATAATTATTATTTATGCTTTTAAATTCAATTTTGTCTTCAAAATACTTAATATTCCAAAATAAACTATATAAATTAATCTATATTTTATGGTAAGCGGGGTCAGCGCCCCTCGAGGCCGCCACTGAACGGAGTAATAATGATATGATTAATTTCATCTGAATCAACATATAGTGAGTGATCTGAGACTACACTAACTTATTGAAAAATTTTATATCAATATTAGAGATAAAATTCGGAGAGGACCTAACCAATCACTGATCTAGGGTAAACAAATAGTTTTTAACAATCCATGCTAATCTTTTAATATTAATAACCAAAAAATTGTTTAGTTCGGATCTCAAGTTCTGCCCTGTACGAAACCAAAAAAGAAAACCAATAGCACTTGGCATAAAAAATATTGAAACTATTATATTTGTGATATTTAGATTAACAAGTTTTTATATAATAATATTTTTTTGAACAAAACTTGGCCTTTTTTATTGAATAGAAATGTTATACAAAAGAGTTATTTGAAAATACAAGAAAAGTTACTTGCAAGACAAGTAAACATTTATTTGATAAAAACAACAAACCACATAGCTTGGAGACTTGGAGATGAGGGTGACTGCTGCAATACTCTTTGGATTATGGCCAGAATTTTACATTGCATTGTTTCTTTCACTAGAGATTAAATCCTATCCAAATATCTTGAAGTCTTAATTAATTAGGGTAGGGCTGCAGATTTAAATAGATCAAAGGCAGTAACTGATATGATTTCTCCACAACAAGAAACTGAAAGATTAATGAAGTGTTGTAAATTATATATGCAATAATAATATTGATTAGAATTAGAGCATATTAGGTATCATCATGCCTTAGGTAACAAGTGCCACGACTTTTAAGCATAGTAATGGCCCTTAAAAGGTTGGGCAGCTGATTGTTATGGTAGTTAATCTTCATTTTACATTTAATAGTACAATGAGAAAGTTAGTCGGCGACCTGATTTTGGATTCTAGAAATGTATTTAATTGTCATATTGGGAAATATGAGGTTTCTACAATATTTTAATATAGGTTATACATACCATGTGGATAATTTAGAAGCCAACGTACCAACAATAATAGTAGAATCAATGGATAATTTGGAAGCTAACATACCAACAATAATAGTAGAATCAGTTTCTATATCAGCATCTCTATAACCATTTTGATAACAGATCACAAGGTCGTCTCATAAAGCCCCACACACAGCCATTAAGAGAGTCTGCTTGTTGTATAATCAACCAAATGCAATTATAAAATCACCCTTGTTATTTCTAACTAAGGCAGCACCACTAGAAGTACCATTAAACATGCAAGAACCATCCACATTTAGATTAAGTTTGTTTTGAATAGGATGAATCCATCTAAACACAAAAATATTCTTATTCTCAATAGTATGTATGAAACAGCCAAAATATTTAGCAGGATTATAATCACCAGACCACGTTTTCTTATTTATAATATTTACACTATCTAATCTATATATAATAAACTTGAATTTAAGAAGAAATTAGTTAGATGTTATAATTTTGTTATCAAACTTAGTTTTGTTCCTAAGATGTCATATAGTCTAACAAACAAAAGTATGATTCATGGTTCTAATATGAATATTTTTATTAGTAGAACAATACCACGTTCTCATTAAAAGATAAATTGTCATATAATTACTACTATTAACTTTTAATAAACTAGCAATTTCAGACCATATAGGCCAAACCATAAAGTAGTTAACAAAGCAACTATTTACAGTTTCGATGTTTTGACAGAACTAACAGTTTGACGCGAGAGAAAAATTTCATCTTTGAAGGTTATGATCAACTGAAATCCATCTTTTCATAACCATCATAAGCAATAAGAAGTATTTAGTAGGTATGAAATTGTTCCATATCTTATCAAACAAATTTGAATGGTTATAATGATGTTTTAAATTATCCTAGGTTGATTTGATGCTAAAATTACAAGACTTATTAAGGACCAGATGAATCTATCATCATTCTAATTAGTTATTAAGTTAATGTGGGAATGAACCCATAAATAGAGTATCAATTACCATTAACCCATAAATTTTTAACTTTACCAATAGTGTACCATTTATAGTTTATCTTTAAACTATATATCTAACAAGAATTCAGAATATCTTTTGCCAATTTTCCATGTTATAAAAGTTTCAACTTTATCTTTGATTTGAAATAATATTTTCCAAGTTTTAGACCTTTTATCATTAAGATTCAAGAGAGGATGATTATTTTTGCAGTATATAAAATGCATATAATTAGACCATAAAGAGTTATTTTCACGAAACTTGAACCATAATATATAAGAATATGTGTCTTGAATATTAGTGATTTTTCTAATATTCAGACCACATTCCTTATAATGCTTAGACATGTTATTCCAATTAGTCCAAATAATAGAGTGTAAGGTTTCTTTAGATCCCTAAAGGAACCTATTGAGCAACCTCTCAATTCTACTAATGACAGTCTTAGGCAAGGTATAACAATGGATATAAAAATATGGTATAGACATGAGCATTGATTGAATTAGGACAACTCTACCACCAAAAGAGAGGATTCAGTATCCCACTCATGAATTTTATATTTTATTTTGATAAACAGGTCATCACAAAGCTTAGCTTTATTACATATATGGATATATAATCCTAGGTATTTGATTGTAAGGGTTTCTTTTCTTAAAACTAGTATGTTTTCTAAAGTATTTGATCTATATTGACTGATTTTGTTTTAGACAATAAGATTATATTTATCTTAATTAATATACTGGAGATATATTAATTGGTACTTATTAAGAAAGGAATTAAGGGTCTTAACATTATTGAGATAATCATTTGCAAATATGACTAAGTTATCTGCAAAGGTAAGACGATTTACGCCCATATTACTTATGGTTCTAAATTTTATTTGAGGATTAGAAGTGAAGAAATATTTAATACCTCTTATAAGGTATTCCTCAACTAAAATTAAAAGGTTGGGAGGAAAGTGGATCCCGCTGCCTAATACCATTAGTACATTTAAAATAGTCATGTAAAGTACCATTGATAATAAGAGAGAAGTAAATGTTTTCAATACTTTTTCCTAATAAGATATGTGAAACTATCATGAAAACCAAAAGCTTTCATGATATTAATGATAAAACTAAATTCCATCTTATCAAAATCCTTTGTCATATCAATTTTAAGAAATATATTACCAACTCTAGTACTTTTATTAAGGTCATGAATAATTTCTTGAGAAAGGAGAATGTGTTCATGGATGTTTCTTCCAGGAACAAATCCTATTTGCTCAGGAGAAATGATCTTAGGGAGAAGCTTAAATATTTTGTCATTAAGAATTCTAGAGATTATTTTGTTAAAACAGAACATAAATTGATAGGTCTAAAGCCCTTAATGTATTTAGGATGATCTTATTTGGGAATATGAAAAATAACAGTATAAAACATGACATTTGGGGTAGGCTTATCATTTAAGTAATCAATGACAGCTTTCACAAGACCATCATGGATAATGGACCAATAATATTGGTAAAATATAGCATTGAACCCATTAGGGCCATCAACACTATTGGAGGCAAGATTCTTAATGACATTATATATTTCATTTTTATATAGAGTTTTAAGAAACATTAGATTATCCTCATTATAAATAAGATTAAGAATGGTTTGAAATTGATCAATATAACGATTTACAGTATGGTTATTGCCTAACAGCTCTTTAAAATAATTTACAACAATGTCATTGATTTTGGTTTGATCATCAATCCATATACCATCATGGTATAGACCATTGTTTCTTTGTATTTGTTTCACAAAATTGTAAAAAAGAGAGGTGCTTTTGTCACCATTTTTAATCTAGTTAATATTAATCTTTTGCTCCCAATATGCCTCTTCTCTTTCCAAGAGAAGATGATAATTGGCATTGGCTTCGCTTAAGTTATTTCTATTTTTCAAAATTTTGATAGATTGGAGATTTTTCTTATGAAAAGAAATATTTTCCTCAGGTTGGCTATATCACTGAATATATTACCAAAGGTAACATAATTCCAAGTTTTAAGTCCATCTTTTTATCTTTTAAGTTTCCTCCAAAAAATAAACAAAGGTTGGCCATGTAACGCGATATCCAAAGATTCTTTAATGGTGTTATTTAGGTCAGGGTGTTGGATCCACTTTTTTTAAGAATTTGAATGAGGATTTGTGAGTTTGATTATTTCTCATTAAGGTAATACTAATGGGAGAGTGATCATAACAGATTTTATCGAAGTGTTTAACTTTGATACTTTCAAAATAGTTTCTTATTCTCCTATTAATTAAGACTATATCAAATATTTTCCAACATATTTTGTTGGTCCAAGTATAAGGAGAACCAATGAATCCAGGGTCCTCAAATCGACAGTCTAAAATTATGTTATTTAAGTCATCTAGACTTCTCAAACATAATTTTAGACTAGACAGCTGCTTGGAAGTATAAGTAATGCAGTTAAAGTATTCCATAAAAATCCACTCAGGTGGATTGTTAAGAGGTCTCTAAGCTTATCCCACAAAGGGATTCTACTGATTCTATTGTATTTAGCATAGATAACAGTGACCATAAAGATTTTACAATCATTATTGAAGTGACCTTTAGGTGGAGGAGTTGCTCATGATTGCAGATCAGATTCGCGTTGGAGCTATTTTTCCACATTATCCAAATTTTATTATTTAGATTGCTAATCCCTTTATTAAAACCAGTAGATGTTTTGAATATTTCTCTCATTCATCATAAGTTCTTGCAAGACTAGAAACTCAAACATTTTTTACAAGGGTCTTTAATCTTATTATTAGATTTTTGTTACTATATTCCTCTAATGTTCTAGTTTAAGATTTTAATAATCATAATGAGGTTTAGAGGTAAATGTGATAGACCTTTTGGAGGTCTTTAGTTTGGTTTCAATAGGTTGATTATTACATTTGTCTTTATTTTTTAAGTGTTTTGTTTTTATTATTTATGTCCTTATTCCTTATGTGAAAGGCTGGAGAACCTAGTAGATTACTAGTAATGATGGATTTGGGATAAAAATCAATCGAACCATTAAATCTATTACCTAATTCAATTTCTTCGAGGGCTTCTATTATTTTAGGGTTTAAACTCTCAATAAATTTAAGAATGTTGTTTTTATTGGGAATTATCCTTAGGAATTTCATCCTTAGAATTTGAAGATTCAAATAGATTATTTCCATAGAATTTTAGGTTTTGTTGATTCTGGGTTTCTAAATTTTCAGTCATTTTATCATTTGGATTAATTATTTTTGACTTTGTCTTCAGAATGTAGCTTTCTTTTTTTCATTAGGAATTGTTTGATTTTCGAGATTCGTTGAGTTATCATTTGTTGGATTTACATTTGGTTTATTAGATTTTTTTAAAGTTTGAAGAAGCATGACCAAGATGGTTGCACTCTAGACAGTATACGAGAAGTGATCCATATACAATGTCGAGATACATACCATCTTGGTTATCAAAATCTAACAAAATATTTCTACTAACAAGGTTAAATTCAACAAGTTCTATCCAAGTTTGGCAGTACTTATACCAACCTTTATTAACATTTTTGAATCCAAATATCCAGGGTTTTCCTATGATATTAGATATAGAATTAATTTCTTCAGTATTATAAAGAAACTCATGTAACCTAGCGAAAGTAACCCACAATGGGGTTACATTAGACTCAATTTTAATATTAAAATAAGGCTCCCATTTTTAAGATCCTGATGGAAAACTGACCTATAGACCATACATTGTTTTGCACAAATTATTGGAATCATCTATATTTTCAAATTCTATTAGAGTATGTCTTTGGTCTAACCGAGAGATTAATGGTAACTTTTTTAATTTAAGGTTTCCTATAATTTTTTGCACCATTTTTATATTAGGTCTACCTAAGGAAAAATTTCATATTAATGTAAAAGAGGAATGTTTAGAGAGGAAATACTTATCTTGCGCATAAAATGATATTGCTTTGAAACCTTCCTTGGTTGAAACCTTCGTTAGTCCTTTGCTGCTTAACAGCTTTACTGTAAGATATTATCAATCCATTCTTTTTATCCCATCTGTTGTTGTCTCTATTTTGAGACCAAAATTCATTCTCGTAAATCTGAGAAAATGAAAAGTTATGGTATTTTCTTGCTCATTTTTGTGTGAAGTGGCTTCTATCGACTCCATTTTCTTCAGGATAATATTTTTCTTTGTGTTTTCCTTCCATACTTTGATTTGTGGGAATGATGGTATTTTGTTGAATCTGATTTTCTTTGTCATCTCCAGGTGGATCTTGAATCGACTCACCAGATTCCACTAGTATTTCTTCTGATTTGGCTTCAAATCTTCAAAGCTACCTTCCGATTATAACTTGTCTAATTACTTGAATCGGAATCAGATCTCAAGAGAAAACGAACCAAATTTTATTCCTTGGGATGAGAATTTCTTATCTTATGATGAAACAACTTTCAATCTCACAAATAGAGAGATTGAAACGATGGAAAGAGAATGAATAGTTTAAAAATGATTTCTTAAAACTCTCATGACTTTTTATTTTTCAAAATAATATTTTTCGAACAAAAGCTAAACTTAAACGAGCCGATCAATTTTGGAAACAGAAAATCGTAGGAAACAAAAAGTATTCCATCCTACTTAGTTTTGGTAATTTTATTAAAATGAACCAATAATTACCTTTTCTCCTTAATAACACTTTTATAAATTTATTTTATTTAAATATTTTATATAACCGTTTAATTAAATAATTTATTAATTTATGCTACGATGTTTATTATAAAAAATGGACTGAATGTTGCGCTTTGTTAATATTTATGGATAAATCTAAACGATTTTTTAACTTGGTCAAATAGTTTATAGAGTGTGTATTTATATATTTCAATTATTTTGATGTATTTTTATTCATCTTATTCTAAATATTTAATTATATTCTTTGATAATGTTAATTGATTTTTTTAATATATAATATTATTAATACTTAGTTATTATAAATAAAAATATTGTAATTTTTAATGAAAAATTAAGAGACAGAAAATTAAGTATTATTTTAGTGTATTTTTGGTTTTGAATAGTAACTCGTCCCTGAACTATCGACTTCAGTGACAGATAGTTCCTGGACTTTCAAAAGTCTGTTAGTAGTCCCTCGACTATCCATTTTGGTGACATATAGTCCTTAGACTTTCAAAAGTCCGTTGGTAGTCCCTGGACTATCCAGTTTGGATAAAGTTAGTCCTATATGCATGTTTATTAAATGGACTAACTTTATCAAAATTAGAAAGTCAATTGACTAAATTTATCGAAAAGGAATAGTTGAGGGACTATCTGTCAAAAAAATTGATAGTCAACACATGCAAGGGGATTAACTTTATCCAAACTGGATAGTCCAGGGACTATCTGTCACCAAAGTCGATAGTCCAGGGACGAGTTACTGTTCAAAGCCTATTTTTTCACTTACAGAGTTTAAGAGAACTTCATTCTTATATAAGATTAAATTTTATTCTAACTATTTACTAACATTATTAACTATACTAACTAATAATTTGTTAGATAGTTACTTTTTGGTTAGTCTTTCTTGATTCAGTTCTTCAATAGTTTAGGTTGATGACTATGTTGCATTGAAAAAATCTCAACGTTTATGGCTGTGTTTGGCTTTGCATGGCTTGTGAGTATATCAATTGAGAGTGTATCATTCTTCATCCCCATTTAAGATGTGACCTAAAGAAGTCACAAAGACTTATCTTGCACACGAGATACTTGTAGTTTTTTTAGGCACATGAATATATTTCATAAAACCTTGAAGAAACTGGTTCATGACAATGTGACAATGTATATCAAGATGTTTTGTCCTTTCACGAAAAACAATGTTAGAAATAATATGAGTTGTAGCTATATTACCACAATACATAGTAATATGTGGAGATAATTTCACTTGTAACTCATTCAGGATATATGAAACCCGTTGTATTTCACAAACTGTTGAAGCTGTAGCTTGATATTCTGCTTCAGCTAAGCTCTTGCTCAGTGTAGCTTATTTCTTGGTTTTACATGAAACCAAAGATGATCATAAGAAGACGCAGAGACTAGTTACTGAATTTCCTTGTTTGTAGACTTGAGCCCCAATCTGCATCACAGTAGGATTCGAGCATTAAGGAAGAACTTAATGCATAGAATAATCTCTGAGATGTTGAAACCTTTTAGTACTTTAATATGTGAATCAAGGAGTTCCAATGAACTGTCATTGGTTGACAAACAAATTGGCTGAGCTTTTGAACAACAAAGGTAATATCTGACCTAGTGAAATTCAAATACAATATAATTCCAATAAGTCTTTTATATTTTGATACATTCTTTATTAATTCAGAGCCAATGCGAGTTAAAAGTACATCATTAACCATATGTATCTTAGCAGGTTTACACCCAAGAAGTCCAACCGATGTGAGCATATCCAAAATATACTTTCGTTCATTTAAATAAATACCCTCATTTTTTTATAATACTTTTATGCCAAGAAAGAACTTTTCCATTTCAAGATCCTGCATAGTAAACATATTATCCAAGAATTGTTAATATCCAGTTGATGCAGTGGCATTCCTTTTGAAGCTACCAAAGCAAAAAGAATTATTATTGTGACAGGTTTGATAACTAGAGAAAAACTATCACTCCAATCTTCCCTTTCTATTTGTATATATCCTTTAGTCAAGAGTTTTATTTTTAATCCTTCTACGGTGCCATTAGGTTTCCTTTTTAACTTTAAACATCCATCTAGATCATAGATCCTTCTTTCCAGATGGTAGAGCAGTTAAATTTCATGTATAGAGTTTAAATCCTATTGTTCATTCTCTATAGCTATGATCCATCTATGGTGGTGTTTAGCCTCCTCTTAAGACCAAGGTTCCTGGATATGTGACATATTTTCCAAAAAATCTATATGTTATTAATGTAACATAGTATTGTTAATGTAAGGGAAAGTGAGAGGAATGGTTGTTTAAGAAATTACTTTAGAAAATGTGTGTTTACCATATGACGTTTAAGAAACAAAATCTTTAAGCCATATTGGCCTCCTTTTATCTCTAGTGCTAGTCCTGATGGGAACTTGTATGTGCACAACATTATCATCCAAAACATTAGGGATCATATTTTTATTTGTACTATAAGGATCTGAAATACTACTTAAGGTACTATGATCATACATCAAGTTGTCATTAGGAGACATTGTTGCCTGAGATTTTATGTTGTTTTATTCATCACAGTGGCTAACAATTGGAGTAGGGACATGTTCATGTACAACAGTAGTTTTATAAATAAATGTCCTATAAAAATGAACATATCTGGATACTAGTAGCTTATGATTTTATAAGTTTTACCATTTATAACCCTTTTGTATGGATGATTATCCTATAAATACATGTTTATAGGCTCTAAAGGAAAAATTATCATGGTTTCTTAGATTGACAGAAGGAAAACATAGGCACCCAAAGACCTTAAGGTTAACTATATCAGGTGGTATTCCTTATAAGGTTTCAATATGAGATTTCAAGGTTAGAACATGAGATATCGTTCTATTTATAAGATGTGTAGTTGTGAGTATTGAATTTCCCCATAAACATTTTGGAAAATTATATTGAAAGATAAAATATCTGACAGTTTCAAGTAAGTCTTTATGTTTTCTTTCTACAATGCCATTTTGTTGAGGAGTATAAGGACAACTACTTTGATAAACAATACGAAGGCTGGGCAGAAAAGAAGACATGTCTTAGTTAATAAACTCAGTGTCATTATCAGATCTTATGGTTTTGAACTTAGTATTATACTAAATTTGACATATAGTAACATATTGTTTGAATGAAGGAAATGTTTCTATTTTTCTCTTAAGTAAAAAAGGTTCATGTACATATAGTGTGATCATCCAATTGTTAAAAAAATACTAATTTTTAATAATAATTTAAATACTATAAGGTCCCCAATATCTAAATGAATAATTTAAAAAGGTATGGATGAAAAATAGGTGCTAGAAAGAAAATCATTTGTTTGTTGCTTGGCCAAGGGACAAACATCACAGATTCTTATTTTATTAACACAATGTGTTACATTCAAAAGTTTCAACACTTTATTTAAAAAATGAACAATTCTAAGTTGTCACATATATGACTTTATTACAACATCTATACATGTAATACTATGATGGAAAAATTGAAATTTAGAACAAACAGATTCAATAGAGTTTTGGTTAAATGATTGATCATCAATGAGGTAAAGTCCTTTACATTGTTTACCAACTCCAATCACTTGTTTAGAGTATTGATCCTGAAAAAAATAATAAATATTCAATAATTAGAAAAATATGGATGTTAAGTCTATACACTTACTCACATATAATAAATTGAATTTAAAATAAGGTATATATAGACAGTCTTGGAGGATTACTTTGTTATAAATCTTCATCGATCCTTTAAAATTGATTGTCTTTATAGAAGCATCCGAGAGTGAAATAAGTGAAGGTTTTTAAGAGGATAAATGTCAAAGAAAAGAGATGAATCACAACATATATGATTTGGTGCTTTTGTGTCAACAATCGAGAAACTATCTTTCTTACTTGCATTCTTACTTTCACACCACCTCATGATTTCTCTCTATGTGTTATCATGATTTCTAAGTCTTGCTGCACATTCATGATAGTATGCATTAATCCTTGCATTTGCTTCTTTCTTATTGTCCATTATCCAAATGACATAGTCTTTTTCAATAAACGTTTTGCTAGTAATTGATATACATGGGTTATAGAAATGATGATTCGCAACTATTTCACTAGTGTTGCTATGACATGACTTTCAATACTCTTTTAATACTCTTTTAATAAATTAAAAAATAATTGTTAATTGCATGTTCTGGTACCATATAGATTTCTTGAATACTAAACAAAGAGGAATAAAACATTACATTATTTCATATGTATTTTTGTTACTTACAAAGTACATCAAAATTTCATTATTATATAAAATTATATTTTAATCTAACTATTTACTAACTATACTAACTAATGATTTAGGTAGTTAATCTTTAGTTAGTCTGTCTTGATTAACTACCTAAATTATTAGTTAGTATAGGTAGTTAATCTTTAGTTAGTCTGTCTTGATTAAGTTCTTCAATAATTTAGGTTGATGACTTTGTTTGCATGGAACAATTTTATGGGTGCATGATTGTGTTTGGCTTTGCATGGCTTGAGAGTATATCACTTGAGATTGTATTATTCTTCATATATATATATATATATAAATATATATAAATTTTTTGGAAATAAAAAAGAAGTATTTAAATTTAAACACGCATCCGAATTTGTCTTATTGACTTACAATAATAGGTTTAAATCGCCTAATAGTCCTTAAACTATCCCATTTTGTTTTATTTAGTCTCTCGATTTTAAAATCGTCCTTTTGGATTTATGGACTTGATAAAATCTATAAATTCAATCTATACTCAATAAAAAAAACACGCTTTAAAGGCTAAATTTATAGATTTTACCAATTACATAAACTAATTTATAAATATTGCGAGAGATCTGAAAAAATATAAGTTTAAAATCAAGTAATTAAATAAAAAACGCGGAATAATCGAAAGACTATTCAACTAGTTAAACCTACGATTACATTATATTGGTATACAAATATAACAACAACAAAAATGTGGAATAACCTAATTTTAAAAACATATTTAAAATTATTATATGAATTTACAATAATATTATATTGGTTACAAACATTAAAAAATCTTTTTTTTTCAAATTATCATATAAAATTATTAGAATACTACAATAATAATAATAATATAGGTACGAACACGTATTTGTATTTGTGAATATAACATTCACATTTTATTTTAAATTCTAAAACTATCTTTCTAAAATTAAATATTCTAGCTTTTTAAATATATTTTTATTATATGTTAATTTTTTTACTATTTATAATCATGTATTTGTTATTATTTTTATGAATGTAATTATTAATTTTATTGATATTATTATTAAACGTTGACTTATAATATAATTTTGTAGAAATTAAAAGAGCGATTACCAAAAAATTGAAACGAATAGTAAAAAAATAATTTTTTATTGGATAATCTACATTAAAAAAATTCTAAAATAATAAATATCGGTTGGAATGAAAACTTTTAGATTCGAACCAGATCTTCTAAATATTCTAGAGTTAGAAATAGTCTCACACGTTTGAAACAATAATAATAATTGTTTAATTGCTAAAAAGAATCTGCTTATCACACACCCACTGACCCACGTATACAGTATATAGTTATTAGTATGCACCAAAATCAAACACAATAATCTCAGAGATCGTATTCTCTTGGGATACATAAAATCAACATTTTAATTTAAAAATACACTTATGGATGGCCATTTTGGTCATTTTAAAATTGACATTCCATTGACACACTTTTATATATCCGGGAGTACTTAGTTAAATTCTCAATTTAATCCAATAATCGCTAAACAAATTTTAGAAAATTAGAAGGTAAATCACGTAAGGACTTGTAATCACTAGAGAAGCATTTACCGCCATTCTAATCAAACTTATCACCAATTCGATTAAAAAATAGGGAAATTACACATAAAGTATCTGTTCAATTATTTTATTGTTATCTAGTACCCAAAGTTTGATAAATTATTTTTTAATACCCATTTCAACTACCTAATTACCACATAGTACCTAACATTATTTTAATACCCTAACTACCCTCACCATTCATAAACAACCAGGTAACCAAAATTTCTCTTTCCTACTTTTTATTTTTATTTTATTTTTAAAAGATCTATATCTTTCAAACCGGAGCTCGAAATAAATAAATAAAAGTATCATCGCTTTTGTTTTTTAAAAATGAACAAAACTAGATCCATTGAAGATATTTTTTGATTTTTTTAAAAAAATAAAATTTCATCAGTAACAGAGTTGCAAACAATTCACATCATATCATGAGAATTGTTCAGGAAATCCTGAGAGTTGCAAACAATTCGCATCATATCATGAGAATTTTTCAAGAAACCCAGAGTTGCAAACAATTCGCATCATATCATGAGAATTGTTCAGGAAACCCTGAGTTGCAGACAATTCGCATCATATCATGAGAATTGTTCAGGAAATCCTTAGAGTTGCAAACAATTCTCATTATATCATGAGAATTGTTCAGGAAACCCAGAGTTGCAAACAATTCGCATCATATCATGAGAATTGCAAACACCTCGAAGTACCAGCGGGTATATTTGGTCGGAGGTATTTTTGTCCAAATTTCAATTCGAGGTACCAAGTTACACTATCCAAAAAGCGGATACCACTGGGTAATTAGTTAGTTGAGAAGGTATTTACTGGTACTATTCTTTAAAAAATATATTAATAGATACGACATATAATATAATTGAACTCTGTTAAAAAATATTAATACATACCGGATATAATATATTTTGAAAATTATAGTTTAATTATTTTGAAAATTATAGTTTAATTCTGTTACATAAAAATTATTATATATAAAATATTAATAGTACGTGATTTATATTCTTATTGCGATGCTTAAATGCTCATTAAAAATGTTTAATGGTATTTCAGGAGAGTATTTGTTACCATATTTATGACATTTTTATAGATGCTGTTTTTTTAAGTTTACAATTTAGATTTGTCACGTTATTATTGTCATTGTGATTATGCATTTATGCGTGTGATTATCGTTGTGGTTATGAGTGTAATAAACAATATAATAATTACATTAGCAAATAAACTTTAAACATATATTTGTCATAATCTTGAATATCATGTTTAGTCTAATAACGACCGGAGGAAAAGTATGTGTTTTGATCTCATACGGTGTCTACTACAGTACTAATATACTGGTAGTTGGGATTACATTTAATTTATTAGAATTAAGTATTAACAATATAAAACAAACCTATACTTATGTTAGATATTTATTTTGCTTATGATTAAATATTCTAACCGACTGTATATTCTTTGATGACATATATTATATTTTCTAATATAAAAAGTTTGTATATTAATCATCTAAAACATAATTCGATTAATATTTTATATTTATAAAGAATTATAAATTAACAGAAAAAATAGTTTGTTACATTTGTTCGAGGGCATCTTTTACGCCCAAAAAAATTGAAATATAAATTTATCGGAACATTTTCCAACAATAAAAAATAGCAGTCGTAATCTTTTACGCCCAAAAAAAATTGAAATATAAATTTATCGGAACATTTTCCAACAATAAAAAATACCAGTCGTAACACAAAAATTATCACACAACAACACAAAACATGGAATATATAGGCAGTACAATCAAAGTTATAAGCCTAAAGAATGGATGGTTCAGGAGAGGTCATCGTCCGTAGTAGGAATTTTGAAAAAGATTATGCCATGCACAAAAGATAAAACCTACAAGGAAGTAGAGCTATTAATACTAGTTAAACCAGTCATGGTATTCTTGAGCTATGAAATCTGTAGCGAAGATCGGAGAGAATGTGATCGTCGAAGCGAGAGAAAAGGTATATTGTGAGCATATTAAACTTATTACAAACAAGATTGACCTAGTTAATCCGAGAAGCCGAATTATGAATAACATGGTAGGTTTTGTTAATAGTAAAGATCTTGCTTTTCTGGTTGGTATATTGTGAGCATATTAAACTTATTACAAACAAGATTGACCTAGTTAATCCGAGAAGCCGAATTATGAATAACATGGTAGGTTTTGTTAATAGTAAAAATCTTGCTTTTCTGGTTGGGAATCCATATTTTAACAACCTCGATGTCCGAAAGAGAAAAAAGTAGACTAATAGTATTACCAATTTCTTGAAGATGCGAACAGTCAGATCTGCTATGAGAGAGAATATGAGTTGGACAGTTCCAAATATCATTTGAGATGAAGTCTACAATTTTACTGTTGTTGTTTATTCTAATAAAAATGTCTAATATTATGACCATAATGGTTACTAGTGAAGTAAAGTATAGCTAAAGATCATATTAGAAAAAGTGGAGTTGTTTCCAGTTTCAGATTTGTGTAGGTTGGAGGCAATAACTCTAAGATTGGGATTTTTTTATACCCCCAACTAGGAGAGAAACTAATGGTGAGGTTCCAAACGTTTTTGTTTATCTTTTCGAATTTAATTCAATCACACCTTATTGAAGTAGATTTTCCATGGATCAGCGGTTATTAAGAGAAACCGCATATTTTCAAACCCTACAGTCTATAATACCAAGACCACTCTCCCGCGGGAGCAAAGAGATCGTAGTCTATACTAATTTGGCGTTAAATATTTTCATATCAGGACTTGACCATTGGAAGCGTCAAAGTAGTTGGGAAAATTCATTTAAGACTCTGACGGGAGGATGAATATGGAAGACTAATACACTTTACCTACAAAAAGACTACTTTAATCAATTAAACCCTCCCAATATAAGATTGATGTTTGAATTTCCAAAGAACAAGAGTTAATACGATATGTAACCTTACAGAATAGAGGTTTACAATGATTACAAAAGAGCCTGTAAGTGATTAAGAGGATTCCTAAATAACAGATATGACGAGCTCTAATTTCGATGCCAACGATCTTAATGATGTTTTGATATGAAGTCCTAAAAGGGTGAATAATTCTTCGAGACCCTATTTAATTGAGCTAATGGAGGTATCATCGGTCCAACCAAAAATCATAAGGTTGTCGGTGAAGCAGAGATATATGATTTGTACGTTATGACATTTCCAGTGAAACTTGAAAGAGGGTTCACCAAGTTTTTCTTTCAAAATACTAGAAAGTACTTGCATAATAAGGACATAAAGAAAGTGACAAAGACGATCTTTTTTCTGAGGCCTCTTTTACATTTGAAGGCACTAAAAGAATTGACATTCGTATTTAAAGTGTAAGAGGAGGTAGAGATACGTGAAATTATCCATAAGATCAACTGAAGGGGGAAATACATTAAGATGAAAACTTCAAAGATAATGCGGCAACGAATATTATCAAAAGTTTTCATGAGATTGATTTTAGAGAAACCCTTGGGCCTTTCATATTTATGTTTTATCCACGAAGCTCTTGAGATATCAACAACAATAAAGCCCATCACCCTAACAATTTCAACTCTAATTTCTTTAAATCATCGCAGTCAATCATATGTAACAACCTATGTAAACAGGTCCATCCCTTATTCCTTATAAACGTATGAATCCAAATCAGAATAAAATCTAAATTGCTCTCATACTTGAAATGAACACTCTTCTTCCCCTTCTGAGTTTAGATCCATTGCGTGTTATATCGTTATTTACAAACTCATTTTAAAAATTCTTACCAACAAAATAAAGGATTTTATTCCTTTTATGATAGATCCTTAACAATCCATATTTATTCTAAGTCATAACATCTCAGATAACGGGTTTAGCTATACCAACATCCATCCCGGCTCGTTGACATCGTTAGTTTAAATCATATGTATAACGTAAAATTTAGTTTAATGGTTTAATTGATTTGATCACCAATTTGATTTGTTTGATTTTTTTTGAATTTGTTCAATTTATTAGTTTTAAATGTTAATTAATAAAATTTATGGAGAAAGAATTATTTACTATAATCAATGATCTAGTATTATCAAACGCTTTCAAGCCATGAGTAAGAGGTATACCCTGAATTTTAATCCTAGATCCTTCTTTGATGATAGTTATATATTGATTGACGTACTAATTCTTATCTATAATAGTTTTATTAATAAGTAATCACATAATAAATATCAAACAAATAGATGAATTTTTTTTATATTGATAATAATATAAATATCATGTCAATTTGAATTATCTAAAATATTGAATATGGATATTTACATTTAAATATACACTATAAGCTTATGGAGTAATTTATACAGAAAAAAATAATCAAGGGATGTGATCTCTGATCACAAGAACTTAACAAAAATAAAAATTGCAACTAATGTTATAAAAAAATCATAATTTCAATCATATATAAGTAGATAGTAATGTTTAGTTCTTTCAACACACAACTAAAAATAAATAAAAAGCTTGTGTTGTTAGGATGTCATATTTTAAATATGAGATCTAAGAATTGGAAAGACAAAAGAAGAGTAATACAAAAAGTAAAGAAACAAATGGATTATTCATGTCAATGTTTATATTCCGTAATTTATCAAATAACTCATATGGTTAGGGGATTTATCTATGTTTATGATTAAGGTTCAAATGAATCAAATCCAGAAAGTAATATCAAAGGCATCCTGTAAAGCTTGATTGTTAGGTTTTTGTTCTTCGATGGAATATGTATATGCGTGTGATTTTCTTTTCTTTAAAGTATCCACGACTGAACATTTATTCCTGATTGATTTGGTGGAGGTGTGTGAATCTAGGGTTTAGATCACATGATGAATGATTGATTATGAATTAAAAAAATATTATATGATGATGTTTATTCAATTAATTATAAATTATAAAATCAATATTGGGTTTCTGGACAATTTTTTGGGTCGTGACAACGCATTAAGCTTAAATTTATCTCGATACAACAATAGGTTTTTTTCAATAGCGCCACCTCTTTTTGTTAGACCACATTCCAGTTTTAGTGTCATAGCCCCATATGCTTTCCATGGTGACAGCTTGATGCTCCAAGATGTCATTTGTTGCTGACGAGGTGACGCTACTGTTACGGTGAAAATTTGTTACTGTAACTTTGTGTGGTATGTGCAATTATAATGATCACTTATTTTGACATATAATACATTTTACCATGTAATTTTAATGTATTTTTGCAGTATTTAATTTTTATTATGTATGTATATTGCATGATTAAGATCATCTTAACTTCGGTAAACAGGTCATGAGGCCAACATATCGTCTAAATGATCATTGTCGATGAGTCGATTTACTTAGGGTTTTGATGGGTTCATGATTAATGATATTAATTACATTACAAACTCTAAAAAATGGTAATAATTGTCATAAATAATTATGAACATGAGACTATCAACTGTGAATTGGTAATTGTTTTTATCGAAATAAGGAAACGAGGCATGAGAAAAGTTATTCCAGATTAAATCGATCAATTATTACATCAACAGTGACTTTTCTCAAACTCTGAAAATTACATGTTCAAATTTTTTCCATAAGGTATCTAATTAGTGATGTAATGCTAAGTTCTACATGTTGAAAGCATATTTAAAAACTATTCTAAGTTCATATATCTCTAGCTGTGTTGCTTATGTGATATTTGTTGTCAATTATTTTAGTGGAAGAATCACCTACTGTAAATCGATGTTTTTTTTGCAAGACGTGTTATATTGAACTTATTTTAGAAGTAATCTATTTTTCACCATATTAGACACCTTCGATATTCATATCTTTTGGAAATAATCAAATGACTTTTTCTTAACATAATAATGTGCTTGAAACTGATATTTAACAATGAATGATAAGTTGTATATATTAAATACTACTGAGCATCACAAAGAAGCAATGAATATACAATTAACTAAATTATAAATCTGAAAATTTAAAAATGTTGGCACAAGTGCTTAGGTTATATCTCTAAATAAAAAATATATAAGTTTGTTGTTGAATATTACTAAGATCTCTTGATTATTCAGACTTTGGTTTTTGCATTGATTATATCAAGCAAAAAAAGACTAAAATAAAAAGTTTAGGTGCATACAAAGTGAAAGATATCTTGGATTTGACACATACCGATATTTGTGGATTGTTTTCCAAAGTTATCATGGAACGATAAATGCTATTTTATATCATTTATAGATAACTTATCTTGGTACGTGTATATTTACCTTATTAATGTGAAACATAAACCTTAGACAAGTTCATAGGTTTTAAGACTAAAGTTGAAAAATAACTTGACAAGAGATTTGATTGTGCCATATCTGACCATAATGGTGAATACAATAGAAAATCTAATGGTTCCGGTAAATATTATCATGGAATATTTTGAAAGTAAATAAATAATTCCAATATAGTTCTGTATTATGTAATATCAGTTCGTCCATCATGAATGGCATATCTGAGCGACAAAACCGTACACTTAAGGATATGACGAGAAGTATGATTAATCATTCGATTCTACCAATGTCAATATTGGGTGCGACCATAGACTTGGTTACATATATTCCCAATATAGCTTCCATAAAATCAATCATTAATACCCCATATGGAATTTGGACTAAAATCCTATCTTAAAACATCTACTTGTTTAGGGATGTCCATCTTAAGTGAAGCCTTATATGCCGAATTAAAAGAAAGTGAATCATAAGATAATTTATTTTTATTTCATTTGATTTTATGAACATTAAATAGGCTTTCAGTTTTATGATACTTCTAATAAAAGTATATTTGAGATGGAAACATCAAATTTCTTTAAATAAATTGAGTTTTGGGAGAATAATTCATGAACATATGTTTATTTTTGAGAAATAATCTATATTGGGGAACATATCTATAATATCTAGTCGTCATTAGTTATATACAATTGTTAGTTTATCTATGGACAATAGAATCAAATTAATTTTGGTAAGTAGATGCATCCTATAATAGGATATGATGATCCAAATGGAAGAATTTTGGAAATCTTCTATAAAAATGAATTGATATATGATCGTTGATAATAGTTTGATTAGTAAGTAATCACACATATAAGGATAAGACTAAAAGATGAAATTCATTAATGAAGGTAATTATGAAGATACCATGTTTAATTCAAATTTTATGAATAATTGAATATAAATATTTTTATCAAAGTCTAAACTATAAGTTGAACAACTAATTTATAAAGAAACTATTAAAGGAAATAATATATATTGTGCAAAAATAATATAATCGTATAATTAGTAGTCAAATGATATATTTATTGAAAGGTTAATAGATTTTATCTATGATTTAAATAAATCATTAGAATAGATTAAAATTGAAGATTTACTATTTTTGTTTAGCTAAGCCTATAAATATGGCTCTATTTTATACTCGAGATAATATCTTTTGCCAATATTAATTTCCCTTTGATTTTTACATGGTTTAGAGCCATTACGATTTTATAAAAAAATGGCACACGCATAATAATATATATATATATATATATATATATATATATATATATATATATATATATATATATATAAATTTTTAGTTTCTTTAGATAGAAAAAGGAATTGGTCAGAGCGGTTCTGATTATGGCTATGGTGGTCATGGTGATAATGTCGGTTATACAAGTGGTAGTATATTTAGGAGTTCAAATAATCATGGAAATTATTATAACCATGATAGATTTAAAAGCCTTGAAATACAAGGTTTTCAAGGTTGTAGAACTATAAAGTTTTTCTAATGTCATGAATTTGGTTACACATAGTGGTATTATCCCCAACAATCACAACAAGTTACTAATTTAAAAACGTTACTAATTTAAAAACAATTAAAAGAACCAATTATGTTTTATGTTGAAAATAGTATGTTCAGTTTACCGAGTGCCATAAATCATTAAATTCTTCTAACTTTACAAATGTTTCAACTTTTGAATAAGGTAACTCAAATAAATATATTCTTTCTTCACCATATATGTTACCACATAACACATAACAATAATCCAAAACTTTCTACAAATGTTTTGAACATATATCATTTAGGTGTAACATTAGAAGGTGCATCATCATCTAGGATCTTAAGTTTTAGAACTGTTCATATAAACGAAATTATTTTTTAACTTTTTTTAAAATTATCATATAACCTTATTTATATGTGAAAAATCACTCAAACTGTTTGTCATATTTTAAATCTATTTATGTTTGAAAATAATTATTGCTAAAGTACATAAATCTTGAAGTCTATACAATCGAAATAAATATATTCATAACTTTATTACTTGTTACATGTTTTAGTTTCCAATATTGATGACCCGACGAAAATAGAAGAAGAAACAACGAAACCCTAATTCAAGGGTAACATGATGAAACCCTAATCTAAGGGTAATAAAGATTGAAATTTTCAGAGATAAAAATATATTATTCAAAAAACTTAAAATAACTTAAAATAACTTAAGGCATATGAGGCTTTATATAAGAGCTTCTCAAAATAAAATTAAAATTCTAATATCAAATAAAATAAAATCTTAAATAAAATCTTAATATAATTAGATTTGATTTGAATAATATAAGATATTTGAATAAAATAAAAAAGGTTTGTGTTTGGACTTTTTGGGTTACGTCATCCTCCCCTGGTTGACAAGAATTCATCCTCGAATTCACAGCACCATCACCATCACCATCAACAACCAAATTTTTTTTTTCAATTATTACATTGGAAATTATAATTGTTGACCTTATCAGAATAAGATAAATTCTTCTTAGTTTTCTTTATTCGAAGTCACATTGAAGGCATCCACTTGATGAAAAAAATTTGGTTTCGAAAACTTTTTCATAGCCTGAAGACAACATCCTCATGTCCTGTTGATGAAAAAATGGTTTTAAAAACCTCTTCATAGTCTCAGACAGCATCTAGATAAGCAAGTTTTACCTTGATCCGATGATTGGTAGCCAATTTAAACTCCTTTTGTAACTGGTCAATACGATTGTCTATCGAACGCAATGTTTGTCCCCGCATACCAAACAATCTCCGAGATCTTCATGACCATAGATATTGTTCTCTTCTTTAGACCTTGAATCACATGAAATCAGGATTAAGAAACATGCTTGCCCCGTAGCAGGAACTGAGGCTCTGATACCAAACTGATGACGCGACAGAAATAGAAGAAGAAACAACGACAGATGAAACCATAATTCAAGGGTAACATGATGAAACCCTAATCCAAGAGTAACAAAGATTGAAATTTTCAAAGATAAAAAATATATTATTCCAAAAACTTAAAATAACTTAAGGCATATGAGGCTTTATATAAGAGTTTCTCAAAATCCTAATTAGAATACAAGAAAATAAAATAAATATTCTAAAATAAAATCTTAATATAATTAGATTTGATTTGAATAAAATAAAATAAAATAAGTTTGTGTTTGGACTTTATAGGCTACATCAAATATCCATTTAAAGTGTATTGTATCGGTCATCCATTTTAGTATTTCTAAAATAATTTTATCATTATTTTATAGATTTAATATAATATAGTGTGAGTTATATCAATTTTCTAAACGTTATAATCTTCCGTCATTTTCTTGTGTCAATAAACGTGTTGCGTATCCTTTAGAATTAGTTCATTTATATATTTGAGGTCATTGTCTAGTTGTATCCAAACTCGGGTGTAAGTATTTTATTAGTATTGTCGATAATTATTCTCGAGTTACATAATTTTATTTAATAAAAAAATTTAGAAATTTTTAATATTTTGTAAAAAATATTACTTAGTTTAATTGTTCGATTTATATGTTAAAATGTTATAATGGTAAATAATATTTCTTATCAATATTTTGATCCTTTATGCAATAACATGAAATTCTGCATTAAATCTCTTATGTGGGCACACAATCTCAAAGTGGTGTCTCCAAAAGATAAAAATTTGACATTTGCCAGAAATTTGCTCGTGCACTTTAAAAAAAATAACAAAAATTATTATGGATTACTGCTATTATAGTATTTTTTAAATCAATCGAATGTCATCTACTATCCTTCCAAATAAAATTCAATATTCTATTTTTTCTCCTTCAAAACTTTTATTCCCTATTGAACCCCATATATTTGGTTGTACTTGATTTATCAGGGTTATTGGTCTTAATTGTACAAGGTCTTCAATCTTTAAAATGATTTTGTATTCGTTACAATAGATTTCAAAAATAATATAGGTGTTATTATTCGTCTTTTAAATAATATGACGTGTTTATGAATGTTATATATTTATAACATTTTTTCTTGTTTTACCTAATGTTCAACATCAAACAAATAGAGGACAATGACCTTCTTATTTATACTATATTTTAATCCTCAAATGTTAATAAATATATCATATTTCGTCTACTATCTCGATCTCCCATTACAACTGCGTATTCATGACATACGGATGATCTTCCAACATACCCACTATTGATTCCTTCGTTTTTCGTATCTTGTTACAAACAGTAATGATTAAATCTTAATCTTCATATTTCTTTGAAAAAGGTAAAATAAAATTTACTAATCAAATTTTGTCTTTTCTGAAATATGAAAATATGTGCAAGAAGCATAATGTCATTTTGGCTGGCAAATTGTAATGTTTGAAGAGATAAAAGAATTCCAAGGTAATGGTACTTGGAATTTGGTTACTTTTCTTGCTAGAAAGAAGTTATCAGTTGTAGACAAGTGTTTAATGTAAAAAAAACAGTAATAGTATTAAGTTTGTATCATCCATAATAAAAACATTTATATCAATGATGCCTTCGACAATCCTTGAACCTCTCCCGAAGGTGTTGCCAAATGATTTTTACCCACTTATTTAACATCATCGGGTAGAAGTTCTCTCTTAGCTATTATGTTTTGGATTGTATTAACAACCTCATCACAACCAAACTCATTCGCTTAAATAAGACTCATATGATCCGCACAGTTACCACCGAGGATATTAAAGGTTCCTCTTTATATATTTCTTCAAACCTGTCGGATAAGAGACTTTTGTTTCTCATGTCCTAACCCGTCGGGTTTAGGTACCCTCACACGAGTATCATAGACTCATTTATTTATCTATATTTGTTTTTTTCCAAATTATCCACTTAAAGATTAAAATAAAATTAAATATAGTATATATTAAAATTAATAATAATAATATCAAATACAAAATTTAAAACTTAAATTTTAAAAAAGTAGTAACAAATATACAACAGATATTTATAATTAAAAATTATGCATTTATTAAAAAAATACAATTATTATTATTATATGTATTTGTTAAAAAATAAAATCTATAATTCTTAGTTTTAAAAAATAAAATCTATAATTCTTGTAAACATAAATAAAATATTACAAAAAATCAAAAACTAATACAATATCATTATAATATAATTTAGAGGTTAGAATAATAATAATAATGTATTACGTATTAATTATTATTATTAGAGTAACGGATTTCCTATGGGTCGGGTATGGATTGAGTGTCCGTTGGGAAAATTTTAAGATATGTAACCCATCCCAAACCCGATTGTAGTATATTTTAATTTTCACGATCCATTAAAACTTGGATACCCATCAGATAGATTCGGATGCCCACAAAAACAAATACCATCACTAGTTCACATATATTGCATCTTCCAACTAAAAGAAGATTTTTATTATTAGGTAAATAATATATCTGCATGTGACTATCATGAATGATAATTAAAATTTAATACAAAATTAAAGTGTCGTAATGAAAAAATTCAAAATAGTTATCAATAAAAAAACTAATGCTTAGATGTGGTTGTACTAATTTTAAATGTTTTAAATAATACGTTTTTTATATAGAATAATGATGTAATTTGTTTGGCCCAAATACATTGGCCCATCAGAATTTTAGACTCAATATCCAAGAGATTCGTCAAATATATACGATGAGAGTAATGTTTGTTAGCTTTACATAAGATCACATCTTCTTTAGATAGAATCATCTTTTCCATTTCCTTAATATTAGAGATTAATCCAACCACCACTTGAAACTCTATATCAAACTCAATATAAAGAGATCTAGCAAAGATAAACAATAATATAATCTACTCTCATATCTCATATCTAATCTACTCTCATATCTCATATCTGAACTGATTTATTTGTGCATGTACGGATTTATCCATTCATTCAATGAGTTGTATTCATTCTATTATTAAGCACGTGTATATTACTTCTTTTTTGGTCTATTTATGTTCCTCTATATTTTCCTCTAAACCCTTAAACTGTTTTTATCTACCAAACCAAAAATTACCTCATCAATTAGCACCACCTATGGGAACTCATTGATTTTATAAGAGTTTTTCACTCTAAAACTAAAAGAAAACATACAAAGTTACGTATTTACCAACAACAGAGATGACATGAATCCAAGAATCTGATGAGAAAACGATCTAACAGATGGTAGATTCGAGTCAAATTTTGAGTCCGACAAGAGGATCCGAGCATTAGAATCATTGACACAGATTTACAAAAAGAACAGATACACCTAAGTATCTTCATATAAATGTGATCATATTTAATTCTATTTTGTGTATGGTTTCCTAGTGTAAAGTAATTTTTACGTCTGATTAAATATTTTTCATTACTTCATTCAAGGAAATTTTATATATATAAAAACAACTTAAGTCATAATCTCTTAATTTGAGGGTTTTATATTTTTAATGGCTGCACAAACTAGGATACCAAAATCGTATCATTTTATATCACGCATCCCAATAAATGTCAGTATCTGTAGAATTTGTTTATGATGTTTATAAACAATTTTATACTATTAAAAAGGTTATAATACCCACCAGATTTCTTTGTCGGTGCTCTGATAAAAAGAATGAAAACATTAATTATAGCAAAAATCAGAAAAGAGAATATGCAGCCGTATATATTTACAAAAAAAAAACAATAACAAATTAAAAACGAGATGGTTAGTGTCCACTAATTAAAAAAAGGAATAGAAATAGTGAATCATCGAATCAAGCCATTGATTGCTCTGACCGCTAACAATGACATAAATAAAACATTATATTGTATATAAAAGAATGAAATATAATATCGGTGGTGAAATCAGAACTTACAAATATCGATTCTACATAAAAAGGGTTTAAAGCAGAAAAATAAAACAAAAATTAGATCCAAAGTAAAAAAAATGGATCTAAAACATGAAGTCGAAAGGGCGAAGAGAAGATAGTGGTATAGAAGAGGAAGATCCATTAGAAAAAAAAGACGGAGGTCTATAGCAAAATAAAAATTAGATGGGATAGAAAAAAAATAAATGAATAAAAATAAAATATGGATCGAGGCAGAAAAGAAATGTATAAAAAAATTGGTCGAGACAGAAAAGGAAAGTCTTCAGTAAAAGAAAAAATTGGCCGAAAAAAAAAATAGATATTAAAAAAAAGATCCAATAAAAAGTGGATCTGAAGCAAAACAAATGATCAAAGTAAAAGAAAAGAGGACGAATAATATAGAAAAATTATACAGATTAAGTCCACGAGAAGTTGAATCTGGTAATAAAAATAGGCATTTAAACCACCGAACTACCACAAATTTTCCAACCATATATTATAAAAGACGGTATATAGGCATTTTTTATGCAAAGCTAATAAAAAAGGAAGGATAAGTATTTAAGAGTCGAACTTAGAGTGTAGCGCGTCCCTAATACAAAGCTAATAAACAAAAGTGAAGAAGGAATAGTTAGTAGTCGAAAATGGAGAGTGTAGCACGAAATACAGATCTTAAGCAGTGAGCAAACAAGCTTTAGCTGTCAAAATATACTATTAGATTTACCAGCTTAAATATATTATGCAATAGGTTTAACAACTAAAATTAAATATTTATAAGCGAAAAAAATCCCTTAACATATTAAGAGTGAAAATGTTGAGTCAAAATAAATTTCAAATGTATAATTACTTGTGAATTAAAAATCACGAAAGAATCTATAAATTCAGAGAGTCTAAAGATTTCTAATGGATAAGAAATAATTTTCTATATCATCTATCAAAACTAGTTCAATCTTCTCAATCGTTAATGATGTATTTTTTTTTAATGAATAAAAAAATAGTCATATGAGGTAAATAACAATCTAAAAATAGTTTGAAAAAAAATATCCTTTATACTTAATTAATTCTAATCGTTCTTGTTTTGACTTCATATAATAAAAGGAAAAACCTTCAACTATTCAGTTACTTTCAAAAAATAACTTCGGCTGCAATGTATTTAGAAGAGGTTTGAACAATAAGTCGTCCCTCCACTACTGAATTTAGTGACAGATCCCTGAACTATCCAGTTTGGATAACGTTAGTATGCCGTATCTATTGAATAATATAAAGTTGTTATGTGACCCCATACTCAATAAAAAGTTATATCATTAATGTTCTCTCAACTTTAGTTTCGATTTTAACCTTTGCCCAAAAGATTTGTTGGCTTCATGGTGACTAATGTGGAATTTTTATCTGACGTGACACTAATAAATGAATTAAACGTATTCTCTTATCAATTAAATTATGTGACTTTATTGAAATCATTACAATTACACTACTTCTTCATCTGCCTTCACTCTTATTAAAAAAGAATAAAAAATTGTTTCATTTTTGTTTTGGTTTTCCTAAAGAAGCTGAATTGGAATATTATCCTTCATCTTTCATTCCCTCTTTCTTATTTATGTCCAGTAGTTCAATCATTTTCTCGCAAAAAAGAAAAGAATCACACTCAAAATTCTTTTGTGGAAAACCTCTAGTAATGTGTACTTCGTGAATGGACTCTAATCCAGGGAGGATATTTTACAGGTGCAAAAACTATAGGAGAAATGTTATTTAACCTTAATGTTTGAATCCAAAGCTTAATTTCTTTCATGAACCCTATTTTTAAAAAAATGCAATTTATACCGAATGAAAATGTTGGTTTTTTAAGTGGGCGAATTCATCGGTTACCGGTCGATCAAAATAAATAATTATTGTGTTGAAGAAGAATCTACGCAAGATGGAAGCTGAGAATGAGAATTTGAAGCCAAAGTGAATTATTGATCTGGTTTAGATGTATTTATTTTATTTTTATTTTCATCAACTTGGTTAAGATTTAAATTTCAAAAGAAATGCAATTTTATGTTTATTGTTTTCTCTAACCTGATAATAGATTGTGTAACTTGCTGATTATGTAACGTATTTTGAAACTTGATTTTAAATATTGATTATGTAGTATGATTGGCCTTGGTTGCAATTTAGAAATTTGATTGATCTTGATTATGTAAAATTGTTTGTTATTGATTATGTAATTTACAAGTTATGAATTATTGATGTAATTAATTTTGCAGTTTAGAAAATAATTATTTTATTCGTTGAAGATAAGTGAACCTGTAAATTTTGATTCAATATGATCTGTAATTAATTTATGACTTAAAATGAAAATTTATGGGTGTAATTTATTCATAATATGTAATTAATTATGTAAGATTTTATGGGTGTAATATGACCTATAAAAGTTGATTCATTATGACCTTAAAATAGAAACTTATGACCAATAATTAGTGACCTATAAATATGGAATGTAATTGATTAAAAAAAATACTTAGAAATTTAACACATAATCCAATATATTACATAAGGATTTGAAAATATAATCTAATATATTAGGTTCGTCTTTCAATACCTAATCTAATATATTACATAAGGTTTTGAACACCTAATCCACAATATTTCATAAGGCTTTGATGAACTAATAATAAAACATCACACTTAGAGTTCATACTTGTAATTGTTATCAAAGCTAGAACAATAATTAGTATACTCTAAAACTAGAAAACAATTACGTAAAAAAATAAGTTTACTTTAGACATTTTTTGAAGTTCTCTCTCGTCTAGGTTCGTCTCTTTCTGTAGCATCCGATGCAGTAATAGATGAAGTTCTGACTCCTTTAGGCCTCTTCCATTTCTTGTTTTTTTTTTCTTTTGCAACTTGAGAAACCTCTTTGTATTGTGGCATTTGTTTTTTCATCACCAATTTTCCACTAGTTTCTTGTAAATAAATATATAACACGACCATTCAAAACAAAATACATCCAGACCAAATAAACATACACCATTCTATGTAACCATACAACAAGACCATTAAATACAAAAAGTGTGTCTACCTAATATACCAAGAAACAAGTGCCAAATACTGTACTAATTGAATGTATACCAGTAATAATGTAAAACAATAAACAAGTATACAATACCAATAATTTAATATATACAACTACCTAACATACCATGTGTGACCGATTGATCAATTCAAAAAAGCATGTAAAAAAAGAAAAAAAATAGTTTTATAATAGAAAGATAAGAATCTTACATATTTTCCTATATTTGTTCTAATTCCTAGTGCACCTTGTCCTCCGGTGATTCTTGGATCAATACAATAAATAAGGATTTCCTAAACCAAAAGGACAAAATAAATATCATAAAAAGCAAGATAGAAAAAAGTGAAAAAAATATATTAAACAAGGCTTACATGATGCATTGTGTTACCAGCAACACCTCTCATAACCTATTGCACCAAAAAATAAACAAAATTAGTTAAACACTCCACTTATAAGTTTCAAGAATAAATACTATGAAGACCATGAAGAAACTTATTGGAAATTCGTCCATTCTTCTCGTTGTCTTTCTAACACGAGCACGGGAACGAGCTTTATGTGTTATGTTAACAACAACAGGTCCTTATGAGTTATCTTCATATCCATTTCCTAAGTTCATCTCAAGCTATAGATATTTAGAATTATATCCCTTTTGTCGATTGATTCGCACAAGAAATTCTCTATTTAGTGAGAAAATTAAAGAGGTGATGGACCAGTTGATATCTACCTCCCATTGAGGCAGATAGTACTTAGTTGTCCAAATATTAGTGATATTTTTATTATTGTTTATTGGAGCAGCTACTACTTCATCCCATGGAGGTGCAATATGCTTTCTATGGAAAACGTTCTTCTGAACAGACAAACTTTATTCTGTCATTATCATTTTTTTTATAACCACATAGTTTCGTTGTTTGATCCCGTAATTCTTAGTAGCCTTTTCAGCTTATTTTCTATTAAGAATTCATGCCCAACTTGTACTTTAATAATTTCCAATAACATAACATGGTTGAATTTGGTAAAATTATACCACATACCACTTAATCATCAAGCTCTACATATGAATTTGCGGGTGTCTTTAGAGCATTTGATGCTAAGTAATGTATCTCAATCTCCTTCACTTTCTCTTCTACTTGGAAAATTTATTTCTCTTCACACGGTGGAGCTGTATTTTGTTGTTGACATAGTAGATTTGTCGTGTGCTCATTAGCATCATAGTCAGCCTCAACCACAGCATCGTGCGCATATAAATTTGATTTGTTTTCTCTAAAATTTATCTCATAGATAGTTGATTCAAACTCAACACCCTCCCTCTAATGGACATCAAGACCGAACTCATCAATAAAAAGACTAAATATGATGACTCAGTTGGCTCACGTTCCAAACAATCTTCTTCAACAACAATCTCCTTAGAACTTTTATGACCAACAATATCAGGCTCTTCCTCAACCCTTTTAACAACATCTTCTTCAAAAACTTGTTCTTTAGCACCATCTTCTTTTACCCTTTCAATAAACTCTTCTTTTATACCCTGTTATTTAGCACCCTCATCTTCAAACCTTTTAACAACCTCATTTTCAATACCATGTTCTTTAACACCCTCTTCTTCAACCCTTTTAACACCATTCTCTCCAACAATTGGCACATGCCTCAAACAATCTTCTTCAATAAAAATACAACCATGATCATGTTATTTGTTCTTAATATTTCCTTAACCTATTTCTTTATCCCCACTTCTTTGATCTATTTTCTCTTTATCGACACTATCGCTACCTGATTCTGAACATGAATATGAAAGTTCAAGAATTTGTGTATCTATTGTGGTTCTTTTTTAAAGAGATACAATTTTTAAAGGAAGAAAAGCTTCATTATATAGCTTCATAAACTTGTGCTTGTCAAACATACAACGCATGTCTAGTATATTTGTATCACTAGAGACGTGTACTAAATTTTTATCATTGAAACATGAATGCAGTTAATAAGAAATGTTCAAGACTTCAACCTTGTCTTTCGGCTCGCACGTCATGTATATGTGTACATTGAGATAAATAAAAAGATACGGCCTGGGTTGACATTATCACATATTGACTCGTTCCCACCCTTGTACGACACATTCCCATTTCCATAAAATTTACCACCATGACGTACAATCATGGTGAATTCTTATTTATTCACACCTACAAATATCACTAATCAGTAACATTTCACAGTATACAATAAACAAATACAATATATTGCAAAATCGTAAACGCAATATCTCAAATACAATATCAGTAATCATTAACCATTTTAAGCTTCTAAAAGTAACTAAAATATAAATGTGATATCTCAAATACGATGCAATATCTCAAACGCGATGCAATATTAGTAATCGGTAACCATTTAAAACTTCTAAAGTAACTGATATACAAATGTAATATCTCAAATGTAATGTAATATCTCAAACGTAATACAATATCAATAATCGTTAAACTAAAATAGCAACAATAGTCGCTAAATAAACATTATATACCTTTATAATTTTATGAGAAATCTAATTCCATTTTAACCTTCATTTTCTGTTGGTATCCTTCTTGAACCCACCATCAGTTTCATGCTGAATCACGGTTTATGTAACATATTAGGGATTCGGGGTTTAGAACGGGAGAATTTAAGAGGATAGAATTTATCAACAAAAGAATTTTGGGTTTAAAATGAGAGAATTTATAAGGAGATATTTGGGAATTTATGTTTTGAATCGGGTATAGATTTATGGATTAAGTTTCATTTTAGGGATTTTAGATGTAAGAAATTGATTAGGTTATGTGAAGATATTAAATTCGATAAGTATTAACCAATAAGAATATTTTATATCAAATAAGTTAGATCTAAAACATCATCTACAAATTAATTTATGTACGATGATATGTGCCAAGTAGATAATAATACCCAATAAGTATTATGACAACTAAGATAATACTTCCGAAGTTATATTCATACAAGAGCACATGCGTCAATATTTATTGTTGACTAAATTTGAACTTTGATCTAAAGTTGAGAGACCATTAGTGATACAAGCTTATGTTTGAGTATGGTGTCACGTGACATCTTTATATTAATCAGTAGATGTTGATGACTAACTTTATCCAAACTAGATAGGTTATAAACTCCCATCAGACTTTTGAAAGTTGAGAGACTATCTGTTACTAAAGTCGATAGTCGAGTGATGAGTTATTCTCCAAAGCCTATCTAGAAGACATAAAGTTGCATGTAGCTGGACGACAAAGCTATATATATTCTTTACTTCATCCTTCAGCAAACACTAGGAGGTATACTCATTCATATCCAACAAAGAATTGAAGCGTGTCCAACCAACATGAAATACCCTAGCAGTGTACTAACTGTTACTTGTACTCTTTTTATCTTTGACAAAATACAGTTTTTTATCCTCAATGGAGGTTTCGATCGGCAAAAGTTTTCAATGATACAGGAACATTTAAGTACAAACAAAATTGGAGTCGTCTTTAACAGTTTGACTAGGTAAATTAAAATACACAACCCTTATGACTTTTAAGAGTGTAACGAAACATGGTTGACATAATTACTTCGGCATGTAGATGCAAACTTTAAGCAAAAAAGATAACAACTTTAACTATGAAAACAAAACTTCAATCAGTGACAGTCGATAAAATCAAAAGTACAAAATTTAGCGAATGACAAGTTGTGTCCCGACCAATTCAATGTAATTTTTCTTGTATATTTAAGCAAAGACTAGGGGGCTACTAATAATAGTGTAATTTATTGAGTCAAAATACATTGGCCATCAACAATTCAAGCTCAATATTCACAAAAATCATTCAAATATTTGAAAATAATATTTCTTAGCTTTAGATAAAATGATATATTCTTTAAATAAAATCATATGTTTTATTTTTTGTATTATGGATTAGCCGGACCACCAGTGATAAATTCTATATGAAAAAATCTAACAAACACAAACAATAATATAATATAATATTTTAATATAATATTTAATCTAGTTTCATATATGAGATTCGATACTGATTTATTCATTCGTGTACTAATTTATTTATTCATTCAAATAATTTTTTTTATATCCTTTTGATTTTTAAATTATTTTTAAATTATTTTTAAATCTACCACACCAAAAATCAACTAATCAAAATAATTAAATTTTTATCATAAAATGTAAATTACAATTTGAGTTTATTGTGTTTTGTCCAAATATAACTGAATTAATAAAGTTCAATTCAATACGGATTCAAATCCAAGGATAATTTGTTTCATCGTTTTGTCATGGCCCAATGATATTAGTTTAGTTTTTTTTGTCGGTCATCCCAAATTTTGTCAAGGCAAACGATGATGATACACTGAAGTAGACTCTTCAACCATAAACATAAATCGAAGGAAATCAGTGACCCGAAGCTAACAACTCTAGAATTTGAAGCAAAAAAGAGGGATACGTAAACAGCTTTAGAAACCGACATGTTTTGTAATAGAAGTATTTGACGAAATGATCCCACCCATTTGGAAAAGGTCAAATTTTTTTTATATATAAAAAAGGTCAAAACTTTTATATAATTAAATATTAATTTTTTTTTTATAAAATCATTATTTTTTAAAAATAATTGTTTTCATCTTAATTTTTTTTAAATATATATATATATATATATATATATATTTTAAATTAAAATTTAATTGACATGGGTTTATAATTGTCATTCGGTCATATTATTTCATGTTTGAGTGTTCGGATTTGAGGATGAAGTGATCTTTATGTTTTTTTTATAATAGTCGGTATTTTTTTATTCCTTTTAGGTTCCACTATATCGCTCCCACATGCCGCAATGTCTTTCATTCTAGTTAAATAGTGGTTGCAAGTTTTTGTGCGAACTAGAGTTTAGGTTATCTCTACCTCCTCGTTTTAAAAAATGCGGTACTTACATGCCTAGCTTTACAGTGCGCAGAGTTGCATCAGCTTTCACATATATGTCATGCAGATACTCTCTTAATGCTCATCCTGGTTTCTTATAATAGCACTCGGAAGCGTGGAACTTATAGCTCATTTTCCAGCCTGATCCTTTTCGTCGAACCTGTACCACAACAAGGAAAATACCAGCAAGTAAGCAAAAACTATTTACCGCAGATGCGTCCAACACCGCTTTCATCGATCGATGTTGCTTCAGTCCTTTCAAGGCCTTCACTTTGGAGGCGTGTTAGCAACTTGTTTTCTAATTTAGCCCAACCTCACAAAAAGTTGTGCTGTAGTAAATATTACAGTTATGTCATGTAGTGCCCCTCATACTTCTCTTTATGGTTTCTTATTGTAGCACTCCAAATCATGAAGCTTATAGCTCATTCTCGTGCCTGCTACTCTCCATCAAACCTATACTACATGCATGGAATAAATCAGCATGTAAACACAAAGTACTTACCTCATATGTGCACCTCTTGACCGTCTAACCTGTGGAAAGTCTGGGCATACAGCTCCCACTTGATAGTTTAGAGATGATCCAAATGCAAGGTATATGCTCATTCGGATCAATAGATAATGGATTCATAATCAAGTTCCTATCTAATGATTCGAGATCAAAACAATGAAAATGTATGGTATGCAGCCTATGGAGCTACACATCATGTGACAAACAAACCAGATCTGATCAAATCAAAGATTTGCTTGTGGAGGTAAAGCTTTTGTCCCAGTTGGTAATGGTTAAAATTTTCAAATTGAACATGTTGATACCTTTGAATTACTTACAAATGCAAACAAACCTGTAAAACTAAATAATATCCTACATATGCCTACTATCTCAAAGAAGCTTCTATTTGTTTCAAAACTAACTGCTCAAAATCATAAATAATATGAATTTTTACAGATTTTCTTTAAGCACTTGCCGATACGGAAGCTACTCCTAATAGGGAAGGATAGGGAAGGGCTACACCGCAGTGATAATTCAAAGAATGAGACTATTAGGGTCCTTAGTTGATGAGGAAGCCTTTATAAACTAATAGATCAAGCAAAGTTCGAGAAAATGAAAGTAATGTAAAGCCGCAAATAAAGTCAAACTTAAGGTCTCTTTATGCGAAACCGAGACGACATATAAGAAATGCATCAGTACAACACTTGATATCAAGTGGCCGAGGTCAAACCGAGAGGTATCAATGTTCAAACAAGATAATTGACAGCTCATCGGTCACTATCAGCGCTAGCAACTATGCCGAGGTGCAACCAATGGGAATTCACACTGACTTGTGAGGAACAACTGAGCAAGTGCCTCACAGAGCCGAGGACGCTCACGAAGGAACAATTAGCACGACAAATCCCATCAATGAACAACACATAGTTACCAATATATGGAGAGTCATATCGTTTATTGCAATTAATGAAGAAGTAATAAAGGAGGTCAACTTCATTTAAATAGTTGCTGACTGAAAATGGCTAAACGAATGATGACTAGGTTAGTGGCCTAAATTATAGGTTCATTACCATAAATTATGTTCCACGAACGAGATTAAGGGAACTATGTAATTAGTGAGAAAATAAAACTACCATATAAACATTATAAATAGGTTGATGATTATGTAATAATCCATCATTTCTTCTTTAATTAATAAAATTACTACTTGGTAGAACATTAATTATATTTCCCCTTAACAAATTTGGCGTTGTCTGTGGGAACTTCTACAAAAAATACACAACAGTAAGATTCTTTAACCAGGGTAGTAACACGATTGGGGATCGATAGGGAACTTTCGGAGCGGAGCGAGACGATGGATCACCGGATAATCACAGTAGATCAAGTGGATGGGCAGATTCAACTGCCTCCTGTCATTGTAGCCAATGCAGATATTATTAAGGCAAACCACGAGCTACCATTGAGCTGGAGATCACACCGCCCACACTGGTAAATGTTATGGGCCCTATTTTGTAGGAAGCAATGACTGGTAACCTAGCAGTCATACTGACATTCCAGCAGCTGGAGCAGCAACTTTATGACCTGCAGCGAGAATAGCAGAGGGTAGCATACGACCGAGACGCCAGGGAGTAAGTGATGAAAGCCACTATAGCTGAACTAAATGACGCCTTACACGCATTAACAGTCAAGATGTAAAGAACCAGCCGTGGGGGAAATCGTTCGGGGGTTGATGCCAGCCTTGCTAACCGAGGGGATCGGTCTTCCAATGCGAGGATAAAGAAGAATGAGAAGGTGAAAGCAGTGGAAAAGACGATCCAATGAACAAGAATGAGGACGTGCAGTACAATCAAGTCCGCCCAAGAATGTCCACTTACATCCTTAAGAAGTCTCCGTTCGTAGAGAATATCTTTGAACCCTAGCTCCCCAGAAAATTCGACCCATTAAGAATGGAAGCGTATGATTGTACAAATGATCCTGAGAGGCACTTAGATCAGTTTCACAACATGATGATGTCGTTTAAACCGTACGATGCCATGCTCTGCCGAGCCCTAAACATGACTCTTAAAGGTAATTCCATGGACTAGTTTAGTAGTCATGTAATCAAAACATCTAAAATTCGATTAGTTGTAAGCATTGATCTGTCCAAAAATTAGTTTATACGCCAGTTGGTCATTAATTATGCTTTTCGTAATGGTTTTTTTTTACATGATAAAGTGTTATGTCACAACCTTAAGGGTTTGTTGACCCATTGAAGCCCCAACATGTGTGCAAGCTACATTAGGCTATCTACGGTCTTAAACAGACTCCAAAAGATATGTTTTTAAGGTTGAAATATGTGGTCCTTGGTTGGAGATTTCTAAACTCTAAATTAGACAACTCAGTGTTTATATATATTATTATTCATGTAATTTTGATCATATTAAGATATGTTGATGATATAATTTTCACTGGAAATTCACAACAAGAGATGCAAAGAATTATCAGGAAACTGAATTCAATTTTTTTCACTAAAAGACATGAACAACTTCTATGTATTTCTTGGAATGGAGGATTCTAGGGATGATACTGGTATTTACATAAATTAGACAAAATATATTGATAACTTACTTGTTATAACTGCATGATGAGTTCCAAGCTTTGTAACAAACTAATGGGTGTTGTTAAGTCTCTACCCATCCATGATGGTGATCTTATCCCTGATCTTACAACATATAGAAGTTTGTTAGGCTCGCTATAATATTTCTTAAACCACCTGATACTGCCTTTATGGTTAATAAATTGTCATATTTTCTTAAAGCACCCAAAAAATATACATTTTATAGATGTTAAATGTGTTTTTGTTACTTATTTTGTAAAAAGAAACTTGGTATTCATCTGAAACCATTTTCTCAGTGTCTTCTCATTAGAATTTCTGATATTGACTAGGCGAGCTCTATAAATAGCATGAGATAAGTGGGTGGCTATTGTGTTTTTATAGGTAACTCTATAGTTTTATTGTCTTCATAGAAGAAGCAAGTAGTTTCCATATCCAACACTGACTTAGAGTATATGGCATTGAAAGTCTATCATTTGAACTTATTTGGTTCCAATCTAAGCTCGATGAACCCTATGTTCCTCTAGTTAGGTCTCTGATTGTGTGATGTGGTAAATCAGGTGTCGTTTCTCTCGTGTCTAATCCCGTGTTCTAAGAAAAAAGAACATTGAGATCATCGTACACGTTTTTTCTTCGGGAACTGGAAGTGAGATATATAGTATTTCATGATCAAACAGTTGATTCATTCATCAAACCTCTATCATGCGTCCAATTTGAGTTATTGAGGGATAAATTAGGGTTTCAGTCTCATCCACTCCGTTTGAGGAGGATAATAGAGTTAAGGCTGGAATTGAAGAATGAAGGCCGGCTTATGAGAAATTTACTAAGAAAGAAGATATTGAACTAATAATTATGGTGTATGACTATGGTGTAAAATGTGGTAGAGCTTTTCAGTCGATCAGAAAAACGTGGGAGGCTTAGTCTAAACCTATAGCTAAGACATATCACTTTGTCTAGTTATTTGCGTTACTTAGGCTAGGTCTAAGTCTTGGGTTGGAATCATAGACTCAAGCCCATTATAAATAAATCCCAAGTCATTAAGTTATCTCCTAAGTAAATAATAGAAGTATATATAAGGCTAGAGGGAATATAATTTGTTACAACATAATTCGTTAGGGTAACAAAGTATATATATGTACACTCTGATCATTATAAAAGTTAAGTCATTCAATATACAATGCAAAACAAAAAAATTCTCTCATTCTTATACTTCAAATCTTAAATGGTCAAACAAACCACCATATGATGACGTAGTATGAAGATTATATGAAGTTTCTAAGCTTGCACTTTCATAAAGGTGTATGTTTATATTAATTTAAAAAAACTAAATAGATTAACCTTGTGATATTATAAATATTTCACAGCCAAAAGCTCATAATAGTTAACTCTGAAAGAGTTAAAGGTATAAGCAAATGTTTAACAGTGGTTAAGAAATAACTTGATGATTTGGAAATTAAAAAAAAAGGCAAGATGTTTTGAAGCTAAGGCAACTCGAGTTAGTGCACTGAAAGAAGTGGTGTTGTCCTACCATTAACCATATGTTGCAGAGGCATGTTTTGGGTCAAGGCTGACTTACTAAAAAATTCAGATTCACTTTAACTACTAGACTTGCTATTCCAATGGGATAAAATGTCCTTCATATTCGCGTCCAATATATTAGGTACAAGAATAAACTAGAGAACGAATCAAATTAGTTAGTCATATTGCTAACAATGTAACATAGTATGTTCCCATAACAATGAGGCTACACATTATGTATATATACATAATATGTGTAATTGATTGATCAAGGAAATAAAATATAAATAAAGTATTCATAAGAAATGGAAAATATTTCTCAATTCTTTTTTAGTATTATAGTCATACAATGGCTAATTTTTGTTGTGGTTAATTTTCGTCTGAGGGTAATTTAGTAATTTGTTTAGAGTTTGTGAAGGTTGGTGTGTGTTTAAATGTTTTGAGTAGAGAGTAGAGGGATAATTAAGCAGTCTAGTTGTATTTAATTTTCATTACCCATATTAAATGCAGATGGTTGGGTATTTATACCCTTACATTTGGGCTTTATGGGTTTTCGAGTCATGTTTAATAGACCCCGGTCATGTTCAAAGACCCATGAGCTCTTAGTAGAAGAGCAAGCTGCTTAGTCAAGAAGTGTTTAGGTTTTTAAGTACTTTAGTCATAATTCAGACAGTCCAATGAGCTAAGGGTTCGAACTGTTCTGTCCGATCCAGTGATCTTAGTACGAACTGTCCCCGTTCGGAGAGGTAGCAATATTCAGACTCATCAGGAGCCCATTTTTTAGGTGTTTGTTCAAATACCTTTGCCAAAAACCTGAAAAACAGTCCGATGTGAGGGGCAGTTTTTACCGGACAGGTCTTTTGACTTGTGCTATGGCTTTATCCGGACTGAAGAAGCTTTGTGAATCCAAACGGTTTTTGCCAGAGTTCATGGGACACGTGTCACTTTTTGGTAGGTTGCTCCAGCCGTTTTTTTACCTTGAATTTCGCACCCACCTTCTTCGAAAAGCAACCTCTTCATTTTATGAGGGTGACATCAGCGCCGTCTCTTAATCATTACCAATCTTTTCGAATTCTCCTAGGAATCAAGATTCCTTTTTTTAGATTTACTATAAATTGAAACACTTTCTATTGTTTCACCATCACTTTCGTTTTCACTCTGCAAATCCTCAAAGCTTTTTCTCTCAAAAACAAAAGGTCGTTTATGTTCATGGCTAGGAACGCTTTGATCAAAGGTGGGTGGCTCAATCTTTCCGAGTTAGAAAAAGCGCAAAAGGTTGAAAGGGAAAGGCGCATTGCAGCAGGCTTACCTACTTACCCTATCGACAAACCAGTAACTTCAGCCACAGAGTCAGACCAGGGTTCTTCTTCTACAAAGGGCATCAAACCGAAGAAGTTTTTTCAAACCAATCTTTCACCTATTATCTCAGGTTCTTCGGTTCAAGAATCTGAACCCATCGTCGAACTAGGTTTAACAGTTACCAGCTTTAAAAAACCCTCCCCATTCTTAGCTATGGGGTCAGATGATGAAACCTCTCCTCATAAGCTAGTTGATCGGAGAAAAGGCCGGTTGGTCAAAGGGCAGGCTTCTAAGGGAACCCCTTCGAAATCAGGTGCCAAGGACAGTAGTACTGGGTTAGAAGTACCCATTAGAGTACCCAAGGAAAGGCTGTTCGGTCCGGAGGGCACTGGCTCAAGTTCTCGAAGAGAAATGTCTCTACCAGAGCCCCAACTGGAGGCCAGGAACCAAGAGAATACTGAAGCGCAACAGTCCGGAAGTCAGGCTGAGCCAAATCTAAACCTCCCTCTTACTACTACAACTGAAAACCCTTCCTCAGTTATGGAGGAAATAATAGAGGACTCTATTGAAGAGGCTCCGTTCGAGTCTGAACCTTCCGGGCAGACTAGTGGTGTTGTGGCTGCCCAAAAGGACAAGGGAAAGGAAAAAATATGCTTGAGGCATCCGGATCTGCCGGAGTGTATTGAGGGAAGGGTAGGGCCTTGTTTTCACAAGGTCAATGTTAAGTACCTCCTTGCCTTGCACAAGATCAACTACGCTTTCATCCATACAGCTGAATTGGGCCGGATGAGTTCGAAGTGGGGAATTCCAGAGAATGTGAAGATAAGAATCCCTATCACCCCCGAAACTCCCATGGATTGCAAGCTGAGCGAGATAGTTATCTTCACGGAGCTGTTTAACTGGGGGCTCAGATTCCCCTTGGACCCAGAAATTGTTAGATACTTTCATCTGATAAAGCTCTGTCCGAGCCAGCTGAGTCCCAATGCTTGGTACACCCTCATGGCCTGCATTATGGCTTTTAGGCTCTCCGGGATTCCTCTACCAATGGAGGAGTTTGCTGCTGTGGCCAGTCTCTGCAGAAACCACCACATCCCCTTCTACCACTTCAATATGGGGGATAACTTCAAAGCTGTTGATGAACTACTAGAGTCAGAGAGGAATTGGAGGACTCAATTCTTGTTCGTGAGTGGTGCTTGGGAGAACGGGAAGATAATCAAGGCTGGAGTTAACCCAAGTCTCCTCACCAGCAGATGGAGGAGTGATCGTAAGTCTCCTAATTTATATTTTTATCTCTTCTTTTATCAAATTTGTTTAGACTAATTGACTTTGTTTTCTTCTTGGCAGAACTTCCCAAGGACTTCAATGACTATCTAAAGTCTGGGCAGACCACTTGCACCAAGATCAACGCTTGGGCTGCTGAAAGGTGGGGAAACCGGTTCCACGATGCCTTCACGGGGGGCAACTTAGCAAGGTCTCACCTCTAGAACACTACTGGCCGGAGGGACTTAACCTGGGAAGAGCTCATCACCCAACCCCCTCCGGATGTAGTGCTCAAGAGGACACACGAACCAGATGGAACACTTTACTTGCCAGGCCGGGCCAAGGCCCCGAGTAAGATGAAAGGCAAAAAGAAGAAGGGCAAGAAAGTGGTAGGTGGAGCGGACCCTGCCGAGGTGGAGGAAGCTGCTTTAACAAATCCGGAGGGGCCGGCTCCAAGCCAGATTGATGCTGCTCTCTTGGAAGCGGTAGAGCAGGAGAGTGTTAGGCAAGAAGTTCACTCCCCAAATCCCCCAAGGGCTTCCAAAAGAGACCGTAAACGGGGAGCTGAAAGCAAAGACAGGGAGGCTAAGAAGAAGAAGACCTCTAAGGGTGATGAACTTTCTCTTCGGCCTCCGGAGCCTCTACCCCAAGTTGATCCCACTGACCTAACACAAGCAAAGGAGATACCTGGTGACTTTCAAACCGATGAGGTCGAAGGGGGAGGTCTTAGCATTGATGGGGTAGACATCACTGGTCTTGGTGGGCTTGGTGAGTACTTTATCAACCTCCGCAGAGATGATTTTGCTGGGCCTTATCTCCCTCCGAGTACTTCAAACACCGTCACTTTTAATGGTAAGACCTTTACTGTTTCAAGTGAAAGGGACATTATAGCTCACTCTTTATTAAGCAATGTTCAGCCGGTGCTTGTGTTGGAGAAGCAAGTTCGAAGTCAGGCAGACATTATCAAAGACCTCAAGTCTGATAAGGAGAGGCTATCTGATGACCTTCTTACTGCTACCCAACATGCTAACATTCTAAAGGGGGAAAACGAAGAGCTGAAGAAGAACCAAGAGGGTGGACCACAAAAGTTGCCACTCTAGAAGACACCATTAAGGATCTCCGGGAGAAGTTGTCCGGATTGGAGAAAGATCTCAACTCTTCGAAAGAGGAGACCAAGGCCAAGGATCAAGTTATCCACAACTTGACCAGTGACAAGATTGCTCTTGAGAATATAGTGTCCAAGGTTTCCGAGGAGAAAGCTGATCTGCTAAGGGAGCAGGGGGCCAAAATCCAAGCCAAGATCGACGCTTATGCTAACAACGTGATCGACACTCAAGAGGAAATGTATGCCAAGGTGAGATCGGACATGGTCCTGCTCTTCCATGAGAAGTTCCCGAAGAGGAACATAGGAGATCTGTGGCTTCACGTAGAGTATCCAGACCTCCCATTCCACATAATGGCAGAAGGCGACAGGTTTAACTTCTCCAGTGGATCCTCATCTGATGACGAAGAGAACACCGGGGAGAGCCCAAACGAGGAGATAGACGATCCCAAGAGGAAGAAAAAGATAGATGAAGTTGAGCCATCTTCAAAGGCCCAGTCTTAAATTAGGAATCGTTTTTTACTTTTCATGTTATCTAAACTAAAGTCCTTGGAAGGCCAAGGCACTCTTTTTTGTTAGTGTGTCCGGTATCTGACCGAATAGACCCTTTACTTTGTTTGACAATTTGAAAGTCCTTGGAAGACCAAGGCACTTAAGTTATTTTAATGAATATCCTTGCTTTGCACAGTTCTCACACCCTTTCATAGTTTGTTTCAATTTTCGTGGCTAGTGTTTAAATAGCCCTTAGTTATTTCATAAATAGTCTAAAGTGAGAGTGTTTAAGTTCTCCGATGACAAGTGTTTAAGTGGTCATCATTCTTTTACTTCAATCCGGATGGTGTGACAAAAAACAAAGTAAGAACACTTCGGGTAAAAATTTTAAGAAGGCATCGAATTTTATTAAAAAGCCCGGACACCTCATTAAAACCTCCACGCGCCACCAGGGTAGGAAAGAGTATGCCCCCAAATATTTACATGGATGTTTAAACAAGTAAATATTTACACAGATGCTATTCCAAGTACATCCGGAGATGTTCGATATTCCAAGGGTGGGTCAAAATTCTTCCATCCTTGTCTTTTAGCCAATACGTTCTAGGTTTAAGAATTTCAACAACCATATAAGGTCCTTCCCAAGTTGGGGCCAATTTGCCGAGCAGCTTCTCTTTAGTGTGTAAGAAGAATTTACTCAATACCTTGTCCCCCGACTGGAAATCTCTTCTTTTAACGTTAGAAGCAAATCTGCTACTCATCAAACCCTGATAGTGTGCAACTCTAAGGTGAGCTTTAACTCGTCTTTCCTCTACCAGGTCGAGCTGTCCTCTGATTGCCACTTCGTTAGCGCATTCAGAGAAGTTGTGGACCCGAAATTATGGGAGAGTTGCTTCTATGGGAGCTATTGCATCCATCCCATATACCAAGGCAAAGGGTGACTCCTGCGTTGCAGCCCCAGGTGTTGTCCGGTAGGCCCACAAGACCTCTTGTAAATAGCTAGGCCACTTCCCAGCAGCCCCTTCCAGATTCTTCTTTAAACCGGACAGTATAATTCTGTTAGCCACTTCAACCTGACCATCTGCTTGTGGGTGGAAAGGTGAAGAGAAACACTGTTGTATCCCCCTTGAGGCACAAAAACTCTCCATTTCCCTATTGTCGAACTGTGGCCCATTGTCGGTCGTTATCATTTGTGGAACACCAAATCTGCAACAGATGTTGGATAAAATGAATTTTATGACAGCTTTTGATGTTGTTCCTGCCAGAGGGGCTGCTTCAATCCACTTCGAAAAGTAATCTATAGCAACAATTATAGTTTTGCGCCCTCCGGACGCCATAGGGAGAGGGCCCACTAAATCCAATCCCCATCGAGCAAAAGGTATAGGCTCAGAAATTGACTCTAAAGGGATGGCTGGGACATGAATTTCATTGCTATATCTTTGGCATGGATCACACCTTCTTACCAGCTCTTTAGCATCTTGCACGATAGATGGCCAATAGTAGCCGGCCAGTAAAACTCTCCTTGTTAGAGCCCTGAATCCACAATGAGCTGATCCCTCACCATCATGTAATTCAGAGAGGACTACTTGAGATTCATCATCCCCAAACAGCGCAGAAGTGGTTTACTGTAAGACTTTTTATACAGAATGTCCCTTAGTATCATAAAACCACGAGCCTTATGTTTCAGTTTTCTTGCTAGTGATTTATCCGGAGGCAAGATGCCGTCGGAGAGGTATTGCAGGAGAGGAAATCTCCAATCCTGAGATTCTTTCACCTGTACTTCAAAAATTTCTTCCTCTTTACCCAAATTAAGTTGAATGGAGGGGTTCTCCAGTGCATGGATCCATGTATACGAATCTGTGTAAGCTATGGTTGCCAATGAATCTGCCAACTCATTTTCTGCCCGGGGTATATGTTCATAAACAATGCTTTTAAACTTGAGTGCTTCATTTTTAAGAAGAAGTAAATACTCCACTAGATGCTCTTTTTTAGCCTCAGATTGACCTTGGGAATGGTGGATAAGAAGTTGGGAGTCACTCAATAGCTTGACCCTCTTAGCCCCACAAATATAAGCTAACTTCAAACCAGCTATAGCTGCCTCGTACTCTGACTCATTATTAGAAGCCCTGAAAGTAAAACATATAGCCTAGTACATTTTGTCACCGTACGGAGAAGTCAAGAACACCCCTGCACCACATCCCATAGTGCTGGATCCACCATCCGTCCGGACGACCCAAACCTTTTTGTCTTTCATCTCAGTAGTCTGCTTCGAATCTCTATCAGAGTGGAATTCAACTAAAAAATCAGCCACAGCTTGGGCCTTGACTGCTGTTCGGGGAGAAAAATCTATATCGAAATCCCCCAATTCTACCGACCATTTAGTCATTCTACTTGATATGTCTGCTTTTTGGAGAACATTCTTCAAGGGAAAAGATGTCCGGACGATAATAGGATGAGCCTGGAAATAAGGCCTCATCTTCCTTGCAGCTATTACCAGGGCTAATGCTAACTTTTCGAGTTTCAAATAACGCTTTTCTGCATCTATCAAGCTCTTGCTGATGTATTACACTGGATGAGGGTAGCTATCCACCTCTCTTACCAACACAGCACTGATGGCATAACTTGAAACTGCCAAATACACGAAGAGTTTCTCTCCATCAATTGGTTTAAACAGGGTTTTGGGGGAGGACAAATGTTTCTTAATCTCATTGAAGGCCTCATCACACTGTGAGGTCCAGTCAAATCCCCTTGCACCCTTCAAAGTTTGAAAAAACGGGGCGCATCTGTCCGATGACCTTGAGATAAATCGGTTTAAAGCAGCTAACCTCCCCGTCAATCGTTGCACTTCTCTAATATTTCGAGGAGGCTCCATTTGGAATAGAGCATTAAGCTGGTCCGGATCGGGCTGTATCCCTTGCTCACTTATTATATAACCTAGGAACTTCCCCGATTGCACTCCGAACACACATTTTTCTGGATTTAACTTCAAATTCACTTTTACCAAGTTGGTAAAAGTTTCCTGGAGGTCAGCCAAGTGCAATTGCTCATCTACACTTTTCACCATCATGTCATCGATGTATACTTCCATATTCTTTCCAATCTGATCAGCAAAGGCTTTGTTCACCAATCTCTGATAAGTAGCCCCAGCATTTTTCAACCCAAATGGCATTACCTTGTAGCAATGAAGACCCCTGTCAGTGACAAATGTGGTATGCTCTTGATCCTTCGTATCCACTTGGATCTGATTTTATCCGGAGAAAGCATCCATAAAGGATAGCAGCTTATTCCCAAAGGTGGAGTCTACTAGCTGGTCAATCCGGGGAACTGGATACAAATCTTTTGGGCAAGCCCTATTGAGATCTGTGAAGTCAATGCACATACGCCACTTGCCATTTTTCTTTTTCACCAGGACCGGATTGGCAGTCCACAAAGGATATTGAGACTCCTTGATATGCCCCATCTTTGTGAGCCTTTCAACCTCTTGCACAATAACATCAGCCTTTTCCTTTGGAAAAACCCTTCTCTTTTGAACCACTGGTGCTATGTCTTTCTGGAGGGATAGGTGATGTGATATCACATCTGTTGGAACCCCAGTAACCTCAGCATTGCACCAATCAAATACATGCTGATGGCTTTTCAAAAATCTTAACATCTCATTTTTTAGATCGGGTGGTATTTTAGACCCTATCTTGACACTTTTCCCTTCTTCTAAATAATGTGTTTCTACCTCTTCAACTGGTATCAATGCTTCAGGGGTCTCTCTGGGGTCATCAATTTCACCCTCACCCCCAGAAATCCCCTTAAATTGCTATTGCTTGTTGATACAAACTGCCCCCAACGTCCGGGGAGCCAGGGCTGTAGCATAACATTCTCTTGCAACCTTTTGACTGCTTCGGACAACTCCCACCTGTCCTTGAACAACATATTTCAAACATTGGTGAACTGTCGAAGCCACTGCATGCATCCTAGAGAGCCAAGACCTCCCTAGAATAGCATTATAGCAAGTGGGACAATCTACCACAATAAAAATTATCCTGACAATCTTCTTGAAAGGGCCCTTGCCCAACAGAACTTCCTCTTCGAACTCCCCGATCACATCTGCTGAGCTGCCACTAAAGCCCACAATTGATCTGTCCGAACTCTGAATCACGGCTGGATTTTTCATTTTCTTGTAAGTGTTTAAGAAGAGGATATTACCTGAGCTTCCAGTATCCACCAAGATTCGTCTTATGTCATTTCCCCCAATGGATGCTCCTATGACAACAGCATCTTCATAAGGGCCAGCTATATCTCTTAAATCATCTTCATCAGAAACAATGAAGGGGAATGGAATTTGCGATTGATAGGAGGTCGTGCCTTCTTCTAGCTGGGTGGCTAAAGTATGAACGTGCCTCTTTCTCGAAGAAGCAGTAGGAGCTGTCATAGTATCCCCTCCGAAAATTGTAAGTGACTCAAAAAACTTAATGAGCCCGGAGACTGTTCTAGAACATTCCTCAATGGCACCCACTCTATTTCGAGTTGGATCCGGATCCAAGTATTCTGATTCCACATCAAATCTTTCGATTATAACCATGGCTCCCTCCGGAGCAGCATTACTTGGACCAACCCGGTGAGTATTGTTAGGCATATTACCTCTTCTTCTTTTGACATAAGCCCCCAACTTTCCCCTTTCAATCAAGTTCTGAACTTCTTGTTTCAAGGCTATACAATCATTGGTGGCCACACTTTCTTTCAATTCTGCAAACCACTCCGGTTGAACCCAAGGCCCTCTCTTATTTCTGGATTGTTGACTCTGGGCAGGTGCAGCTGGCTGAGATTGAGCTTTAGCCCGGCCATGCCCCTGTCCGGTCTCCTTTGCCTTGTTCCCGGACTGATTCTGATTGGGGTTTGGTGCCACCAAGGCAGACATCACCTGCCTGTGCACCCTAGTTTTATTTGTTTCATCAACGTTAATCTGCTTTCCAACCTGATTCAGCAACCCTCCCCAGGTCATGGCTTTCTTTCTGGTCACCGAATCAGCCAAATTCCCATGGTTTAAGCCATGTCTCAAGGATGCTATTGCTACTTGCTCGAAGCAATCAGCCAACCCATTCTTGGTGTTCACAAAACGACTTATGTATTCTTTCAATGATTCATTCGGCTCCTGGGCACAATGGATTATTGTGTCCCCGTTGCCATTCAACTCTTTACTCCCAACAAACTGCCTTCGAAAGGTCACCCAAAAAGTATCGAAATTCTTGATGTAGCCTTGTGGTAAGCTGTTATACCATTTTAGAGCACTCCCCGTAAAAGATTGGGAGAATGCTCTACAAAGTAGCTTGTCATCATCATCAAAGTTCATCATGAAGTTTTTAAATTGCTCCAAATGGTTTTCCGGATTAGTATTGCCATCGTACTTCTCCATTTTAGTGCTATCAAACCTCTTAGGGAGGTTTCCGGACAGGATTTCGGAAGACAATGGAGATTGTCTCCAATTTCGGCCACGACTGAACACAGTATCCTCATTGGGAGTTGCAAAGATACCTGGTTCATCGTGGAAGGCAAAAGGATCCATCAGCATCTTATCTACATGCCTCCGGCTGTGAGATGACCCTTTGCCAATATTCTTCTTCAACTTTCCATGTCTATCTCTTTTCCATGAATATTTTTTTATCAGCTTTTGCTTCTTTTTAGTTCGGCCCTCATCGCTGCTAGAGGACAAAGAATCTTCAACTCCATCTTCATCCGATGAGCTATCAGAAGATTCTGAGCCTAAGTCAGAACTCTCCACTGGCTTAGACCGGTGAGATTTTTTGGAGCTAGCATGAGTCTTTTTGGTACTCACATGAGTCTTTGAAGGCTCATGCTCTCTAGGGTTATCGGTATGATGAGCAACTGATGCTTTCGATTTTTCCTTCATGCCCATCTTAGCCTTTTCTGCCCTCAAAGCTTCTATCTCGCATTTTAATCTATCGCGCTCCTCGATAGTGTATTCATCGTTTTCACCCACCACTTCGAGCAAAGCTGGTGGCACTTCCGGGGGCGTCTGGATTCATTCAGACTGACTTTTCTTGTTGGTTTCGAATGCTTGATTCAGGCACCTTCGTGCTCCCACTGTGGTCGCCAATTTGGTGTGGTTAATTTTCGTCCGAGGGTAATTTAGTAATTTGTTTAGAGTTTGTGAAGGTTGGTGTGTGTTTAAATATTTTGAGTAGAGGGTAGAGGGAGAATTAAGCAGCCTCGTTGTATTTAATTTTCATTACCCATATTAAATGCAGGTGGTTGGGTATTTATACCCTTACATTTGGGCTTTATGGGTTTTCAGGTCATGTTTAATGGACCCGGGTCATGTTCAAAGACCCATGAGCTCTTAGTAGAAGAGCAAGCTGCTTAGTCAAGAAGTGTTTAGGTTTTTAAGTACTTTAGTCATAATTCGGACAGTCCAATGAGCTAAGGGTTCGAACTGTTCTGTCCGATCCAGTGATCTTAGTCCAAACTGTCCCCGTTCGGAGAGGTAGCAATATTCGGACTCATCAATTTTGACTCCCTGCATTGAGCTTTGACTCAATAGAATTTGGCTGCCTACTCCGTGAGTCAAATATCAACAACAGAATGCAAATTAAACAATTGAACAACAATAACAACAATATCAAGTTTGACAAGTCTAATTTCCTATTAGGGAAGGTCGTGATATTATCCATCATTATAGGTAACATGATCTATGGTTTTATATCACGTGAAAATTCTTGTCCACCTAAAGTTATTATTGACTCAACATATACTTTATGTGAAAATATTGAATATAAGGATGGTTCTCAAGAGATAAAATACTTTTAGGGTGGTTATATACCACTATCATTTCAGATATTGCATCATGTTAGGTGTAAGCTATAAGTAACTCGTCAACAGAGGTATTACCGAAGGACTACATAAGTGTTGGATTTACCATTACATGTATAGGCAATAAATATTGAAACTCTTTGGTGCTTGAAACGCGACTTAGTTGCAGAGACATCTATTGATCCTAAGGGTTGAGACAAGGTGTAAATGATTGGTGATTATTAAATCGAAGGAAATATTTGTTGAATCGAAGTAAACTAATCAGAAGAACCACTATGATTCGAAGTGCATTGAATTATAGAAACACTAGGCCGAAGCTGAATATTATGTTTATTATATATCATATGTTACTTGGGTCTTCCTATATTAATTAAGTATGAGATATTGCAGTCATTAATTAATATGCTTTACTCTTGGGGGCTGATTAAGAATTTGGGTTTTCCCTAAACCTATAAATAGGAGAAGATATTGTTATATAATGTGTGATATGATTGTGACGTGATACAATTGTAATTATAAAGAGAGAATAATGTGAGAATATACTCCACGAAATAACTCTAAGTCTTTTAAGAGATAAGTGAGGTGAGAGATAAACACTAAAGAGAGAATTTTGTAAAACATATTATATTTTGTTACAATGAGTGATTGAATATTTTGTGTTTCAGGAGTTTTCCTATAACATACTTATATATAAAAGAGTGTCTGTTTCCCGTGGATGTAAGATTTTTTCACAATCTGAACCACGTTTTATACCATCTTGTGTGTATAGTTTTACTACGTTTTATTTTATTTTTTCCTTGTATTATACATAACAATTATATCGTTATTTCGTAGGTTTAGTCGTATATTGGTTCTTACCGTGATCAATCGATCTACTAGTTTGAACCCCTAACATAACCGAACTAATAAAAGAAAAGTTTTCCAAAAGGCTATGAGATGCCTTAACTAATATTTCAGGCTCATCAGCAAAATCAAAGAATTACTACAACAAAACAAGGAAATAAGGTTTTATTATGAAAGAGTATCTAGGTAAAATGAAATTTATTTCTAGTAATTTGATTCTTTTGGGATGATCAGGTATTGTGGTGATTTGGTCTCACAAGTCCTTGTAGGACTAGACTCAAGCTATATTTCTATAGTTGTGAATCTAGCTGTAAAGGACATCCTGAGTTGGCTTAATCTCAATACTTCTCTCGTACCCTTTGAAAGTAGGCTGGAGCATCTGTTGAATCTAAGAAGTTCTATAACTAGCCCATATATTACATATACTAGTTTTACTCCTAATAAGAGTGAAAATAAGTCACAAAATAATCAAAACCTAAAAATCATAATGGTTACTATCATAAGGGTTAGGGCAGGATTTATAGAGGTATACATGATTATCATCAGAATAACTACAAAAGGAAAAACAATTATAGTTGCATGGGATGCAGATGAAGCAAATACTCACATAGTAGGCGTACCTACCCAATTTGTTGTGAGTTTAGGCATGCTTCACAAACTTGTCACTTCAGAGATGATATTGAAGAAATGGTATCCATGTTTGGTGAACAACAAAAAGGAGAAACATATCATAATGCTTTTCTAGTTACTCAGAATCAAACAAATAATACTACATGGTATGCTGACTCAAGAGCTACACATCATGTTACTCACAATCCAAGTATGATGAACCTAAGAGATTATTTTGCATGTAAGATTTCCTTTAAAGCTGTTAATGGTCAAAGGTGCTTCATCAAACAAGTATGGAGTTCTAATCTACCTAACACGAAACAAAGAAATAACTCAGAAAAATATCTTACACATACAAACAACTACAAAACATTTATGTTTTATTTATCAGTTAACCTCACGAAACTCTGTGTATGTTGAATAATTTAAATATGTTTTTGTCGTGAATGATTTGGAAACATGCAAAGTATGTTTTCCTAGAGTCTATAGTATAAAGTTGTCCTTTCACAAAGGTTTTTTTTATCTCAAATGAAGGTCTAGCACATGAGATTAAGCCATCCCTCTCAACATGTTTTATCTAAGATTATGAGTCATTATAATATTGATACTAATTCTAAATAAAAAATTCAATTATGTCATTTAAGTCAACTTGACAAGTCTTATATGTACCCTTTTCTAGTCATCGTATCGCTACTAATATTTTGAATATAATCCAAACTGATCTTTGGGGTTCAGTTCATATTCAAACTAAAATATTTTTAAGTACTAGAATCTGTTTTTAGATAATTTCAGCATATTCACATGGATTTATTCTTTAAAACAGAAAAGTTATGCATTTAACATTTTTATTGAATTTTAAAAACTTGTTGAAACACAGTTTAAAACAAAAATTAAGTTTCTTTATACAGATGGTGGAGATGAGTTTAAGAAGTTTTTTCCATATATCAATCAATTAGGAATTCATGTCCTCATACCTTTGTCCAGAATGGTAGGGTTAGAGTAAAAGCACAAACATATAGTTGAAATTGGTCTGACATAGTTGGTTAAATCCCAACTGGCTTTTACCTGCTAGTATGAGGCTTTCTCTACTACTACATATATAATAAATAGATTCTTATGCTTAAATTAAATTCATAATATAATATAGAAAGAGACTAGTATAAAACAACAATATTGGAGGTGTTAATGAGGCTTTACAATATAAATATAGGGCTTATTGTCACCATGTAAACTCACAAGAACAAATTATAAAGTGGATTCAAAACATGGCTTAATATAAGTATAATGCTTAATCGTAAACTCAGACCGCAAATAATTCAATCTCGTTTAGTAGCTCATTTAACTACATCAAAATTCACCACATGGTTCAGATTGTGGTAATTGAGTGAGATGTTGAAACTCATTTGTATTTTGATATTTTACTATACTAATGAAGATATTACTAGAAAATATTCATTACAAAAACTAATTAGTAAGGTTCTATTCGAAAATCAATAGTTCATTTAGCAGTTTGCATACATAAAGACAAATAGCCTAATAAGGTTGAGAGTTTGCAATATTTCAGAACCAACAAGAGTTTATAAGTTTGATTCATATTATGATCTCCCATCATCTCTAGCTTTACTAAGTTCGCTACTTTTTTTAGTTTTATTCCTATTCTAATCTCATTTTATCTATTTTGATATCCTCTTATCTCACGACCACTTTCAGGTTTGTCTATGAGAAGAAATAAAAGTGTATGGTAATATTCATAGTTTATTAATACTAAACTTACACCGAGTCCTTCTGATAATATACATAATATTTACTACATTTTATATACAATGAAAAATAAAAATCTCTCTACAATGGCATAAACAAACAAGAAATAACAATGACAATAAGATACAACACCACCATTATAATTCCAACACGCCATCTCAAAAATACATAATAAAAAATTGTTGGACTACACATGACAGTAAACCAATTCAAAACATAAAACATTAAACCATAAACACATTAAAGCAATACTATTCTACAATCATCATCCAAAAAATTTACCCACAATCAACAACCAACAATAAAATAGAATGTACCAAGCATAACAATTTAATTTCCTACTCTGCCTCTTCGAACCTACCTAATATAAAAGGGACCATACTTAATCTTGTGAATTTTTGCTTGACAATGTTAAAGTGTTGCTTCGAGGATCAGTTATAGGTTCAAATTCATTAATGAGTCTTGCTTAGAGGTTCAGTGTTTCAACTTCTGAATTATTGTTTAGAGTTGTTGGATTAACGCTTGGAGCTGTAGAATTGTTGCTTGAAGTTTTTGTATTAACGCTTAGAGCTGCTTCATTTTTTCTTGGACATATACAAAGATTATGACCAACTCTGTTACAATTACCACATTTAGAGGTGATATGTTTCCTTGACAGTTTTATGTTACTTGTTGAAGCTGCCGATGATGGTTGGACACGTTCAATCTTTCCTTATCCTAGTTTGACGCATGCCTCATACTATTTTAGCCGGTAGAGTTGTGATAGATTCATAAGAGTTTGAAGGCCATAATATATACCCGTTAATGGGGTTGTAATATAAAAAAATTGACACATAATCAACGAGATCACACTCCTTTATAAATATAGCTGCAATAGCATGGCAACAAGGTATTCTAGACATCTGTCATTTTCTATTTGCACAAATCCGCGTATCCATATCGACCATAAAATTGTTAGATCCCTCTCGAAGTTGGTATTTTGGGCCATTAGTTTCTTCAACATAACAGTTTCCAGTGATATTTATAATTTTATTGAGTTTTTTTTATCGTCAGACAAATTTTTTGATCCGACTTAGCAAGTTGATTTCTCTTTTTTATTATTCGCCAAATTATTTGCTCTTGAAGCCCTTCTAATAAACTGGTCACCTCTTTTGTTCTGTAATCAATGATTACAAAATTAAATATTTCAGCTAGATTACTCGTTTGCATGGAACACAACATCATAATGTGGTATAGTCTACTATGAAAGAGATTTCTCTCGTAGCCAATCATGAAGCAGCTTGATTGCATCTCATCTTATTTTCATTATGATATTTGAGTTTCTTGATCCCATGATGAACTAGAGCATGGCCATAACAGGTTGTGTTCTTGTTTACCGAGGAAACTCGTTTTGAGATTAGCATAACTATGTCGGGCACAAAACTGTGTTATGAATTTGGGAACAAAGACCAGAATGTTGGAACAAAACCTTTTTGTTTGTCTGGCATCCAAGTGAAGCTCCCTTCATTACGGATGTTAAGATCATCTCTGATAAGCTACAAAACAATTCCCAACTTGTTCTATTTTCAAATTCCACAATAGCCCAAGCCATAAGACACATTTGATCGTTACATCCACCGTAGTCGCAACTAGTAATTGTCCTTTAAATGGATCTTTTAAAAAACATCCATCTAAGATCAGTTGAACCCTTTCTTACAACATTCCAAACACATACACCATTTCGAGCACAGACTCTTGACATTTGATAACAACCGTCGATAGGGATGGAAATTTTTCCCAAACCCGCGGGTACCCGGCCGGAGCCGACCCGATGGAATGAGTTATGAGTTTAAAAAAAAATTATGCGGATGGATCGTGGGTTTGAAAATTTACTACCCGCCGGGTTTGGGATGGGTTATGGGTTTAAGAAATTTCTCACGGGTAACCCGACCCATTAGGTAATACCCGACGGGTACCCGCTAAATTAATAATATTAATTTAATATTATATAAAAAAATTAATTATCTAACATTATTTAACAAACTTTAAAATAAAATTATTGATATTAGTATTTGTATTATGTAATGCCAACAATAATTTATTATTTGTTAATATATATATATATATATAATATTTTGAAAAATATTATTCTACATTTAAACATTTAATTTAATTTTTTAATTTAACTTTTTCAAATATTTTGTTTTTTATCTCTACAAAACTGAGAATAATCAGTATATTTTGAAAAATATCATCCTAAATTTGTTAATTAAACAAAATATCATTATACATTTAAACAAAATATATGCTACTTATAATGATTATAGTATATTTTGAAAAATATCATTCTAAATTTAAATATTGAATTTGATTTTTCAATATCTCTTTTGAAAATATTTTTTATTTTTTTTCAAATAATAATATTATTAATTAAATTAAAAAATATTTACTAACATATACCGAAACCATATATTAATTATTAAAAAAGATTTACTAACATATTTAAATTCTAAAAATTCCTTTATTTTTTGAGTTAATATCAAATTCTAAAAATTCTAAAAATATTTTTAATCAAATTTAAACAAAAATATTTACTAACATATACCAAAACTATATATAAATTATGAATAAATAACAAAATATTTGTTTATTAACATACAGTATATTTTCAAAAATAAAATTTTTAAATATTAAATTTAAACTTTTAATTTGTGTTAGACTAAAGTTATTTTATGAAGTGACAAAGCTATTTTATGGTCTAAGTTTCCTACGGGAAATTTATGTTTTCCTAAAGTATGGAAGATTAAAAAATCTTTATGTGAGTGGAAGAGATCTTCCAATGAGATTATTAAGTTGATGGCTATAGAAATGACGGAGAAGTTTGATAAGTACTGGGATGTTATCTATAAAATTGTGGGGGTTTTAGCAGTGTTAGATCCAAGGTATAAGTTGACATTGTTAGAGTTTTCATTTCCTATAGTTTACGGTGCAACTGCTTTTACTGAAATAAAATAATTTCGAAAGTGTTGTTATGATTTGCTTAATGAGTACGAAGTCAAATATAACAACCGTATGGATTTAGATGAAAGTTTCTTTGATGATAGTACTACTCTTTCGGATTATGATGCCTATGTGAATCAGAAAAAATAAAATAGGATAACACCGAGTAAATCTGAGTTAGACAATTATTTGGAAGAAGATGTCTTGCCTAATAAATCTGATTTTGATATACTCGCTTGGTGGAAATCGAATGGATTAAAATATTCGACTTTGCAAGCTATTACTAGAGATATATTAGCTATTCTGGTGTCTACTGTTGCATCTGAGTCTGCTTTTAGTACGAGCGATCGATTTGTGAGCCCTCATCGTAGAAGACTTCATCTGAAGACATTAGAGGCATCAATGTGCGCGCATAGTTGGTTATGAACGCTCGAAATAAAAAATAACGGTATGTATTTTTATCAAATTATTTTTAAACTATAAAGTTATCAAAACTAAGAAAATTATTTGCTTATATTAGATGGTTCAATTATGCATTCGGATGGTTATTCGACAATATTTGAAGATGTTTATGAAGAAGAATCGGTATGTTTATATTTACTCTTAAATATTTACCCCCGGCTTCTATTAATGTATGTAACGTTTCTCAAATATAACATGTTCTTCTTTCTTGTTGTAGGAAATGTCGATCGAGCATCTTACGTAGTGCTTATATCTTCTTTTTTGGATTTCAACAAGTTTGGAATTTTGAATATGCTTGTGGGGAATTTAATTATTTGGATATAATTTTTTTTACTATTGAAGTTATGGTGATTTTTTGTTTATGTAATATTTTGGAACATGACAAGTTATTATGTATTATGAATTTTTATTATGTTTTAATTTATGATTTTTATAGTTATTTATGAAAACTTATAAATAATGAAGGTGAATGAGGTTGGAGTGTTTTTGTTATCAAATTATTTTAATGGTTAATTATCCAATGGGTATTTAACCCACGATAAATTACTACGCGCGGGTAGTTTTCCAAAAAAAAACTTTCATGGGTACCCGCGGATAGGCACCTGAACCCGCCGGGTTTGGGTCTGGGAAAAAAATTATTATTACCCGACGGGTACAGGTACGGGTTAGGGTATGGGTTTGGAAAAACATAGACGGGATGAGTTACAGTTTAGCTATACCCGCACCCATCCCGACCCATTGCCATCCCTAACCGTCGATCATGGATTGCTTCTTGTAATCTCATAGATGTATGGTCGTAGATTTTTATATTGGATTACATCATCTCCCACAATCAGGTTAAAAGCCCGAGCTCTTTCCTTATAAGCTTTACATCTACCAATTTTGACCGGCAAATCTTTGTTTACATTCACAACTAAGTTCTGAATCGACCAATCAAGGGATACTTGCCACCTATTAAGGTTGTTTTTTGCAAGCCAATGACTAGTAATATTTTTATTCTGATTGGTCATCATGTATTAGTGTTCATCCACAAAAGTTTTGATATTTCACACATGTTCGAATCCTTTGTTACTTGCGTAAATAGACTACTTGTAATTGCTCTAAGGACATATGAACGAATATCGGTGTTTGACATTCTTATGATATTGCGTCTCTGTTTTATGTCATATTATCTAACATTTTATTTAAATTTCTGCGAATTAGTAAACTCAACTCCTACATCAACTAACTGAACCTTAGTTCTATTTAAGATTTGAAACTTTTCAATTTTTTTCCTTTTTTCATTTTCTTACAATTATTTATGAAGTCTTAAGGACTTGTTAGATTATCACTATTGACGTACTCTTCTTGAGAACTGATATCACTCTTTATATTGATGCTCGTATTCGATCCATCTATATCACTCTCATTAACGCCATATGATTTTAGACCATAAGTATTGTCTTGACTTACAGTATTATTATGATCGCCATTAGCTGCTTGAGGTTGTTCTGTCTGATCTACTTGAGTTTGTTTCATCTGAGTTGTTTTAGGTCGTGTCGTAACATCAAAGTACGACATGTCAATATTGGTAAAAATATACTCGTCGATTCATTTAACAATTGATTCAATCTCTACATTTGGGTCCAATTGTACACCTTCAATAGCATTTGTGTCAACTTCAACACCATCAGTAACATCATCTTGGACATCATCAGTATCATCTGCCTCTACAACATCTTCAACATTAACTTGTACGCCATTACAATTTATACACAATATTAATCACTAACTTGTAGACCATCCTTATCACCCTCTATGATGTCTTTAACACCATCAATAAGATAAGCTTGCACACCATAATTAACATTAACTTATACACCATCACCATCTAGACTGTCACGTACATCAACATTAACATCAACCGGTACACCACTATTGGCATCAACATGTACACCATCCCCATTACCATCTACACTCTTATATATTTTATTAACGTCAACATTTAAATCATCAGTAACATCAACTACACCATTTCCACTCTCTACATTTTGACCATCATGACCATAAAATCACTAACATACTCAGGTACACTAATGTTGTTACTTCCTTCAATGTCGACAGTAGGAATTTTACTTTTGTTTCTCATTTAGTAGAGGAGACCACTTCAAAGGATGGAGTTACTTTTGAATATATGTTGACTAATCTATATCACTACCAAGCTTTGTGGTGACCTCACAGCAGTCCGTATTTGTCTCAATTAGACTAATAGAATTGCTTGAACCAAGCAGTGAATAAGCAAAAACAAAATGACCTCCTCTAACAGCTGCTTTTGCAAGGTCGTGCATGGTATGCAGTTCGAAGATAGAAAACTTATCGGGATTTATGAAATCAATGATCGTGGAAGTAAAATCATTAAGATAGGGAAGAAGAATTGTGGTTTTTAGGGTTCTCGAATTAAGGATTTGGTGGTTCGAATTTAGGATTTTTGAATTAGGAAGTGGTTAAGATTTCTGATTTGGATATTAGATCTGATTTGGATATGGATATTGACTCTGATTTAAATAAGTAAGTTGGGTCTAACTTAGATATATTAGTTGGGTCTAAATAAGTTAGCATTGAGTTTTATTTTTTAATCCGGTTTAATCAAATAAATTAGTACTCCCTCCGTACCATTATAATAGACGTTTAAGAATTTTACACGAGTATTAATAAAAGCAATGATAGTTTTGGTTTTTTGTAGAAAGCTAAAAAACAACCATTTTTATTGGTTTAAAGGAGTGTATAATTTATCTTTCTTCTTAAACACATGACATAAAGAAAATTGATTGGCTAATAGAATAAGTTAATTAGTTGACTATAGTTAATGCTTTCTTGATGTTAACTGGGCAGTCCAAAAAATATTATTGTGCATATTTTTTGGAGACCAATAATAACACAAAAAATATTGATGTTTGGGCTGCCACATATCAAGCTTTTCATTACTCACATGAGAACTAAAAATAAAAAATTCTAAAACAAATGAACCGGTTGGAAACAAAAGTAAAGAAAATGGAACGGAGGGAGTAAATAGTTAAAAGGTAAAACTAGAGTAAGTGATAAAATCTAAGTACATGTTAACTCGGCAGTCCAAAAAAATATTATTATGCATATTTTTTGGAGACCAATAATAACACAAAAAATGTTGATGTTTAGGCTGCCACATATCAAGGTTTTCATTAATCGCATGTGTGGGAACTAAAAATAAAAAATTCTAAAACAAATGAACCGGTTGGAAACAAAAGTAAAGAAAACACTAATTTAATACACACGTGAAATGATGAAAAAGGTTTTCATTAACCGCATGTGTGGGAACTAAAAATAAAAAATTCTAAAACAAATGAACCGGTTGGAAACAAAAGTAAAGAAAACACTAATTTAATACACACGTGAAATGATTTAAAAAATTGTTTGTGGCTGCTGGGATTCGAGCCCAGGTCTCCACGGCCACAACGTGGAATTCTTACCACTAAACTACAGCCACTTTTATATTAACTTTTAATATAAATAGTTCATAACTTTCGTATAAAAAAAATGAGTGAAGTAGATTCTAAGCAATTGGTTAACATAGAGCTACGATCAGTTGACAGTATGATGCAGTTTACACCATTGCCCAAAATTATCAGATACTTCTCTGTTATGAAGAGACGAAAACATGTTAGATCATAAGTATGTGTTGAATGACTTCTAGTCTATTTAACTATCGTCTTTCTGGTTTTTGGTTAACCCAACTCTCTCATTAGACAATAATGATATCCATGACATATTGCATTCTTCCTGCTGGCATTTCTCTAGTGTATCATTGTTCATAAAATGTTTCTATATCATCTACTAGTTATATAAATTTACAAGCATCTTCTTGTTGAAATAGAGTAACCCAAATCTTGACGACCAACATGGACTTTAGCTGAGATGAAATACATATTTTTGATGTAAACAACAAACCACATACTAAGACAAATTCTTTTGAGAATATTGTCAAATGCCACAAATACGTAACATAAACTCTTCAGAGGACGGTCAAATACCTGCCAATATGGATACCAAACGTTCGAACAGTTCCGCTTCCAGCAATGATTTCTGTTTTAGTTAAAACAACTGACATGACAGTAACTGAAAATGTGTCCCTGATCTGATCATCAAGCAAAAACTTATTTGAACATGTGAAAACTACACCAGAATGCTCTCATGGGAAACTGTCAAAGAAAAAAGCTTACTTGGATAGGCTCAGTGCTATATGAGATCTGCAGTCCCAAACACGCAGTAATTGATACATAACCATAGATGCACATTCATTATACTTCACTGCATAAGGAGATCTGTAGAAAAGAAAAGTTAGACAAAGAAACAACAGTCTGCAAAGAAGTCAGTAATACTAAGTCGCAATCAAAGTCCATTGTCTTGGGGTTGAATTCTAACTGAGTAGACCTGAAACAAACATCTAGTTATTTGAGCTCGGTTTGCGCTCAAGATTGATTTATAAGCTTTTACCCAGCACTCGAGATTGATGTATAAGCCTTTACGCCAGGCTCAGATAATTTGTTTTACTAATATACTAAATAAATCTTTGAAATTATCATATTTTAAAAATATTTGAACCAAATCTGAGCCAAACTCAGACACGTTCGAGCTGCACGCGAATAGAAGTCCCACCACGGAATTCTTCGAATATGTGCAGTATCAAGTTGCTTATGATCTTGCATTAGTAATCAGCTTACTGCCATGAAAGTAATTCCGAGAGATGTGTTAAGAACATAACATAACCTCTACATAGTCGCAGCCGAACTTCCTTATCACATGTTCGGTTGCTACAGCTCAGTAAAAGACTTGTCTATCACCACAGCCCGACCAAAGTTTCGAGTGATCCCTACGATTCATTAACAATGAATTTATTCTCGTCGCAATATAACACTGAGAGGTTATTCCACTTCAGACAACCAGCCAAAATGAGAAGAAATCACGCAAACACGTTAAATTCATAGAGAAAGTTGAGCAATTATTAAAGTTTGTATCGATTTATTAACCCCAGATCTCGATCATATTACAACGCAATTATCCAGCGATACAGAGAATTGATATGCCTAGCAAATATCAAGAAAAATCGCATACGGCATACCAAAGTCGATAGAGATAAAGACAGGTGTGATAGGAAGTAGAAGTACGAAGTGACATGGACGTGGCAGATTTCGTCGCCGTGAGATCTGTAGGTCTTTATGTGGATACCGCAGTGGGGGTTCCATACGCCGATACGCGTATAGCGCTATCGTTGCCGCAGTTCGGGCGATAATTTCCGTCGGATTTGAACGTAGCGGCAAACACAGCCCCCTCAGGCCGGACATTCGCCTCCTTCGTCATCTCTCTTCTTTCCCTCTCTCTTCTCGGTCGTCTTCCCAAAAATGACCATTTTGAAGTCATTTAGTTGTTCATAAGAAAAACTAACCGTTTTGAAAGCCCACACAACCAGGTTTTGACTAATAACTAGTCTTTTACTCCGAATTTTAAAAAAATCGTACGGTCCAGTACTTTCATTTTCAATGATGTATATAGATCCGTTTTAATTTTTAGAATATTTGGGATAAAAAAGAGTTTTTATATGCATGTTTATTTACTAGCTAATTTTATCAAAAATAGATGATTGAATAGAATGACAGATTTATCATAGAGCAAAAGGGTTGTCGGTCCCATTTATCTTAGGATACATGAGTAAAAAAATATTTTTGGATATGTTGAAGAAAACTATATAAAATGTATAGTTGAAAGACAAATAGTGTCGATTTTTATTGAATTTGGAACAACATGTTTAAGACATCTAAAGTTTCAATATGATCGGTTGGATTGTGTTTTGGTGCTACGGTTTGGGAGAAATTGCTGCTAGAACGGTAGAATAGTTATGGTAATATTCATCACTTTTGCTTTTGTTATTTATTAGTTTATTATGTTTGAAATTGTTGGGGATTCTAGATATTTATTAGATGGAGTTGGATGTACTTGTACTCTCAACTTATCTTAATAATAGAAGTGGTTTTAGTGGACTCCTCGTAAGTCTCGTGGTTTTCTACTCTTCACATCGAATGGGTGTTGCCATGTAATAAAATTTGTGTGTTGATTTATTTTACCGTTGACTATTTTCTATGATTAGGTTTGTGGTTTTGTTTGGTTAATATATTGGTGAAGTGTTGTTGTTGAATTTGGTTTCTTTTTTATTTGGTTGATTGTCTTGAAGTTGATCTTATGGGTGGTTAATATACAACTATATGGGTCCAATAGTTGGTATCAGAGCTCCATACCCAAATAAAACGTGTTGCCGGTAAAATTCCTAAATATCCAACATGATGAACCATTAGTCATGCTCAAAGGAAATGATCAACTCTATAGATCACTTGTATGACCTAGTTTGAAGTGTCATTAGCTCATCGAGCGGTGTGACTTGATTGGAGTATATCAAGACGGTGTTACTTGATTAAACTGACGTTAAGGAACATTAGTGTGGTCTAATAAGAGTGGACACATATATCCAATGTAAAGTTCCATACTCTCTAATTAGAGTGATAAGATAGAAATCAATAAAAGGGAGGCTAAATTGACGCTTTGTTCAACAAAAGGATTTGTTAGGTGCGACCAAAGTCCCACATCGTATAGACATGAGAATAATCAATAGTATATAAGTAATAACATATCTCAACTAGTATGAGAGTTTTTATTTTACATATTTCTATGATAAATACTATAAATTTTTATCTCATTTTCAAACATATATACTAGTGGTAGCGTTTTCTATTTTTTTTTCTAGTGGTAGCGTTTTCTATTTTTTTTTCTTTAGATTTTACTTTGTTTTATGGGCTATCTGAATGTAAATCAAAAGGTAACCATATTTTGATTTAATATTAACTAATATATAATATTTGGATTATGTACACATATGTCCGAAAATTGATGTAGAAAAAAATTATAGATGTATTATTTAGGTTCAATTGATATTCGTAGTTTTCTTAATCAATAAAAAATTGATGATAAAAAATGTTTAATATTTTTAAACAAATCATTAATAAAACCACTTAAAGTTATGTGGTGAATGAAAAAAAATTATAACGTGCTTATAATATATTAGACTTGAGCACCTCCTTGTTTGGATTCTTGGTTCCGCCATTGATCAAATGACTAACTTTTTCGAAAATAAATAGTCGATGGACTAACTTTTACGAAAATGGATATTCAAATGACTAACTTTATATAAATTGGATATTTGAGGAACTATTTGTTACCATGAAGTTCCTTATCATTCGGGTTCCTAGTTTTCCAACCATGGAGGTCCATTTACAGTTAACACATTTACAACTGACCTTTGCAGAATTCCCATGGCACGCACCAAACATCACCACGTGTTTACTATGTCAAAATTACCACTCATACCGAAGGTTCTTTACTGGGAGCATCCTTCAAAGTTTGATTCGTCTTATATGGAAAAGTATAACGGGTTGGGATACATATAACACCATATTGAATAGTTTAATAACGAAATATTATTTTACTGTAAGGACGACTGTCTTCTCTGTCATGTTTTTTCAATGATCCTAAAAGGAAATGCATTAACTTGGTTTAACCAATTATCGAGATGATATATTTTCACAAGTTTTGGTCGCGCTTTGGAAACCAATTCATTAGCATTAAAATAATCAAATATAATGGAGACTATATAATTTATTGTAAGCAAGAGAAAAAGAAGAGCATGCATGATTACACTCGTCGTTTTATGGACACGGTTAATGTTTTTTATGGTTAGAATGAGGCAATAAATTTGGAAGCGTTAGGCAAGGGTCGATACCATGTCATTTATCATAAAATCTAACAAAGAATAAGGTTTTTGTTTTTGGCAATCCGTTAGCCCAGGTTGAGTCGTAAATAAAGGTAAATAAAGGTAAAAAATGTCACACATGTACGAATGCCTAATTATAATGTTGTAAATCAGTCATTGGTATTCCACATATGCTGCTTAATGCATTCACCTATTACAACCACCCACGATATAGAAAAGATCATAGAGACGGTCGGCTTCAGTATCACAGACCAAAATCTTACAGACCCGACTATATACCATGTTCGATCTACGATAACAGGGCTTACGAAGATCTTACCCATAATGTAATGGTCATGTGTGATAGAGTTATGGACTTTTTCGGTGTTCACAAACCATAATTTATGAAAGGAAGTTAGTAAATTTTATGCGCAATAATTTTACACTAAAGAGTAATATTTGGACATCAAAATAGAGTGTCGCCTTATTCGGTGCACTACGACTTATTAGTAGCATTGCGGCTCATCCTAGGCCTCTTTTGGCGATGATACAACCAGAAACGGTTGTGGTTCTTAAGCTTGACTATCTTTTCATCATAAATTTTGTTGATTGCTTAGCCCTTGACCCTAACCGACAAGTTTTGATACCCTTTGCAGGAGGATATCAATTTTTTATAAATATTATTTTTTATGAGCTCGACCCGCTGCACATAATAGATTTTGATGACTATTTATATTATGATCATAATAAAAAAATATTAGCGAGAAACACATGTGGAGATCTCTCTAGATTATTATGGTTTCTCTGAGCCTAAACCATTTTGAAGATTGTTTAAGTCCTGATTATAAAAAAAAATTATTGATGATTATTGCATGAGGTGATTCATTTTCTAACGCATCCGCTTCTTTAGGAAGAGTTATGTCTCTAATTTATAAATTAGATTCTAAGGGTATATCTTTACTCATACTTACGAAGAGATTTACTCATGGATTATATTGATGATGATGACTTGTACGGGATAGTCGACCCGTATAAAGATACAGTGATAATGGCTACTGAAATAGCCAGGTTTGAGGTGTGCCACATTTTGGTTGACATTGGTAGCTCTGTTATTGTCTTGTTTAATTTTGTATATGACAAGATGAAAAATATCACTTCTTTATGGAAAGCATGTTAATTTGTTTCACCTGTTACACACATTTTTATGGTTGTCGATGTGCCATCGTCTTACCAAAAGAAATTGACATACTTTTGTTAGATTTTATGAATATAGTTGATTCCAAAATGAATTAGTGTATGCAATATTATAAGAATGAAAAGATTGAGGAAGATGTAGATATTAATTATGGGTTCTATTTATGGGGTGAAAGAGATCAACTTGCAAGAGGCCTCAAACCAAATTTGAGAGAAGCAGTCCCAACTCTATTAAAGAGATGGGATAATAGTATGGTAGATGACCAAAACAATTCCTCAAACTTGCCCGAACATGGAGAATTGTTTGACACGTAGAACTATATCCTATAAAAAAGTTAATAGTTAGAGTGGGATTGTCACAAATTTATCATATTGGCAAACATTATTTCGTGGACTCATTATAACTTTTTTCACAATTTCAGATCAAATGAATCATATTTTATATTGGAAGACCTCCATAAAGGTGTCACATCTGTCTGTTATGACTATAGGTTTATGCATCGTCGGATCTTTACGGTATGCTATTAAAGTCCAACCTTCACAAAATATGCAAAATATTTTGTAACCAAATAGGTTAATAAATTTGATATGTAAGCTAGTGGTTTCCCTAAAACCGATCTCTAAAGCGATATAATTTGAGTGATAGGGGCTAGATTTGGTGGGTTCTTTCTTAATAACCTCTCGAAAGAGATAGTCCTCGTTGATAGTGAAGAGTTTTAGAAACTCTTGGGGGTGATTTTGTGATACGAAGATTTCTTAGTGCCAGATTAGTTCAAGTATTGAATTTAGGTATCTTTTTAGAGAGAGAAAGTGCAAATTAGCTTAAGTAGAGAGAGAAAGTCATAAAATTATCCTTGGGATCTGTGAAGTGTGTGTGGTCCTTATATAGTACAATTATCGGCCCCACACGCTTCAACTCCCATTAATTACATTATTGGTCTCTATATTTTTTTATCTTCTCACAAGAGGTACTTCTTCAATATCCTACGCGATTTTCCCCTAACACAATTTCTTCTTTACAATTCTCTCCTAAACAAACTTCTTCTTTACAATTTCACCATGTCTTTTATTCTCCCTCATCAGATAGTAGTATATTATTTTTCTAAGTGCGTCGACGAAGAACCACTAATGGATATACGTGCTAAGGACATGATAAAAAATTTAAAAGTTAGTATTTGTTGTGGGTAAGGTACCCCCGCACTATAATAAAAAAACACGGTCCACAGTTACAAAACATTCAAATATTTCCCTTTTGCATAATATGCGGTATACGATAATAGTTATTTACACTTTATCATCCCCATGCGAACGGACATGTAAAAATAACAAATATAATTACAGTTAACAAACTAAATATATATTAGTTTTATGGGATTTTTGAACAACCTTGAATGCAATCACAAGAATAAAACTATTTGTGCTAGTGTAGGTGATCGATGTCGTAGTGCCGGCTAAGATGATAATGCCATAATATAAGATAAATAACTATGGAGAAACAACTAATGATGAAAAAATAAGAATTGAACTTGGATGTAATATAGTAGAAACTGAACAAGGTTCGCATAAAGATGAATCGTTACTACACGTTAATGCACAGCCGCTACATTTTTTAGGTTCAAAACAAGATATTACAAGTAGGAGACCAATATTGAGGCGTGTATGTATGCATATTAAAGACCTGAAATTAGGAAATAAACCCACATTAGGAAGACCCGTTCTTTCTGGTATGATAAACAAAGCAAAAAAACTTATCAATTAGCAGATTCTGAGATGAACCAATTAACAAGTCTGTGAAATGCAGAAAACCTTAAATTATATGTTTATTAGCCCCATATATCATGTATTTTTGTCATTTTTTATTTTTTGGTTTCCGTTTAAACTGTTGTATTACTCTATTATGTGAGAAATGCATTATTCCCTACTTGATTGACACATAAATTTTTTAATAAAGAAAAATTATTTGTACCTTTAATATAAGTTATTTTCCAGCTATAATAAATGATAGATGATAAAGAGAACATCAATCTTAAAATAATTACGACATACCAATAACTTACGGTTTCAACCAAATAAAGACATAAAGGCTGACCAACCCATTGGACGATAGATCTTACAAGATAAAATAGTATATATATATATATATATATATGTGTGTATATATATATAAATGGGTTGATCTACTATGTTATATGCATGATAAAAATGTAATGAATGATGATTTCTAAAATTTATGTACGAATATAATACTATAGTGGGATTTTGGTGAGAATTCTTCTCCAAGGAATCAAGAGTCAATTGTTCTTCGAAAGCATCTTCTTTTTTATATTTCCCAAGCTTTTTGGCTGCATGCCAGAATCCATTAATGGAGAAGGAAAAAATCAATAAGAATTCATCAAACAAAACTACAATTTAAAGTCACACGTGTCTGAACCTATAAACCAAAACATGGTGCATGATTCTATGCTCCAGCATATAGTATTTCAAAGGGTCCAAAATCTTTTGCAAAATTGTTAAAGGCTTCAAAAAATTCACATTTCTTTACTCCAACTGAAATACAAAAAAAAGATCATATATCTTTCTAATTTTCAAAATAAGATAAAGATAAACTTATGGCTTAATCAAGATATATGTTAATTGGAAATTAATCTTAAGGTATTCCTAAACAAAATATCTTGATTCAATTCTTAAATGCTCAAAAATCTATAAGTGAATGCAATATATCAAACTGGGATGCTCAACATGTTATGCTGAAATTCTATGAGAATCTGATCTTGGCAAGCTTTGGGTAAGAAACATCTAGAAATTTGGAGAATTTTCTATGAGAACTCTAAAGTGGACTCCGTCATTCAATCCGAAAATTGCATGGCCCATTACACCAATATGGATAAAGGTTATAGATACCCCTAAATTTCTTTACAATAACTCAATAATTCAGATTATTGTAGGTACTATAGGACAACCACTAAGTATTTGGGTGTCAGAAAAGAATGACACAGCTTATAATACTTGTTACGCCCGGGTTGAATAAGATTTAACAAAGAAACTGATTTGGATAAAATGACGAATGCTAGATTGAGAAAAGTTATAAGAATCTTCCTTAATATTTCCAGATATGTCATCACTTACGACATAATCATGACAACTGTAAGAAATCCCAAGAAAAATTCAACAAATTGAAGAAAAAGATGATTCAATTTTTTTTAAGGATTTTGAAACTATAATGATCAGTTAATCTAAAGTTAAGTGTATTGTTGTTATGCTCTAACATTACCAAGGATCTAGTAATCATGGTGATTCTATCTCTATACATAATGTTGTCAAAAGCCCAAAATCATTCTACAAATATACAAAATAAAGAAAAAAGGTAAAGACAACTATATTACCTCTTTATACAATGACACCAACAACCATGGGGATGAGGTAATTGAGGCTATACAGTCTCTCGATTATGATTACAACCTGTATTCCTCCCTGACATATGAAAATATCGTGTCAGGAAATCAAAGTCCTAATCAAGACAAGATAGACACCTTACCACCAACATCAATACAAAAAGAAAAGAGATTGACATAAGCTTTCAAAAATTACTTAACAAAAAACTAAAAGAACCCAAGAGCAAGAAAAATATAGGTTTTATAGTCATCAAGTCTCTTTAATTTACAGGGACCAGTGGATCTCCAAACTTTAAAGTTCATCATGATCAAGGTACTTGATTAGAATTTTCGACAGGGACCAATCACCAGTGGATCTCCAAACTTTAAAGTTCATCATGATCAAGGTACTTAATTGGAGTATTCCTGGAATTGACAACAAAGCCTCTCTGAGAAGGTTGAAATCTATTGTGTTCAAAAAAAATATCAAACTTCTCATCATTCAAGAGCCCTTTTATCAACTTGAATCATCAAGAGAAAATTTCTACTAAGATGGGTTACAAGCATTACAAAGCTAATATTACCAATAAAATATGGATTTTCTAGAATGATGATCTTTTTGTTAACATTCTTCTGGATCATATTCAATGTATCCATGTTGAAATAAAGAAGATAAACATTAACAATTTTTTATTAATCACATTTGTTTACGCAAAGTGTCAAAGAGATAATAGAACTTATCTCTAGAATATCCTTAGATTTATCTCTACCATTTCCAAATAATAGATGGTGTTGGGAGATTTTAACGCTAGTTGTTCCTCTGATGAGCAGTTGGGTTATTCTAGTTATTGTCATAATAATTATGATGATTTTAATGATGTTATAATAAAGTTTGATCTGACTATTTCTATTAAACTAAAGTGATTCACATGGCTAGGACTTGTTCGGATCATACCCATATATGTATTTATATATTTAAATACATGATTAAATCTAATAATGGATTTAAGTTCCTGAATAGACTTTGGTCAAGAATTTTCTAAGCTTTTTAGAGATTAATTGGAATTAGAATATGAATGGTTTTCCTATGTTTGTTTTATGGAATAAAATCAAAAGACTTAAGGTTGATCTCGAGAATTGGAATAGAAATAGTTTTGATAATATTTTTTACACAATTTAGTAGACTGGGGAAGATGTTAAATATTTGAATCCAAGTTTTGAAACTCTAATAACATGGATGATAGAATTAACGTGGCTAAAGCTAATGCTGAATATCTCAAGGCTCTTACAGTTGAAGAAACTTATTGGTACCAAAAATATTAATCCAAATGGATTAATGATGGGGATAAAAACATTAAGACCTACCACAATTATGTCAAGAATAAGAGAAAAATGAATAGAACTCATATATCAAAGAATATTATGACTGGATTACAAATGAAAACCTCATAAGTGTATATGTTGAAACCTGCTTTAAAGACATTATAATTGATTCTCTTTATCTTAATTATAAAGATGAAACCAACAACATAAATGATGGTCTATTTAAAATTATTTCTAAGTTAATTACTGATGTAGATAACAACTTACTCTTGTAAAATCCTACTGAAGATGAATCTTTCAGCATCGTCCAAAGCCTTAATCCAACAACCGCAGTTGGAATGGATGGATACGACATCTATTTTTACCTCACCTGCTTGAAATTATTAAGCATGACTTCTGTGAGGCAATAACTTCTTTTATCCTTGGCCAATATATTATCAAAGGCATCATGATAAATAAAATTTATCTCATCGCTGAGTCATGTAACCCAATAACATGGAAATATTTAAGACCGACTAGTTTATGTACCTTTATGAATAGAATTATGTTACAGATACTTAAGAACATACTAACTAATATTTTTCCTAAGTTTAAATCCGATGTGCAGGGTGGTTATATGATGGACATGTCTATTTAAGATAATATTATTCTTGCCAATGAGCTAATCCATGACTTAAGTATAACAACCAAAGTAGGAAACATCATTATCAAAGTTGACATGACTAAATCATTCGATAAATTGTCTCACAATTTCATTATTAAAGTTCTCCATTCTTTTGGGTTCAATTTTAGATTTGTCAATTTAATTGATAGGCTGATAAGATCTTTTTATGTGTCTATACATATAATGGTAATGTTATTGGCGTCTTTTATACTAAAAGAGGCATTAGACAAGGGTACCCCATATCCTCTAGTCTTTTTTTATCATTGATGAACATGTATTACTCCGGGGTCTTAGCAAGCTTTTTGAAACTAACAAGTATATAGAACACTCTTGCAGAAGTAGCACTATCATACTTATGTACTACCTTCGTAAATAATTTACTCATCTTCATTGATGGTTTGACTTCTACTAATAATACTTTTGGCATTTTTTACAGATTTATCGAGAAATTTCGGGTCAAGCTATCAACAAAAACAAAACTAAGATCATCACATCTAACAACTTATCTTGTGTCAGAATTAGTGCCGTAGCTAATCAGACTAGGTTTAGTGCTAGTATATGATGTAGCCCAGAAAGTCCAAACAAAAGCCTTTTTTAATTTTATTTTATTCAAATATCTTATGTATTTAAATCAAATATAATTATATTAAGATTTTATTTTATTTTATTTTAAAATATTTATTTTATTTCCTTGTATATTAATTTCAGGTTTTGAGTAGCTCTTATATAAAGCCTCATGTACCTTTAGTTTTAAATAAGTTTTTGGAATTATACTTTTTTATCTCTAAAAATTTCAATCTTTGTTACCCTTCGATTAGGGTTTCATCTTGTTACCCTTGAATTAAGGTTTCATATATCGTTGTTTATTCTTCTATTTCCGCCGCGTCATCATTTTGGTATCAGAGCCTAAGTTCCTGCTATGGGGCAATCATGTTTCTGATTTCTGATTTCATCTGATTCAAGGTCTAAATGAGATAACAACATCTATGGTCATAAATATCTCGAAGATTATTTGGTAGGAGGGAACACACTAGGTGTTTTGATGACGATCGTATTGACCAGTTACTAGAGGAGTTTAAATTGACTACCAATCATCGGATCAAGGTAAAAGTTGTATATCGAGATGTTGTCTCAGGCTATGAAGAGGTTTTCGAAATCAATTTTTTTCATTAACTAGACATGGGGTGTTGTTTTTAGGCTATGAAAAGGATTTCGAAACTAACTTTTTCATCAACTAGATGGCTTCGATGTGACTTCAAATAAGGAACACTCGAGATGAATTTATTTTATTCCGATAAGGTCATCAATTATAATTCCGAACGTAACAATTGAAAAAAATAAAATAATTTTGGTTGTTGATGGTGATGGTGCTTTGCATTCGAGGACGAATTATTGTCAACCAGTGGAGGATGATGTAGTCTAGAAAGTCCAAAGAGAAACCTTTTTAATTTTATTTTATTTTATTCAAATATCTTATGTATTTAAATCAAATCTACTTATATTAAGATTTTATTTTATTTTATTTTAAAATGTTTATTTTATTTCCTTGTATATTAATTTAGGGTTTTGAGTAGCTCTTATATAAAGCCTCATATACCTTTAGTTTTAAATAGGTTTTTGGAATAATATATTTTTTTATCTTTGAAAATTTCAATCTTTGTTACCCTTCGATTAGGGTTTCATCGTGTTACCCTTGAATTAGGGTTTCATCTATTGTTGTTTATTCTTCTATTTCTGCCGCATCATCGGTATCCTTCGTACTTCTTATCTTGGCATCCTTCTTAACTCAAATAACAAAGCCATAAATGTTGTTAGTTTATTGGACAAGATAAAAAATAAGATTAATGAATGGGAGAGCATGAAATTTTCATATTGTGGAAGAATCACCTTCATTAATTCTTTCTTGATGGCCATTTTTATGCACGGGATGCAAAGTTGTTGTCTCCCTAAGAAAATTATTGCTAAAAGTGGTCTAACTAGTCTAATATTTTGCAATCCCTTTATTGAAGGTGGTCTCAATATCATGAAGTTAAGTGACATCGAATACACTTTCTCTTGCAAACTTTGGATCAGATTCAAAGAGACAAATTCTCTATGGGCTAAGTTCTTACATAGTATCTATTGTTAAGGCATGTATCCTCTCCAGGTTAACTATTCTAAGTGTAGATCTTAGACGTGGAAAAGACTTTTTAAAATAAAGAACTTTGCCGAAAGCAATATTATATCAAAGTTAGGTAAAGAAAAAATAGATTTATGGTTGGACAACTAGTCTTGACACCCTCCTCTTATAAAATTTAATGATAAGTCTGATATAATTTAATTTATAGTTGATAAGGTCAACACATTTTGGGACACTAATTCATAGTATACTTTTTCTAATATTAATTTGATTGCTAAGAAATTTATTAATGACTAGATTGATTATTTTATCCATTGGCAGCTATCTAAATACGGGAAATCCAATGCAAAAGGCACATGGAACTACATCAGAACTAATAACAAAATATCAAACTTATTTAACAAGTTCTAGAACTGCATTACTCCAAGAAAGTGCTTATTTCTATTGTGGAGAATCCTCAATAACATGCTTCCTATAGACTATATTATTCAGAGAAGACATATTGTTTTAGTTTCCAAGTGTCGATTTTGTAACAACTTAGAAACTTCTTATCATTTAGTTGTTTCCTGTAATTATGTCTGGTCTATTTGGTCCTATTTTGCAGCTATATTCAAGATAAAAATTGGAAAATTTATGGCTAGAGCTCACATGATCAGGATCTAGTTCTGTTCTATCCAAAATAAAGTTCACATTAGAATTATCTTACCTGAAATTATTAACTGAGTAATTTGGCAATCAAGAAATAAGGCCAAATTCAAAAAAAACTACTATATTTACTATTTGTTATATTAACTACTTAAAGTTTATTATCACTAGTCTTGATCAGTCTAATCTTTTAAAACATAAGCATTGGAATGATGATGATGATGATGATGATAATGTAGCAATAATTTTGGGATACTACAACCAATTAAAAAAGAAAAATAAAGCAATTCACCTAACTTGGCCTCTCCCACTTCTTGGTAGATGCAAATTAAAAACTGATGCGTTCTGTCTAGCTTCCGGAGAATCTAGTGGTGGAGTCATCATCAGAGACAATGATGAACATATCATTCATGGGTTTATCAATTTATACGGCAAGATTTTTCCAAGCATGGCTGAAACAAGAGCTCTCCATGATGGCCTAAAAATATGAAAAATAAAAGGTTTAGTTAATGTAGACATTAAAATAGACTCAGAGATATTAGTTTCTCTTCTATCATTAGGAAAAACTCATTGGCCTTTGGAATATATACTAAAATGTATCATATTTCTAATATATCCATCAATGGTACTTCATCACATTTTCAGAGAATAAAACAAAGTTGTTGATGGCTAGCTAGGCGGACTCTGAAGTATAAAATGAAAATTGATATTACTAACTTCTAGGCTCCACCTCAATTGAGTGCAATCACTCTTCTTGAAAGTGTGGGAATAAATTATATTACATTATAATCATAGATTATCACTCATTTCTCAGTGTAAATATTGTTGCTAATCAAATTCAGAAATTTTATTAATGCAGTTGCAGGATTACTAACAAACATATGCATAACTATTATTTTTTAATTTACAAGTTATAAAATCAGGAAGTTCAATCAAGCACACCGAGAATTCATCAAAGTGCTCATGAATTTGCTGGATATTGGTCATCATCAAGTAGAATGTCATTCTTACCATATGTTTTTCTAATTTTTAATATGGAGTCTAATCATGGTAATTTTAAATCAGTATTAGACTTGGTTAAGTCTTTGGTCCATCGAAAGCAAGTAAGCTTCAAAAATACTTCTAATATTAAATTGAAGATCTAAAATCTTACATGAGGAATCCTCGTTACTCTTTAAGATATTAAACATTCTTCCATCTTCGCACGAGCATCCGATTATAATATTGATTAAAAGTCTGCAGCTTGTATTTCTTCGAACATCTAATATGCCAAATTCCTCTAAGGCTGAAATTGAAAGATGTTAATCGTCTCTTCATCAATGAAGGTTTTATCCTTATTTTTAATGAAAAATATTGGTCTTCTTCTCTCCAGCAAAACTCTCTTCAATCCAGGGTATCGCTTCAACTTCTTCATTCAAGCCTCTCTCATTGGTGTATTCAGTTTTCTTCAAAATTTACTTTAGTGCATATTTTTAGTTTGGTGCCTTTGTATTCTTAGACAAAAACTCTTGAACCAAAAGGTTTTTTACAATAAAAAAAATCATAGGTTAACTTTAAAAATATATTTGAGAAAACGTAAAATTATATTTATAAAAGACATAAGACAAATGGACCGACCCACTAGACGGTAGATCGGACAAACGCAATATTATATATATAAAAAAATAAAAATAAAAAGAGATGGATTGACCGATTTATGGGGCGGCATACTTCAAAAAATGAAAGGTTTTGCTTACATATATATAAAAAAGGTATGGCTATATATACCCAAATGTGGTTTAAGTTTACCCAAAAAACATAGTTGACTTTTGTTTGACTTTTTAAAGACGAAAATACCCTCAAACATCAATTTATTTATGGAACTGACATTAAGTAAAAGAAAACACTAAGTATATCCTAAATATACCCAAATCACAAAATTATCTATTTTACTATCTTTACCCCAAAAAACACTTTGATTTAGTATATCAAACCCCATATTACTACAATTTTGTGAAGTTCTTCAAAGTGTTCTTAAACATTCAAAGTTTCCTCAAGAACATTCAAACTCTCTTAAAAAAAATTAAACTTTTTTTTAATAAAAAACAAAATCAAACATCAATCAACCCGAATTAAAGCAAAATGATTTTTTTTTTCAACCTCATAAATTAAAATTAGATTTAAGTTTAAATAAGGTAAAAAAAAATTGGGCGCAGGCCCAATGCACCATCGCTACCACAAGACCTGCACCGATGGTGCATGCCTTTTTTTTAAAAAAAAAACTTAATATTCTCTTAAAATCAAGTCCTTACAATTTTTTTTTTAAAACTAACGTCCCAAAATTATTAATTTTTTCAAAAAAATTGTTATTTTAGTGTTTATTTATTTAATTGTTATAATAACTCTCATTTATTTTTTAATTGTTTATATAATTTTTATGACTAACCATTAATTTTTTTGTTTATTTTAGATATTTGATCAAGTACTCTCCAGATTTTTTTCAGTTTTTTTTAAATATTTATGTATATAATTTATATTTTTAATTTAATTATTGATTAATAGTTTATGTATTTAAAAATTTATAAATGTGATTTTTTTAAAATTAAATTTTAACTTTACTTAATAAAATCTCATATAAATTTAATAAATATATATAGTAACTTATCAATTTTGTATATATAATATCTAACCTATAATTATATTTAAACTTTAATTAATAAAATCTCAATATATATTGGTATATATATTTTCTAAAAATCTTGGTGAGTTACTATATATTTATAAAAGTTTTATGAGATTTTATTAATTAGTGTTTAATTTTTTTTAAACTCATCCTATTATTTGTTGAGTGTATTTATTCAATTTTTTATAATATTTGTACGAGGATAAATAAATAATTAAGTCAAAACTTAAAATAGGTCTTCCACCCATGGTGCAGGCCCAACGCACCGGTGGGATGCGCCAGGCACCCGTTGGGGTGCCTTGCTCACCCACCGGTGCCGGCCATTTTCCGGACCGGAAAATGACGATTTTTTTTACCTATTTTAAATTTAATTCTTATTTTGAAATTAAATCTAATTCTAATTTATATTTTAGACTAAAAACCCTAACAAAATCACAAAAATTAAAGTCTAAACAATAAAAAAAATCCATAATTAAACAAGAAATTAAATTTAAAAAATATTTACTTCGCCCGGAAAATTTAGAGAGAGATGTTGGAGAGAATGAAGAGTGAATATGGAATCTTAGAGAAAATAAAGTGGACAGATTTAGTAAAATAAAAAAAAGGTTTATATACCCCAAAAGGGTATTTTCGTCTAAAATTGGGTAAACTTATTACCAAAAGTGGGTAAACTCAAAATTGGGTAAACTTAAACCAGTTTTGGGTATATATAGCTTGGCCCATAAAAAAAACTTGGACTCACTAATTTATATGGTAAAACTAAAAATATTTTATATTTAAAATAATAATAATAACAACAACAACAACAACAACGAGTGGTCTATTTTTAAAGCGGCAAATCAATACACATCCCGTGTTATTAAAATAAAAATAAATAAATAATATTATATATATAATTAACTCTTATAAGACACCCAATTTGACGAGGCCGATCATCTCGTTTGGTAAATGATCAATAGAATATAAATAAGTGTCTAAAATGTGGTACAAGTTTTGGCATTCCCATTATCCAATAATTTAAAATATGGAGTGCGGTTCCAGATTCAACGGGTGGACTACCACTTATAAAAGTCTTGAAAAGCTTTCTCGCTCCAAAAGATCTATTCTCACTTATAAAATGTGAAACATGAAATCATAAAAGGGTACTAGCGCCGACAAACTCACTTAAAGTCTTTAAAGCATTCAAACAAGGTACAATGATAGCTTCAACAAACACATTACAAATAAACATTAACAAACACATTACAAATAAACATTAAGACACAACATTAGAGTATTAAAACCCCTCCTCAAATAATTTTAAAAAACAATAGGTGCATAATAGTGTCTTACAAATTAAGTCATGGTGCAGCAACTCATTTTTGTAAAAAAAAAACCATAACAACCAACAAAATGTACAAGAAACATATAGAGAAAAAAATAAGTATTATAATATTTTGACTTAATGGTATACAAATTGAAGTAAACGCAATAGTATATGTATCTAAATTAAAGAGTGAATTATAAACGAGATCTTTGTGAATATAAATCTCCTCTATAATGAAAATGCCCACATGAATAATGTTTTTACGAAAGACTTTAGATTTTCAAATCTAAGTTAAGAAAGGTGGAAAATAATTATTTTTAATTTTTTGTAATCCAAATTGAATAACAAACTTTGTTTTTATTTTCTCTTAACTATAAATGTATTTGTTTTATTAAATGGTATTGAGTGTGCTACAAAATATATTCATATAATATACAGTTTTAAATTATAAAACTTGATCTAACATCCACCAACCCATAAAGTCATGGCGCATACCCCCTCAATTGCTTGAATTAGTTTTATGTCAAGACACGATATATATTTTTTCTTATTAAATACCGGATGACTTATGTTAGACTTGACAATTGTCAATCTCCAAAAAATTTAAGTTTCAACTTAAGATTCTTATCATGTATGTTATACGATATCCTGAACCAACATGAACATATATCAAAATTTCAATTGCCAAAACATACGAAATCTTTTGTATTTCCTAAATTTTTAAATCAATCTTGAGATGTTTTACTAAAGTAAGTTATCCTAATTTACCTCAAGTAAAACTAAAGGCTTATCATTTTTCGTACCATAACGCTGCATCATGTTATTATGCATATCTTTCGTGATAAAACCATAAAACATCAAGAGTAATCGAGAGTAATCGAGAGTAATCTTTATTCCTAATATATTATACGACTCACTTAGAAATTTCACACCTAAATTATTCATTAAACATTTATTGGTGATATGTCATCAACATATAACCTTACATCTGAATCCACTACCACTGAACTTGTGAAGTCTATAATCCTCTACTAAGTTTATCTCAAAACTAAAAAATACTAAAAACTTGAGAGATTATGGTATAATTAACGAAAACGCCCGGTTAATATCACAAATTGAATTTCTTATTGTTATAAATCGTTGACTTTGACCTATATTTATATGATTGTTACAAAACTGTGAATTCTCCTTTGAACCAATTAACTTTTCTAACGTATCATAATTAATTAATGAATTCATTTGACTGTACTACACATCAAGGTTTTTTAATGTTACTATTCGTACAACAATATCTTAATGTTTATTTAATGAAGTTGATGATGAATTAAACAATATGAATTATGGTTGTCTTGATAGAGTCAATTTTTGGACCGAAGTGAAGAGTTGCATAAACATTAATATTCTTTTGTTGAATGAAACCTATTTAACGTAAAAATTTATGTAAATCTTATCATGTAACATTTCAAGTTAAACATGATTCAAATACAATAGAACCAACTAGTTTATTTTCTTTTGATAATCGATAAATACTTAAACTGAATTATGCAATCTGTTATATGTGAAATAATTGACTAAGTCTAATGCGTATTTACTAGCAACTAAAGAGAGGAATAAGAGTATGAACTTAAGTATTATTTTCAAATGAATTATTTTTACATTTTACTCTTTTATAAAATATTTATGTAAATCATTATCAATTTATACAATATTAAGTTCAAGTAAAAATGTTTAAATAAAGTTTTAAGAAAAATACAATTGCGAATCACACAAAAGTTTAAATATTTGTTTAAAAACAATCTAATAGAGAATTTAACAATTTATCAATTGATATTTAAACAACAACCAAATTACGAGTTACGTCAAGATTTCAATTAGGTTTTAAGAGCTTTCAAATTTAATCGTATAGAGTTTTTCGTCAGCTTTTAAACAAGAAACCAAATAAAAAACTACGCAAAGTTCTCAACTAGTCGTTTAACAAAAACCAACTTGCAAATTTTTCAAAGTTCTCAATTGTTATTTTAAGTAAAAATTGAAAATTATATGGAGTTTTTAACTTATATTTAAATAGTTATTAAAGTAAAAAATGCTTAAAATATTCAGTTGGTCTTTAAACAAACCAAGCTAAAAACTATGCATAGCTCTCCACTAGTTTCTAAAAACTATCTAAGTTGACAACTTTTTTTATAGTACAATTAACTAGAAAATTTTGTAAAATTCTTGATTGGTTTTTAAAAAATTGAAAAATTTGTTTTTAAAGTACAACTAAACATAATGTTTTGTAAAATTCTTCATTGGTCTTTGAAAAAAAAAACAAATTGAAAAAAAGAAAAAAATTGAACTTATATTAAAAAAACAACCAAATTAAAGATTGTACGAAATTTTCAATTGGTTTTTTAAGTACAACCAATTTGAGAAATACACACAATTTGCAACTAGTCGTTAAAAATAACGAAATAGAGAACTACATATATTGGTTAACTAATTTTAAAAAAACAACAAACTCAAAAAAAATAACTATAACTATAATAAGTGTTTAATTGGTCTTTAAAAAGAAACCTTGTTGAGAACGGTCCAAAGTTCTCAACGAATTTTTAAAAAGCAACAAAAAATTGAGAAAGTACACAACTTTGTAAATATCTCACCTAGTTATAAAAAACAACCAAATTTGAAACTCTATAAACATTTCACTGGTTTTTAAAGAGCCATCTATTCAAAATTTAAAAAACTCTTTAGCTTCCGAAATAAACACATAAATAAATAAATAGTTATAATTGATATTTATCTTTAATAATTTAATTAAACAAAATATCACGGGCTCCACCTAAACCATTCATAACCTTCTTATTTGTTAGAATAATATTAAATGTTTTTAGTTAAAAATAATAATTAATTTTAAATTTTGATTAAAAAATATTATTATATTTTATCTAGAATTTTTTCATGCTAACATCGTGAAATGTTTTATGAACATTTTTGAAGATATTTATATCGGTTTATTTTTATAACATTATTGTTATGAATGAGTCGAATAGTGCCTTGACAGTGTACTGTGCTCGATGGTACAGTTTTATGTCATTGACAAGCTGTAATACAATGGATGATTTTCCTAAAAGAGTCTATAAGCCAATTAGGTCCACTGTCTAGTAAGTCTATTAATTCCCTATAAATAGACTAATAAGGCTACACAAAACAAAATCTGAAATCTGTAACCTTTCTATCATAGTGAAACTCTTTTCTCTGGTGGCGCCCGTTGACGTAGACAATTATCGAACCACATAAAATCCTGTGTTCATTTAAGTCTTTCCTTCGTATATGTTCCGTGTTTGAGCTATTTTGTGATAATTGCATAGTGATTTAATAACAAAATTGGTATCAGAGCCACGTGGTGAAATTAAGACTTTTACAATTAGGGTTTCACAATGGCGTCTACAGCAACAAAATACATGATTGAAAAATTTGATGGGGGATCCAGCTTTGCGTTGTGGAAGATTAAACTGAAATCTTCATTGGTACTGCAAGGGATGTGGAAGGCTGTGGAGAATAAGTTACCAGAAGAGATGAAAGAAGATGAGAAACAAGATCTTCAAGAAAGGGCTTTGTGCTAGATTTTAATGAGTGTGAAAGACAATGTGCTTCGCGAGATTAGTGGTGAGAAGACTGGTGCCTGCGCATGGAAAAAGCTAGGAGATCTTTACTTAGAGAAAGCAGTAATAAACCGATTATACTTAAAGAAGAGTTTGTATGATTTCAGATTGAAAGAAGGTATGTCCATAACAGAGCACTTAGATAATTTTAAATCAATTATAATGGACTTGGAGAACATAGATATCAACATTGAGGATGATGATCAAGTTTTGTTTGTATTGAGATTGTTACCAGCTCTCTATGAAAACTTCGTAGATACCATTATATATCGCTAGCAGATGTCAAAGGGGCACTGAAATCAAAGGAGACGAGACAATTGCAGCTAGACAATCAAGCTGAAGGGGAAGGTCTTATGACTAGGGGAGATCTAGAAGCAAAACGAGTTCTTTAAGAAGGAAGAACTGGAGGTCCAAGTCAAAGGTAAAACACTCAAACTGTTATGAATGTGGTGAGCAGGGTCATTATAGGATAGATTGTCCGAAACTGAATGGTAAGAAGAGAATCAAAAGGAAAATGCAGCAAACATTGTTGAAGGTGTGAACGATTCCAACGATAGTGAAAACAGTGGTAGAGGAGATGTATTGTCTGTGAGTTCAGACTTTGGGCAAAACTCTTGGGTACTCGATACTGGCGCTACATATCACATGTGTCAGTTCAAGCAGTGGTTTGATACTTACAAGCCAATGCAGGAAACTGTCTATTTAAGAAACAATCATTCGTTGAATGTTGGTGGTATTGGTAACGTCATAATCAGAATGTTTGACGGGGTTGTTAGAATCTTGACGTGATGGCATGTTCCTGGGTTAAAGAGAAACCTGATTTCTCTTGGGACTCTAGACTCTCGGGGTTACAAGTACCGTGCAGAAGATGGTGTAATCAAAGTGACAAAAGGCTCAATGGTATGCATGAAAGGCAGTTTGTAGAAGGATCTTTACATTCTTCAGGGGAGTGTTGTTATGGGCGATGATGTAGTAGCATCATCAGAAGTAATAGCCAAAGTAGGCAGGATCAAAATAAGTTGTGGTATTGGCGTCTTGGTCACATGAGTGACAGAGGATTAGTTGTTTTGGGAAATAGAGGTTTCTTGAAAGGGTATAAAGCAGAATCATTGGGATTTTGTGAGCACTGTGTGTGTTTCCGTCTCTATTTAGGGTCCAGTTGGTATTGCTCTTTTTTTTCCAGTAGCTTTCCTCTATGGCTAGAAGTTGTAAATAATTGGCTTGAGCTTTGGCCAACTTAATCTTATCATCTTGTATTTTAAGTCAGCACAACATTTTTCAAAAAAACAACATTCTTTATCAAATCTGGAGATGGCACTGAAAATATTTCCAAAAGTCTCCTTGGTTCACCATTCGAGGAAATGCTTTAGCCTTTTCGGTTTTTACCAAAAAACAAAGAGGATGGACCTCCCATTTCATCATTCTGATTGCTTTTGTATAGACCGTAAGAAGTTATGATGTAACAACCAAATATTTAAAAAAATTAAAAAAGATTTAATCTTGTTTGTAGAATTAGAGATTGTGATGAATAAGAGATAGTGATCCGAGCCTATTCTGACTAATTTTTTTGACTATTGTTGTCTCAAAGGAATTAAACCAAACTCTAGTGTATAACAGACGGTTTTTATTTGTGAGTGTTTATCCCATGTTAATATTTTGAAATGTATCTAAAATACTTCCATCATTTTATCTTTTAAAAAATATTCTTTTTTTTAATAGAAAGAAAATTAATCTATCTAATTGCATTAAATTATTAAAAAAACAATAAATATAGGAAAACAGTAAAAAGTCTAAAAAGTTCACAAAATCATTTAAAATACTTGGGGTAGTCTCCAACTTTAGCTTGAATCCACTTGAAATATGAAATTAAGCCTAACTTGAGTGTTCAAAACATATTTTTACTGAATTTGATAATATCAAAGATTTAATTCCAATACCCTACTTTCTAACTTTCTATATAAACCAAACTCCGATAATTACAAATTATGAACAATGAAACATTTTGATTGTCTAGTAGCATATTAAGTTATTATCAAATCATAATCTTATTCAAGACAAAAATAGTTTTGAGTCCAAGTAATAAATAGCTTCTGAATTGGACTTATTAATTCGAGTCACCTGTTAAGAAAACATGACCTTTTAGTTTTTACTTGTCGAGAAACCATAACCCTTTCACTAATCATTCTAGTAACTAAAAGCCGAAACTGTCTTACTAAACTTGGTTTAAAGACAACTAATCAATCACTTAATTAAGGTAATTAATCACTCTCTTCAATCGTCTATAACCAATGTCCTTTCTTATTCCCGTATTTCCTCTATAAATAACTCCTCAGTATCCACAGATGCTCACAACTTCAACGAAACAAAATACAACAGGAATGGCTTTGAAAACTGTTTTATCTCTATTTCTGGTTTATGCATGTGTTATAGCATTCACAACAGCAACAAGAGATTTAAAACCAGGAGGAGATTATAGTGACCTGTCTGTTAGGCTTCAAGCCAGTGGGGGTTTAACCCATTGCTGGAATGCGCTTATGGAGCTGAAATTATGCACGAACGAGATCGTCGTGTTCTTCGTTAATGGAAAAGCAGATATTGGTTTGAATTGTTGTCAGGCGATTGAAATTATTACTAAAAACTGCTGGCCTGTTATGTTGACTTCACTTGGGTTTACAGCTGAGGAAGGGAGTATACTTAGAGGGTATTGTGATGCTTCTGAACCTTTGCCGTCTGTTCCTGCTCCTTCGCCATTGTCTGATTAAGAATAATATATCTTGTTTGACACGTAAAAGAAATAAAGCATGGACTAAGATGTATTGGTGTTTTGTTCCAAGTGTTTTGAATTTAAGAATTGGCTTTCTTTCTATAACTCGGCGAATTTTCATTTGATAGTATTAATTCTAGGATACTATACTCATTGGATCTTGTCATTTCGCTTTACCTGAGAATTCTGGTTCATGCTGAAAACATATCAAATCATTCATGTCACATAAGAAATCTAATTTCATAAGCATAGTTGGATCTTGTCATTTCGCTTTACCTGAGAATTCTGGTTCATGCTGAAAACATATCAAATCATTCATGTCACATAAGAAATCTAATTTCATAAGCATAGTCTAAATTAGAAAGCAGCATATAAGGGTGACATACATAATACATAATGCCACAATAATAGAAGAGAAAAATAATAATCACCATAAGAGAACGAAATATTAATAAAGTTATAAAAATGAATAAAAATATTAAGTGTGGCTGCTGGGATTCGAGCCCAGGTCTCCACGGCCACAACGTGGAATTCTTACCACTAAACTACAGCCACTTTTGTGTTATACAAACACTTTATAAATTCTTTGTATAATCGGTAAACCCAACTCTCTCCATAGACAATAATGATATTCATGCCATATAGCATTTTCTGTAGTGTAATATTGTTCAAAGAATGTTTTTATATCGACTACTACTTTTGTAAATGACAAACATCTCCTCGCTGAAATGGAATAACACAAATCTCGAAGATCAACACTGGACTTTGGCCAAGGTGAAATACATGTTTTTAATGTAAACAACAAACCACATACTAAGACAAATTCTCTTGAGAATATTGTCAAATGCAAGGAATAAGTAACATGAACTCTTCAGACGATGGTCAAAATCCTGCCAATTTGGAGACCAAACGTTCAAACAGTTCTGCTTCCAGCAATCATTTCTGTTTTAGTTAGAACAACTGACATGACAGCAACTGAAAATGTGTCAGTGATCTGATCATCCAGCAGAATGCTCTCATGGGCAGCTTTGTCGAAGAAAAAAGCTTACCTGGATAAGCTAAGTGCTATGAGATCTGCAGTCCTAAACACACAGTGATTGATAGTAGCCAGCCGACATACCCATAGATGCACATTCATTAAATTTCACTGCAAAAGGGGAAGAGTAGAAACGAAAAGGTAGACAAAGAAACAACAGCCTGCAAAGAAGTCGTAATACTTGAGTCTCAGACTCTCGGTCTAAGTCCATTGTCTTGGGGTTGAATTCAAACCGAACAGAGCTGAACCGAACATCTAGTTATTTAAGCTCGGCTTGCGAGCAGATAGAAGTACTCAGCACTCAGATTTATTTTAAAGCCTTTACGGAAGGTTAGGATAGAAAATTTTACTACTATACTAAATAAATCTTTGAAATGATCAACTTTTACTAATATTTGAACCAAATTTGAGCCAACCTTAGACGGGTTCAAGCTGAAATGGCTTGTGAGTCATATGGATATACTTACGTTGGCCTTATAGGAAATTAACAGCTATGTGGAAGTCCCACCACGGAATTCTTGAAATATGTGCAGTATCAAATTGAATATGATCTGGCATTAGTAATCAACATACTGCCATGAAAGTAATTCCTATAAATTCGGCGTTTTTGTGTTATGGATCGAACACTTTGATTTATAGACAACTGATGATAGATAACACTTTCAGAAAATCCCGTAGTATCTTCTGAACACCAGGCACACAAATGTAGCTTTTGTTTAAGAAAATCAATCATCTTTTTTCGGAATCAAGGGGACAAGTTTACCCCAATCTTCAGAACCTTTCCTTTGGAAAATTCATAACTTTCACAACTTTCATCCGTAAGTAACAAACCTTGGGTCTCCCTAGGATCGTCTGCAGGCTCTAATCCATGGGCCGACTCTGCTAACTGTTAATCCCTCACATCGATCATCTCCCTATCTAATTTTACTGCCAAAGTTGCTCTTTAACATTCTCTCGCGGTCTTTTGGCTGCTTCTGACAACACCGACGTTGTTTCCGATTACGTACTTCAGAAATTGATGAACCGTAGAAGTTACGGCATGCATTTTTGACAACCAAGAGCGGCTAAAAATTGCATTGTGCGACGTGGGTGCATCAACGATAATAAACAACACTGTTACTCCTTTTTTGAAAGGCCCTCTTCCGAGCTGAACCACACCTTCAAATTCACCAACTACTTCTGCCGATGCTCTTGTGAAGCCGATAATTGTACGATCTAATTTTACGGTCACTGGTTTATTCCTAAACCCTGAGAAGGTTGACAAGAAAATAATATTCGCTGAACAACCGGCATCCACCAAAAAATTTCGCACCTCCTCCCCTGCAATAGCCGCCACAATCACGATTACATCCTCATAAGGGCCGAAAATGTCTCTCACATCATTGCCATCGAAGCATAGAATGGGAGACGTATTTTGGTACAAATGAGGCGAAGTTCTTGCCTCTAACTGAGTATCCAAATTAACTACATGCCTCTTTCGCGAAGAATTGGTAATACCTGCCATTTAGTCGCCCCCGAAGATAGTTGGAGACTCAAAAAAATTGCATAATTCTCTTACATTTTCTCGTGATGGGGGTATTACTTCTTCAATCACTCCGATTACATTCATGTTTTTATCCGGGTCCAGATACTCGGTGGACAAATCAAATGAATCATTGAACTCGGAAATCACCAAAGAAATTTCCACATTTTGGCACTGCTACAATCTCCTTGGCTGTTCCGCTTTGTTGAGCTTGTTTCTTCACATACTCGGGGAATTTACCACTGTCAATTTGCGCTTGTACTTCCTTCTTAAGCGCGATGAAATATTTGGTATCATGACCTACATCATCATGGTACCTACAGAAACGGTTGTTCCAACCTTCGCGGGGAGTTCCAATCGGAAATGGCTTCCGAAATCGCACACTCTTCCGTGACTTATCGAAGATAGTTGCAAGACATTCAGTTAAATCAGCAAAATAATCAAGCCGAACCCATTTGTTCGATATGGGTCGGTAATTATTTCCTTGGTAACCATTTCACGTCCTCAGTTTGATTCCCTGATCATTTCCCATGTGTTGCTGGTGTTACGGTACTTATCGATTGTGGCTGAGGGATCGTGCTTGTTTTCAGAGTTTTCTGATATGTAACAACCGAAGCTTGATTTGTCTGTTGGATCTATGCTGCCAATTCTGATGCTTCAGTTTTCTCGATCAGGATCTGCTTTTCGACTTGGGCTAACAAAGCTGAAAAGGTGAAAGCTTGTTTCTTCATCACAACTTGTTTCATCGGCCCAGGTAACAAGCCTAATCTGTAACCAGTTAAAGCCACGCTTTCGTCACAATAGTCAAGATCTGTCTTTGCGTCTATAAAACGTCGAGTGTAATCCCTTAAACTTTCTCCGACATTTTGTCAGCAATTAACGATTGAATCCCCGTTTGCTCAGAAATTCTTACTTCCGACAAAATGCTGTCTGAACATCATCCAGAACATACCGAAGTTTTTAATGCACCTTTGTGCCCCCGATTATACCACTTTGATGCCATGTCTTTAAATGTCATTGAAAATGCTCTACAGACCAACTTGTCGTCATTGTCAAACTTAACATAAAATTCTTGAAAGCTTCCAGGTGATTATCTGGGTCTTTCTTTCCGTCATACTTTTCAAGCTTGGAGATGTCAAAACGCTTCGGGAGATGCCCCGACAAAATTTCATCTGGTAAAGGAGAAGACCTCCAATTATGCCCGATGTTAAAAGTTCTGCCTCCTAAACCTTCTGCATGACTTGCAAACACCCCTTCATCAAATGGGTTTGCAAATTGACTTCCAACCCTATAGCCATAAGACTGGATCCCTAATGGAAATTGGAACTGAGGGAAATTCAGCTGCTCTCTGTTAACTGTAACCGTACCGACCTTTTCAGTAGACGTGGGAGTCACTTTATCGATGCTTCCCCCTTAAGGTTCAACTATCTTTGCTTGCAATGACTTACGCCTTCTGAGTTCTCGTTCCTTGATCATTATTTTATCCTTCCTAAGGCATCGGAAATAACTTCCCAGGGAAGAAGACTCGCACATATCCTCCCCTGAAGAAAAGTCGTATTCAAGTTTGGATCAAAATCCAGATTTCTTTCATGCAGCCCCGTCGAACCTTCACACTCGATTTCTACCTTTGTAAAAATCCACCTCATCCCGACCAATAGCACGTCGGGCTCCTTTCATTTCTTCACTTGATCGCTCGCTTCGACCATCCAGCCGACCTTTCTTCTCAGCCAGAGCCAACTCATTCTCAGTATTTAGCTTAGCAATGTCGTCTAATAGTTGATGCCTATTCATGATTAGGGTCGACTGTTTGTTTTGGCCTTCATTTCCCTGATCATCATCACCAAAAAAATATTCAGAGTTCTGACCCTCCGAGTATAACATTTCCTTGTCAGAACATTTTTCCTTTGTTTTTCCCTTTCTAGCCTCGGTATTCATTCGTTAAATTTCAATTTTTGAACCTAATCTCCGGGTATTTCTCGTTCCCACAGACGGCGCCAACGATAAGTGTTAGAATATCTATGGTTGTTTTATCGGGAAACGTGTATGGAAAGAAGGGCGTCACGCGAATAAGTACAAAATTCTAGAGAGAGAATGTAGTCAAAATAAAGTACTAATCATTAAAAGGTCCCTTTTGGGGGACATGATCTTTCCTTATATAGTGACAGTTGTGGGACCCACTGTCACATGCCATATTTACTCTAATTACATGTTACCCCTCATATTTGTACTTATGTCACATATTTCTTACTTTACAATTAAGTCCCTATAAATTCATGTATTATAAATTGGATCCTTTGTTATCCTTGGTATTTTATGCCCTTATCAAGTCAGAGTCCTTTTTTCTTGACCAAGTATTTCATGCACCAACTGGCATGCCTAAAATATTATCTTAGACTAAGTTACTTTCGCCAACCGGTAAGTTTGTCGTGATTCTTAGAACAGTCACATGAGTTCCTCAAATCAGACGGATTCTTGGTGTCCTTTTTTGATTCGTAAATTTGTCATGACTATTGGTAACGTTGAAAATTGAAATATTTGAACATAAATCTTTTCCACAGAATGCGCCAAATTTGATAAATAATTTTCCTTCTCAGTTGAAATGAGAGTTTAAGATGAAGGATTTGGGAGAGACTAAGCTAATATCTGATTTTGGGATCAAGAAAAACATGCCTAAAAGGTATTGATTCTCATCTCAACAAGATTATATAAACAATATCTTAAGGAAGTTTTTTATATATGAAGTAAAAGCGCTTGGAAACCCTATTTGGTTCTCAATTTAAACTCAGTGTCACTCAAGTAAGAAACAAAGAAACAAATAAGATATACATGTTGAAGATATCGTATGTCAATATTATTGGTAGCATTATATATGTTATGATTAGCATGATATATGATATTCCCTACAACGTAAGTGTCTTAAGCGGTTTCATGTCAAATCTGGGAAGCCGCACTAATATGCACTTAAGTGGATCATTAAATACTTAAATGGCTTGGTTGTTGGAGAGTTGTGTTACAATCAAAAGGATACAGGTGATATAATTCTAAGAGGGTATGTGGACTCCGATTATGCAGGGTGCCTTGACATAAGAAATCCTACTTTACGTCACCTATTAATTATGCTTGGAGTAATGGTAACCTGGAAGTCTTGGATACAGAAGTTCGTTGTGCTATCGTCTACGGAAGTTGGGTATATGGTTGCTACAGAAGCTATGAAGGAATTGTTTTGGTAAAAAGGATTATTGAATAAACTCACGGGTGTGGTGCAAGATGTGATTATGTCATGTGATAATAGTATTGCTCTTCATTTAATGAAGAAACCAAAGTTCTAAGAGCGAACTAAACATGTAGATATTAAGTTGCATTTCATCCGAGATGTACTGGAGAAAAATAATTGAAGATGTCTAAGATTGGTAGCGAGGAAAACCCTTTGGATGCTCTAAACAAGGTATTGTTGATTTTCAAGGGCACAAACTGTATGCGACTAGTTCCAAGTCTAGGATGCAAGTGAGTTGTTCTTTAAAGAGTAGAACATTAGATGCAGCCGATACTGGAGTTACTATAAGCCTAGGTGGAGAATTGTTAGGTTCTAAGAGCGAACTAAACATGTAGATATTAAGTTGCATTTCATCCGAGATGTACTGGAGAAAAATAATTGAAGATGTAAGATTGGTAGCGAGGAAAACCCTTTGGATGCTCTAAACAAGGTATTGTTGATTTTGAAGCGCACAAACTGTATGCGACTAGTTCCAAGTCTAGGATGCAAGTGAGTTGTTCTTTAAAGAGTATAACATTAGATGCAGTCGATACTTGAGTTACTATAAGCCTAGGTGGAGAATTGTTAGGTGCAAGATATAGGTAACTCGTCAACAAATGTATTATTGAAAGAATGCATGGACATAGTTGGATATGTCGTAGCATGTATGAGCAAGAACTGTTGAAACTCTTTAGGTGAAGTTTGAGTCGTGACTAAGTGAGAGAGATGTTTGTTGGATACTAAAGACTGAGACAAGTTAACAAGACTAAAATTTGTTGAGTTAAATGGATACGTGTTGAGCCGAGGTAGACTCGTCCGAAGTAGGATGGTCCGAAGCGAGTTGATCGTAGCACTACCGCTAGACCAAAGCGGAGTAATTTATTTCCTAAGTCTCCTATATTAAATGGGTCTCCTATTATGGTTTTCCTATATTAATTGGATGTTTTATTATTTGGTATTATGCATTACTAGGTTTCTTTATGAGATTTCTTATATTAATGGATTATAAATTATTTGAGGCGACACGTGGATTAATGACTTTAATACAGACTGTCTAATGACTAGTGTACGAACGAAATACTTATAAAAATTATAACAAACATATAATCTTTAAATTTGTCTATAAAAGTTATTACGGAGATATAGTTTATAGAGGTTTTATTTTCTTCTTATATACATCTCATAATACTAAAATGACTTATTTTTCTTCCTTTAGAACAACTTTTAGTATAATAAGTGAAAGTTTGTTTCCATCACTGGCCTACCTCGGCAGACCAAGGTCACCTTATACTCATTGTCTACACTTGTATAGAAGAGACGGAAACCAGCTGTAGTATGGTGACCGAGTCGTGAATAATACCAAACCAAATCCCCCAATACAAGAGAGTGGTAAGAAAAACTTTTCCCTATTCATGGGTAGGCATAGCACCTCCCCTTAGGAGCCTAGCTAATAAGTCTTTCTTGCAGCAGAGCTTATAACTATCATGACTTGTTTCTTAATTGAGTATTGGGAAATATATGAAGATTTTTTCTCGACCAACATGATAACAAGAAAATAAAAGATTGGACTTGTTTTAGTACTCCAACGTACTTAAATTCGTTGATTTAATGTTTTCATGATCCATTTTTCTCAAGATCATTAAAAGACTTAGAATCCACGACATGGAGATCACGAAAATGATCAGGATTAGGATTATGGTTACAAAGATCAGAAACAAAAACAGAAAAGCAAATAAGTGCAGGTGTCACCAAAAGTATTAAACCAACAGGAACCATCCAAAGCTGAGTGTAATTAGCATGGTGCTTATAATCCCACCAACATAAAACAAGACCACCAGTCACGCTCACTAGTAATAACAGAACCAACGTTACCAACCCGAAGCCAACCATCTTTTCTTTCTCTCCTGCTCCTTCTGTACATCTATCTTCTTTGTGTCTTTTCATCTACAAAGATATAATGACATCAATCTTTAACAAAATATTTTACTATTAGTGGCCCGACTACGATAGCTAAGCTAATCCTCCAAAAGGATGTTTGAGTTTGATAGTACGCAGACTCATAACTCATTCGACTATTTATTGCTGGGTTTGGAGTAAAAGCCATGATTAGTCACCGGAATTGGTTACGTGTATAAAAACAATTATTGATATTACATTTGTATAAGTATAAAAAGGACTACTTTTGTGGGGTTCTTTTGACTCGCGGTGACCCAACAAATGATTACGGATGCAACAAAAATGACCGTTTTAATACAAAAGTATCGTGTGATAGCTGTTTTGAGACCGGTAACTAACCTGCCGGTTGGATTTGATAAACAGATGACCAATAATGTAATGTTTTGAAATTAGACTACTAACCGGAGTCGTTAACATATATTAACATCATTTTAGTAAACATATAATGCAGGGAATCATTACAGTAGAATAGAACTATTATCTTTAAAGCAAACACATAGAAGAATAGACATACCTACGCTTAAACAAAGAAGAAACGGATGGAGTGCGAAGAATGTTGATAAGTGTGTTTAGGAGAGAGGAGACAAAGGGGCTAGATATAGTTTCATGAATCATGTAAGCTACAAGATCTGAACTTCGAACGTTTTGAACGTGTAACTTAAAAGGGCTTGCGTGAATAAAACTTGTTTGTGGATCATGTGGATGACATTTCACAAGGGAGAGGGACTCGCACGGCTACTGCTGGAATCTAAACAAATAAGTAGTTCTTTATCACATACTTTTTTCCCTTTTTCTGAGTTTAAATTTTTAAGTTATCTATTAGGTAAAGTTGTCCGCAAAATTTTAAGAATTTCAGGATATTTGAATAAGTCGTAAAAATAATAGTTGAAAAGAATTGGTAAATAAAAATTAAGATTAAAAAGTAAAATATTTTACCGTTATACGGACCTATTCCGTTGATAATGTTGGATAACAATATTATTGGTCAAATACAGGGGTTCAAAGTCATCTAAATGCATAAAAATATATATGGTAAAAAATAAACTTATTAGAAAATGCAAAAAAAACAAAAACAAAATAAAAAAAATATTTATCGGACTTAAAACATGTGATCGATTGGGACACTAATGAAAATCGGTAATTTTTTTGGATCTTGAGGACTAAACAGAATCATAATCTTTTGGATTTTGAGGAGTAACCCGGATCTTGAGCAGTAAACCGAAAACAAATTACTTAGACATTTTAGGGTTGGATAGCTTTTTTTCGGGTTGTGGACTAACGAATCATCGTAAATTGACCCTCGTTGTCATTAATGGAGTACCTAGTTTTCGACCTTAACACGATTATCCAATTGGTAGGATATGGTATAAAAAAATTTCCGAACAAAATTTATAAAAGACTTTTTTTTTAGCAAAATACCCATGAATTAATAAAAAAAACCATATCCAACAAACAAAGGGCCCCAACAAAGCTGGACCAAAGAGAGAAGGACACAGGCCCAAAACAAGGCTTACAGACAAAGGGTCAAAATCTAACCCTAAATCAAAAAACAAACATCGAACCCAAATAAAAACCCTAATTTCAACTGTCTTCAATGCCTTCTCTCTTTCAAACTCTCAAATCACAGCTACCACACACAAACCCTAACCAGGGTCTATGTACCCAATTCCCAAACTTTCGAGCACAACAATCGCTAAGAGCGAGTTAGGAACTTCAAGACTATCAAAAAACCAGTTCTTTTTCTCCACAAGAGACCACTTCGAGATCAAATCCGCCGCCGCGTTTTCCGATCTGGAAACGTGGCTGATCTTCATAGAGGGAAGAAGCAAAGCTTTGCAAATCTCGACACCAGAACAGTGAGACATACCATCAGACGAAATGTTGCTGACCAGAGACAAGCAATCTAGCTCGATGTCCACATTTCTCCACCCTCTCTTGTGGCATAGCAGAAGGGCTTCCAAAAGCGCTCTCCTTTCTGCTTGAAGAGGGCTAAGCTTGCCAAATAGAAAGCCTGCTCCTTCAATGCAGTTCCCCATGTGATCCCGAACAATGAGACCTCCAGAAGCTTCGCCGGTGAAATTACATGCCCCATCAGAATTGATTTTGAGTCTTCCCAGTGCAGGAGCTCTCCAAGTCCGGTAAGTAGCCTTTCTCTTACTAATAGATAGCACTCCAATCTTCACACCTGCATCTTCCACATTTACCCAATGCTTAGTTCTGAGTTTCGAGTCTATACCCAAAATAAACCTGTTAATTCTATTAACAGCATTATGAAAACTATCTATGGGCTTATCAAACTTACAATGATTTCTGTTATACCAAATTGTCCATATTATCAGTTGTGGAACAATGTGGGTGACATGAAATTTATTGCAAGTAGACTTAAACCAAACAAAGAACATATGTCTCAGACTCATATACCGCCTAACAGGGATCCTAAACAAGACTCCATAGTAGTTCCATAACTGCCAGGCATAACTGCAATTGATGAAGAGGTGGGTTATATCTTCACAATTGCAGCAAAACTGGCACTTAGAAACTATAAAGAAATGCTTCTTAGAGAGAATGCTATCAGTAGGAATAAAATTCTTTAGTATCTTCCAGCTGAGAAATGAAAACTTTGTTGGTATAAAACTATGCCAAATCTTTTTGAAAAAAAAAGAGCTATTGCATTTTGTTCTGATGTTTTCCCAAGTTTTTTTTGTACAAAATTTTTTATAATTCGATAGGCTCCATTATATACTATCATCCTTATCATGGTTGATTTTAACACAGTTTATGTGTTGCTGTCTCTCATGAGAGAGGAATGATATTAGACTGGAGTCCCATCTTCCATTATTCCAAAATGTATTAACTTTTGCTGGAAGATACCAAGAGTTTTGATCAGTAATTATAGGAGCCATCTTATGCCATGAATCTCTCCAAAAATCTACATTCCCACGACCCACATTCCAATGAATGAATTGATCAGCCCTCTCTCTAATAGAACAGAGACACTTCCACACAATCGAATCACTGACCCCACACTTAGCATTAAGAGGATGCCTCTCCAAACAATAAGTTTTAGAGATTAGCTCAGACCAAAGGGACTTCCCTTTTCTAAAAAAATACCAAAGCTTATAAGCAAATGTGAGCTGAATATCAGACAGTAGTTTGATATTCAAACCACCCTCCTCAAAGGGCTTGCAAAGGTTTCTCCAACCAGCCCAATGCATTGCACTCTCATTCACTTTAGGTCTCCAAAGAAATTTATTAAAACAAAGTTCAATTTTGTTCAAAATGTTATTTGGTATTAAACTGTTTTGCATCCAAAAAAAGATGATGGGGTGAAGAACATGCCTTATAAGTGACAATCTGCCACTATAAGACAGATTCTTCAGATCCCATTCATTAATCTTGTTTAAAATTTTAGCTAAAAGGGAAGTATAATGCTTTCCTTTATTGTTTGCAGCAATGGTAATTCCCAGATAACTGAAATGAGCATTTTCAGTCTTAAAACCCATGGTAGCATTGATCCTGGCAGTGTTAGCACTAGAGTATCTTGCAGAGGTAATAACTTTTGTCTTGTCTATGTTAATCAATTGCCCAGACTCATGTTGATATTTGTTGAGCAGGTTACTCAGGTTTTTGATTGACAAAGGAGAACTGTTGGAGAATATAACTACATCATCTGTAAAGGCTAAACATGGTAAGATGTATCCTGATTTTATATAGAACTGCATTTTGTTATTAGATGCATAAAGGTTCTCCAATCCCCTCAAAAGGGCTTCCTCAGCCAGGATAAAAAGGCAAGGAGATAAAGGATCTCCTTGTCTTAATCCAGTTTTCTGAGGGAAATAACCAGAACAAGACCCGTTAATTAGAACAGATATCATAACATTTGAAATCAGCCTGTAAATCATAGAGACAATATCATCAGAAAAACCAAAACATTTTAACGTTTTAATCACAAAGGTGTGAGACATCCGGTCAAACGCCTTTGTCATATCTAATTGTAAGATGATATTGCCTTTAGAAGGCTTTCTTCTAATATTGTGAAGCATTTCCTTTATAATTAAAATGTTCTCGTGAATAAGTCTATCTTTCACAAAGACACTCTGCCCTCTAGATATAATTCTATGGAGTATACAAGAGATTCTCCTATTAATGAGGGCAGAGATCAGTCTGTTCATAATAGTACACATACTTAACGGTCTGTAATTGTTCCAGGTAATAAGATTAGCCACTTTGGGGACCAGCACAATCCCAGTGGCAAACACTCCTTTTGGGATAGCTCTACCAGCAAGGTAAGCATTAAGAGCTTTACAAAGATCACATTTAATTATTTCCCAGCAGTGCTTAAGAAAGAAAGTATTAAACCCATCTGTTCCTGGAGCACTGTCTTTCTTCATGTCATTTATAATAGCTCTGACTTCCTTACTAGATGTAGACTTAGTAATCTCAGTATTATCCCTATCCAAAACAATCTTAGGAATGTTGTTTAGAATAGATTCATGATCACTAACAATATTGTTATTATCAGGCTCATTAGAAAAGATCATTTTGAAATGGGCCACAGCAGAAGAGGCAATCTCACATTGATCAGTAAGCCAATTATCTTTGTCTTTAATTCCAGCAATAAAGTTTTTCTTTCTTTTCTTGGTTACGTAACTATGATAAAGTTTTGTATTTCCATCACTATCATTTAACCAAGAATTGAAACATTTCTGCTTCCAATAGCATTCCTCATCTTTCAACGCAAGAATGAGTATGCTATTAGCTTTGGAAAGCTTAGATTTAGAAACATTATCTTTAATAGACTGGTGAAGCAGCTCACAATTTTCAACTTCAATAATGGCATCTTTAACCTTATTAAAAATGTTTCCAAAAGTTGTAAAATTCCAATTTTTTAAATGCTTCTTCAGTCTTTTAAGCTTATACCAAAAAATGGTACAGTCCTCACCATTACAATGCTTGGACCAATTCTGACTTACACTAGTCATGAAATCAGGATGGTTTGTCCAAGCATTGATAAATTTAAATGAGCCCTTCTTTCGATTAGAAATAGTGTTAGAGTCTTTACTAATAGAGATTAACAAAGGGGCATGGTCAGAACAGGTTCTGACCATGTGGCAAACCTGAATACTTAAGTTATTAAGCATTTTTTGATTGATCAACACTCAGTCTAACCTCTTCCAATTATTGTTGTTGCTCCAGGTATAACGGGAACCACTGTGGGCAGGCACCTCCAATTTGCAGTGTCTTATGAACTCGTTAAAATCCTCAGCACTTGCACCATCATAATTCAAGCAGTGAAGCTGATCATCAGGACATCTGGTGGTGTTGAAATCCCCAGCAAATATCCAAGGCATATCACAGGTAATGTTACTAAGCTGGCTCCAACGCAACTTTCTCTGTAATCTCAAATTTTTAGCATAAACAAATGTAAAACAACAATTGAAAGCAGTATGATTGATCTCAACATGTAAATACTGATCCTGATCATCAATAACTGAAATACTAACTTCATTAGACCAAAACAACCAAAATTTGTTAGATGTATTAGCCACATAATTCTCAAACCCAATCCTCCTAGCAACCAACTCAACCTTATCAAACCTAGCCATGGGCTCTTGAATAGTAACCAATTTAACATTCTCCTTTTTAATAATAAACTTAAGCCTAGCAATCGTAGGATTATTATGAACACCACGTGCATTCCAACTAATGAACTTAATCATTATCAGATGCAGAATTTTTTAGAACATTTTCTCTCTTCCTAAGAGAGTTTATAGACAGTTTTTTTAAGTTACTATTCTTGTTTGCAGATTTGATCTTCCTGGATATAACAGACTCAAAGTCTTGCTCAAGACCATTAGAGCTCGCCCTTGGAGATGGATTATAACTCCCAACCTTTCTACCACGAGGAGAAGCCTGCAAATTGTTCCTGTCCAAATAGTTCTCTTCCTCCTCAAGATTCTGAAGTGCACTGATGATATCAGGATCATTGTTGGAGGCAGTTCTCTCTTTCACCGGACTCACCACACTTGTAGAAGGACAAGATACATATAGCCTGTCTTTCTTTGTAACAATCGATTTAAGTTTCCTCATGTACACATGTGCAAAAGCTTGGACCTTTGTAGGCTTAGTAACTTTATCAATCTTGTCTATTTCCTGTAAAGACTCTTGTTGAACATCCTTTCTTGCAATAATATCAACACTTTCTTGCTCTTTCTTGGAATCCATAGCTAAATTCTTTTTACCTTTATCAGATTCATGACCAATATGGTGACATGACTTACAATAACTTGGTGCATTTTTATAACTTACACTGATAATGAACTCTTTACCATCACCAAAACCCACACTCAACCTCCTCTTTAGAAGACTTGAAACATCAATTTCAATCAATGCAAAGCATGCATTCCAATTGGCCCTATTAACATCAGGAACCACTACATGATGAACCATCCCAAGAGAAGAAGCCAGAGCATGTATAACAGAACTATTATACATAAACTCTAGCAACTTCTCGAACCTGACCCAGAGAAGAGCAACCAGGCACTCAAAATTTCTGGTGCTTTGTGGACACCACTTAATAACTCTTATCATCTTGCCATCAACCTTCCAAAACCTACTCACCCAAAGTCTGCCCGCATCCTCCAGCACAGAGAACTCAACAAGAATCTGTCTTGAGTCGATTGTAACATAAGTATACACTCCATTAAACTTGAAAGATTCAAGAAAGGTTTGGAATGCCTGCCTCTTAGGGATGCCTTCGTTGAACTTGGCTATGAGGGTAGTTCTTGACTGAGAACAAAGATCAGTCTTCACCTGTCTTGAGAATCGAATCTCATTGTGATCAACATACGAAACAACACTTTCCGATTTAAACTCTGAATTCGCATCCTTTTTCCTTACAACATCAGAGTACAACCTATCCGTAGAAGCCGCCTTTGAGTCGAGACTCGCTATAGCCGTGCTATTCAACGGAGGAAAGTCACCATTGTTTTGTAAGGCCATATTCATTCCACCAACCGTCAACAGGCAGAGCCTGCGAAGGCAAAAACTCAGAAGATCCCTCGAGCGATTGAAGAATCAAACTAAACACAAATAAGAACTAATCTTCTACTTAGAACTAGTATAGAGGAAAGGAGAAGTTTCTTAGAGGTTAAGAAACAAATTCTCTTCTTGATGCTTTCTTGAGAAAGAAGGCATTTTTCAAGTCTAGTATCAAAACGGTTCTCTCGCGACTCCCCAAAATTTACAGAGAAGATTAGCATGGCCCCTGTGCAAGGATGACACGCATAAATCGAGAAAATTTATAAAAGACTAATTCAACTAGTTTCAGAAAAATCTGTGAGATAATTCAATTTTTTAAATTTTATCATATTTTTATTTATTTTTAATATTATTTAATGTATTTTTAAAGTTGATAAAATATTAAATAAAAATTTACCGTTACTATTTCTAATGTACATAAATTTTCAAAATTATATTTTTGAGCTAATTAAACCAAGCTTGTTTCATATTAAAATTTGATAAATAAAAAAAAGTGAACAATATATTCCGACATTTGTAGAATTTGTTTTTCCAAATTGTTATATATTAGAAAAATGGGCATCAGATGTTTTATCTTTGATCTCAACACTAGTATGATATTGTCCGCTTGGGATCTGAAGGTCCGCGCGACTTTGCTTTTTTCTCCACTTTCAAAAAGCTTCATACTAGGTGAGATATGTGCATCTTTCCTATGTTTAACCAATGTTGGATGTGGGACTTCGGTCGCCACTCTAACAAAACCTCCTCTCAAACAAAGTAACACTCTTAGCCTCCCCTCAATTGAATTTTATTCGCCCACTCTAATCAGGTTGCAGACTACCTAACCATATAGCTTTACAAAGGATCTATCGGCTCACTCGACCACCCTGTTTGTTCCTTACTGCTACTCTATGGACACTCCAAACTAGGTCTTACCATTGATCACACTGTCTAATCCTCAGCGCCACATGCACCCCGAACTAGGTTATATAGAGCAGATCATTCACCTTGAACATGTCTTCTGGTTTATCATGGTCGACCTCTGAGAATTTTATCCACACCGCGTTATGTTTGGGGCTAGAGTTCTGATACCATTTGTTGGGAATATGGGTACTGTGTATTCCGTCTTTGTGTATAAGTAAGAACAATCGATATCCTCACTAGTATGATATTGTCCACTTTAGGCCTGAAGGCCCGCACGACTTTACTTTTGGTCCAGTTCCAAAAGGTCCATACTAGTTGAGATGTGGGACTTTGGTCGTCATCATAACAAATATTTCTCTCGAACAAAGTACCACATTAGCCTTCTTACAGTTGACTTACATCCGGCCATTTTAATCAGGTTGCAGACTACCTAAATCATAGATGCACTACAAATGTTGTTGTTTACCTCATATTAGACCACCACTGTCTTGTTCCTTAGCGTAACTCTACTCAAGTATCATCATCTTAATACACTCAAATCAAGTCACGATGTTTGATGAGCCACGGACAATCCGAACTAGGATCTCTATAGTTAATCATTCACTTTGAGCATGGTTATTAGTACATCATGTTCGACTTTTGAGAATTTCTCAAGGTCGCGTTTTGTCTTGCCTTGGACTCTGATACCATTTGTTCGGAATATGGATACCGCATATTCTGTCTCTGTCTATAAGTAAGAACAATCTGATCTCAAAACCCAATATGATATTGTCCGTTTTGGGTGTGTAGGCCCGCATGACTTTGCTTTTTGGTCCACTTACAAAATGTTGCATATTACACGAGATATATGTTTACTTATATAACATTGATCATTTCCATGTTTAACTCACGTGGGAAGTTGGAATTTGGTCGCCACCCTAACATTATATAATATAGGTTAGTATGTATAACATTGGTTACCATACGAGACCCAACAAAAAAAATTAATTAGAGATTAGTAGCCAAAGAATCTACTACTAGAAAAGTGTTTGGACTATATTTTTATCAAAAACATATATTTATGTTTTAAAACATAATTAATTTATTTATATTTTTTAATAATTTTTTAAAAGTTCATATCTTTTAAATTATAGTTTAGAAAAAATATCTAAAAATATCATTAGTTTTGTTTTTAAAGACGAATAAAACTATATTTTTTATTTCACCATATCAGTTTATATGTGTTTCGTATTTCGTTTTATCTTTTGTTCACATTTCTTATTTCGTTTAACTCTTAAACAAAATATTTAAAGTTAACATTTAGTTTGCATTTCACATTTCGCATTTTGCAATTCACACTTTCTCACTTAGGAATAAAAAAAATCAAATTTAACATTTCGTTCATAATTGGCAGTTCGTAATTCGCACTTCACACTTAGAAAATAAAGTTATAAATGAATTTGTTTTTTTATAAAAAAATAAATTCTACTTTTAGTTCGTTCTTCACATTTTTCACTTTGTACTTTAGCAAAAAAAATTAAATTTAACCTTTAGTTTGCATTTCGCACTTTGCAATTCCAACTTCGCACATATGCAAAACATATTCCAAATTTTATCCTTAGTTCGTGTTTTGCAATTTACATTTAAGTTGTTTAGTAGTTCAAATTTCACACTTACATTCATTTAGGCAGTGTCTTGGTTTAAAGTTTTAAAATCGTTTCTCTAAAACACACACCTATCATTTTATAACAAAACCTTCCTAACATGAGTAAAAATACACAACACGTAGAATAATAAACAAATAATTAGGTTCAAAATCAAAAAAAATATGAAAACCATATCTAAACTACTTTCATAACTTCGATTTCACTACAATTTAGGATGAAATCAGATCATTATGACAAAAACTAACCACAAAATGTTATACACGCTTTTAGAAACCATTAATTTTGAACACGAAATTAAAAAACAATTACATCAATAAATTCAAAGGTATAAGTTAAATCATGAACTAAAAAATGATGTTTTAATTAATGCGGTCGGATTTTTTTAACACGGACTATTGTATATATCTGAAGGGATGCTCGGACATATCCAATACCATGCCCCACCGAACGGTACAAAGCAAGTGGATCATGACTCAACTGGTTGCTAGTCATTTCCTATCTTGGGCTTATGAGTTTTTAAACTTGACTCAAGCCCATGATCCGACCCGAAAGGCCCACAAGTCATTAAACAAGTATAAATATCCCAACTACTTTCATTTATGAGGGTGATAAAAATTGACTGCTAGTACACACCTCCTTCATCTCTCTACATCTCACTCTAAATATCAAATTCCTAAAACTTTTTCCCAAAATACCCTTCGATCAGAAATAATCCACACCATTAATAGCAATTATGAGACAAAGTTTTATCATGGTGTATATGTTATGGGAATAACAAGTTCTAACAAAGTAATTCTTAAAGTTTTTAGCGTAGAAAAAAAATGAGGCAAAAAAGGATCCTCTTATTCATCGATAGGTTCTTCCTATTTATAATGTTGCGAGTTAGTGGCCAGTTACACTTGTTTACACTTAATGCACCACTAAGTCACTAACATCACTTCTATAATTTTGGAACAACTACATAAAACGGTTTGACTTAAGAATCAAAACGTATGTTATACAATAAATAATGAAACGCCTTGTTTGAATTTCGTGTCGAACCGAGCTGGCCCATTCCTTGAGCGCGATAAGATCTGTGCGCGCGTGTAGAGCTCGAACTCACCAATCACGTAGTCAACCAATCATATTCGAGCTCACACTTATGTGCGAACTCATCCTTTGTCTGTTCATTGCGTCCTTAACCTGATCGATTAATTTGTTGCTTCAAGCATCGTCGATCTTGTTCTTCACTTCTCTTTGAGGTCGACGGTGGCGTAGAGATCGCCCTCCACTTCCTTGTTTCTTTACTATCTTAGCCCAAGCTCACAGTCCCTCTTTCCTGCTCGTTCTGGTACTTACTCGGGAGAATCTCCACTTATCAAGGCTCCCCCTAGTTTATAGGTTTATTAATTTTCAGAAAAAGATTAGTAAACCTTTAAAATAAAAATTATCATTAAATTATAAGCCATAAATATTCGCATGGTTATTCCAAACATCTTCTGGCTTCATCTGTTGACAAGTGTCACTGATGTAACTGCGACAGTTCTGACACCGCCGTACCTGGGATACAACGCCTGGCGCTTCAGTTTTTGGCACAACTTTCAACTGATTGGTGATGTCACACGCCTATTTTGTAAGAGTCTTTACACATCCAACTTCTTCTGTTTTTACTTACTTGAAAGAAAATAGAATTTCTTTAGACGTCTCGCTTCATTCTTGCTGGAGAAGAAGATATTGACTGCAACCAAGAAACTTTCTATCGTATTTTACATCAACAACCAGGTACACGATTTCTTAAGACATGTAGTCATTTCAATCTATGCATAAGCGTAGACCCTAGATTTTAGAGTGCACCTTCAGTGCGTAGGTTATTCCCAAATGTGCATATCTTCCCAGCGTCGAATCGATCGCCCTTGCCTGCTATAAATATATTGATTCCTATCCTTACCTCATTGCAGTTTCAGTAAAATCTATGGCACCAAAAAAGGCGACGAAGACGAAAGCAAACAAAATTGTGGAACATGTATATGAGGATGTCAATGCTTTAGAGAATTATTTCTCGCAGATAGCCCCCAAATACGTCTATTTAGATGATAGTGGAGTTACCACCCTTAGAAATAGATGCGGGATTCCTGAGGATGTGATCATAAGAGCATCCGATATAGGAGAGCACCCATATCAAGTCCAAGAGACAGAGAAATGTCTCTTTACTACCCTGTTCGATTGGGGGTTAAGACTGCCACTTCCCGAATTAATACGTGACTACTTTAACGTCCTAAGAATTTGCCCTACTCAACTTTCTGCAAATGGGTGGAGGTTATTACTTAGCGTAGTGCTGAGCTCACGTCTGCTAAGGACTGATGTGTGCTTAACAGACCTGCTATCAGCCACTGATGTTAGCAAAATGTCCAAACCCCTTTCTTTTACACCGACTTCAAAGAGATGAAGAATATTGTCGAGCTCCTCACCTCTTATAGGAATTGGAAAAATTCCCGACTTGTCGTATTATGACAAGATGTCAGTTCCTGAGATCTTACAGCGACAAATGAAGTTGGCAATTGAGGTAAGCCTTTCTCTTTCTGTTTGCGTTTAATTAAAAAATGGTCATATAATTCTAACATTCTAGTGGTACGCAGATTCATCACAACTCGGTCGTACTAGGCTATCGTAACATGTCTTATGTTGACCTAGAAACTATAGAGAAGTGGATATCAGAAGTCATAGTTTTTGGATCAGCCAAAACCAGCGATGTAGAGGTTATTCTCTTAAAGCATGCTTACACATCAGCCAAAACAACCAAACATGAAGCAATTAATGCAAAGGCCAAATTGGAGAAGACAGTGGAAACCTTGTAAGAAGCTTTGCAATGCAGAGACGAAAGGTGGAAAACCGCATCCGACAATCATAAGATTTTACTAAAGCAAAATGAGAGCTTGCTGAAGAGGAATGATGAGTTGTATGTTCAGAGCCCGAACCTGATGGAAAATTATTTGATTCAATCGAAAAGGGTGGAGGAGCAGGCTGAGCGGATAGCCACTCTAACCGCTGATGTTACTAAGTTAACTGCCCAATTGGAGGAGGGACGTGCAGAGCTCGAGCGAGAACGAAAACAGTGGAAAATGGACTTAGAAGTAGTTATGGCTGAAAGGGAGACGCAAATGTTCATTGTAGCCACATAAATGATAGTCAAAGAAAATGGGAAAGTTATAGCTGAGCTGATGGCCTTGAGTGTTGGGTTAAACTTGGGATCTTTGGCTTCTCTGGTTCAAAAATCTGTACCGGCTCAAAATGTGAGCTTGCTACCTGTGTCAATTGTCCAAGTTGATACCACTACAGTAACTTATGTCACTCCATCAGAGCAGACCAAGCTGCCTCCTTCCCCCAGTGCTAAGTAATGAGAATATTTGTTCTCCTTGTGTTTTTTTGTTGTATGTTATGTATATGGAGATTTTTTATTTCCTAAAGTATTTTAAAAACATCTTGAACTTATTTGTGGCTTATCTTACGGCAATATGATCACTGCTATAAATATTTATTGAGGTAATATGGATTATGTGTTTGTTGTGTTTCACGAACATCCTCAATCCCGAGCTCGGTAAGGCTCATTGCGTAGCTTATACAATAGTTGCCATAATAGCTTGTTCGCGGCGAGGTCGCATAGACCCTATTGCGTAGTCTGTTTTAGACTTGGTCTTACACCATTTCGTGAATATAACCATTACAACAGTATAGGCACAGTATGGCCATTACGTAGCTCGTAGGAGTGACCAATTAGCATGTTCATGTTTATAGACACTTATTCTGGACTCAGTATGGTCTGTTGCGTAGACAAGAATGGCGTGGTCATTGACTCGTTCGCTGATTGTAAGGATAAAACTTGTAACAAACACATAGTAACGAAATCATAAATTATATTAAAAAAGCAAAATATTGTTGTAGGATGCCTCATTAAAAAACCTCCCTGCGTTAGTAGGGAGGAAAAAGAGTGCATTAGTACATTCTAAATATTCTAGCGATACAACTTTAAGTGATTGATATTCAAAGGGTGCTTGAGTGCTCGAGCACTCTGATCTACCAACCTGTACGCGCCGTGGTGCCCTGTAGAAATAATCGTGTATGGGCCTTCCCAATTTGGTCCCAGCTTACCACCTGCTCCACTATTAGAGCCTTCAAATACCTTCTTGAACACTAAGTTTTTCTCCTTAAAATAATGTGGCTTTAATCGAGCATTAAAGTGCCCCCTAATCAAGCTTCCATAATGCTCTGCTCGTACTCTTTCTTGGTATTTTCGTTCATCCAGGAGGTCCAAGCAGGTTGACTTGGCTATTAGGTTTGCCTCTTCTTCATAATGGTCAATTCTGTTGCTTGGTACTATGATCTCTGCTGGAATGACCTCTTCTGTACCGTATACTAGTGCAAAGGGTGTATCTTCTGTTGTTGAGCGCAGGGTGGAGAAGTGTTGGAGAATCCCATATCGTTTGCAGAAATTGGTAAGTATTAAATTTTGGAATTGCGGATCGTTATCTGTCATTAGAAGCCTCAGAATTTCATATCGAGTTAGAATTTGATTATGGATAAAGTCACATACCTCTTGTGCGCGTGTTCAGAATAAAGCTTTGGCCTGGACCGATTTGGAGAAATAATCTACCGCGACGATAAGGAACTGCCTCTTTCCTGTAGCCATTGGCAATGGACCCACTAGATCAATTCACCATCTATTGAATGGACACAGAACAAGAACGTTCTGCATAGGTTCACTGGGTCTATGCTGTGTGGTTGCATACTCTTGGCATTTACGACATTGTTGTACAAGACTTTTCGCATCGACTACTAGCTCGAGCCAATAATACCCAGCTAGAAGGAACCGACGAATTAGTGTTCGGTGGCCACAATCAGCACCTGCTTCCCCCGAATGCTACAAAACTAATATCGAATTGGCTTCTGCATGATCCAGACATCAGAGCAATGGCCGAGTCGAACTCTTCTTGTATACAAACTCCTTTTAAAATTAGTAATCCTTTACACAAACCACATTTATATTTCCCTTAAAGGATTCGTGAACATATAGTTCGGTACGATGTGGTGTACACTATTTTGATGGCTCTTCAACTTTAATATATTGAAACTTGATATATACGTAATTAAACTTAACTAAATTTATAATGTTTAAATACAGAACCTGATAATTATTATCATAATATAATAGTTGACGTCTATTTATGTTTTCCATAGTTTGCAATTTTGTGATAAAATTATACAATCGAAATAAATGATTGGATTTCTTGAACAAGCAGTAACTTTTGTTATCATAATGGATGATGCAATAAGATTGTATTTTATATTTTTCAACAAAAGAATATTATGTTGGAAATTTGTGATTGCTAGTATATGGTTCAATTAATAAGTAATCAATTAATAAAAATAATTGAAAATTTGACCAATAGATGAAAGCTCATTATGGAGGTAATTGTGTAGATAGCGTATCAAATTTGGCCATTGCGAATTACTCTACTCAAATGTTAATGTTTCAAATTGTTTAAAAAACAAAATTAGATAAATTACTTAGTTCTTCCATAGTAGAGATTAAAGGGTCTAAATGCAATTAGAATAAAGTGTAAACATAATTTCACTTCTATATAAAGATCCATATGAATAAATATCCTTTGGTCATCGTAATTATAATTGTTTGTTTCCATATTAGTTAGAATAAAACCATTGTCTTTGGTTATTATATTTTATTTCTTTTCTTTTACAGTGAATAAAAATATTATAAATATAAAAGAATAAAAAAAAATCTCTAAAGAATAGAAGATATCTGAAGCTACAAGCATACACGAATCACAACTAGAATGTCAAACTTATCAAGTAAGTTATGTTTCCGTTTTTATAGTAGTAGGTCAATAAATATTCAATGAACTATTGCATAAATTAATTCAACGATTAAATTTAGTCTATCATAGTATGCCCAAGGTTGAAAAAATGATTATCCTCAAATATCACAGAATCTAATTATGAGCATTTTATATTCTCTATTTCATACAATTTTTTTATTTTTTTTTCGGAGGGAACCCCCAGCCACTACTCAACGATTGCGCACAGGGTACACCCTCAGTTTGACACAATAGCCTGAAAACCAACGCCAGAAGGTAAACCACACAAGGTGATAGGCTCAGCCAAGAAAGCGTATGTAGAGGGACTCGAACTCATGACCTTTGGTCACAAACATGCCTTACTCAACCAAATCGGTTACCCCCTTGGGGGTTCATACAATTATCTATATGTTAACATGTTATGTTTTTGTTGTTGTAAGTATCACAAAATATTTTTTTTACTATTCTATGTTATTTAGGATTGAATGGTCTTATATTCCATGACTTAACACTTTAAGGATTAAAAGGTTTTCTTTTTGGAGCATATAAGAAATTTATGTGTATATTTAGTTGAAGATATCATTAAATGTTGATTAAATATACAAATATCATTTAAGATATTTATACTTAGTCAAAGATATCATTCAAGGTTGATTAATTATATAAATATCATTTAAGATATTTATACGTAGTCGAACGTATCGTTTGTTTCCTAGTATTTATAGCTCTATATATACTTATGATACTTATGTAATCAATACAATATATTTAATAAAAAAAAATTATTTTTTTATCAACTACATTAGTAATTTTGGCATTTTTTATAGCCCGTCCCATTGGATAGTTTTAATCTTGATTTTTGAGAGTCTAAGTAGTCATATTCTAATGAATACTGATTTACCATCCTATAAAAATATTTTTGCGGCAATTTAGCGTGCGGAAGTACGTTGAAAATTCATTCCACATACTATTACTGTTAGTCCTCCTGACATACGTACATATATTGTTCGCTCACTCTCTGATGAAAAATCTTGCAAGGAAAACACTCTGATTTGAAATATCATCATTCTCTTTATATTAGATACACTATTGATTATTTCTGAACTCTTCACCCAAAAATGACTCCTAATTTTTCCAAAGATCAAAAGAGCAGAAGATACCAAAAATGATTTCATGATCATAAGACTCATTTGGTTACGCACTCCACTAACTCATTTTATTCTAATCTAATTTATTTACTTAATGATTTTGCAAATTATTTACAAGACATGCATGGTCATAAGAAATTCTAATAAATAGTTTTTAATCAAGGAACATATCAGTCTGATGAACTTCTTAGTGTTTTGCTAGTTTTTAGCTGATGGAAATTCTGGCACAAATGATCTGATTACTTTTTTTACTACATTAAAGATTAATAGTTTGCATGAATTATGGATTATTGATTCTAGGCCATATATCATATGTTAAACAAATTAACCCATTTTTATACATTTTATTCATTTTCTATCCTTTCATTTATTTATATGGAAAATGGAAAAGATGTTTATATAAAGTATGATGTTCAGTATGTCATGTTCCCATTTCAGTTTCTCAATGTTCGCAAACTAACATCCTCACTTAACTGTGAAGTTATATTCACTCCATACATAGTTATTTTATACGACCATGTCAACAATGAATGATTGGTAAAGGATTTCATTTGCATGAACTCTATTATTTCTCCTATAATTCTAAAGTTACCAAAGGATTTCAGATTGTTTATTATCCAATAACTTGGCATCTTTTATGGTATTCATCATCTCTCATATCCTTCAAAAATTATTTTTAGAAAAATAATTCATATTCTAGTAAAACAATTCTTGATTATGATATATATCATTTTAAAGTCTTTTAGGCTTTTTTTTAATTCATCTTTGTCTCGAAATACTTAATCATTTAAAATTGAACCTTCAGATATTTATGCACCTGTTTTATTTTCTCTTGATAGATTTAAATATTTTATAGCCTTTATTAATGTTTACTCTTGAGTTACTTGGGTGTACTTACCTAAACAAAAAATTGATGTATCCGATTTTTTAAAGATGTTTATATGTTGGTTAGTACCCAATGTTTGGCTCATGTTAAAAAAAATTGATCTGAAAATTACACAGAATATATGTCTTATGGCATGAAAAAAATATATGATTTTTAATGGCATATTGCATCTAACTAGATGTATTATTACACCTCAACCATATTGCATGACTATAAATGTGACTAGAGATTATTCATTGGTTATTGTCCAAACAATTATATATGACTAAAGATGTCTGGTTTGTTGAACACCTTCCATATTTTATCACCTTTCAATGAAACTATCTCAAATTAGAACACTGAACACTGAAATTTATCACTCAAGATTTACCTCTCAATGAAACTATCTCAAATTGAAACACTGAACATTATGATGATCAATTGGATACCATTGGTTCTTCTTTCAATGAAGCTAATATCGAATCACCCGAAAAAATATTTTTCTATGCACAAGGTATCTTCCAGACGTAATTCTCTACGGACGTGTCATCCTCTAAACAAAATCAGAAGATTGTGTTTCCCATACAGTCAGGTACCATATCACTGATGTTTTATCATACATTGGACTATCACTTTTGCATACAACCTTCCTTACAGCTATATCAAGCATTCTTGAGCTAAAAATCAAAAACCTAAATCTCAAGCTGTTTGGAAAAATTATATTCATGAAGAATTAAATATGTTTATTGAAAATTAAACTTGGACTATTATGTCTCTTCTCCCGATAAAGCATGTAGTTGGTAGATGTTGTATATTTAAAAATAAATTCAACTCTCTTGATATGCATAAAAAATGTCTTGTTTCTTAATGTTTCACTGAGAAGTTTCATGTCGATTACAATAACATTTTTTATCTCGTAGATAAGATGAACATGGTACTACTTCTTTTATATATTGATATGAATAACACATGGTTTTCATTTCAGATATACGTAAAAAAAATGCTTTCTTGTACGGCGATCTTGAGAAAGAAGTGTTTATGAATCTTTCTCTTAGGTATCCTCAAAGTGAAAACTCAAATTTTGACTTTATGGACAAATTTATGGTTTGAAATAAGTTCATCGTACATAGAATTCTAAGTTGAACTATGCTCTTGAATATATTGGTTTTAGTAGAAGATCACCTTATTCGTTTCTTTATGTTTGTGTTATTAATATACGTGTATGATCTTATTATTTTCGGGAATAATATTAATTTTATTCATCAGTTAAAAACAAAACATCAACACCAATTTTTAATCAATTTATTGGTTCATTAAATTAATTTGTTGGTAATACTATTCAAAATTCTAACAAAGGGTTATTCCAATTTGAGTTATGCTTTTGAATATCTTTGTTTTAGTATAAGCTCATGTTATTCGTCTCTCTATGCCCATGTTGGTTCTACTTAAAAACTCATGGTATTGATATACGTGCATGATCTTATTATTACCGGGAATAATATTGATTTTATTGATCAGCTGAAAATGAAACATCAACTCCAATGTTTAATCAATACTGTTAGGATGGCGACCAAAGTTCCACATCCCACATCGGTAAAACATGGGAAGGATCAATGGTATATAAGTGAGAACATACCTCAACTAGTATGAGACCTTTTGGTAGTGGACCAAATGCAAAGCCGTGAGGGCCTTCGGGTGCCAAAGCGGACAATATCATCCTGGTGTCGAGATCGGTTGTGTTCTTACTTATATACGGAGGCGGAATATGCGGACCGGACCTCTAATTCACAACACCCATATTCCCAGCACGTGGTATCAGAGCGTCAGGCCCAGACGGAACGCGATGGTGGTAATATTCTCGGCGGAGGTCGAACATGATAAACCAGTAGTCATGCTCAAGGTGAATGATATACTCTATACATCCTAGTTCGGAGCGTCCATGACTCATCAAGCGGTAGTACTTGATTGGAGTGGATAGTGGAGCTAGAGCGTCCATGACTCATCAAGCGGTAGTACTTGATTGGAGTGGATAGTGGAGCTAGAGCGTCCATGACTCATCAAGCGGTGGTACTTGATTGGAGTGGATAGTGGAGCTAGAGCGTCCATGACTCATCAAGCGGTGGTACTTGATTGGAGTGGATAGTGGAGCTAAGGAACAAGCGCAGAATGGTCGAGTGAGTAGATAGATCCGCTGTAAAAGCTCTATTGCTCAGGTGGATGAGCATTCTCTGATTAGAGTGAGCGGATGAAAGTCAATTGAGAGGAGGCTAAGTGGTACTTTGTTCGAGAGGAGGATTTGTTAAGGTGGCGACCAAAGTCCCACATCCCACATCGGTTAAACATGGGAAGGATCAACGGTATATAAGTAAGAACATACCTCAACTAGAATGAGGCCTTTTGGTAGTGGACCAAATGCAAAGCCGTGAGGGCCTTCGGGTGCCAAAGCGGACAATATCATACTAGTGTTGAGATCGGTTGTGTTCTTACTTATATACGGAGGCGGAATATGCGGACCGGACCCGCATATTCCCAACAAATACTTTTTTTTATTAATATGATAGCTTCTAACAAAGAGTTATTTCTTTACCATCGTAAATACATTATAGAGTTTCTTCAAAATGCTGAGATGGTACACATGAAACTCGTTGACACTCCAATGATGAAAAATTATGGTTGGCTTTTACAAGAAAAGCCATTGAATCACCTAGTTATTATTAAAATATTGTGAGAAAGCTCATCTACTTGACTATTATACGATCGAGTTTTATGTTTGTAATTAGTTTTGTTATTCAACATATGCACGTAGCCGACTTTCGATGTCTACGTATGTTAAAGCGCATCATTCGATATATGAAGGGCGTAATTGATCGTAGGAATAGTTCATAGAATATGGTGATTCTGATTGGGTTGGTAATGCAATTGATCATCGTTCTACTAGTTGTTATTATATATTTGTTTGCGACAATCTGGTGTCTTATAAAAGTAAAAAAAAAACACGTGATCGCGCGATCAAGCGCAAAAAATGAGTATCACGTGATGACTACCGCAACATACGAGCTCGTATGACTTCATAGTTTTCATGTTTATCAAGCTTGTTCAAGAACTAGTCCTAGGATACGCTTTTGTGATAATCAGGTTGTAATGTACGTTAGTTTCTAATCTTTAACTATATGAAATAACCAAACACATTAAAACGAATTATCACTTCATTCGTCATTTAAATTAATTGAGACTTTACATGTGTGTCTTAATGACCAAATAGTTGATGTGTTCACCAAAACTTTATCGTCTACTTAGTCCTACGAGTTTTTGAATAATTTTATATTCATAAATATTATGGATCCAGCAAAGGAGTATCGGAACATTAGTGAATATTTTGTGTATATTTAATCAAATATATCATTTAATACTGGTTAAGTATTTAATACTGGTTAAGTGTATAAATATTTTTTAAATATATATATAGTTAGTTAATAATATCTTCAAAATTAATTGTATAAATATCATTTATGAATATTTATATTTAGTCAAACATATTATTTTATTTTGTAATAAATAAAATTATATATATATATATATGATATTTGTGTAATAAATATAATATGTAAATTTATTTTTCAATATAAAAATAACTTGTCATTGTTTATCAATTTTGAAGAAAATTAAAACATTTTGAAAATAATAATCATTTATTTAGATTCTCAATCATCAAAAAGTAAATATTTATAATCTTGATGTTTGGTTAATTTAAAATAAAAAACAATAGTAAATATTTTACTCTTACTTGGTTTCTCTCCCATGCATATTTATGATAAACATATTAGGCTATATGTTAAGCTATAAATTATTGATGTTTGGTCAATTTTAAATAAAAAATAATAGTAAATATTTTACTCTTACTTGGTTTCTCTCCTATGCATATTTATGATAAACATATTAGGTTATATGTTAAGCTATAAATTATTTTGTTTTCATAACATTCGAATTTTGCTTTGCTGCTCTATTTGATAAAAAGAGGATGCAATATTCTTTTATTTTGAATTCAAAATTGTATATCCCACATAACCTACATTTTAAAAAGTAATCTCAAATTTTTGAGAAAATTCAGCTTAAAATTCTGGAGCTTAAACTGAATTTCAACATATGTAAATATAAAAATGTTTTTAATTAACAAGAATAAAAAAACTCCAAACAGATGATATTTATCAAATTTCGGGCATGCCCTCACTAAAATAACGTTTGGAGAAAATTGATATGCGGGTAGTTTTCGCTTTTCCTTAGTATAGAAAAGATAAGATATGATGATTTGGTGCAAGACTTGCTTATTTAAGCTACGGTGTCAAGATTCCTTTTGGTCAGAATAAGAAATGTGGCAGCAGAATACATGTAAATAAAGAAATGATTGCGTTACTAAAGGGAGCCATGACTATCAATTATCCATCTCTGGTGCAGTCTTATTGGTTTTCTAGTCTTTTTTGGATAAACAGTCAAGCTTGCTATCTAGCCTACATGACATGGTAGATAGATGCCCTTTTCTTTTCCTGTTTACTTCCAATCATTTGTTGGACCGATTATTGTATATGGGTTTATGGAGTACATGGAAAATGGTATGAACACTATCCTGTAAATAGGTTTCTGTAAGCAAGTATCATTCTAGAGTAGGCTGGAAATTGGAAACCGGATAGATAAAGCCGGATCGGTAACAACCGGCCCGAATCTTAATTTGCGGTTAGTTTTAAATACCGAAATCGATAAATATTGAAATAATAAAATGGTTCAGAACCGAACCAATTAATTTGATGAACTTCTAAAAATGATTCGGAACTAAACCGATAAATTGATAGAACCGGAACCAAACCAATAAAATCAATACAAAATCGAATAAAATTATTAATTTGATTTTTTAAACAAAAACAATTTGTATACATTATATTACCAAAATAATTACGTAACGACTGATTCATAAAAATTTGAAAGGTTAACTGTTAAATATTATTTTTATATCATTTATTAAAATTTAATTTTTTAATATGATCAAACCTGACCAATTACATATTCCATCCAAATCGAACCAAAACAAAATGTACAGATTCCAATCCAATCCAAACCAAACTAAAATCGGATCAAACCGAACTGGACAAGGTGCAACCGAACCAAAAATTAAACGGTATAATATGAATCTACAAATTAAAACCATAAATTTTATAGTCTTGTCCAATTTAGGCCGAACAATAAAATAACGTTTGGTCATATCAAAATCCGAAGCTAATCGGACACATCAAACATTGTTTTAATATATATTGAGTAATAATTTTGATTATATCTCTTACTCATTTATAAGACTTTTAAACATTTTGATTAGTTTTCCAAATAAAATGACAAACTGCGTATGTTGTAGAAGGACTCGAACTTATGATTTTTTTATCACAAACACGTTTTACTTAACCAAATTGATTGCCTTGTAGGCACTAACTTTTAAACATCTTTGATTTTATTTGTACGGGTTGTTTCATGATGTAAAACTAAACATAGGGTGGAGCTATTTCTTCCATAAGATCTATTATTTCCTCCATTTTAAATTTTTAATAAAACACTGAACATTTGTTTTTACCTTCTTGCCCTTTATTTACTTTCTAATTTATAATTTGATGTCACTATCCACTATTAAACCCTTATTACAACAATCACATAGATAAATTAGAACCAACATATATGATTTAACTTCTAAAATTAAACCCTAAGAACATAAAAAATCAATTATTTTTAAGATTAGTCACAAAATTATATGTTTTTTAAAAAGAAAACATGTAGTTCCGAGACAACCACTCCGAATAACATATTTTTTTTAAAAGCATGTGATTCTGAGTTAGGAACTCAGAATCACATATAATATTTTAAAAAAAAACCCAATCAACATACACTAATCAAACCATAAAAAATCTATATTTTGAAATATACAAGAAAGAAACAATTAAACCTTAAAATTGATATTAAAAACGATTAAACTAGTAACTCGATTAAACGAACAAGTTTTTTTTCTGCATATACAGTTCCTATAACTCATTATGCAAAAAATCACAGATTTAAAAAGAGATTTTATTCGATATGTCAACCCATATATTTAAAATAAAAATAAGATTAACGATAAATTTTTATCTTTGGAACTCTAGAAACTGCTTTAAAATTGTTTGGTGGCTAGAGTTTTTTAGGGTTAGAAGAGAAGAGGTGAAGGTGGATAGTTACCGTAGAAATTTGGGTTTTTGGTGTAAAATTAAAACAAAGATAAATTAGGATTTTCCTTTATGGAGGAAATAACAAGATGGAGTTTGTGTTATGAATAATGGAGCAAATAATAAATTTTATGGAGGAAATAGCTTAATCCTTAAACATAACTCTTGTATTCAATTTATCAATTTTATATATTTATTACCAATATAATTGTTATCAATTCATATTTGAAACAAAATTTATTATGAATTTGAATCATTGTTATTATTAGTTTGGTATGATCCCGTTTGATTCGCCTATATTTTATTTTGTACAAATTTATAACAATTCAGCTATAACTATGAAAATTATAGTCCATATAGGATTCGGATATATATATATATATATATATATATATATATTTGGTTAGTCCAATCCAACCCGGTCCGAATATATTAAAGGGTTATTTTCATTATAATACTAAAATAAGTTTCTAATCTAATTTTAGTCTCTCCTAAAATGCTTATTTTTTATGGCCTAAAATAAATCTTTTAAGTCATTTTAATAAATATATACTTTACACTTACTCCTTTACTAACCCTTTTTGTATTATAATCCAGTAACTTCTAACAAAATATAAGTTTTCTTTTTTTTTTCTTTTTTTTGTAAAGTTCGTATCTTTTGATTTATAATTCTAAAATAAATCTGAAAGCACCGTTGTGTTTATGGGACCAATCAAACAATTGGTCTATATGATATGTTTCGAACAAAAAATTAAAACGGTTAAAAAACAAAAAGCTAATACTATTAAAATTTTAAAATTACTAATTATCAGTTTTAAGTTTTATAATACTACTAATTAGCAGTTTTAAGAGTTTTATATAGTTCAATTAGGTTTTAACAGTTTTAATTCGTAGCAGTTTTAAAACTCCTAAACAAAGTTTTTTTAACAGTTTTAAAAAAAATTCAAAACATATCATTTGCACCACTTGTTTAATTTGTCTTGAGAAAATAAACACAACCGTGATTTCATAAATTTTTTTGAATTATATTTAAAAAGATACGGATTTTTTAAGAAAAAGAAAAAAAACTACTTTTGTGTTTAGAAGATACGGTAGAATATTACAAACCAAGGGTATTAGAGTATTTTGTCTGGTGCTTGGTACCAAATTTTAATAGGGATCTTATTTGGTATTAAATATGGGAGTCACCCATGTTAAATATATAAAAGATATAAATAATAATAATGATATATAAAAACAAACTACTAATTATTAAAAAAAATATTTTCTAAAAATACATTAAATTTATTTTTTTAACAACTACCGATAAGATTAAATATTATATTCAATAATATATTTACTAATTAGGTTCTTCGTTAAACTAAACTTATAATAATAATTTACTATTAGTCTTTATTATGTGACCTAACATTATGTTATTTTGTTAGGTTCGTCAACAAAAGTAATAGCACACTTGGAACGACATTTCAAAAGTTTTTTTCGATGAATTTAAAATTAAAGATGAAACTGAAAACATTGTGATAAATGGTGGTGATTATTAATAAACTATTAAAAACTTTAAAAAATGTTTGTGTTTATTGTAATGTACTATTTCATATTATATAATACATATTTTCGGTTGTTTGTTTTGTTAAAGATTTATGTTTATTTAGTTGAGTAACATTTAATTATGTTTGTTTTGATTTAAAAAGTTTATATCTTAATTTTTGTTTAAATTAAAAATAAATTCAAATTTGAGATGGATTCGGATCGGATCAGACAGGACCGACCAATCCAAATAGTGTTTGCGGGCCGGATAAAGTTGATCCGTAAATATTTATGGATCAGTTTCGGATTTGAAAATATTAACCTCGCTGCAGGTCGGACTATATTAGAGTTCAAGTAAAGCAAAAGACGTACTCGCTGCAGGTCCAAACCCGATCCATTGTTATCCTATATATATAAATATATGTTATATGGTCTGTTGGATAATTAGTCGAAGATAATTAAGACTCCGTAAAAAAAATATTTTTTAGATATTTATTTGAGGAAACTACCCATAAATACCTAGTCAACTATCAAATACCAAAATGGTACCCACTTTTGGACTAGTTCTATAAAATACCTAAAACTATATTTTAGACAATAATACCCTCTAGGGCATAAAAGGGGTTCTTTTGGTTGAAACCTACTTTTTTCACCTTCTAATCTGACTTTTGGGTTCCAATTCCCTCCACTTTCACATTTCTAAATTTGAGGAAAGAGCAACACGTAAAAGGAGAGCGAACCAAAAACACAATTTTGAACCGAAACTTGCCGGCATCAACCGTCGACGGTAACCGTTCCAGCCACCATAACTTGTGACTCGATAACGATCATTCCATCTGCTCGACCTTCGTCGACCATCTACCGGGTTCTACTCCGTCGAACAGGTACGTTCTAGTATTTGAAACCAGAGTACTAGATTTTGTCGAACATATACGTTTGAGTGATTCGAACTATAATTACTGTCTCATTTAGTCGATTTCTTTGTTAGACATTCGTACTGTCTTTTTGTTTCGATTTTGTCGCCGGAGTACTGATGGTCCTTCAGTTATAACTATAGAACGGTTCTCCTTTTTCCGGTGCGATTTTTTGGTTTGGTTTACAGTACGGAGTTAGTGTTACTTCATGTTGTTGAAATACGTCAGTCGTACATAGTGTTACTCAAGTGTAAGTAGTTAGACATGGTTGGATGGAACTGATTAGTTATTGTTAGTGGCGATAGTGCAGTCCGACAATATCGATGATACTGGTTACTTGTTGTTTGGACTACAATCGCAATGGCTGGTGGTGTAAGTACGAATGTCTAGCAACGTTACAGAGTTGAGGTATTTTTTTGTGCATATGCAGAGATATTGTACTGATCTAGCAATGTGGACCATATTTTTGGTCGTATCTAGCAATGTCTGCCACTAGTTTACTGTCAGCACTGTACGTCTAGCAATGTAGACTTGAAATTGGTCACGTCTAGCATTGTAGCAATGAAGTAAGTTCGATGTTCTTGTCAAGTTAGTTGCACCAGTGCTGTGTTCGATTGTTAATGTATATGGTCGCTACTTAGTTTTATTGTATAATTGTTTGATGGGTGAAATAGATATTACTATGGGATTGTTGTTGCTATTACTACGTAGTTTTCAAATGGGAATGTTTGCAGGGAAACATGACTAAGACATGAGTATTCTACAGATCAGGGTTGGTAAGCATAATCAACCTACTAAGACGGGATATAATTAGATCTGAACACATAGAGGCTGATAGAGGAGAATGGAACTGCTAGTAGCTACAACCCACTGTTGCCGTGGAGCAAACACATTCCAGATAAGACGCAAAAGACATCATTCAGAAAGGATATGATCCTGAAAAATACGGAAAGGAAATGCCCGCCGAAACAAGAGCTGAAATATTTAAGCATTTCCTCAATGATACAAATACAAACAGACGATCGTAGTATGTAATTCATCTTTTGGGAGCAGGATATATGATTCATTAACAAAGGATGCTCGTATTAGACAATTACACTGAACTTATTAACAAACTTTTGTTTTACTAGCAATTTTTATAGTATTTTAACCAAGGGAAATGTTTTTCTAAACTACCTTGGAAGATCCTCCTTTTGTTGTATGTTTAAATTTCTCATCACCGTTACATCCTTCAATGTTATATCTAGCAATGCCTATATTACATATCTATGAGAGTAATATTCAAGTATGGGTAGAACGCCTATATATCGTATCTATCAGACTATTATGTAGGCATCTAGCAATCCTTATATATCATATCTATCAGACTTATACTCAGGTAACAAGCAATGTTTATATTTCATATTTATCAGACTATTAAAAAGACATCTAGCAATGTCTATGTATCGTATGTATCAGACTTATACTAAAGTATCTAGCAATGCCTAAATTTTGTATCTATTACATCATTATTCACGTATCTAGCAATGTCTATATGTCGTATCTATAAGAGTAATATTCAAGTATCTAACGATGTCTATATATCGTATCTATCAGAGTAATATTCAAGTATCTAACAATGCCTATATATATCGTATCTATCAGACGTAAACTCAGGTAATAGGAAATGTTTACATTTCGTATCTATCAGAATATTATCATGTATCTAGCAGTGTCTATATGTCGTATCTATCAGAGTAATATTCAAGTATCTAGTAATGTCTATATAGCGTGTCTATCAGAGTAATATTCAAATATCTAGCAATGCCTATATATCGTATCTACTAGACGTAAACTCAGGTAATAGGCAATGTTTAAATTTGGTATCTATCAGACTATTAATCACGTATCTAGCAATGTCTATATGTCGTATCTAGCAACTATATAGTGATGCATCTAGCAATGTCTATATTTCGTATCTATCAGGATTAGACTCAAGTATCTATCAATATCCATATGTCGTATCTATCAACTAAGATGTGATACATCTAGCAATGTCTGTATATCGTATCTATCAGACTTAGACTCAAGTATCTATCAATGTCGAATATGTCATATCTATCAACTAAGATGTTCAACCAATCGCAATGTATGTATGTTTTAAATTTCAAATAATATATATCTAGCATTGTTTAATAGGCGTAAATCGCAATGACATATTAATGATGGACCAGCTATATTACTGGACTGATAGATAGGTTTATTGGTGGACGAGTAAATTAAATGAGATCGAAATGACAGTTAACTACACCCATCATAGATTAAAAGTAAATGTTTTAATCCTATTGGTTAGCTTGAAAGTTGAAAACACAAAGGTAGATGAGTTGAATCATTACATGCATTAATTAGACGTGTAAAATTAAATTTTTGAAATTAATTATAGTTGCAAGATGGGACGTAGCCTTGGGCATTGCGTTTCGCTATAAGTAGGGGCCGGTAGTTTAGCCTATTCATCACTAGTTCGTTGGTTATGCGATGTTTCTTCAAACAGTTGAACGGGTTGTTTACGTTTAATTGCGGAGCCTTTATCAGTAACTCGTTCTTCGATATGAAAACTAACACTCTTGAGACGCTCAACTTCAAGGTAACATTCCAACCCAATAAAATCGGTCTCCTTATTAAAGAAACAATTATTCTGAGCACCACAAGAATAGTTAATGCTGTAGTTGCCTCTAACAGGACTCTGCCATGTTTCCTCAACGTACTGTTGCAAAGACTCGAAATTTTCGAATTTGGACAGCGGAACAATAGTTGTTTCGTCACCAATTTTGAAAATGCAAACTTTTGGTTTCGATATTGTGTACCCTGAGTTGTACAACAACTGAATGTGTTACAGAGTTAAAACATGTAGAAATGATATATGTTTGAAGGTATCTATCAATGTCTCCTAACTACAATCGTAATGTAGGTACACTAATGAAGCATCAATGAACCCGAATCGCAATGTCAATACTCACATCTAGCAATCACGGTATACATGCATAAATCACAATACCATATATCATATATAGGTAGAATCGCAGTGACAAAATAAGTGCAGCCTACCAAGAACTATGTCAATCTAGAAATCACAACATAAATTACTACACATAAATCGCAACCTCTATCCTAACTGACAACACAACAATCGCAACCTATGATACATAGTTGGAAAAGTACAGTTTCTTACCGGAATGTAAACGGAGCCTGTATCGATCCTTTGTTTCGACCGGAAACAGAAACTAAACGATTTTCTGCCATTAACCTACATTAGCTACGCTAGTGAATATATTGTTAAGATTGAAAATGGAAAAAACAAGAATGAAGTTGCAAAATCACGACGATACTGACCTGTAGTTCTATTTCGGAACTGTTGCACCAGCGAAGTTGACGGTAACCTAACGGTGTACCGGACCAGCTAGGAGATTGAGTCGACGGAGAATGACGCCTGGAGGTCAGTGGTCTGAGGAGGAGACGGAGAATGAAGGTGGTTAGTTAAGTCGATCGTTTCGGTCACCGGTGATCGGAACGTTGTTTGAGGTCGTTAGATATGTCGCCGGTGGTTAGTTAGGCTCGCCGGAATAAGTGTTATCACGACAAGGAATTTTAAAATGAAGAGATGTTCTTGAAAAATGGGTTGTTTGTTAGGTTAGGAGAAAGGAGAGAGAGAGTGTGTAATAAATTCAAAACTCAAAATTCAAAAGTAAAGAGAAGGTATGGTAGCAAAAAATGGTCTCTTTTTTCACAAATTAACCCTTATATACTAGATTGAGGGTAATTATGGTATTAAAATTAAATTAGGTATTAAAAGTGGATATGTTTATTGAGGTGGGTATTAAGTAAGCATTAACCCATTTTTGGGTACTAGATAGTAATAGGTTTGACCAAAAGGTACTTAGTGTGTCATTTCTCTATTTATTTATCTTAGATTGAGATAATAAGTATAGATAATATTTCGGGTTTAATTAATATATTATCTACTTTTTATTTATTATATATATTAATTCAAATGATTATCTTTAGATGGACATAATTAAGTATGGATAATATCTTATGTTTAGATGATATATTACCTACTTTTATATATATATATATATATATATATATATATATATATATAATAAAAGATCAAATATCGAGTATCACATTTTTATCCTTTTATTTTTTATTTTGATTCATATTTCGATCTAGTGAATCCATATTAGTGAGTTTAATTATTTGGATTTGTCTTAGTAAACAGGAGAAGAATAGTTTTGGAGAGAGAAACACAAGTGTTCAAACTTAGAAATCCAACCATTTTATTAATTTAGTTCTAGTTTTTATAGAGAGACAAAAGACTCAACTTATAACTCAAAGTAGTTATACAAAAAGGGTAAATTACACACATAGTCCTTGACTAAAAGACATAATTATTTAATCCTCCTCTAACTTTACCATCTGTTACATAATGTTTTATTATTTACATTTTAGTCCCTGAATTACCATTTCCTTATCAGTAACCCCTTTAGTTCTAAAGTCAATAAATGAATGGGGACTAAATAACTAACTTCGAATTTAAGCAAAAGCGATAATGATTTTTTCTTCCGTAATCCGAAGTAAACCAACGAATCTGTTTCATTCGTTCTTCGGTGCATTGAATTGTTTCCACATATAATTATCCTCTTTTGTTAACGTTTGAAGTAAAATTAATAAGCTTAAGTATCAAATTTGTTTTCAAATCGAATCATGACTCCCTAGTTGCTAGGCCTACACCTAAACCCCTAGCATAGCAGGTGTCGAACTCTTAATTACGTTACCGTTTCAAATTTTTCCTAATCAACACAAACCCTTTCTTCTTCTGAACACGCCTTCTTTCCTTTTATAAATTCATTTGCCTCTTATTTTTTTATCCACAAACAAAATTTCTTGAGAGAGAAAACGCAAAAATGTCTCATTCTCATTTGATAACTTTACCGGCTTCTTCAAAATTTATTGCTACCTTTACCGGAAAATTCATACTTTCCGATCAACCTTCAATCTGTTTATGAGAAAAAACCAAAATCCAGATGATCCAAGGCCAGAATTTCCAAAAAACCTAAATCCCAAACACCAGACAATAATATTGTCTTCGCAGCTTACGATTACTTCTGCATCAGCGAAAGGGCAGAATAATATAGAGTTGTTGGGTTGATTAGCAACGCTCCTCCTGGAACGTCCACTTCAGTCATTTACTACAGTAATTTGTATCCCGCTAAAGCTCATGTCTTTTCACCTTCACATATTACAGAATAGATTCATTCTTCCAAAACTCGAATGCCCAGAACACCTCGAATTTCTACTTCTCTTACTAAATCACCACCTCAACTTAGTAGTGAATCAAGCAAATCTGCTTTGAAACAATCCGTAGCAACCCTTTCCTCAACTTATCCCCCACAAGCTCCTATAAAAATAACTTTTATAGCCATGGAAGATGATGTGTTGCATGACTTTCTCGAAGTTAGAAAGGTTTATCTTAGGATATGTTGCATGAATTTCTCAAAGAAAGGTGATGGTCGTCTATTCTTTACCATTGTTGATAGTTGCCAACATATTTTGGGTGCATTCATTTTTTGCAGCAGTGACAGCAAGTTAATTCTCATTCTCAAAATTGGTCTTCAACGCGGATATCTCATCGGTCAAGGTTTTCTTTTCTTCTTCAATTTTGGTAAGAGAATTTTGAAGCTCATCTGATTTTTTCTTTTCAGCACCCAAGTCCTTAAGATGTTTAGCCTTGAGTCGATCTCTTTCTTTATGATGTGAAGTATTTAAATTTTCTTTCTCAATTCAGTGATGGTCTCGTAAATTCCCTTTGACAAATAGAAGTCCTCTGATTAAGTTAGACCTTTCCATTTAGAATCCATGAAATTGATTCTTCACGTGATTCCGAATTTTTCCCTCAAGTGTTTTTCAGCTTCGTAAGATCATCTGTAATAGACCATATATTTAGCCATTTTCTTCAGATAAGTTTGAGAAGCTTCGATTTCTTGAGTAGGTGTTTTGGCTGCAGCATTAAGATCTGAAAACGATTGAACTGCAGCGAGAACATCTCGGTTTGGTGCGACAAGAGGAAAAACCACTGGACTAGGCCGAGGAATGAGATCCAAAGATGTTGTAGGAGCAGAAGGAACAATGATTTCATGAGATGCTTCGGAGGCAGAGGTTTTGGATCTTCTACCAAATTTGTGTAGATGAGTTTGAACATCTTGAATGATAGGATCTTCTTCTCTAGTAAATTCTTGTGTTTCATCGAAGTTGATGAAACTGTCAGGGTCAAAGTGATCATCACATTGATTATCTTCTACAGCAATTGCAGTATCTATTCCAGTTGTTTCCTCTTCCTTTTGAGGGCTTTGTTGAGGACTTTGTTGATTCCCAACATTTATGAGTTCATCGTCTTCAGATGATATGTCTTTGATGGTCGTAGTTGTCTTTTTTGTTTCTTTTTCTTCTGTGGACTGGTGGAACTTTTACTTTTCGAAGGTGTAAAAGTCTTTTTCTTTTTTGGATAAAGTTCTCCCTATGTTCCTTTTTTGATGGTCGAAAGTGTGCTTTTATTTGTTTTTGTTTTTGCGTGTTTAGGCTTCGGGTTTGTTGAAGGGCTAGCATCAGATGTACTAGTTTCCTTTTTGTTCTTTTTTTGGTTTTTTCTTCTGAGGTAGGTGACTGTCTGATCTGTTGTGAATAGGTAAGAATACCTTGCAATCGGGATGGACTAATCTTTTTCAAGCTTGACGAGGGTTAGTTTGTTCCATCAAATTTTTAGGAGAAAATGCTCCAGGTGTGATCGGAAATAAATGATTGTTGAGAAAATCGATTGGTTGGAAGGTTGTGTGGAAAGCATTGTTCCACTCTGCTTCAGCCCAGACGGCGAGTTTAATGAATATTTCTTTGGCTCTTGTTCGATGAATGATATCTCGCCTCAGACTTTCTAATAAGAACATATAAGTTGGTAGTAAATAAGGGTAACAACAATTTTAAAAAAATAAGAGTATTACTTACGGGTGCTCCTCAACACGAGGTTTAATCTCGATGGATTGGCTTCAGATAGTTTTTTTACCGTTTTCCCATGCTCCGGATAGAGATCAGCTCATCTTTTTTATAGTCTAAGGGTGTTTCCCCTTTTTTGGGAAGACAAAGGGTAATGTTGTCTCTCATTACCCATTTTTTTTTCAAATCTGATGCTTGGCTCTCTTGATAGTATATATATTAAACGTTTTCAAGGCAAAAATATAATCAGCATCAAGAGATCTTAAGTTCTCACCAATTTTTGCTATTTCTTCATCGGATATAGTAATCAGAGCCTTTTTTTTCTTGGTTTGCGAACCTTTTTCTCTGTAGCATTCTCTAATTCTATTGAGATTTCCTAATTGGAATCAGCTTCATTGTCTGAAAGAGTAGTATCAGAATCAACTTCATCTGCTTATGACGCCTCATCTCTCAGTTGTGGAGGGTTCTTCGAGGGACTTTGTTGAGATACTGAGGCTTTCTCAACAATTTCCCTCGGGGGAGGAGATTTGGTAGAAGGATTTGATGTAGCATCGGCATCATCTCTCATGGCTATAAAAGTTATTTTTCTAGAAGCTTGTGGGGGATAAGTTGAGGAAGGGGTTGCATCGGATTTTTTCGAAGTAGATTTGTTTGATTCACCACTAATTCGAGGTTATGACGTAGTAAGAGAAGTAAAAAATTCGAGGTGTTCTAAACGTTCGAGTTTTGGAAGACTGACTCTCTTCTGTAATAGGTGAAGGTGAAAATATAGGAGCTTCAGAGGGATCAAAATTATCGTATTAAATGAATGAAGTGAACGTTCCGCGAGGAGCATTGCTAATCAACCCATCAGCTCTATATTCTTTTGTCATTTCACTGATGCAGAAGTAATTGTAAGCTCTGAAGACAAGGTTGTTGTCTGGTGTTGGGGATTTAGGTTTTTTGGGAATTCTGGCCTTGGATCTTTTGGATTTTTAATGTTTACTCATAAACAAATTAAAGGTTGATCGAAAATTATGAATTTTCCGGTGAAGGTAGCAAGAAAGTTTGAAGAAACCGGTAAAGGTAACAAAGGAGAATGGGAGTATTTTACGTTTTCTATCTCAAGAAATTTTGTTTGTGTATCAAAGAATGAGAGGCAAAAGAATTTATAGGAAGAAAGAAGGTGTGTTCAAAAGAAGAAAAGGTTTTTGTTGATTTGGAAGAATTTGAAACAGTAACGTAATTAAGAGTTTGACATCTGTTATGGTAGGGGTTTAGGTGTATGCCTAACATCTAGGGGGTCATGATTCGATTTGAAAACAGATTTGATACTTAAGTTTATTGATTTTACTTCAAAAGTTAACAAAAGAGGATAATTATCTGTGGGAACAATTCGAGGCACCCGGAACGAATGAAAAGAATTTGTTGGTTTACTTCGGATTACAGAAGAAAAAGTCATTATCGTTTTTTCTTAAATTCGAATTTAGTTATTTAGTTCTCATTCATTTACTGACTTGAAAAGTAAGGGGGCAACTGTTAATCAAATGGAAATTCAGGGACTGAAATATAAATAATAAAAATTATGTAAGAGATTGTAAAGTTAAAGGAGGATTTAGTAACTATGTCTTTTAGTTAAGGACTAAGTGTGTAATTTATCCTTTTTGTATAACTAACCAGAGCTAAACTACTAAAGGGGTTGGATTTCTGGGTTAGAACACTTGTATACTTTAATTTTCTCTCTTTAGAATATATTCCCCTCTCTAAAACTACTATTATCCTGTTTACTAAGGTAAATCCAAATAATCAAACTCACCACATCTGAGATTTGAGATTAAACGTCTTGAGGACAACATATATCAGGTAAAGATGACGTTGATGATTCCAATAAGAGGGATCACTACCAAAATATCACCAACCGTTGTAAGCTCTTCTTCCAAACTAAAGGTGCTGAAAACAATGAGATATGTTATCAAGGACCATCGTCTTTGCCACAATTGGATAATCAAAACCATAACCTCAAAACATGATAATGAGAAGAAGAAGAAGCACGTGTCGGCGTAAAATCCACTAAACATTAGCAAAATGATAATTTGAGGGCTTAAACCATTCCACAAACAGGTGTCCAACCTGAAACGAGTGTATACTGGGCTATTCCAATGTCTCCAATAACTTTGTAGAAAAACTACTAATTTCTGGCAGCACACACATAGGGGACCATATAGTTACGATCAGTTTCCATAGAAAAATGCTAGAATGAACCAAGGTTACCCGTCGAATCCAGTGACAACAAGTGTTAATCAGCAAAATTAATTTCCTTAATATCATATGGGATAATTGAATATGTATAAAGCTTAATAAACGACACAACCAAATATATATATATATGAAGCTTAACGAAACCTCTATGGTGTTCGGTAGCAGCAACTGTAGTTTCCTAGTGCATACCTTCAACTTCACTTACAAAACAAAAACTTCACATATCTGACTATATCGTAGCCTATACAACAGTATTAACAACAGTCACATCCCTTCTTCAGATAAGGAGTCCAAGGCCAAAAGACCATGCAGGCTGACGATAATGAGTTCCTTTATAGTGAATCCCCATTAGCCATTGAGATCATATATGGGAAATTACCACCAAATTTTATTAACAGTAATCGATGATAAGATGCTTTGTAAGAACCTTTTCATGAAATTTAGGAATAATGATTTGATATGGTTCAATAGTCTACCCTTCCATTTGTAATAAGAGCTTCAAAATGCTTTGAAATATTCAAAAAATAATATATCGGCTCCAAAATGATTCAAGGGAACATTGATTACATTGTTCACTTTAAGCAAAGACGGAAGAAGAGTATGAGGGATTACACCTTGAGGTTTTTTAAACAGAATGTGTTGTTAGGCTCAGATAAGTTTAGGACAGTGGCAACATTTAGGTGGGGGATCATGGTAGGACTTCTTGTAGAGCATACCATGAAGAATAAAACACTCAACTTGGTGGAGATTTTAGCCCAAACTGAAAGATATATCAATGTGAAGAGGACAATTAAAACTACGATCGAGGGACATACAACTACATTTAATGCTACTCTATATTACTATTATTCTTTCGATCAATTACAAGCCAAATATTTTGTCATAGGTTGATTTTACATTAAAAAATCCTCGACCCTTAAGCATAATATAGAACCCTTATCCAGTTTAAAATATTAATAACTGAGGCCAAGGCTCTTGAATAAATTAAAGAGGAAACCGTAAAAAGATCTATAATAACAATTGAAAAATGATCATTCTAAAATGCCACACTTAGTTAACTGCAAGATGTGCAAGAGTATATACAGCTGGAAAAGAGCTATGCTCCCAATAACAAATAAATACAAATTTTAGAAGTTTCATAATGATATAGAACATTATACCAATCATTGTCGGGCTTTACAAAATGAATTCTAAAATATAATAGAACCCGACAGACTCTTGGAGCTTGTAAAAAAAATAACAAGAACGATTCGAGACAAGCTACGACAGATAATGAACCCCATATAGAAATAAAAGGTATTTGTGAATATATTGGTAAGTATTACTAATATTAAAGGTATTAATTATCTGATTGGATAAGCCTTTAAAAACATCTTCATTGTCAATGTTAAGAGGAGCTCAAGAATGAGGTTACTAATTTTTTGAAAGTGGTTGTGGTGCCTTACGATGCTATATCTTATCTTATTTGATCAATTCCAAAAGCCATGGGAAATAATATCTGAAACTTTACTATTAATATTGATTCTATAATCATGAATTAAGACATAAGCATATTAGCTTAGTAGAGAGGTTGAGAGGAGCTTAATCTCATACCAAAGTGAGGTACACCCTCTATTAATCTTATACAAAAATGAGGTATACTCTCCATTACCAAGAGCTCCAAGATCAAGAATTTTCTTCCATCCCTAGTAAAGATAAGAGCATGAAGAAAGGTTCTATAAATTTTCGTATTTAATTTTATCAGAGCTAATTCAGTCACATAAAAATTTGGTTGTTTTCCACTCACAATGAACCAAAGGTGTTTAAAGGTGACCATAAGTCTATTATCCTAATTTCATTCTCAAGTGAGATAATATTACTTTATTCCATGTAACATTGGTACTTGAGATTTTTCATCTCGTGTCCGAACCAAAAACAATGTTTCAGAAAATGAGAGTTCTTTTAGAATCTTAGCTCGAAGGATAAACGTGGATGACTAGTAGATTTGGCTTATAAATAATATTTCCTTGATAAAGTATAGTTTACCAACGTATAATAGATGTTTTGAGGGCTAAAAAATACCATTTGTCTCTTTTGTTTCACGTTTGTCTCATTTTGGTCCCTCATGTTCATTTTTGTATTAAATTGATCCCCAAATTTCAAAGAGTTGCATTTTTAGTCCTCGTGCATATGATAAACCAGAAGAAATTAAGCATTGTCTTCAACATTTTTAGTCACATCATTATTAATTGAACCACACACACAGAGATTAAAAATGAATTTTTTGAGACATGTGGGACCTATTAAATACAAACAAATGAACGTCGGGGACCATATTATGAGTTTGGCCTAACAATGAAGACCAACAACACAAATTTGTTTTAAAAATAGGGACTTGTTTAATATAAAAAAAATGAGCATGATGGACCATAATAAAACAAACATAAAATATAGGGGAGCAACCGTTATTTCCTAATTATAAAATACGATCTGATATGGGCAGTTATTTTATAAAAAAAATGTCGATATTCATTGTAGAATTTCCTTATTATTATTAAGATGACACCAATATAACGGATTGGTAGGGTTTTAATATCAAAGCAAATGATTTTAGTTAATGTAAGGAGATGGGTCACGCTTACTCCTAAGATAAAAAAAATTATATTTTAGTAGGATTTGCATGAAGGCCCGAGAGAAGAGATAGTTTGGAGAAGGCCCCTTTAATGAGCTTTAAATAGTAGAAATCTACACGGTTAAATATCATAAGATCTTTTGTGAAGTAGAGGTTTATTATTTTTAGTTTTTGGCACTTCTAATGAAATTTAAATTTTGGGTTTGTGCTCTTTTCTTTTAGGATACTGAATAGTACTTTCATGATAAATACAAAGAGGAAAAAGAAAAAAAAATCATTGCCCAAAGCGCCATTTTCCCTTAAAGGAACCATGGATAGATTTGTTAAATTTAATGGTGTAAAATGGGGTTAATATACATTGGATGATCCAGTAGATCAATATATGGGGGAATTTCATAATAACGAGAATGCCTAGTATAAGATGTCATCAAAAGTTTCGAATTCATTCATGAGTTTAATTTCTAGAGAAATCATGGGGCATTTACGATTGGTGTGATAACCTCTAAGGAGCTCTGGTAAAAGTACGCCTTTTTAGATATACTTTGATATGGAGCAAAAACAGACAAGGAAGTGTCAATAAGTGAAAAGATAAAGTTATTTATACATTGGCCAAGATTTTTTAAATGCTTTTATAGGTGACATTACTAGTAAATGAGCATTCACAGTAGTTGGGGAATTCGTTTTAGAGATTAAGGAAATTTCGATTGTATTCCAATTATGGTAAAAAAATTAGAGTTGGAGAATTGATGAACCATTTTGCATAGATCGGCGTATATGGTTGACCATGTAGATTTAAAAAGGCTAGATTTATACTTGTCTTATCTATGAGCATTATTGTTTTTTATACTAAATAGGGAACTTCCAATTTCCTCATTGGTGATTTGACAGGTCATGTGAATCTTGTCAGAAATGTTAATTTTTGTATTGATAAGTGAGGTGACACAATCTAGGCCAGTGTAGTTTAGTGGGATTGTTTTATCTAAAATATTTTTTAAATGATTAGAAAAGATATTAGCAACCCATCGGGGTGTGTTACGGGGTATTTTGTGTCTACTATTAACATAAAAGATTTTATTTCGTCGGATATGGGTTTTAAGGCTGTTGTGAGTACATAGTTTGAGCTAGGCCTCCCATGATTTTGTTAGCAAGGATTTTTCCGTCTTAAAGAAGAATATAAAGTCTTTGAAAGCCTTCATTCCACTGAACATGAGAGTTATGCTAATGGGATCAGTGTAAATACTTTATCGGACTTGGAAAAGGTTAGAGTGAGATTTGGATACACTATCGTTGATGGTTTTGAATTCATGACGGTTATAGATTGATCCTCTTTAAAGCCGATGAACTTTGGTGGATATGGTGGACATACTAAAATCGTCTATTGGGAGGTTCCAACTAGTAAAAATAATTTTAATGAATTTCAGATGGGATTGCCACATACTGAAATAGCGAAAGGGTTTTCGGTCTGGAATGGATTGGTTTTTATCAATCCTATTGGTTCAGACCGATAATTAGATCGTTCTTAAAACTTGGTTCGTGACGATTTGATAGTATTATTGGACGATCAACGAGCGGACTGTACCGGTCTGATTCTGAGTAGATTATTAGATAGATATATATGGTATTTATACAATTACCTCCATGACAATCTCCCACTTGGATCATCATATGCTACTATATGATGCATCCACCAACTGAAAATTCTTAATTTCTATCATCACATAGATAAATTTAACAACCCCGTACATGATCATTAGCGGTATAAGAATAAATTCAGATTCAATGAATAAAAGCCATAAATAGATGCATCAATAATCACGACATCGCAACAATAGACTATATGGATTTATCAAGGTTCATATCATAAGAACAATATGGAATGTAATCATATATCTATTCTTAACTTTTCATAACTAATTGGAGATTTACTTATGATAGAGTAGTCAAATTAAAAGCACACTAAATATATATTTTGAACTTCATTCTACAACACATAATACAAATATAACTTATAATTTAATACAAACTCTCATTGAAGCTAAATATATCTAATAATTCAATACAAACTTCCACTGGACACAGGGGACCAATGGAAAAAAACATAGAAAACTAGTTTGATATAAACTCGAAAGTTAGAGGGCTAATGTGATTTTTAACCTATGTATTATCTTTAAATTTCATGCTACCTGTAGTAAATCTAACAAACATTTTTTTAGCTCAAACTAATTTTTCTATACTAAAAATCGAACAAATAAGCTTAAAAGAAAAAAAAGTTAAAAAAACTAAAATAGACCACACAAAAACTCAAAAACCCTATCTTTTATCAAATCCAAAAAAATAAAAACTAGATTCTAATCTAAATAAAATAGAATAATCTCAAATGTAGGTGTATACCCTTTAATATAGCTTATAACCGTTGTTCAACCGAATTAAAATATTATTTATGATAACATCCGTAAATACCGACAGGATTTGTAGGTAGAAGGGCTAATAGGACTAGTTCTGTCAGAAATAAATGGGAACACACCAAAATTTAAATGGATTCATGCGGAATGTCACCTTTATCCTGTTATATGTCAGTCCTGCACACGTACAATCACAATCACGTTAATAACAATAATGACATGTCAGTTAACACGTCCAGTCATGTACACACATCCAGTCACGTCAATAATAATGACCTGCAAGTCACGCATATAATTTTGTATTATACTTATACTAAAAACATTATTTATGAACTTATTATATAAATTATGTATATTAGTTTTAAATATGATAAGAAATATGATTATAGAATATTATTATTATGATTTGGTTATAAATATTATGGTGGTTGTTATTAATTTATAAACTATAATCATTTCTTATCATTTTACAAGTTATAAGATTATAATTTTATTATTATATTTTGATTATTATTATGATTTGGTTATAAATATTACAAGTGTTGTTATTAGTTTATAAATCAAAATCATATCTTATAATTTTAAAATATTAAAATAAATATTATTATAATTTTAATATTACATGTTGATTATTAATATTATTATTTGGTTATAAATATTACTACTCGTGTCATTATTTTATTAACCAAAATCATATATTATAATTTTAAAATATATAAAAAATATTATTATAACTTTTTTATTACGCTTCAAATATTATTATGGTTTGAATATTAAAATTAAAAATGTTGTTATTATTTTATAAACCAAAATAATATCTTACAATTTTAAAATATTATAAAGTATATTATTATAATTTTATTATTACATTTTGATTATTAGTATTATGACTTGGTTATAAATAGTACAAGTGTTGTTATTATTTATAAACCAAAATCATATCTTATAATTTTAACTAATATTAACTAATATCACTAAAAATACACTAATCGAAACGAATATAACTAAAAACTAATACCAAACAGTATCACGAATTAATAAACGGTAAATTTAAACTAATACTAATTAATATCACCAATAAAAATAAATCATTTAGTTTTTTTAAAATTAACAAATAACAAGTAATACAAACTAATATCGAAACCAATATAACAAAAAATTATACAAAACTATTGATTCAACTAGTATAATGTTACATTGTACAAATTTGATTGGTTTTATCAAATAAAATTTTTGTTCGAAAATAAAAGAATATTTATTCGCAATGTAAAAATAAGTAAACTAGATTTAATAACTAATATTTTAGGAGAATCGATAGAAAAACTACAAAGATTTAGATTAATATTGAGAGCTGCATGAATTATTGATGCGTTTCACCTCTATTTTTATAAAAAAAAACACAAAAAATAAATATAAAAAAAAGGTTTTGTACTCTATTCGGATATCGAGTTGAAGCAATAAAAGACGGCTACTAATTATAGGTAGCCGTCCTTGTAATAATTATGTTAATATATGTATAAACCTTTTTTTTCTGCTTTAGTAATAGTAGTCGTTATATATATATATATATATATAAGTTATATATTTTTTGTTTTAATAATTATTAGCCGTTTTTTTGTTTTATTTTATATATATATATATAATTTAAATTTTACTTATAATATATATAAGTTATAGTCATTTTTAATTTAACTTATAATTATATATTATTAATGTTAAGTTAATTATTTATATATATTATTTAATATTTAAATCAAAATTATATATAAATATATAAGTATAATTTTTTAAAGATATATGTATAAATAAAATTTACAGATTGAAAGATAAATATAATTTAAAAAATATCAAATTAAATATTTCAAGTATTTTTTTAACGATATAAATATCTTGATTATCGATATTAAAATTAATTAAAGCATACAAATTATTATTTTATAAATGTATAAACATATTCCTTGATTTAGCTAAATAAATCATTGTTCTTTTAGCTGATTAAGGCGTTGTTGTGTCGAGAGATCAGTATCGTCTTTATCGTCTTCTTCAATAACTCTTCATCGTTTTGATAGGTCGACTCTCGATATAAGTTTCTTTTACATTGTTTTGTTCGTTCTTTTTTAGAATCAAAGAGAAAAGAAACTACATATAGGTATGGATTGGGTTGTTTGACGAACAATTAGAGGTTTTATGGTTCAAATATTAAAGTGAAGATGAAATAGAAGGAAAGGAGACCAATATGACAACAATAATTTTTCAATAGAATTAAGCATATATTCACTACTCCACTTTAAACATGTAAGTATAAATTTTATATATATATATATATATAATTTATCTATAAAAAGATAAATACAATTAAAATATAGTATTTAAAAATCATAATACAATTAGATGTCTAATTTTTAGATATTATAGATATTTCTTTTAGATAAATATTAAATAAACTATCTATAATATCTAAATATAATAAAAAATATAAAAAATATCTTAAATATTTCGTTTATACATATCTCAATTATTGAAATTCGATTTTAATGGGCCGTCTGGTGGATATCCTACATGAGATAGCCTGCATAACACGCGTGTGAGTTTCACAACCTGTTAGTCCCGCTATCATGTTAGCACGTATAAGCAGTTTCACCTATAACATGCGACCTGTATATGTTTAAAATTGTTAAATTGGTTACACGTGACATGTCAGTCCCGCACGCTTAAAAGTTTTAAATGGATCGTAGGACTAATGGATCGTCCTGTTTGCCACCGCTATTTGTAGGTATTAATACTGAATCTCGATGCTTTTAGACAATGTTAGATTTTTTTATTAATGGGCAAAAAAATGTATTTAATAGTATATATCAAATATATCTCTGATTTATATACCATGTTTTATTAGTAATTATTAATATATATATATATATATGGATTTATTTTCATTTTATTTTTATCTTTTTTTTTCAAATCGGTTTTTTGTCGACCGTTCAAAAATTAAAAAAAAAATCAAATTTTTTTTTTCTAGTTTTGCAACAAATTCAAAAACACAATTTTCAAGGAACAACCCTTACTATCATTTTTAAAAAGATACAAGTACATTTAATTCTCTACATCTTAGACTTCTAAACAAACAAAAAGTTTATTTTCAGGTATTTAAATTTAGGTAAAAACCACTGTTGCAAACCGATTCACAAAACATGTAATAAAAGACATATTTGTTGTAATATTTATTGATAAATAATAATTTGGATAGTCCAATAATAAAAGTAATTGAGTTAATTTGATAATTAAATGAATTAGACCTATAACTGAAAATGCGTTGTGGGCCCAAATGTAGTAACTGGTCTGAATTTGGGCACTGTGAATAAGAGGGTTCAAATCTCAATACTTAAGCCTGAACTAATAATTCATGGTGTAAATTGATCAATCAATTTTATAGGTTATGGTCCCGATCATGAAGTAGTAAAAGGATGGCCTTTACAACTTTGGAATTCAAGTTGTAAAGTCTATAAGTTGAAGGATATGGTATTTGATTTTTTTTCATCCTAAACCTTACAGTCGTAGCTGATACTTAGTGATTGGAAGACTTAAACATTTATTCCACTAATCTATTGTACTAATCTTTCTAAATTATAATAGAACTTTAGCCATCTTTTTGTTTATGTTTTTATACATGGTATGAGAGCGTAGGTTTAGATATTGAGTTTAAGTTTTTGTTTTTGTATTTAGATTTTTTTAAATTTGAAGTATATCTAAAATTTGTTTAGATTGATGTTAATGATTTGATATTTGGATGTCAAATCACGTTTGGAATTTGACGGTTTGAGATTTACGATTTGAGATTTGAATTGGAATTTGGAATCGGAAATCGGAAATCGAGAATTTCAAAGTGAAGATTTAAGATTGGAGGTTTGATATTTGAGATTGGGGATTTGAAATTTAATATTTGTATTGAATATTTGTTGAAGAATATTATGAGGTGGAAGAAATGTGAAGAAGAAAACTTGAAGAAGCTGTGAGAAAAAATACTTAAGGAAGATGAAGGGGGTAGCCGAGTTGGTTGAGTATGGCATTCTTATGACCAAAAGGTCATGAGTTCGAGTCCCTCTACATACGCTTTCTCGGCTGACTCTGTCACCTTGTGTGGTTTACCTTCTGGCGTTGGTTTGCAGGCTATCGCGTCAGACTGAGGGTTTACCCTGTGCGCGCACTCATTGCACTCTGAGTAGCGGCTGCGGGTTCCCTCCGAAAAAAAAATGTGTGAAGAAGATGTGAAGAAAGCGTATGGATAATATTTAAAGATTGAAAGCAATTTGTGAAGAAGCGTTTGGAGTATTATTTTTTGTTTTCTTAACAAACTTTTCTTAACAAACTTTTAATGCTTCTCACTAAGCTATCGTGAATTTGAGAGGGGATGTTAGCGTATTAGTCTTTTTATATTATATATTTATTCAACATCGATATTCTCTTATTTTCTATTGGTGTTAAACAAATATGTCATCAATCCCACCATGTTTGTTCATCAGTGAGAAAACAATCTCTACCGTTTTTTAATATAGTCGATTTGTTTATAAAAACTAATTTCTATAAATATTTTCTTTTTTAAATATAGATTTCTTCAAATCTCATTAGCTAAGGAAGTAAATTATTTGAAGTAAATTATTTGACCAAATTTTTAAAAAAGAAGTAATTGCTATAATCAAACTCAATTTTAACCAAATTTTAAAAATCAAACTTGAATTTTGTTGTATTTTTTATTCAATACTCGTATTATAAATTTGAAATTGATTTTGTTTTATGTTTATAAGAATAAATCAATATATATATTTTGTTATAAAAGGTAATAATAAATTGATAGTTGAATTTCTATAATATTTTAATAAAAATATTTATTTAATTAGTCATTAGATATATTAATTGATAAATTTATTTAGGATAGTTCCAGAAATATCTAGGGGAAAATAATTCTAAATATTTATTTAATTAGTCATTAGATATATTAATTGATAAATTTATTTAGGATAGTTCGAGAAATATCTAGGGGAAAATAATTCTAGAGAGAGAAACACATAAATGTGTGTGGAAAAGAGAAGATCTCAAAAATGAAAATAAAGTAATAATTGTTTACTCTTCCCAAAAATAGTATGTGCCTTTATATAGTAATAATTATGGGCTTATAGGTCACATGGTTGGTCCACTTATGGTCATTTCACCCTATTATTGTATGAATTTTAACTATATTTATTACTTATTACATAAAATTTCATCAATGTTACACATTTTTTGACATATTTTACAAGACTTATATAAAGTTAAATTAACCAAATAGTCTGGTCTATGATTCAGATCACTCTCACCCTTATCAATTTATTTAGTGAGTGAAATAATATAATTCAAATAATTTTAAGGGAGAGTTCGGCCGATGGGGAATCTTGAGCTCGGCCACGATTCGGTTTCTTATTATGGGAGAAACTCTTTTGTCACTTAAAGATTATGAGTTGGTGATCTTCCCCAAAATATTATATTGGGGTTTTAGTTTATTTTCAACCCTGCTACGGTTAAGTTCTTCAAACTGGTGAGCATATGCCCTAGCCAAGACAGTCTGAACTTGTGGTTTACCTTGATGGCTTGCATCATGGCCTCGAGACTCTCCAGAATTGGATTCTCTATGAAACAGTTTGTGAGACTTACCACCGTGTCGAAGAACCCCTATGTCCCCGTCTATTAGCTTACCTTGGGGAATAAGTTTAAAGTAGTTGATGATCTGCTGGAAGGTGACAAGATATATAAGTATGGACTTTTTTATATTTTAAGGTTGTGGGAGACATGGTTCGAAGCGTTAGTCGACTATCTGTATTGATTCTCCCTCAAGTGGAAAAGCAAAGGTAACTTACATATTTTGATTATTTTTTACAAGTACTACTTTTTTTACTTTGGAAAAATAGGGATGAACGGGGATTTTAAAGAACATAAAAAGGATTTCGTGGAGATTTTTACCCTACCAAGCATTTGGGTCGTAAAATCCTGGTCCAACGAGTTTCATCAGCGTTTCATCCCGACTAAATTGGCAAAGATCCACCTCTGGAGAGCCGATCTGACGAAGAATATTTCTTTAGATCGACTCACGAACCTTCCTAGTAAAACCAAACTTTTGCAAAGGTGGGAGGCGTCACATGCGCTAGTCTTTCTCCTTGCTCGGTCTAGGGCACCAAGAAATAGAGTTCCCACATGTGATAACAAAGATTCGGGGAAGAAGAAGAAATATAAAACGGTAATTAAAGTCTTCTATGTAGAATACAGTGTGGGTGTTGAAGATGGTGGCTCTAAGAGGCCATCAAAAAATAATTTCTAAAAAAAGAAGTGCAAGTGTGCGACCCGCGACCAAGGTGATGAGATAGAAAAGGAAATTTTATCTCTGGTGGACCTGGAAGCTATAGAGGATAGCCCGTCATCCTCTGAATGGATCGTGGCTACAAAGTCAGATATTATGCTAGATTATCCTCATATACAGAGTGAAGATCTCGTCCCCCATAGGAAAATACAAAAGTACCTCAGGATGACCAAAGGAAAAATGGTCAATCCTACGACGAAGAACATGTGGAACCTTTTGCTACATATCCCAAACCTTCCGAGAAGTCATTCGATCTTTACACGGATGACGTACCTTCCATTTGGATAAATGAGCTTGTAGTCCATGGTGTCCTACTTTAGATGGACGCATGTATTCTGGCTGCTTGGAAGACCGTTTATAAAAAGGGGACTCGTAGACTAAAGGATGAAGTCAAAATATTAGAGGGGGAGGTTTTTTATTTTAAGCAAACTATTGTGGATTGGCTTGAACATGCTGAAATTGCAAAACGACAGGAACGCTTCAATAGTGAACGAGGTCATTCCTTTATATCTTGCGCGAAAAAAAACGTCCTCATTTACACACTCCAAGAAAGATATTAGAAAATCAAAGCTTCCTTTCTACAGACTGTCAAAGATTTGGGGTGAACAAAACGATCCATCGGATCCAAAAACTAAAATAGTTGAATGTTAACCAACTTTCGTTGGAAACCCCTTTGGATCGAGAAATATAAGTAGATTAATATTAACCAACTTTATTCGAAATACCCATCGGATCCAAAAATAAAAATAGATGAATGTTGACCAATTTTTGTCAGAAGACCCATCGGATATATAAATATAAAATAAAATTATTTGCCTCGAATCCTGAAAAATATTTAAAAAGACAAAAAAGATTTATATTCACAAACTGACTATATGGGCACCTTGTTAAAATCTTCATGCCCCACTAGGGTAGGAAATAGTATGTCATCTATTATTACATAAACTGAAAAAATTGTACAACTTGTTTACATTTATTCTAGATACAGTTTAAGGTGCTCACTATTCCATGGATGTCGAAGTGGCCTTAGCTCTTGATGTCTCAACCATTATGTTTGAGGCTTTAACCTCTCAGTTATCGTGTACGATCCTTCTTAGTTCGGTCCCAACTTTCTGTGTCATTTCTCTTTGGTATGTAAGAATATTTTCCTTAAAACCTTATCTCCGAATTTAAACTCCTGTCTTCTAACCATGGACACACATATCTAGTTTTCATCAATGTTTGATAATGTAAAGACTTTAGCTATGCTCACATTTCATTTTTCATCAATTAAATCAAGTTTTCTCCATCATCCCTCGTCATTATCTGCTTCAAAATAATTTTCAACTCGAAATGAAGGAAGAATTTCACCAGATCGTCACAGTGTCCAGCCCATAAACTAATGCGTAGGCTGAATCTTGTTTTTTTGTTCGAGGAGTGGTTTGGTAGGCCCATAACACTTCTTGTAAATAGTCTTGCCACTTTCCACCTTTACTTTCTAAGTTTTTCTTAAGACCATCGAGAATTGTTATGTTTGTCACTTCGACTTGCCCATTGGGTAGCAGGTGAAAGATGCCAAGAAGCATTGTTGTATACTTCGGGATAACAAAAACCCTTCATATCTTTATTATCAAATTACAGGCCATTATCCATCTTTAGTTTCCCTGGAACACCAAAACGACATCGTATGTTTGACAAGATGAATTTAATCACAACTTTTGTTTTAATCCCAGACAACGGCTCGGCTTCTACCCACTTTGAGAAATAGTCTACTATGACTATTATTGGTTTTCGTCCTTCAGAAGCCATTGGCAATGGCCCGAATTGATTAATAACCCAACGGTCAAGAGGCAACACCTCGGAGACAAATTCGAGTGATACTACAGACATATATATGGTATTGGAAAACCTATAACAGATGTAACACTTTTTAACCAACTCTTTCGCGTCGGCCATAATTGAGGGCCAATAAGACCATAGCATAACTCTCTTTGTCATTGTATTATACCCACAATGTGCCGATATTTCCCAATCGTGCGATTCGAAACATACCATATATGATTCACTATCTTTGAGGAAACACAATAAGAGCATTCTCAACGATTTCTTTTACATGATATCTCGAAGGATCGTAAACTCATGCGCTTTAAATCATGACCTTTTAGCCATTTTATTGTCTATTGGTAAACCGTTAGTGAACAAGAATTCATTAATATCACGTCTCTAATATTTATCATTACCCATTGAAATTTGGAAAGTTGAATATGAATTCACACGCTGATCGGAACGTTTTACTATTAAAGGATTTTCTTGTGTGAGTATCCATGGATATCCTTCGGAATAGGTCATAGTTGCTAAGCAGTCAATTATGAAATTTCAAACCTTATGAACGTGTTCGTATCTTACACTTTCAAACAGCTGATAATACTTATAACACTTTCAAATATTTTTCCAAGTGGTCTTTTCTAGCTTCAATTTGTCGTGAAGCATGATTCACTATTAGTTATGAGTTGTATTTGCCAATCAAACCTTTTTGGCACCGCAAATCTGTCAACTCTCAATCATACCAAAACAGCCTCGTACCCTTTAATGAGCTTTAAATAGTAGAAATCTACACGGTTAAATATCATAAGATCTTTTGTGAAGTAGAGGTTTATTATTTTTAGTTTTTGGCACTTCTAATGAAATTTAAATTTTGGGTTTGTGCTCTTTTCTTTTAGGATACTGAATAGTACTTTCATGATAAATACAAAGAGGAAAAAGAAAAAAAAATCATTGCCCAAAGCGCCATTTTCCCTTAAAGGAACCATGGATAGATTTGTTAAATTTAATGGTGTAAAATGGGGTTAATATACATTGGATGATCCAGTAGATCAATATATGGGGGAATTTCATAATAACGAGAATGCCTAGTATAAGATGTCATCAAAAGTTTCGAATTCATTCATGAGTTTAATTTCTAGAGAAATCATGGGGCATTTACGATTGGTGTGATAACCTCTAAGGAGCTCTGGTAAAAGTACGCCTTTTTAGATATACTTTGATATGGAGCAAAAACAGACAAGGAAGTGTCAATAAGTGAAAAGATAAAGTCATTTATACATTGGCCAAGATTTTTTAAATGCTTTTATAGGTGACATTACTAGTAAATGAGCATTCACAGTAGTTGGGGAATTCGTTTTAGAGATTAAGGAAATTTCGATTGTATTCCAATTATGGTAAAAAAATTAGAGTTGGAGAATTGATGAACCATTTTGCATAGATCGGCGTATATGGTTGACCATGTAGATTTAAAAAGGCTAGATTTATACTTGTCTTATCTATGAGCATTATTGTTTTTTATACTAAATAGGGAACTTCCAATTTCCTCATTGGTGATTTGACAGGTCATGTGAATCTTGTCAGAAATGTTAATTTTTGTATTGATAAGTGAGGTGACACAATCTAGGCCAGTGTAGTTTAGTGGGATTGTTTTACCTAAAATATTTTTTAAATGATTAGAAAAGATATTAGCAACCCATCGGGGTGTGTTACGGGGTATTTTGTGTCTACTATTAACATAAAAGATTTTATTTCGTCGGATATGGGTTTTAAGGCTGTTGTGAGTACATAGTTTGAGCTAGGCCTCCCATGATTTTGTTAGCAAGGATTTTTCCGTCTTAAAGAAGAATATAAAGTCTTTGAAAGCCTTCATTCCACTGAACATGAGAGTTATGCTAATGGGATCAGTGTAAATACTTTATCGGACTTGGAAAAGGTTAGAGTGAGATTTGGATACACTATCGTTGATGGTTTTGAATTCATGACGGTTATAGATTGATCCTCTTTAAAGCCGATGAACTTTGGTGGATATGGTGGACATACTAAAATCGTCTATTGGGAGGTTCCAACTAGTAAAAATAATTTTAATGAATTTCAGATGGGATTGCCACATACTGAAATAGCGAAAGGGTTTTCGGTCTGGAATGGATTGGTTTTTATCAATCCTATTGGTTCAGACCGATAATTAGATCGTTCTTAAAACTTGGTTCGTGACGATTTGATAGTATTATTGGACGATCAACGAGCGGACTGTACCGGTCTGATTCTGAGTAGATTATTAGATAGATATATATGGTATTTATACAATTACCTCCATGACAATCTCCCACTTGGATCATCATATGCTACTATATGATGCATCCACCAACTGAAAATTCTTAATTTCTATCATCACATAGATAAATTTAACAACCCCGTACATGATCATTAGCGGTATAAGAATAAATTCAGATTCAATGAATAAAAGCCATAAATAGATGCATCAATAATCACGACATCGCAACAATAGACTATATGGATTTATCAAGGTTCATATCATAAGAACAATATGGAATGTAATCATATATCTATTCTTAACTTTTCATAACTAATTGGAGATTTACTTATGATAGAGTAGTCAAATTAAAAGCACACTAAATATATATTTTGAACTTCATTCTACAACACATAATACAAATATAACTTATAATTTAATACAAACTCTCATTGAAGCTAAATATATCTAATAATTCAATACAAACTTCCACTGGACACAGGGGACCAATGGAAAAAAACATAGAAAACTAGTTTGATATAAACCCGAAAGTTAGAGGGCTAATGTGATTTTTAACCTATGTATTATCTTTAAATTTCATGCTACCTGTAGTAAATCTAACAAACATTTTTTTAGCTCAAACTAATTTTTCTATACTAAAAATCGAACAAATAAGCTTAAAAGAAAAAAAAGTTAAAAAAACTAAAATAGACCACACAAAAACTCAAAAACCCTATCTTTTATCAAATCCAAAAAAATAAAAACTAGATTCTAATCTAAATAAAATAGAATAATCTCAAATGTAGGTGTATACCCTTTAATATAGCTTATAACCGTTGTTCAACCGAATTAAAATATTATTTATGATAACATCCGTAAATACCGACAGGATTTGTAGGTAGAAGGGCTAATAGGACTAGTTCTGTCAGAAATAAATGGGAACACACCAAAATTTAAATGGATTCATGCGGAATGTCACCTTTATCCTGTTATATGTCAGTCCTGCACACGTACAATCACAATCACGTTAATAACAATAATGACCTGTCAGTTAACACGTCCAGTCATGTACACACATCCAGTCACGTCAATAATAATGACCTGCAAGTCACGCATATAATTTTGTATTATACTTATACTAAAAACATTATTTATGAACTTATTATATAAATTATGTATATTAGTTTTAAATATGATAAGAAATATGATTATAGAATATTATTATTATGATTTGGTTATAAATATTATGGTGGTTGTTATTAATTTATAAACTATAATCATTTCTTATCATTTTACAAGTTATAAGATTATAATTTTATTATTATATTTTGATTATTATTATGATTTGGTTATAAATATTACAAGTGTTGTTATTAGTTTATAAATCAAAATCATATCTTATAATTTTAAAATATTAAAATAAATATTATTATAATTTTAATATTACATGTTGATTATTAATATTATTATTTGGTTATAAATATTACTACTCGTGTCATTATTTTATTAACCAAAATCATATATTATAATTTTAAAATATATAAAAAATATTATTATAACTTTTTTATTACGCTTCAAATATTATTATGGTTTGAATATTAAAATTAAAAATGTTGTTATTATTTTATAAACCAAAATAATATCTTACAATTTTAAAATATTATAAAGTATATTATTATAATTTTATTATTACATTTTGATTATTAGTATTATGACTTGGTTATAAATAGTACAAGTGTTGTTATTATTTATAAACCAAAATCATATCTTATAATTTTAACTAATATTAACTAATATCACTAAAAATACACTAATCGAAACGAATATAACTAAAAACTAATACCAAACAGTATCACGAATTAATAAACGGTAAATTTAAACTAATACTAATTAATATCACCAATAAAAATAAATCATTTAGTTTTTTTAAAATTAACAAATAACAAGTAATACAAACTAATATCGAAACCAATATAACAAAAAATTATACAAAACTATTGATTCAACTAGTATAATGTTACATTGTACAAATTTGATTGGTTTTATCAAATAAAATTTTTGTTCGAAAATAAAAGAATATTTATTCGCAATGTAAAAATAAGTAAACTAGATTTAATAATTAATATTTTAGGAGAATCGATAGAAAAACTACAAAGATTTAGATTAATATTGAGAGCTGCATGAATTATTGATGCGTTTCACCTCTATTTTTATAAAAAAAAAACACAAAAAATAAATATAAAAAAAAGGTTTTGTACTCTATTCGGATATCGAGTTGAAGCAATAAAAGACGGCTACTAATTATAGGTAGCCGTCCTTGTAATAATTATGTTAATATATGTATAAACCTTTTTTTTCTGCTTTAGTAATAGTAGTCGTTATATATATATATATATATAAGTTATATATTTTTTGTTTTAATAATTATTAGCCGTTTTTTTGTTTTATTTTATATATATATATATAATTTAAATTTTACTTATAATATATATAAGTTATAGTCATTTTTAATTTAACTTATAATTATATATTATTAATGTTAAGTTAATTATTTATATATATTATTTAATATTTAAATCAAAATTATATATAAATATATAAGTATAATTTTTTAAAGATATATGTATAAATAAAATTTACAGATTGAAAGATAAATATAATTTAAAAAATATCAAATTAAATATTTCAAGTATTTTTTTAACGATATAAATATCTTGATTATCGATATTAAAATTAATTAAAGCATACAAATTATTATTTTATAAATGTATAAACATATTCCTTGATTTAGCTAAATAAATCATTGTTCTTTTAGCTGATTAAGGCGTTGTTGTGTCGAGAGATCAGTATCGTCTTTATCGTCTTCTTCAATAACTCTTCATCGTTTTGATAGGTCGACTCTCGATATAAGTTTCTTTTACATTGTTTTGTTCGTTCTTTTTTAGAATCAAAGAGAAAAGAAACTACATATAGGTATGGATTGGGTTGTTTGACGAACAATTAGAGGTTTTATGGTTCAAATATTAAAGTGAAGATGAAATAGAAGGAAAGGAGACCAATATGACAACAATAATTTTTCAATAGAATTAAGCATATATTCACTACTCCACTTTAAACATGTAAGTATAAATTTTATATATATATATATATATAATTTATCTATAAAAAGATAAATACAATTAAAATATAGTATTTAAAAATCATAATACAATTAGATGTCTAATTTTTAGATATTATAGATATTTCTTTTAGATAAATATTAAATAAACTATCTATAATATCTAAATATAATAAAAAATATAAAAAATATCTTAAATATTTCGTTTATACATATCTCAATTATTGAAATTCGATTTTAATGGGCCGTCTGGTGGATATCCTACATGAGATAGCCTGCATAACACGCGTGTGAGTTTCACAACCTGTTAGTCCCGCTATCATGTTAGCACGTATAAGCAGTTTCACCTATAACATGCGACCTGTATATGTTTAAAATTGTTAAATTGGTTACACGTGACATGTCAGTCCCGCACGCTTAAAAGTTTTAAATGGATCGTAGGACTAATGGATCGTCCTGTTTGCCACCGCTATTTGTAGGTATTAATACTGAATCTCGATGCTTTTAGACAATGTTAGATTTTTTTATTAATGGGCAAAAAAATGTATTTAATAGTATATATCAAATATATCTCTGATTTATATACCATGTTTTATTAGTAATTATTAATATATATATATATATATGGATTTATTTTCATTTTATTTTTATCTTTTTTTTTTCAAATCGGTTTTTTGTCGACCGTTCAAAAATTAAAAAAAAATCAATTTTTTTTTTTCTAGTTTTGCAACAAATTCAAAAACACAATTTTCAAGGAACAACCCTTACTATCATTTTTAAAAAGATACAAGTACATTTAATTCTCTACATCTTAGACTTCTAAACAAACAAAAAGTTTATTTTCAGGTATTTAAATTTAGGTAAAAACCAGTGTTGCAAACCGATTCACAAAACATGTAATAAAAGACATATTTGTTGTAATATTTATTGATAAATAATAATTTGGATAGTCCAATAATAAAAGTAATTGAGTTAATTTGATAATTAAATGAATTAGACCTATAACTGAAAATGCGTTGTGGGCCCAAATGTAGTAACTGGTCTGAATTTGGGCACTGTGAATAAGAGGGTTCAAATCTCAATACTTAAGCCTGAACTAATAATTCATGGTGTAAATTGATCAATCAATTTTATAGGTTATGGTCCCGATCATGAAGTAGTAAAAGGATGGCCTTTACAACTTTGGAATTCAAGTTGTAAAGTCTATAAGTTGAAGGATATGGTATTTGATTTTTTTTCATCCTAAACCTTACAGTCGTAGCTGATACTTAGTGATTGGAAGACTTAAACATTTATTCCACTAATCTATTGTACTAATCTTTCTAAATTATAATAGAACTTTAGCCATCTTTTTGTTTATGTTTTTATACATGGTATGAGAGCGTAGGTTTAGATATTGAGTTTAAGTTTTTGTTTTTGTATTTAGATTTTTTTAAATTTGAAGTATATCTAAAATTTGTTTAGATTGATGTTAATGATTTGATATTTGGATGTCAAATCACGTTTGGAATTTGACGGTTTGAGATTTACGATTTGAGATTTGAATTGGAATTTGGAATCGGAAATCGGAAATCGAGAATTTCAAAGTGAAGATTTAAGATTGGAGGTTTGATATTTGAGATTGGGGATTTGAAATTTAATATTTGTATTGAATATTTGTTGAAGAATATTATGAGGTGGAAGAAATGTGAAGAAGAAAACTTGAAGAAGCTGTGAGAAAAAATACTTAAGGAAGATGAAGGGGGTAGCCGAGTTGGTTGAGTATGGCATTCTTATGACCAAAAGGTCATGAGTTCGAGTCCCTCTACATACGCTTTCTCGGCTGACTCTGTCACCTTGTGTGGTTTACCTTCTGGCGTTGGTTTGCAGGCTATCGCGTCAGACTGAGGGTTTACCCTGTGCGCGCACTCATTGCACTCTGAGTAGCGGCTGCGGGTTCCCTCCGAAAAAAAAAATGTGTGAAGAAGATGTGAAGAAAGCGTATGGATAATATTTAAAGATTGAAAGCAATTTGTGAAGAAGCGTTTGGAGTATTATTTTTTGTTTTCTTAACAAACTTTTCTTAACAAACTTTTAATGCTTCTCACTAAGCTATCGTGAATTTGAGAGGGGATGTTAGCGTATTAGTCTTTTTATATTATATATTTATTCAACATCGATATTCTCTTATTTTCTATTGGTGTTAAACAAATATGTCATCAATCCCACCATGTTTGTTCATCAGTGAGAAAACAATCTCTACCGTTTTTTAATATAGTCGATTTGTTTATAAAAACTAATTTCTATAAATATTTTCTTTTTTAAATATAGATTTCTTCAAATCTCATTAGCTAAGGAAGTAAATTATTTGAAGTAAATTATTTGACCAAATTTTTAAAAAAGAAGTAATTGCTATAATCAAACTCAATTTTAACCAAATTTTAAAAATCAAACTTGAATTTTGTTGTATTTTTTATTCAATACTCGTATTATAAATTTGAAATTGATTTTGTTTTATGTTTATAAGAATAAATCAATATATATATTTTGTTATAAAAGGTAATAATAAATTGATAGTTGAATTTCTATAATATTTTAATAAAAATATTTATTTAATTAGTCATTAGATATATTAATTGATAAATTTATTTAGGATAGTTCCAGAAATATCTAGGGGAAAATAATTCTAAATATTTATTTAATTAGTCATTAGATATATTAATTGATAAATTTATTTAGGATAGTTCCAGAAATATCTAGGGGAAAATAATTCTAGAGAGAGAAACACATAAATGTGTGTGGAAAAGAGAAGATCTCAAAAATGAAAATAAAGTAATAATTGTTTACTCTTCCCAAAAATAGTATGTGCCTTTATATAGTAATAATTATGGGCTTATAGGTCACATGGTTGGTCCACTTATGGTCATTTCACCCTATTATTGTATGAATTTTAACTATATTTATTACTTATTACATAAAATTTCATCAATGTTACACATTTTTGACATATTTTACAAGACTTATATAAAGTTAAATTAACCAAATAGTCTGGTCTATGATTCAGATCACTCTCACCCTTATCAATTTATTTAGTGAGTGAAATAATATAATTCAAATAATTTTAAGGGAGAGTTCGGCCGATGGGGAATCTTGAGCTCGGCCACGATTCGGTTTCTTATTATGGGAGAAACTCTTTTGTCACTTAAAGATTATGAGTTGGTGATCTTCCCCAAAATATTATATTGGGGTTTTAGTTTATTTTCAACCCTGCTACGGTTAAGTTCTTCAAACTGGTGAGCATATGCCCTAGCCAAGACAGTCTGAACTTGTGGTTTACCTTGATGGCTTGCATCATGGCCTCGAGACTCTCCAGAATTGGATTCTCTATGAAACAGTTTGTGAGACTTACCACCGTGTCGAAGAACCCCTATGTCCCCGTCTATTAGCTTACCTTGGGGAATAAGTTTAAAGTAGTTGATGATCTGCTGGAAGGTGACAAGATATATAAGTATGGACTTTTTTATATTTTAAGGTTGTGGGAGACATGGTTCGAAGCGTTAGTCGACTATCTGTATTGATTCTCCCTCAAGTGGAAAAGCAAAGGTAACTTACATATTTTGATTATTTTTTACAAGTACTACTTTTTTTACTTTGGAAAAATAGGGATGAACGGGGATTTTAAAGAACATAAAAAGGATTTCGTGGAGATTTTTACCCTACCAAGCATTTGGGTCGTAAAATCCTGGTCCAACGAGTTTCATCAGCGTTTCATCCCGACTAAATTGGCAAAGATCCACCTCTGGAGAGCCGATCTGACGAAGAATATTTCTTTAGATCGACTCACGAACCTTCCTAGTAAAACCAAACTTTTGCAAAGGTGGGAGGCGTCACATGCGCTAGTCTTTCTCCTTGCTCGGTCTAGGGCACCAAGAAATAGAGTTCCCACATGTGATAACAAAGATTCGGGGAAGAAGAAGAAATATAAAACGGTAATTAAAGTCTTCTATGTAGAATACAGTGTGGGTGTTGAAGATGGTGGCTCTAAGAGGCCATCAAAAAATAATTTCTAAAAAAAGAAGTGCAAGTGTGCGACCCGCGACCAAGGTGATGAGATAGAAAAGGAAATTTTATCTCTGGTGGACCTGGAAGCTATAGAGGATAGCCCGTCATCCTCTGAATGGATCGTGGCTACAAAGTCAGATATTATGCTAGATTCTCCTCATATACAGAGTGAAGATCTCGTCCCCCATAGGAAAATACAAAAGTACCTCAGGATGACCAAAGGAAAAATGGTCAATCCTACGACGAAGAACATGTGGAACCTTTTGCTACATATCCCAAACCTTCCGAGAAGTCATTCGATCTTTACACGGATGACGTACCTTCCATTTGGATAAATGAGCTTGTAGTCCATGGTGTCCTACTTTAGATGGACGCATGTATTCTGGCTGCTTGGAAGACCGTTTATAAAAAGGGGACTCGTAGACTAAAGGATGAAGTCAAAATATTAGAGGGGGAGGTTTTTTATTTTAAGCAAACTATTGTGGATTGGCTTGAACATGCTGAAATTGCAAAACGACAGGAACGCTTCAATAGTGAACGAGGTCATTCCTTTATATCTTGCGCGAAAAAAAACGTCCTCATTTACACACTCCAAGAAAGATATTAGAAAATCAAAGCTTCCTTTCTACAGACTGTCAAAGATTTGGGGTGAACAAAACGATCCATCGGATCCAAAAACTAAAATAGTTGAATGTTAACCAACTTTCGTTGGAAACCCCTTTGGATCGAGAAATATAAGTAGATTAATATTAAACAACTTTATTCGAAATACCCATCGGATCCAAAAATAAAAATAGATGAATGTTGACCAATTTTTGTCAGAAGACCCATCGGATATATAAATATAAAATAAAATTATTTGCCTCGAATCCTGAAAAATATTTAAAAAGACAAAAAAGATTTATATTCACAAACTGACTATATGGGCACCTTGTTAAAATCTTCATGCCCCACTAGGGTAGGAAATAGTATGTCATCTATTATTACAAAAACTGAAAAAATTGTACAACTTGTTTACATTTATTCTAGATACAGTTTAAGGTGCTCACTATTCCATGGATGTCGAAGTGGCCTTAGCTCTTGATGTCTCAACCATTATGTTTGAGGCTTTAACCTCTCAGTTATCGTGTACGATCCTTCTTAGTTCGGTCCCAACTTTCTGTGTCATTTCTCTTTGGTATGTAAGAATATTTTCCTTAAAACCTTATCTCCGAATTTAAACTCCTGTCTTCTAACCATGGACACACATATCTAGTTTTCATCAATGTTTGATAATGTAAAGACTTTAGCTATGCTCACATTTCATTTTTCATCAATTAAATCAAGTTTTCTCCATCATCCCTCGTCATTATCTGCTTCAAAATAATTTTCAACTCGAAATGAAGGAAGAATTTCACCAGATCGTCACAGTGTCCAGCCCATAAACTAATGCGTAGGCTGAATCTTGTTTTTTTGTTCGAGGAGTGGTTTGGTAGGCCCATAACACTTCTTGTAAATAGTCTTGCCACTTTCCACCTTTACTTTCTAAGTTTTTCTTAAGACCATCGAGAATTGTTATGTTTGTCACTTCGACTTGCCCATTGGGTAGCAGGTGAAAGATGCCAAGAAGCATTGTTGTATACTTCGGGATAACAAAAACCCTTCATATCTTTATTATCAAATTACAGGCCATTATCCATCTTTAGTTTCCCTGGAACACCAAAACGACATCGTATGTTTGACAAGATGAATTTAATCACAACTTTTGTTTTAATCCCAGACAACGGCTCGGCTTCTACCCACTTTGAGAAATAGTCTACTATGACTATTATTGGTTTTCGTCCTTCAGAAGCCATTGGCAATGGCCCGAATTGATTAATAACCCAACGGTCAAGAGGCAACACCTCGGAGACAAATTCGAGTGATACTACAGACATATATATGGTATTGGAAAACCTATAACAGATGTAACACTTTTTAACCAACTCTTTCGCGTCGGCCATAATTGAGGGCCAATAAGACCATAGCATAACTCTCTTTGTCATTGTATTATACCCACAATGTGCCGATATTTCCCAATCGTGCGATTCGAAACATACCATATATGATTCACTATCTTTGAGGAAACGCAATAAGAGCATTCTCAACGATTTCTTTTACATGATATCTCGAAGGATCGTAAACTCATGCGCTTTAAATCATGACCTTTTAGCCATTTTATTGTCTATTGGTAAACCGTTAGTGAACAAGAATTCATTAATATCACGTCTCTAATATTTATCATTACCCATTGAAATTTGGAAAGTTGAATATGAATTCACACGCTGATCGGAACGTTTTACTATTAAAGGATTTTCTTGTGTGAGTATCCATGGATATCCTTCGGAATAGGTCATAGTTGCTAAGCAGTCAATTATGAAATTTCAAACCTTATGAACGTGTTCGTATCTTACACTTTCAAACAGCTGATAATACTTATAACACTTTCAAATATTTTTCCAAGTGGTCTTTTCTAGCTTCAATTTGTCGTGAAGCATGATTCACTATTAGTTATGAGTTGTATTTGCCAATCAAACCTTTTTGGCACCGCAAATCTGTCAACTCTCAATCATACCAAAACAGCCTCGTACCCTTTAATGAGCTTTAAATAGTAGAAATCTACACGGTTAAATATCATAAGATCTTTTGTGAAGTAGAGGTTTATTATTTTTAGTTTTTGGCACTTCTAATGAAATTTAAATTTTGGGTTTGTGCTCTTTTCTTTTAGGATACTGAATAGTACTTTCATGATAAATACAAAGAGGAAAAAGAAAAAAAAATCATTGCCCAAAGCGCCATTTTCCCTTAAAGGAACCATGGATAGATTTGTTAAATTTAATGGTGTAAAATGGGGTTAATATACATTGGATGATCCAGTAGATCAATATATGGGGGAATTTCATAATAACGAGAATGCCTAGTATAAGATGTCATCAAAAGTTTCGAATTCATTCATGAGTTTAATTTCTAGAGAAATCATGGGGCATTTACGATTGGTGTGATAACCTCTAAGGAGCTCTGGTAAAAGTACGCCTTTTTAGATATACTTTGATATGGAGCAAAAACAGACAAGGAAGTGTCAATAAGTGAAAAGATAAAGTCATTTATACATTGGCCAAGATTTTTTAAATGCTTTTATAGGTGACATTACTAGTAAATGAGCATTCACAGTAGTTGGGGAATTCGTTTTAGAGATTAAGGAAATTTCGATTGTATTCCAATTATGGTAAAAAAATTAGAGTTGGAGAATTGATGAACCATTTTGCATAGATCGGCGTATATGGTTGACCATGTAGATTTAAAAAGGCTAGATTTATACTTGTCTTATCTATGAGCCTTATTGTTTTTTATACTAAATAGGGAACTTCCAATTTCCTCATTGGTGATTTGACAGGTCATGTGAATCTTGTCAGAAATGTTAATTTTTGTATTGATAAGTGAGGTGACACAATCTAGGCCAGTGTAGTTTAGTGGGATTGTTTTACCTAAAATATTTTTTAAATGATTAGAAAAGATATTAGCAACCCATCGGGGTGTGTTACGGGGTATTTTGTGTCTACTATTAACATAAAAGATTTTATTTCGTCGGATATGGGTTTTAAGGCTGTTGTGAGTACATAGTTTGAGCTAGGCCTCCCATGATTTTGTTAGGAAGGATTTTTCCGTCTTAAAGAAGAATATAAAGTCTTTGAAAGCCTTCATTCCACTGAACATGAGAGTTATGCTAATGGGATCAGTGTAAATACTTTATCGGACTTGGAAAAGGTTAGAGTGAGATTTGGATACACTATCGTTGATGGTTTTGAATTCATGACGGTTATAGATTGATCCTCTTTAAAGCCGATGAACTTTGGTGGATATGGTGGACATACTAAAATCGTCTATTGGGAGGTTCCAACTAGTAAAAATAATTTTAATGAATTTCAGATGGGATTGCCACATACTGAAATAGCGAAAGGGTTTTCGGTCTGGAATGGATTGGTTTTTATCAATCCTATTGGTTCAGACCGATAATTAGATCGTTCTTAAAACTTGGTTCGTGACGATTTGATAGTATTATTGGACGATCAACGAGCGGACTGTACCGGTCTGATTCTGAGTAGATTATTAGATAGATATATATGGTATTTATACAATTACCTCCATGACAATCTCCCACTTGGATCATCATATGCTACTATATGATGCATCCACCAACTGAAAATTCTTAATTTCTATCATCACATAGATAAATTTAACAACCCCGTACATGATCATTAGCGGTATAAGAATAAATTCAGATTCAATGAATAAAAGCCATAAATAGATGCATCAATAATCACGACATCGCAACAATAGACTATATGGATTTATCAAGGTTCATATCATAAGAACAATATGGAATGTAATCATATATCTATTCTTAACTTTTCATAACTAATTGGAGATTTACTTATGATAGAGTAGTCAAATTAAAAGCACACTAAATATATATTTTGAACTTCATTCTACAACACATAATACAAATATAACTTATAATTTAATACAAACTCTCATTGAAGCTAAATATATCTAATAATTCAATACAAACTTCCACTGGACACAGGGGACCAATGGAAAAAAACATAGAAAACTAGTTTGATATAAACCCGAAAGTTAGAGGGCTAATGTGATTTTTAACCTATGTATTATCTTTAAATTTCATGCTACCTGTAGTAAATCTAACAAACATTTTTTTAGCTCAAACTAATTTTTCTATACTAAAAATCGAACAAATAAGCTTAAAAGAAAAAAAAGTTAAAAAAACTAAAATAGACCACACAAAAACTCAAAAACCCTATCTTTTATCAAATCCAAAAAAATAAAAACTAGATTCTAATCTAAATAAAATAGAATAATCTCAAATGTAGGTGTATACCCTTTAATATAGCTTATAACCGTTGTTCAACCGAATTAAAATATTATTTATGATAACATCCGTAAATACCGACAGGATTTGTAGGTAGAAGGGCTAATAGGACTAGTTCTGTCAGAAATAAATGGGAACACACCAAAATTTAAATGGATTCATGCGGAATGTCACCTTTATCCTGTTATATGTCAGTCCTGCACACGTACACTCACAATCACGTTAATAACAATAATGACCTGTCAGTTAACACGTCCAGTCATGTACACACATCCAGTCACGTCAATAATAATGACCTGCAAGTCACGCATATAATTTTGTATTATACTTATACTAAAAACATTATTTATGAACTTATTATATAAATTATGTATATTAGTTTTAAATATGATAAGAAATATGATTATAGAATATTATTATTATGATTTGGTTATAAATATTATGGTGGTTGTTATTAATTTATAAACTATAATCATTTCTTATCATTTTACAAGTTATAAGATTATAATTTTATTATTATATTTTGATTATTATTATGATTTGGTTATAAATATTACAAGTGTTGTTATTAGTTTATAAATCAAAATCATATCTTATAATTTTAAAATATTAAAATAAATATTATTATAATTTTAATATTACATGTTGATTATTAATATTATTATTTGGTTATAAATATTACTACTGGTGTCATTATTTTATTAACCAAAATCATATATTATAATTTTAAAATATATAAAAAATATTATTATAACTTTTTTATTACGCTTCAAATATTATTATGGTTTGAATATTAAAATTAAAAATGTTGTTATTATTTTATAAACCAAAATAATATCTTACAATTTTAAAATATTATAAAGTATACTATTATAATTTTATTATTACATTTTGATTATTAGTATTATGACTTGGTTATAAATAGTACAAGTGTTGTTATTATTTATAAACCAAAATCATATCTTATAATTTTAACTAATATTAACTAATATCACTAAAAATACACTAATCGAAACGAATATAACTAAAAACTAATACCAAACAGTATCACGAATTAATAAACGGTAAATTTAAACTAATACTAATTAATATCACCAATAAAAATAAATCATTTAGTTTTTTTAAAATTAACAAATAACAAGTAATACAAACTAATATCGAAACCAATATAACAAAAAATTATACAAAACTATTGATTCAACTAGTATAATGTTACATTGTACAAATTTGATTGGTTTTATCAAATAAAATTTTTGTTCGAAAATAAAAGAATATTTATTCGCAATGTAAAAATAAGTAAACTAGATTTAATAACTAATATTTTAGGAGAATCGATAGAAAAACTACAAAGATTTAGATTAATATTGAGAGCTGCATGAATTATTGATGCGTTTCACCTCTATTTTTATAAAAAAAAACACAAAAAATAAATATAAAAAAAATGTTTTGTACTCTATTCGGATATCGAGTTGAAGCAATAAAAGACGGCTACTAATTATAGGTAGCCGTCCTTGTAATAATTATGTTAATATATGTATAAACCTTTTTTTTCTGCTTTAGTAATAGTAGTCGTTATATATATATATATATATATATATATAAAAGTTATATATATTTTGTTTTAATAATTATTAGGCGTTTTTTTGTTTTATTTTATATATATATATATATATATATATATATAATTTAAATTTTACTTATAATATATATAAGTTATAGTCATTTTTAATTTAACTTATAATTATATATTATTAATGTTAAGTTAATTATTTATATATATTATTTAATATTTAAATCAAAATTATATATAAATATATAAGTATAATTTTTTAAAGATATATGTATAAATAAAATTTACAGATTGAAAGATAAATATAATTTAAAAAATATCAAATTAAATATTTCAAGTATTTTTTTAACGATATAAATATCTTGATTATCGATATTAAAATTAATTAAAGCATACAAATTATTATTTTATAAATGTATAAACATATTCCTTGATTTAGCTAAATAAATCATTGTTCTTTTAGCTGATTAAGGCGTTGTTGTGTCGAGAGATCAGTATCGTCTTTATCGTCTTCTTCAATAACTCTTCATCGTTTTGATAGGTCGACTCTCGATATAAGTTTCTTTTACATTGTTTTGTTCGTTCTTTTTTAGAATCAAAGAGAAAAGAAACTACATATAGGTATGGATTGGGTTGTTTGACGAACAATTAGAGGTTTTATGGTTCAAATATTAAAGTGAAGATGAAATAGAAGGAAAGGAGACCAATATGACAACAATAATTTTTCAATAGAATTAAGCATATATTCACTACTCCACTTTAAACATGTAAGTATAAATTTTATATATATATATATATATATATATATAATTTATCTATAAAAAGATAAATACAATTAAAATATAGTATTTAAAAATCATAATACAATTAGATGTCTAATTTTTAGATATTATAGATATTTCTTTTAGATAAATATTAAATAAACTATCTATAATATCTAAATATAATAAAAAATATAAAAAATATCCTAAATATTTCGTTTATACATATCTCAATTATTGAAATTCGATTTTAATGGGCCGTCTGGTGGATATCCTACATGAGATAGCCTGCATAACACGCGTGTGAGTTTCACAACCTGTTAGTCCCGCTATCATGTTAGCACGTATAAGCAGTTTCACCTATAACATGCGACCTGTATATGTTTAAAATTGTTAAATTGGTTACACGTGACATGTCAGTCCCGCACGCTTAAAAGTTTTAAATGGATCGTAGGACTAATGGATCGTCCTGTTTGCCACCGCTATTTGTAGGTATTAATACTGAATCTCGATGCTTTTAGACAATGTTAGATTTTTTTATTAATGGGCAAAAAAATGTATTTAATAGTATATATCAAATATATCTCTGATTTATATACCATGTTTTATTAGTAATTATTAATATATATATATATATATATATGGATTTATTTTCATTTTATTTTTATCTTTTTTTTTTCAAATCGGTTTTTTGTCGACCGTTCAAAAATTAAAAAAAAAATCAAATTTTTTTTTCTAGTTTTGCAACAAATTCAAAAACACAATTTTCAAGGAACAACCCTTACTATCATTTTTAAAAAGATACAAGTACATTTAATTCTCTACATCTTAGACTTCTAAACAAACAAAAAGTTTATTTTCAGGTATTTAAATTTAGGTAAAAACCAGTGTTGCAAACCGATTCACAAAACATGTAATAAAAGACATATTTGTTGTAATATTTATTGATAAATAATAATTTGGATAGTCCAATAATAAAAGTAATTGAGTTAATTTGATAATTAAATGAATTAGACCTATAACTGAAAATGCGTTGTGGGCCCAAATGTAGTAACTGGTCTGAATTTGGGCACTGTGAATAAGAGGGTTCAAATCTCAATACTTAAGCCTGAACTAATAATTCATGGTGTAAATTGATCAATCAATTTTATAGGTTATGGTCCCGATCATGAAGTAGTAAAAGGATGGCCTTTACAACTTTGGAATTCAAGTTGTAAAGTCTATAAGTTGAAGGATATGGTATTTGATTTTTTTTCATCCTAAACCTTACAGTCGTAGCTGATACTTAGTGATTGGAAGACTTAAACATTTATTCCACTAATCTATTGTACTAATCTTTCTAAATTATAATAGAACTTTAGCCATCTTTTTGTTTATGTTTTTATACATGGTATGAGAGCGTAGGTTTAGATATTGAGTTTAAGTTTTTGTTTTTGTATTTAGATTTTTTTAAATTTGAAGTATATCTAAAATTTGTTTAGATTGATGTTAATGATTTGATATTTGGATGTCAAATCACGTTTGGAATTTGACGGTTTGAGATTTACGATTTGAGATTTGAATTGGAATTTGGAATCGGAAATCGGAAATCGAGAATTTCAAAGTGAAGATTTAAGATTGGAGGTTTGATATTTGAGATTGGGGATTTGAAATTTAATATTTGTATTGAATATTTGTTGAAGAATATTATGAGGTGGAAGAAATGTGAAGAAGAAAACTTGAAGAAGCTGTGAGAAAAAATACTTAAGGAAGATGAAGGGGGTAGCCGAGTTGGTTGAGTATGGCATTCTTATGACCAAAAGGTCATGAGTTCGAGTCCCTCTACATACGCTTTCTCGGCTGACTCTGTCACCTTGTGTGGTTTACCTTCTGGCGTTGGTTTGCAGGCTATCGCGTCAGACTGAGGGTTTACCCTGTGCGCGCACTCATTGCACTCTGAGTAGCGGCTGCGGGTTCCCTCCGAAAAAAAAAATGTGTGAAGAAGATGTGAAGAAAGCGTATGGATAATATTTAAAGATTGAAAGCAATTTGTGAAGAAGCGTTTGGAGTATTATTTTTTGTTTTCTTAACAAACTTTTCTTAACAAACTTTTAATGCTTCTCACTAAGCTATCGTGAATTTGAGAGGGGATGTTAGCGTATTAGTCTTTTTATATTATATATTTATTCAACATCGATATTCTCTTATTTTCTATTGGTGTTAAACAAATATGTCATCAATCCCACCATGTTTGTTCATCAGTGAGAAAACAATCTCTACCGTTTTTTAATATAGTCGATTTGTTTATAAAAACTAATTTCTATAAATATTTTCTTTTTTAAATATAGATTTCTTCAAATCTCATTAGCTAAGGAAGTAAATTATTTGAAGTAAATTATTTGACCAAATTTTTAAAAAAGAAGTAATTGCTATAATCAAACTCAATTTTAACCAAATTTTAAAAATCAAACTTGAATTTTGTTGTATTTTTTATTCAATACTCGTATTATAAATTTGAAATTGATTTTGTTTTATGTTTATAAGAATAAATCAATATATATATATTTTGTTATAAAAGGTAATAATAAATTGATAGTTGAATTTCTATAATATTTTAATAAAAATATTTATTTAATTAGTCATTAGATATATTAATTGATAAATTTATTTAGGATAGTTCCAGAAATATCTAGGGGAAAATAATTCTAAATATTTATTTAATTAGTCATTAGATATATTAATTGATAAATTTATTTAGGATAGTTCCAGAAATATCTAGGGGAAAATAATTCTAGAGAGAGAAACACATAAATGTGTGTGGAAAAGAGAAGATCTCAAAAATGAAAATAAAGTAATAATTGTTTACTCTTCCCAAAAATAGTATGTGCCTTTATATAGTAATAATTATGGGCTTATAGGTCACATGGTTGGTCCACTTATGGTCATTTCACCCTATTATTGTATGAATTTTAACTATATTTATTACTTATTACATAAAATTTCATCAATGTTACACATTTTTTGACATATTTTACAAGACTTATATAAAGTTAAATTAACCAAATATTATATCGATCTGGTCTATGATTCAGATCACTCTCACCATTATCAATTTATTTAGTGAGTGAAATAATATAATTCAAATAATTTTAAGGGAGAGTTCGGCCGATGGGGAATCTTGAGCTCGGCCACGATTCGGTTTCTTATTATGGGAGAAACTCTTTTGTCACTTAAAGATTATGAGTTGGTGATCTTCCCCAAAATATTATATTGGGGTTTTAGTTTATTTTCAACCCTGCTACGGTTAAGTTCTTCAAACTGGTGAGCATATGCCCTAGCCAAGACAGTCTGAACTTGTGGTTTACCTTGATGGCTTGCATCATGGCCTCGAGACTCTCCAGAATTGGATTCTCTATGAAACAGTTTGTGAGACTTACCACCGTGTCGAAGAACCCCTATGTCCCCGTCTATTAGCTTACCTTGGGGAATAAGTTTAAAGTAGTTGATGATCTGCTGGAAGGTGACAAGATATATAAGTATGGACTTTTTTATATTTTAAGGTTGTGGGAGACATGGTTCGAAGCGTTAGTCGACTATCTGTATTGATTCTCCCTCAAGTGGAAAAGAAAAGGTAACTTACATATTTTGATTATTTTTTACAAGTACTACTTTTTTTACTTTGGAAAAATAGGGATGAACGGGGATTTTAAAGAACATAAAAAGGATTTCGTGGAGATTTTTACCCTACCAAGCATTTGGGTCGTAAAATCCTGGTCCAACGAGTTTCATCAGCGTTTCATCCCGACTAAATTGGCAAAGATCCACCTCTGGAGAGCCGATCTGACGAAGAATATTTCTTTAGATCGACTCACGAACCTTCCTAGTAAAACCAAACTTTTGCAAAGGTGGGAGGCGTCACATGCGCTAGTCTTTCTCCTTGCTCGGTCTAGGGCACCAAGAAATAGAGTTCCCACATGTGATAACAAAGATTCGGGGAAGAAGAAGAAATATAAAACGGTAATTAAAGTCTTTTATGTAGAATACAGTGTGGGTGTTGAAGATGGTGGCTCTAAGAGGCCATCAAAAAATAATTTCTAAAAAAAGAAGTGCAAGTGTGCGACCCGCGACCAAGGTGATGAGATAGAAAAGGAAATTTTATCTCTGGTGGACCTGGAAGCTATAGAGGATAGCCCGTCATCCTCTGAATGGATCGTGGCTACAAAGTCAGATATTATGCTAGATTCTCCTCATATACAGAGTGAAGATCTCGTCCCCCATAGGAAAATACAAAAGTACCTCAGGATGACCAAAGGAAAAATGGTCAATCCTACGACGAAGAACATGTGAAACCTTTTGCTACATATCCCAAACCTTCCGAGAAGTCATTCGATCTTTACACGGATGACGTACCTTCCATTTGGATAAATGAGCTTGTAGTCCATGGTGTCCTACTTTAGATGGACGCATGTATTCTGGCTGCTTGGAAGACCGTTTATAAAAAGGGGACTCGTAGACTAAAGGATGAAGTCAAAATATTAGAGGGGGAGGTTTTTTATTTTAAGCAAACTATTGTGGATTGGCTTGAACATGCTGAAATTGCAAAACGACAGGAACGCTTCAATAGTGAACGAGGTCATTCCTTTATATCTTGCGCGAAAAAAAACGTCCTCATTTACACACTCCAAGAAAGATATTAGAAAATCAAAGCTTCCTTTCTACAGACTGTCAAAGATTTGGGGTGAACAAAACGATCCATCGGATCCAAAAACTAAAATAGTTGAATGTTAACCAACTTTCGTTGGAAAACCCTTTGGATCGAGAAATATAAGTAGATTAATATTAACCAACTTTATTCGAAATACCCATCGGATCCAAAAATAAAAATAGATGAATGTTGACCAATTTTTGTCAGAAGACCCATCGGATATATAAATATAAAATAAAATTATTTGCCTCGAATCCTGAAAAATATTTAAAAAGACAAAAAAGATTTATATTCACAAACTGACTATATGGGCACCTTGTTAAAATCTTCATGCCCCACTAGGGTAGGAAATAGTATGTCATCTATTATTACATAAACTGAAAAAATTGTACAACTTGTTTACATTTATTCTAGATACAGTTTAAGGTGCTCACTATTCCATGGATGTCGAAGTGGCCTTAGCTCTTGATGTCTCAACCATTATGTTTGAGGCTTTAACCTCTCAGTTATCGTGTACGATCCTTCTTAGTTCGGTCCCAACTTTCCGTGTCATTTCTCTTTGGTATGTAAGAATATTTTCCTTAAAACCTTATCTCCGAATTTAAACTCCTGTCTTCTAACCATGGACACACATATCTAGTTTTCATCAATGTTTGATAATGTAAAGACTTTAGCTATGCTCACATTTCATTTTTCATCAATTAAATCAAGTTTTCTCCATCATCCCTCGTCATTATCTGCTTCAAAATAATTTTCAACTCGAAATGAAGGAAGAATTTCACCAGATCGTCACAGTGTCCAGCCCATAAACTAATGCGTAGGCTGAATCTTGTTTTTTTGTTCGAGGAGTGGTTTGGTAGGCCCATAACACTTCTTGTAAATAGTCTTGCCACTTTCCACCTTTACTTTCTAAGTTTTCCTTAAGACCATCGAGAATTGTTATGTTTGTCACTTCGACTTGCCCATTGGGTAGCAGGTGAAAGATGCCAAGAAGCATTGTTGTATACTTCGGGATAACAAAAACCCTTCATATCTTTATTATCAAATTACAGGCCATTATCCATCTTTAGTTTCCCTGGAACACCAAAACGACAGCGTATGTTTGACAAGATGAATTTAATCACAACTTTTGTTTTAATCCCAGACAACGGCTCGGCTTCTACCCACTTTGAGAAATAGTCTACTATGACTATTATTGGTTTTCGTCCTTCAGAAGCCATTGGCAATGGCCCGAATTGATTAATAACCCAACGGTCAAGAGGCAACACCTCGGAGACAAATTCGAGTGATACTACAGACATATATATGGTATTGGAAAACCTATAACAGATGTAACACTTTTTAACCAACTCTTTCGCGTCGGCCATAATTGAGGGCCAATAAGACCATAGCATAACTCTCTTTGTCATTGTATTATACCCACAATGTGCCGATATTTCCCAATCGTGCGATTCGAAACATACCATATATGATTCACTATCTTTGAGGAAACGCAATAAGAGCATTCTCAACGATTTCTTTTACATGATATCTCGAAGGATCGTAAACTCATGCGCTTTAAATCATGACCTTTTAGCCATTTTATTGTCTATTGGTAAACCGTTAGTGAACAAGAATTCATTAATATCACGTCTCTAATATTTATCATTACCCATTGAAATTTGGAAAGTTGAATATGAATTCACACGCTGATCGGAACGTTTTACTATTAAAGGATTTTCTTGTGTGAGTATCCATGGATATCCTTCGGAATAGGTCATAGTTGCTAAGCAGTCAATTATGAAATTTCAAACCTTATGAACGTGTTCGTATCTCACACTTTCAAACAGCTGATAATACTTACAACACTTTCAAATATTTTTCCAAGTGGTCTTTTCTAGCTTCAATTTGTCGTGAAGCATGATTCACTATTAGTTATGAGTTGTATTTGCCAATCAAACCTTTTTGGCACCGCAAATCTGTCAACTCTCAATCATACCAAAGCAGCCTCGTACTCTGCCTTATTATTTGATGATTGAAAACCAAAGCGTATAATATGATACAACAATATTTGATTTGGAGCGATTAAATGAATTATTACCCTATAACACGAAGTATTGGACCCTTCATTGGTCCAAACAGTTCACTCAGCTTTTACTTATTCATGATCCACCTCCATATTTGGCCGTACAGAGAGATATTCAACCAAAAACTCTTCCAGAGCCTAAGCTTTAATCATTGTTCAGGGCTCAAAATCAATATCAAAATCTCCCAACTCCGCATACCATTTAGTCATCTTCCCCGATACATTGGAATTTTGTAACACATTTTTCAGAGGTAAAGAAGTATGAACAACAATGGAATATTCTTAAAATTAAGGCCTCATCTTGGAGGCTTTTTTTGCACAATACATTGGTCAAGGACAATTATCAACCTCTCGTACTAACACCGCATTCACAACATAATTGAACACCGCTATGTAAATGAATAATCTCTCTCTGGAACTCATTTTTGTAAAGATCTCAGGAGAAGACAAATATTATTTCATTCGGATAAACTCTGCATTACATTTAGGATTCCAATTGAAATAATTAATTTGACTTAACACTTGAAAGAACGAAACGCATTTGCCTGAAGACCTGTATATGAATCTATTTAGGGAGACCAAACTTTCGATCAATATTTGCACCTCCTTAATGGATCTATGTAGATCCATAGTGTCCAGAGTGTTTAACTGTATCAAGTCGGCCTCTATTCGCTTCTTAATGATCATGTAACCTAAGAAATTCCCTGATGGGACCTCTAATGTTCACTTTCCATATTTAAATTTAAGTTTATTTCTCTCAAGTTACTAAACGTTTCTTCCAATTAAGAAATATGATCTTCTCCCCTAGCGCTCTTTACCAACATATCATCAATATACCTCAATATTGCGTCCGATCTAACCCTTAGAATCCTTTTTCACTAAGCGCTTGTAAGTCGCGCGATATTTTTTAACCCAAATGGAATGACCTTGTAACAATGCAAGCCCCTTCCAATTATAAATGAAGTAATTTCCTATTCTCTTGGATCTATCTTGATCTGGTTGTAACTTGTGTAGGAATCCATAAACGATAACAACTTAATTTCCGAAGTCGAGTCTAACAACTGATCGATCCTTGGAATTAGGAAAGGATTATTTGGATAAACTATGTTTAGCTCAAAAATGTCTATGCACATTCTCCATATTTCGTTCTTCTGATTTACCGAGACCGGTTTGGCTGTCCATAAAGGATATTGAGATTGTCGTTGGTGGCCCAGTTTCGATAACCGGTTCACTTCAGCAATAAATACCTCATATTTTATTATAAGAAAAAGACTTTCTCTTTCGAATAATTGGGTGCACGTTGCACTGAATAGCAAAACTGTGACAAATGATCTCCTCAAGTAGACTTGTAATATCCTTGGTACACTACACAAACATGTGTAAGTTTGTTGACAAAAAGTGGATTAACTTTTCCCATACTTCCGGAGAGATAACATAGTACCAATCTTCAAACTCTGGCTGCCATGAAAAACCTGGTTCTCAAAATTCTCATCGGGGACCAAAACATCAAGGGTCTCCCTCCGATCATCAACAGGATTAGACCTCGAGGTTGACTCAAGTAATTGCTAATTCTTATTTGGTTCAGTCCTCTGATCTGCCTTGGGGCCAAAACCGGTCGGTAACATACTCTAGCCATTTTATGATTACTTCAAACAATTCCTACGTTGCTTTCTACCACATATTTCAAACATTGGTGAACTGTCAAAGCCATCGTATGCCTTTTTGATAACCATAATCTACCAAAAAATGCATTGTATGATATTGACGCATCGACCACTATATATATCACAATGACTTTGTCTTAAATGGCCCGCGGACCAGCTCCACCACTCTTTCTAACTCCCCAAAAACTTGAGTAGTTACTCCTATAAAGCCCACAATAGTCCAATTAGACCGGAGGATACGTGAAGGGTTTACGATCTTCTTGTATGTTGTCATGAATAAGATGTTAGCAGAGCTACCAGTGTCGATCGAAACCCATCAGATTTTATCTCCCATGATGGCAACCACAATTACCACTACATCTTCATATGACCCCACCACCTCTTTCATGTCATCATCATCAAAACACGATAAGGAGGACATGTTTCCATACAAATAGGGCGAAGCACCTACTTCAAATTGGGTAGCCAGACTAACAATGTGTTTTTTTTGGGAAACAATTGTAATATTTAAAATAGAATCCCTACCAAAAATAGTTAAAGATTTGAAAATTTTGCAAAACTCATTAACTTTCCCTTTTGTGTTAGGTTCTTCTACCATCAAAACCACTATTCAGTCAGTTTTATGGACCAAATACTCAGTTGACACATCAGATTAATCAACTAGCTCCAAATTTATCATAGTCTTTTATTGCTTTGGAGCCATAACCACCTTCATTTATGTTGAATGTTTTTGGGCATTTCGTTTAACAAACATCATCAACTTCACATTCTTAATCAGCATTTGGATTTATATCTACAAAGCTATACAGTCTTCTGTCGCATGTCTAATATCTTCATGATACTTTCAGTATCGGTTGCTTATACTCTTCTTTGCAGTTTGGATCCGAAAAATCTTTCGGAACTATATATGATAATTTCCTATCAAAAAATTTGATACACCCTTGAGACAACCGATTGTATCACTTTGAAGCACCGTCTTTAAAATTTTGGGAGAATTCCCGACATAATAACTTGTCATCATCATCAAAAGTTATAATGAAACTTTTAAAATGTACTATATGGCTTTCTCGGTCCTGGGTTCCATTGAACGTTTCCAGCTTGGAAATATCAAAACAAATCGGTATGCACCCCAACAAAATTTTAGGAGATAAAGGGGATGATCTCTAGTTATAACCTCGTTTATATAAATTTCCCTTAGGGCCCTCATTGACCATCGTACATAGACCGTCTTCAGAAGGGTTCACAGTTACTCACCTGGTAGCCAAAGCTCTGACAACCCAAAAAGAACTGGACATCGGTGGTCGTTTGATATTTATATTTGGCCTCATACCATGATGTCAGCATTTTTGTATTATCTTGTACCTTCCTGAGACTTGTACCCCGATGAGACATCTGATCATAATCCAAACATTTTTTAGAACTCCACTTCATAAAGTTCCTCTTGTGACAATGACCTCTTTACGGGGAAGAAGATTCATCTAAGTCATATCCACTGAACTCCAATGAATTATAGCGGTGTCTCGTCTTTTTCTCATTTTAGAAAACATAAAGGTTTCGGTGTGTTTCCTCATCATGCTTATTGTTTGAATGACGACCATACTCAGTCTCATTTTCTTCAAAGGACAGATATCTTCTAACCTTAGACCGGATCTTTTTAGCAGTCATTGTTGTATCTTTCTCAGTTTTCAGCTTCCCCATGTCTCCCAACGGCTCCTTCCGCTGCACAACTAGTTAGCAGATTGTTCGAGGTGCTCTTCAGTGTATTGATTGTTATAGTGTTATTCTTCAAAAAAATTCTCTTCAAAACATTGCTCCTTGGATATAGCTTCTGTCATCAAACTCTCAACTTTGGGTGAAGGCTCCTCTTGTATGTCAATGTTCATCTCTATTAAAAAAATTAAAGTACTTAGATTTCTTTGATTGGTTTTGGAAGTAAATTTCATATACCAGAACTCTCCCACTGTGGTCGTCAATGATAGTTGTAAAAATATTTGAGGGGGATAACGAGTCAAATATATATTCGGGAGCATAAGTCTAAAGCGATCAACACGGGAATGCTAGAGAGAGAAGCTGTCAAAAGCTAAATTAAAGTAATAATTGTTCATGCTTCCTTTATATAGTAATGACGTTAGCCTATGAGCCACATGGTTGATCCACTTTTGGCCATTTCACCCTATTATTGTACTAATATTATAATATTTATTACCTATTACATGAAATACCCTGAATGTTACACATTTATTGGGCCTATTTTATAATACTTATATAAAGCTAAATTAACCCAATATTCTATCGATCTGGTCCATGGTTTGGATAAATCTTACCATTATCAATTTATTTAGTGAGTGAAAAAATATAATTTAAATAATTTTAAAAGAGACTTACTATATAAGGCCCATTAGCAATACCTATTATAGATAAAGGCCCAAAACATCTAACTAAATTTCTTCCAATATTACCCCTAATATAAATCTAAATTTTAAAACAAGAAACAGTTCTCTCCATTCTCCATCGATACCTCTCATGCTTGCCTACTAACTTCGTCATTTCGTTTCTGACTTGCTACCATCAAAAATCAAGAAATCAAAGTTGTTGAAGGTCCGTTCAGTTTCCGATCAAAACTTCAAACTACTTCATAACAAAATTTACGCTAAAATGGTAAGAAATTGTACTTCAGATCATCTTCTTTTTCGAAAATAAAGTTCGATTCACGGTTTTTTAGAAAACTAGGTTTCATGGAAAGTTTTTTATGAGTTTTTCAGTTAGTGTAGTCACAGTCTTCTTCATTTATATCAGTTTTTTGGTGATATTTTCAGTTAATTATTCATTTTTTTCAGTATACCCTTACTTCATAATCTTCTTCATTTAATATATTTTTTGGTAGCCCTGCATAATTTCTACAACATAGAGTCCATAATTTCTCATTTATCAAAACTGACATGCTATTGTTTCTCATCATCTATATTAGTCTGGTTTAGCATCTATCATAGTTGGTGAGTTTAGCATCTATCATATTTAGTCTGTTTTAGCATATGCAATTACCAAATTTTGTTACATTTGTATAGGTTTCACATCTAGCATTTTTGTCATGATTACACTTTAGAATCTATCATAGTTGGTGAGTTTTAACATTTATCATAGTTAGTCTGTTTTAGCATATGCAATTACCAAATTTTGTTACATTTGTATAGGTTTCGCATATAGTATTTTTGCCATGATTACACTTTTGCATAGTTTTTGCATCTACCATTTTTCTTTGATTACACATTTGCATAGGTTTTGCAGCTATCACTTTTACCATGGTTACACATTTGCATAGGTTTCGCAACTATCATTTTTCTATGGTTTCATATTTGCATATTTTTCGCGTCTTTCACTTATCATACTTCCACTAATTTTGCATAATATACAATACATCATCTATCATAGCTGACCTATTTTTCTCATTTTATTGCTTTTAGAGGAAAAATGGATCCAAAAAATTGTTTCTTCAGGTCAGACCTCTTTGCATTTATATAACGGATGAAATGGACAAAAGTAAAACCATAACACATAGAAGAAGCCAAAAAGACACCTTTTTATTCCATCTTGAAGGCAGCATATGATCTGAGAAAAAAGAAAATGCCTTACAAAAAGAATTGGGAATTGATTGAAGAAATAATAAAGAGGTATGATGATGAAAATAAAGCTTTCAAATTGGGGCAAAAGTTTCCACGCCTTACAACCAATAATGTCAATATAGTTTTTTGTTGAAACATGGAAACCACCATATGCCACTACAACCCAAACACTTTGAACCACAATTTTCAGAAACCAAAGAATAAGAAGAAAAAGAAGAACAATCTAGGGTTACCAAAACATACTAATCTGATGACACATCAAGAAAATTTGCTAAAAGCCGAGCAGAATCAATCATAAATAAACTGATGAAGGTATGCAATTCCATTTATTTTTTACATTTTTGCACGAGTTTCTCATTGGCAAAAGTTTCGCGTCTATCATTTTTGCATTGGTTTCTTATTATCATAGGTTTCGCGTCTACTAATTTTATCTTGGTTTCACATTTGCATTGGTTTCGCGTCTATCACTTTTGCCCTAGTTTGACATTTGTATAATTTTTGCATCTAATATTTTACTCTGGTTATTAGCATAGGTTTTGGATCTATCACTTGTGCCCTGGTTTCACATTTACATAGGCGTCGCAGCATATCTCGTTCCGCAACTATCATAGTTACCCTGGTTTTGCATCTATTATAGTTTCCAATTCTTTCTCATCTATTATCTATAGATTAACTAATGATTTTGAATGTTTATATGACGTTATAAATAAAGTAGTAAAAAAACAGAGAGAAGACAATAATGTTGTGATACTCTTCATAATATTAGTCTGCTCAACATTGTTTTTCTCTACATCTGGAGATATACTAGCCTTTACAGTGGTCTATTACGTAGAAGACCTGGACAAAATAAACAACTACAATTGACTTGAATCAATCCGGGATAATTTGATGAATTCAATAAAACTTTGTTATGAAAATAAACCTAGAAAAGAAGTTGGTCGTGTTGCTCTATTACTGGTTAGTATTTTTCTTCTATTTTTAAATATGATTAAAAAATAGTAAAGAAATGGTATCTAATGTATTTTTAATATATAATCATTCGTCATGAAATACACAACTATGTGTCAAAAGAAGAAATTGAAGACAAGATACCCTGATGCGTTAAATGGCTAGGTATGGAGCGCAAAACAATTGAATTTTGTTTTACGTCATAATAGAGGTCACAAATGAACAGGTCTATTTGTGCATTGGGTTTTGGTCCAGTTTTTCATTTTACATAAATATATGTCTTTACTTTAATATTTTAAAACAAATATAGATTTTGAAAGAATAATTGAACCTAACAAAAGAAGAGGAAAACAATTTGGAGGAGAGTTCCAAATGCCAGAAGAAGATTCATTGGAGAAAGAATAAAATAATGATATTTTTCACAATGTTCCACCGGATGTTACACAACTAGAAAAACATGATGATGTTCCACAACATGTTACAAAGATTGTTCAAGATGATATTTATTCTGAACAAGTTAATTCCAAACGACGATAACGGTGGTCTGAATAGGGATACAAACCAAGCGTCTGATGGAAATGATTCTAGTGATGACAAAAGAACATTAAATCAATTAATTATTAAACCACATCCACAAGTTACAAGAACTAAAAATATTGTAACACGAAAAATAAAACCACTAAAGAAAGTTGCATATCATACTTTACCGACAGAATTGGTCCTCTAAAAAACAAAATATAGAACATATAGGACGTGCTCCTATTTCATAAAAGGAAAATTAAGTATTGCAGGTTCTTAGAAATCTAAAGATACCTGGAAAAAAGGTCTCCAAACAAAAATACTGACATAATGTACCATCTTATAGTAGAAAACAGAAGGCTGAAGAGATTATTATACTGACAACATGTAAAAATTTGCATTCTATCATAGTTTCGCATCTATCATGAATCATTTTATAAAAGATTTTGCAGCTATCATATTTATGTACGTTTCACATCTATCATATTTATTAAGGTTGCGCATCTATCATCCATCATTTTATAAAATATCTGCATCTATCATATTTATATACGTTTCAAAACTATCATATTTAGTAATCTTGCGCATCTATCATACATCATCTTATAAAAGGTTTCGCATCTATTTTATTTATGTACGTTTCACATGTATCATATTTATTAAGGTTGCGCATCTAGCAACCATCATTTTTATAAAAGGTTTCGCATTTTTGACATGGTTTTTATTTTGCAGAGGATTAACAAAATATCCCCAGCACCAGCAGAGTCTCTCTCTACCTAGAGCATTGATTTATCAATAGTGGATATAATAGAGAAAAATGAAGTCCAACTTACCAAAATTGAACTTTACATTTACGAACTAAAAAGGAAACTTACTGAAAAAGACCAGCTTCTTTCAGAAATGAAAAAAAAATGAATCTGATACAGAGATTGACACAGATATCCACCTAAAACAGACACTTCAACTGCCTATGTTGAAAACAAACATAGAGAATGAAGCTAAAAAAATATCTGAAAAAAATCAAAAACTTATGAAAGGAAAAAATGATTACACTATAAAGCCCAACAATCACCGAATAAAAACAAATATATTACGAATACAAGATAGAATGATCAACAAATTGGTGTACACCAATATGCTTCTAATATAAGTATGTCTCCCACCCACAAGACCCGAATACAGTTGTTGGTGTCGAAAACCTGTTGTTGGTGTCGAAAACCGAAACACTACACCTAATATTATTGTGGAAATCTAGGATCCACTATTACCACAAGAGAACCATGATGTTGATATGGCACAATAGGATCCTAAAACATTTATTGTTGTTGAAGAAGAGCACGTTAATCCTACTACAGTTGTTGTTATAGAATAAGAGCATGTTAATCCCATTACTACTGTGCAAAAATAAGATTCACCTCTACGACAAGAAAACCCTAATATTAGTGTCGAAAACAACGAAATTACACCTAAGGGTACTATTGTTGTTGATGTTCATACTCCTGTTGATGTTGGGGTTGAAAATCAAGATGTTCCCTATGTTGATGTTGTTGTTAAACCTAAGGTTATTATTGTTTTTTATGCTCATAATCCTGTTGATGTTGGAGTTGAAAACCAAGATATTTCCCTTGTTAATGTTTCTATTGTGGAAGAACAAGATCATGAGATTACTGTTGTTGTCAAAGAACATGATCCTAATACTGTTGTTGTCAAATATCAGGATCATAATGCTATTGTAGATGTGGTCAATGATGCTGATGTTTTGGAAAAAAACAAAGAAGTTTGTAATGCAATACAAGTGACCCAAAATGTTGCTAAAGTATCTATTTTTGTAGACAAATAGGTGATATAGATAACTCAAAATTAATAAAACTGGTTTTAAAAAACCTATGTATTTGGACATATTTTATTGTGTATTATCTTCTTTTTTGCTTAAATATTGTAATATTATAATTTATTTAATGTCTGATATCTCATACTTGCATGTTTTAGTACAATATATCTTTTCTCATCTATCAAGTTGCTAATGGTTTAGCATCTATCATTTATAATCTATCATATTTACTATGGTTTCAAAACTATTGTTTTTACCCTTGTTTCGCATCTAATGTGCAATTGTTTTGTAAAGGATCGTGATGTGAAGTCCAAGAAATTGAAATGCCACAAGTTAGTGAGTTAGACCCATATTTTTAGAAGGAAATTATAAGGATTGAAAATGATATACACAAAAAACAAGTAAGTGAATTACTTTTCCTCTCTTCTCTAATCTTGCACTGTGTTCGCATCTATCAAAGTTGCACTGTTTTCAAATCTATCAAAGTTGCATTGGTTTCGCATCTATCCCAGTTGCAATATTTTCTCATCTATCAAAGTTTCATTATTTTGCATCTATCATAGTTACACCGGTTTCACATCTATCATAGTTGCACTGTTTTCTCATTTATCAAAGTTGCGCTGCTTTCGCATCTGTCATATTTCTACGGGGCTTGTATCCATCACACAGTTTTACTGTTTTCGCATCCTACCCATTTTCCCTTGGTTTTCCTCTTAACTCTCCATAATATGCTGGTTTTTACATTTTTACAAAAAGAGTGGGTCGAAGAGCCTTCATTTGAACTAAATATGGATCATTCTTAATATCAAATCCCTGATGAACTCCCTAACATGGAAATTACCAAAAATAAATGGGCATTTATAGACAAAGTAACAAAGGCAATTAAAATAGAGCGATACTACAAATTAGAAATGATAGAAAATGAGAAAACAATGAAGATCCAGCAGTATGGTCAGTTTCAGAGATATTATGATCTAATATTTTTGTTAGAAATATCATGGAGATATTAGGTCAAGATGAAATTGACTCTAAGGTAAAAGTTAAATTTATATTTATTTTGTTTGCATTACTTCTCATTACACAAATAAACTAACTCTTAGCTTCCATTTTTGACAACACATGTAATAGACGGTTATATGTATATCTACCTTAACAACAGAATTTTCAAATACCAGTTCATGATTATCTTGGAGAATTTCTTGCAGTAACATACCTATCTAGAAGCGTAATAATAAGAATAATATACTTTTAAAACATATGTATTAGTTAATAAACAAAAAAACATTTCTAAATATTATTGCTTCAATGTAGCCTATGCTAAACTAAAATATGGATGTAACATTGTATGTTAACAATAAGCTACAAGGCATCACAGAAGGTTACATCTTCGTTTCGCTTCGAACACAAGAACAACGAGGGAATATTTCCCATTGGATGTTACTGGTAATATATGTCGAAAATGTATCAGCAGTAAATCTAAACTCATTGTCAAGACGTTCAGATACAACAAATATAAGTGCAAAAAAATTAGTAAGTGTCTCTCTTCTAATGTATTTTCATACCATATATATATATATATATATATATCTTTCATCTAATTTATTTGTATATCTATTAACTTACAGATTTAATACCTCCAAAGAAAAAATATTTTACCAGCAGAAGCAAAAATAAAGATTGTATGTCCATTAAGAATTCCTAAACAAAAAAAGGGGAAACTTGATTGTGGAGTAATAGTTTGCGAGTACTACAAAGATTATGTTATGGACAGAAAAACTCGAACTTAAAAAACCTTCTAACGTTACATCATTAAGAAGAGTGTAAATGTTTTACATGTTTCTTAATGAATACAACACTAATAGATTTTGGGACTGTATTTTATAATATTTGTTGTAATGTTTTTTGTAATGTTTTTTGTAATGTTTTTTGTAATGTTTGTTAACAATCAATATATTTTTCTAAGTTTAATAATATTATAAGAATATCGCAACTCTCACCATGTATCCATATGCAATCTCACATTTATCATATATATAAATGCAAAAGTTTTGCATCTACCATTTATTTTTGTTGGCGAGGTTTTGTGTCTATCAAATATATAAATAGAAGGTTTCGCAACTACCAACACTTTCTGGCTAGGTTTCACATTTTTTGTTAATTTTGTATGATAAGTTTTGCCTCTATCTGGTCTGTTATTATTTTTGTAGCCAATTTTCGCATCATCTGTCTAATTATTTTCTTTAGTTAATATTTTGAGAAGTTCTCTATTTTTGTAATTAACATACTTTACCATCCTCCCATCTATTTTGTCAAATCAAAACTTATACCAGTGACTAACATTTGATTGGTTAGTTACTTATATAATTTGACAAATGTAGATATACTCATTATTACTGTAAAATTACTACAAATATTCACCAAAACAAGCAAGTTTTAATTATTGTGGATGCTTTTAAATTTTTAAATATAAAGTTTAGTTCAAACTTTAGAGTTTCATACATAAAAAGTAAAGTTTTATTTTGAAAATTTCATATCTTATTAATTATTCATCAAATGATGACTCCATTTACAATGATTTATCCTTACTTCATCTTTTCCTAAGAATAAGGGAAAACTAGAAACTAACAAAAAAGAATAATTTTCTTCATATTCTTTTGATAATGATATCAGTTATTTTAATCATGAATACTATTTCCCTCAAAGCTTCGAACTTTCAGAAGATCAGGAGGACCCAAATGAGGATCATATTGGTGGATTCTCAAAAAGAAAGAGAAAACGTACTATATTTGAAAAACAATTAAGATGAGGAAGAGTTGGAGGAAGAAAAATCTAAATAAAAAGACTCTAAAGAGGAGGAAGAAGATTCAGAGGAAGAATACTCTAAAGATGATGAAGAAGAGTCTGACTAAGAGTCGGAGGAAGTCTCTATTTTTACTTTTTCTTGTTTGTATGTTTCTGCATGTTCCTGCTTTTTTTTTGTTGTTCAGAATGTTTATGTATGTTACTAGCTAACAAGAGTCTGACTAAAGAGATTTTGTTTTTACATTTTGTTTTTAGTTTGTGTTATATTGAACTTTCATGTTTTCTTTTTCATAATGAAGTTTATCCTTTTATTTATCTGTTTATATATTTCTTTTCACCCATCTACGAAGAGGAGTCTGACCGGTGTAGCATATATCAAACCCATGTATTTTGGTTATGATAGTTTTTGCATTTATCACCACAAAAAATGTAGGTGGTCAAGACCTGGTTTAGCATCTATCAAACTAATGTATTTTGTTATCCAAGGTTTTGCATCTATCACAATCTAATGTATTTGGTTATCACCGGGTTTAGCATCTATCAAACCTATGTATTTGGTTATGAAAGGTTTCGCATCTATCACAAACAAATATATTTTATTTTAATACATTTCAGACCTATCAAACCAATATATTTATTTATGCATCTTTTCGCATCGATCAAGCCCATCTATTTTGGTTATAGCATATTTCACATCTTTCGTGTATCACAAACATGTTGCATCTATCATGCATCATTTATTTTTATTATGACAAAAAAATTCAAAAAAACTAAAAGTATCAAAAATTACATTAATCTTACACAACGTCTACACATGATCGTCTATTATGACCAGATTTCGAATAGCGAGAACATGTTATGGTTCGAGTACTTAATTCTCCTCTAGATGGAATTCTTTTCCTCTTAGGCCGTCCAGCTCTTCTTTTTAAAACTAGAGGAAGTCCATCTGGAGAAGTTGTTGAAGTACTTGCTTGACCAAAAGTAGTAAACGCAATTATGCCATATTAATTTGTTGCCTTATAAGAGCTTACAATATAGCATGGCTCAACATATTTCATAGGATCCACATCTGTATAAAACAAAACAGCTAAATCATGAGAGCATGGGAAACAATCATGTTGCCACGCAGCTGAAGAACAAGTACGTACATTAAGATCAACAACCATAACATGATCACAAAACATTCGTGCAAAAGAAGAGTAGACGAATGAACTATCCATGAAAGACCTTCTTCGATATTACCTTTAATGTTTTTATCAAATTCAGGATATAAATCTCTAGTCCAACATTCAGCATCAGCAAAACTTCTCGAAATTTGACTCATTAGTAAAACTTTAATCCTGTCAACTAACTCCAGTATAGGCAAACCACAAAACTATTTGATTTGATTGTTAAAAGACTCAGCTGGAGTAGAACATAGATTCCTACCTCTTGCCTTTGAAAAAACATAAGTATATATATCGGGAGGTAAATTCACACAAAAACTAACAACATTTTGACCTCTTTGTTTAAAAAATTTATCCAATATTGAATGAAAAAATATCTCCTAGCACAATCACATATTTCGTTCGCAATCAAATCTGATGACAAATTCTTTCTATTTTTTTGTAAAAACCAGTCTTACAAGTATGAGATTGGACATACTTCTTGATGATAAAAAACTCTATTAGACTTATCTTTTTCAGCATAAAGTCTCTATTGACAACTCTTTAAATATTTTTCATGCAATAAACACTTACTCTTTGTTTATTATTAGGCGGATATTTGAAAGTAAAATATTTTTATAAAGCTAACCGACTAACATTTAATCTTAAACCTACTGCGTCCTCTTCAAAGACCTGCCCAACACCATTAATTTCATAATTGAAATATATTTGATTTTTTAAAATAATTTACGGTATATAAATTATTTGAATCGTTCACTTATAAAATAATAATAAATTGATATGAATTTCATGTTTGGACACTTAGATTCTTTAAAAGACTCTTATTTAAACTCATGAACTCTTTTAAGGGATTTTGAACATTTTGTTGGCTTTTGTTGGATATTAGATGAAACAGTATTCAAACATTAATTCTTTTGATGATGGAACAAACCTTAGAATAACCTGAGTTCAATTCTGGTCTTAGCTTTAGATTGGCTGATTAATTGGTTGATTAAGAAGTCCATTCCAATTGTTCCTTTGATTCATGAACTCTGTACCTGCAGAACATATTACAACTGAATTGGTTTGAAGGTCAGGATTAACCTGCCTATATATTATTAGTAACAAAACTTAATAGTACATCATATCCTTAGTTCAGAATCTTGATCAGACGACATCGTTCTAGTCTAAGGTAGCCTAGAATGATGCTTTCAAGAAATTAAAAAAACCTGCAATTCAATAGGGGCTTGCTTCATTGAATATTCAATTTATTTATTCTATTAACAATTCTTTATTAGATATTGAGTTTTCTCCCAGATAGGTCAAAAAAATTGTTTTAGAGACCTAATACATTTTGTATAAAGATCTAGATGATCGTTTGAAGTTGGTAATCGTAGAAATTTGAGGATCATTTCGGAAGAAAATCTTTCAATGTTGATTATTTGAAAACATTTGAAGTTGGCAGAAAACATTTTTTATTGGAGGTAAAGAGAGACTACCATGAGAAACTTTGGGAGATTCATTGATCATTTGAAAAAAAAAATCTCAATTATTTCCTTATTTAATACTTTATTTGAGTCACGTTTTGAGTTAGGAATAATTTTTTTATGAGCAAGGCTATTCCGAGATCCCATTTGGCTATAATGAGATCCATTTATAATGAGACCCATTTTGGTTTAATGAGACCCCAAAAATGACCAATTTACTCTTAATATAAAAGCTGTATTTTCAGCCAAAATTCTTCTTTTCTCTCTTAAATTCACCAAAACCTTTCAAAATCGGCCAAAACAAACTCAAGATTTCTCAAATCCGAACTTATGAAAACGTTAAGGTATGAAACCTATACTTATTCATGTAATTTTTTTACAATTTAGTTAGGTATTTAAAGTGATATTTAGAGTTATAGGTTCGCCTCAAAAGTCTGATTTTTATCTATATGTTGTTGTTGTTTTGAAAAATTAGTTGTAGATACATGTTAGTCGACTCATTATCAACGTTTTGGTATGAATTTTGTTGATTTTGGTTGAGTTTGTAGGAATCTAGGGGTTTTCGAAAATGGGGTTTGCTGTTCGGGGCGAATCGCGCACGCCAAGCGCCTCGCTTGCGATTTGCCCAAAATTGGGCTTTGGGTGTGCGCGTTTTTTGAAGCAAAGTTTTGAATGCCTAGTTCGCAATTTTAGGGAAATTGCGAAGTCCAAGCTCGGGATTTCCCCAAAATTGCGAATTAGGCATTCGCAATTTTGCTTCGAGAATTGATTTAGCCGTTTCGGAACGTTTTTGACTTGGACATATATCTCAGTATTTTTCATCTTACATTTAAAACATCTAAAAATGTTTTGTTTTCAATTTCAGGATGTCATAATCACTAACCATTTGGAAACAATAACAAAGTAAAAAAAACCAGTATACTATTTATGGATTTCAGTGTGGCTGAAGACTACCATTTGTGTCAAGCGGTGAAGGTTGTCCTTCGAGAAATGGGGGAAGATACTAACGATGCTTTCTTCGAACATGTCTTGTGTAGGATGTATTTCAATTACGGTATACGTGGGGAAACTAGCTACATATCGCGCACCGTGAGGAAGTGAAAACCAAGTATTTAGCTGTGAAACCGCTTGAGCGTTTGATGTTCCTCCCATTTAAAATTATGGAAGAAGAAAAACGTGAGTGGAACATGACGGTTGACGATTTCATTACTCCGGAGATGATACTGTATCTGGAGGATAACATTACATGTAGGGATGATGATATCGCCAACGACGTCGACATTGAAGACAATACCGGTTACGACTCCGGAGATGATACTGTATCTGGCGTTGTTTTATGTTTTGTTTTTGTGTGTTATTTATTGAGTGTTATTTTGTTGTTGTTTTTATGTTTTCATTTTATAATATTATTTGTATGTTTTCCTTTGATTATATCTTATGCTATTTGAACGGAACGGGAACATAAACTAAAATTTTATTTTAGATAGGTGCATACGACACATCATCTGGCATATTAAGAGAAACAAACAAAAAACATAAGAAAAAAACAACTAATAAGAAAACCACAACTTCAAACAACAAGTTAAAGTAACATGAAAACATTAAAACGCAAACGAAGAAAGTAGTAATGCTAATATATCCTCAAAATGAGCTACCATATCCCTAGTGATGTAGTCCACCGACGTCAAGTTCCAGAGGGAAGCTGCTTCTTGCTTAATTAATAATGTGCAATAACACAAACGCTGTATCGGCTTGAAAAAATTGTATTTGTTTTTTATTTACTCACGACTACGCACAAGAAGACCTCCTCTTGTTCCTAAACGGCCGTATGAGTAGTACATCTTACACATGACACGATTAAAAAAAGCATCGCTAGTATCCTCCTCCAACTCCAGGCGGGAAATCTTAACTGCTTGAAGCATATGGTAGTCTTTTTCAGCCATAAACTCCATCTCTAGATAATGTTTGAGTATATTTTTTTATGGTAAATGTCTGGCCGTTGCTTTATTTTATTAGATTTTATGTCTTTTTTTATAAACGGCGAGTCAATTTTGGTAGGCATTGAATTTTACTATAAGGTCTCATTTTAGCGATACTCATACCCATTAAAATGGACTTTCACCCTACGCTATAAGGAGACCCTCGTCTAACCCACGCGGGTTACAATAATGTCTTATCGAGATATATGTAATTTGTATCTGCTAGATGTCAAAATATTATTGGTTTGTTTGGATTACATTATCTTTATCCTACATGTGGCATGTATTAAGTGGTCTACTTGGATTTCGTTATCTGAAGACCAAATTGTCTATATATAGAGATTCTTCAAAAATAAACTTATGCAATACCAAAAAATACTACAAATATGTCTGTTTGGATTGAGTTGGAAGATGAATATCTTATGAAAGCATCAATCAAAGTTGGTAAAACTAACCAGCTACATAGGGGTAAACGATACTTGGTGGCATTGTTGTGCCAGATGTACTTCCTCTTCGGCATGGATGGAGTCCAGCCACCTGAAATTTCAAGGCGCTTAGATGAGGTGAAAGCCAGGTGGTCCGTTCTTGTGAAGTTTCATGTGCATTGGGTTTTCGACCTCAACGATATGGAGTGTTATGTTGCGTTCAAGCGGTACAACTGCCATCCGACGGATACTATAATTGAGGACCAACTGGAACACGTCCATTCTCACATGCTTACCATTAGTGAAGATAAAATGTGTGACTACCAAGATGCGAAGGAAAAACGAAAATTGTTGAAATGGAACTGGCCTGATAGATAAACTTCCTTTACTAGGAGTTTTTGCAAATTATTATGTTTGTTGTTGTTTGACTTGGTGTTGTATCCGTCAAGTCCGTTTTATTTTTTGAATTCGTAGTGTACTTTTTTGTTGTTTAAAACTAGTTTCAAGGTGTTTTTTACCATATTTTTTGACTTTTTTATCTAAATTTTACATCATTCATTGAAAATGACTAATATACTATATTGGTGAAAACAAATTGAGTTTCGAACTCGTAAACTTAAAAAATGAAAAATTAAAAAAAATTCAGAAAGTTTCGCGCGTTGGGACTGTTCATTTTAGCCGAAATCGCGAGCACAGGGTGTCTAATTTTGTCAAAATTGGGCACTCAGAACCCGCGATTCTGAGAACTCGTAGTGTTCCCAACGCTCAATTTTGGAAAAATCAAACATTTTGTGTTCGCGAATTTCCTACTGTTCCGAATTAATGGATTTTTTTTACGTAATTTTGGATGAAAATCAAAGAAATAAGTTAAGATTAATAGAAAGAAAACTAGTTTTTATAATAATGACAGAAGTGGAAATTTCAAAATAAATAAACGTGGTAGTATAGATTACAAACCACTACGAAATTCAAATAAAGTACTTGTAATTAGTAATTGCGAAAGCAAAAAACTACCGATGCATCAACAAATCATGAGTCTTCGGCCAATTCTTAGACATGCGGTGGTTCTTCGTGTGCGGTCAAAGGTTGGGCGGGCTTGATTTGGTTATATTTGTTGAATCGTTTGTCGAGCGGTATTGCCCAACCGGCAACTGCTTCGTCGGTCCAAAAGGGAAACCATGTAGGATAGATTTGCGGAAGTGGTCCATCCAGCACAACCTACGGAAAAAAAAATAAAACAAATATTGGGTCACAAAATAAGATATAAAATTGATGGTCACAAAATAAGATATAATAATCGGTCACAAAATAAGATATAATATTGATGGATTTATTGGTATACTTACTTTCACAAAATGGTTACCGTGTACGAAGCCAATTCCAACTTCCATGCTAGGACACGACCAAAGAGGCACACCGCATAGAGGTAGATACGTGTAGGATTGGTGGAGCAATACGTGGTAAAAGATATACTGGTATCTAATGGCTATCCCTAAGCTGTAGTCGGGTAACGTCATCTAATGCCGACTACCGTTGTCGTACATTTCAAAAACATCTAACCTTTTGACTAGGTTATCAACACGTTGGGAACCATCAAACACTCTCTCCCATAGATTGCGTTGACTTTGCAATTCGCCGATCAAATCCCGTCTGACTTGGTCCCATTAATCGGAGATATCGTACACGGTTAAAGCAACGACCCGGAATCCGCAATTACCGTCGGAAGACACGTCTTCTACGCTAGAAATGTACTCATGCAAATAGTTGGGAAACCAACTCTCATAGCCGCTAAATTCCTTTCCCTTCAATGATTTTTTCGATCGACTCACTCTCTCCTTCTTGGGTTGAGCCTTGACTTTCGCTTTCTCTTTCGCTTTGTCCTTTGGTACTATTAAAGTTTTATTAGTTACCGAGGTGGCCGAGCTACCTATCATAGCGGGAGTGCTAGTGCCTAGACTACCATCGTATTCCCACTCGGATGGGTCCCGTTTAGTTGATTTGTCCAGCCCGGTTTTTTTCCTACCTTTAGTGAGAACCGGCTCTTTAGGTTCCAAAATATGACTTCTAGCGGGATCTAGGATTTGCATCATCCTATTTATGATGTGATCTTGGACGTGTGCACCGTAACCGCGGATGGTGCTATCAAACAAATCATATTTTTGGTGCATGTTGTATATCGTGCGCATGCTAGATACATTTTGCGGGTCTTTCACCTTCAAACCGTGATATATCTTTCGTGGTCGACAACCGACTTCCGTTTGACTACGAACATACACTTCTTCCTCTACTTTTAGTCTAGCAATCTAAGTGCAAAAATGGTTTGTGATTGTGTTTCCCGTTTAGCACTATCAATTTCCAATAACCGGGTATCTCTAAAACCGGTTTTCCCCTTAAATAGAACGGACACCCTCATTTTTTGGATAAACATTCTCGGCGCTTCTTAACATATCCCGGGTTGGAGTTAGGTGTGTAAACCTCGTTCCTCTCGCACCTAGGGATGGCAATTGGTCGGGATGGGTGCGGGTATAGCTAAACCCGTAACCCATCCCGTCTATGTTTTTCCAAACCCATACCCTAACCCGTACCCGTCGGGTTGTAATATTTTTTTCCCACACTCAACCCGCCGAGTTCGGGTACCCATCCGCGGGTACCCATGATTTTTTTTTATATTTTAATTAAATTTATAACGATATCTTGAATTTGAATTTGGTACTCATTCCACAAGTCTTGTATAAAAAAAGAAAATATATTTCTTAAAAACCAATTAAGAAATTTAAATTTAATATTTACATCAAAAAATTTATTTTTAAAATATACTGAATGTTAATAAGCAAATATTTTGTTATCTATTCATAATTTATATATAATTTTGGTATATGTTAGTAAATATTTTTCTTTTAATTTGATTAGAAATATTATTAGATCTTCTAGAATTTGATATTAATTCCAAAAATTAAAGGAAACATGTTTAAAAATATCAAATTTAAATATGTTAGTAAATATCTTTTAATTTAATTAATAATATTATTATTCGACATAAAAATGAAAATATTTTCAAAAGAGATATTGAAAAAATCAAATTCAATATTTAAATGTAGAATGATATTTGTCAAAATATACTATAATCATTATAAGTATCAAATCGGGTATTATCCAATGGGTCGGGTTCGGGTTGGGTACCCGTGAGAAATTTCTTAAACCCATAACCCATCCCAAACCCGGCGGGTAGTAAATTTTCAAACCCACGACCCATCCGCGGAAAATTTTTTAAACCCATAACCCATCCCATCGGGTCGGCTCGGGTCGGGTACCCGCGGGTTTGGGAAAAATTGCCATCCCTACTCGCACCTAAAATACATCCCCAATACTTTTCATACTTTTGCTACCGTCAACGTCTTTATTACGCAACACAATGAATCCTAGTTTTATGCTTTCGGATTCAACCCATCGGATCAAATCAGGCTTGGTGTACAAGATGTTCATACTAAACATTTTTGTATAATCGGACATCGAATATGGTGGTTGGTTCGGTCCCTATAAATGTTTCTTGCTAATTATTCAAAACATCCTTAATTATAATTAAACCCACTACCTAAATAATAATGCATATGAAAACAAAACTAATAGTCAAAATCGAGCGTTGGGAACGCTTGATTTTGACAAATTTGCGAAATGGGAGTTCGCGGAATTGGCAAAATTGAGCATTGGCTTCTCGTGAACTGGACAGAATTGTGAAGCCCGTATTCGCAATAATGTCCAATTCGAGAGCAGCAAGTGTTCAATTCTTCAATCATGCGACCTCGATGTTCGCAATTTTGTCAAAATCGCGCGATCCCAACGCTCAATTTTGACAAAAACAATGTTCTTCGAAATTCATGATGTTCATAACGTTGGTAGTTCTAGATTCGCACTAAAATTTAAAAAAAAAACACAAAATGTACCTCTTTTTGGGTTTGGAGATGGTCCGTCCTCATCCTCCTCCGACAAGATATCATCCATATTGCAGCTCAAGTCTTCGTTTAAATCGCTCAAATCCATGATTTTTGGTGTTTCTTAAAAATTTAGCCTACTTAGAGACAGAAAGTTGTAAGAAGAAGAAGAAAAAGTTAGTTTTTGGTTAGATATTTTGTTCTATATGTGAATGGTAAAATGGTCATTTCACATTGACAGAAAAAAAAAATTGGAGCAAGAGATCTTATTATAGCCAAAAGGGATCTTATTCTAGCCTAGCCCTTTTTTCATTTTCAGTGTTTCCATGTTGAGATTATCTTGGGTTTTGTTCCATGTTGAAATTATCTTGGGTTTTGGATCTTTTGGTCTTATTAAGGGCTAAATTGTTAGATGTTCAATAATAATGGAAGTTTCCTTCTAAATCTTTGAGGTCTTTTATTATTATTTTTCTCAAATGCTCACCAAATTTAATATTTTTACCTTTTACAATATCATTTTTGCTAACTATTACTGATTTTAGTTTATTAACCCCACTTTTCTTTTTGAGAAAGTGGTGCTGGTTTGGACTTAGGTTCGAGGTAAACTGTTTTTTATTGGCACTTAACATCTCTAGTTTATTTTTATCCTGATTTTTTAATAATTAGACATATCTCTGTAACGATGGATTAGCAGGTCTCACATTCTGGAATAAAATTTATTTTTTAAAAGATGGTATTTTGGTTTTCAGACCCAAAAGCTGTAATATTTATAGGATGGGTTAAGACCAACCGAAAGAAAGATAAATATCAAACTCTTGTTATGTATTTTAAAGACATTTTGCTATATAATCCACAATAGATATTATAAATAAAAAAATCAAATTTTATTTTAAAAATAATTATTGTATTCATAAAAGATCAGAGGTATCACAAATTACTATGTGATATTTAAATCTAGGGTATGGCTATATATACCCAAAACTGGTTTAAGTTTGCCCAAAAAATACAGTTGACTTTAGTTTGACTTTTTATGATAAAAATACTCTCAAACATCCATTTGATTACGGAACTAATATTAAGTAAAAAAACACTAAGTATATCCTAAATATACCCAAATCACAAAATAACATATCTTACTATCTGTACCCAAAAAAACACTTTGATTTAGTAGATCAAACCCCATATTACTACAATTTTGTGAAGTTCTTCAAAGTGTTCTTGAACATTCAAAGTTGCCTCAAGAACATTCAAACTCTCTTAAAAAATTAAACTTTTTCTAATAAAAACACGAAATCAAACATGAATCAACCCGAACTAAGGTAAAAAAATGTTTTATTTTTATTTTTTTTTCCGTTCTGGTGCGCCTTCGCACCATCGGTTCTGAGGGCCAGAACTGATGGTGCGAAGACGTTGTACCATATGTTCACATGCCCAGAACCGGTGGTGTTGGGCCTTAATACCTGTGCACCGGTGGTACTGGTGGTTATGTACCACCGGTTGAGAGCCCCTGAACCAATGGTTCATGGCCATAATTTTTTTTTCATTTTTGTCCTCTAACTTCTATTTTAACGTTTTTAAATAAAAAAAATCTTCTTATTTAGTTTGACTTTTTAAAAATAAATTGGTATTGTCCGAATATGCTCAAGATTTCACACTCGAATGGAAATATAATAAAATTTTATTAAGTGATCTCAATATTTATTGTTTGTATTCATTGATTTTGTATTCTATTTAAAAAATTAAAACTAATTTTTTAGAAAAATATACTCATATTGTTGTTTTTATTAATTAAATAGTGATATATATAGCAATATATAAAGTTTAAATATAATTATATTTTAGATATTGTTAATATATACAATATTTGTTAGGTTACTATATATAATTATTGAATTTTAATCAAATTTTAGATATTATATATACACAAAACTCGTAAGTTACTATATATTTATTTAATTTATATGAGATTTTATTAATTAAAGTTTAAATATAATTATATTTTAGATATTATATATATATAATAAATTTTGTATCATACTATATATATTTATTAAATTTATATGAGATTTTATTTATTAAATGTTAAATATTTAGATACATTTATATATATATATATATATAATTGTGAGATTTTATTCATTAGTGTTTAATTTTTTTTAAACTTATCTCATTATTATTTAGTGTATTTATTCATTTTTAATGTATGAGGATACATAAATAATTAAGTTAAAATTCAATTTAACAAAAACACATTAATTAATTTTTAAATACATAAAATGTTAATAAATAATGTTGTTTACTCAAATACTTAAAATTAAAAAAAATTAAAGTTAGTCACAAAAATTATAAAAACAATTAATACATAAATTAAAGGCTATTATAACCATTAAATATATAAAAACTAAAACAACTTTTTTGAAAAAAAAATTAATAAAATTTGGGACTTTAGTTTAAAAAAACAAAATTTTAAGGACTTAATGATAAAAAAAATATTAAGAATTAAAAAAAAATGGCATGTGCGCCTGCCATTTTTGGGATGGACAAAAGAAATGATTTTTTTTTCCTAATCTAATCTTAAATCTAATTTTGAAATTAAACCTAATTCTAATCTATAATTTTCATTAAAAAAAACTTAACAACATAATAGAAATTAAGTCTAAACAATAAAAAAAAATCCTTAATCAAACAAAATTAAATCTAAAAAATACTTACTTCGCCAGAAAAATTAAAGATAAATAAGAAGATATATACGGTAGAGAAATAAGAGTGAATATAGGGAAAATTAAATTGAGTGATTTAGTAAAAGAAACAGCTTATATACTCCTAAAAGAGTATTTTTGTTAAAAATTGGACATATTTATACCATTTTTGGATAAAACTGAGTATACTTATACCATGTTTGGATCTATATAGCTTAACCCTTAAATCTATAATTATATCTCAAATTTAGAAACGTTATATATACACTGGAAACCAGTAGTCATTCAGTTATTGCCAACACAACTGAGTATAACCAATTGTATAAGAAGAAAATGAGAAACAGTCTGCATTCGAAACCTAATAAACGATATCAAAATAAAAGGTAAACAGCTAACAAGTACATTCAACCTCGCTCAAGCCTTTCAAATATGGCATCAAGTTTCAGAAGACAACAAGTCAGACAAAAACAAAACAAAAAAAAGTCATTAACAATGCGTAGCACCACTATATCCAACAACGTGTTGCAACTACTTTCAACTCACATTGAGTCACTAGGCGTAACTAAAACTCTTTAAGACCCTACCTAACACTTAAACACTACCAAGGCCCACACAAAATTCAAACCCTAAGCACCATTGAGAAAACACAGGTTCTATATAGTACAAAGGGAGCCTAAGTAATCTTATCACTTGGATTCCTCGTTACCATCACCGTGGCCAGAAGCAGACCCACCATGGCCGTTACTGCCACCTGTCCCAGCTTCGGCCACATCATGTTTGCTCGTGTTAGCTGGACCGCAGCTGCTACCAAGGGGTGACTCAGAATGCATGGGATGCATACTTCCGGGTCTGATCCCCATTTGAGCTTGCATGCCTTGCATATGCTGCTGCTGTTGTTGTAGCTGCTGCTGCTGTTGTAGCTGCATAGGGTCATGCAAGTGATGTGGGCTATTGAATTGAAGAGGCATTCTTTGAGAGAACATTCCTTGTTGCTGAGCCATTGCTGCTGCTGCTGCCGCTTGTGGATGTTGCATCAAATATGCACCCTGCATTCCCGGATGCGGACCCATCTGAAAACAATTGTACAGGTGTGAGCAAAAAGGAAGATAGCTGTAAGAATTAGGCGTTATTTGATGTCATCAGCCTTCTGGTTGTAAGATCAAGAAGCCTCAAATGCTAAAAATAATTAGCACCTTTCGCTTTATATTCTAATATTAAGTTTCTTTTTTTCAATATTGTTTACCGGATCCTTTCTTATACATGTTTTCATAAAAGGCAATAATGCAATGCTAACAAGTGCCTCATAGGCAGTTGTTAAGGATCCATTTAATTACCTATAAGGGTAATTCAATTCATAAAAATAAATACTAATGGTTAATGTATTTAACTTGTCCATCTAGATAATTAATCCAACCTTAAAAAGTGGCCATGGCCCTTGTTAGCATAGGTGCCATTATTAAGTATGAGCATATCATAGGATATATCATTTTTTCAAACTTAAATGATACATATTTTGCTTTGTATCTTAATAGTTTTGTTTTATTCGGAAAAATACACTCTGGTATCTCACCATACATTATTGTATCATACGTAAAAATTTAGGCCTTCTGTAACACAAATTGAGCCTACACATAGGTTTCTTTGTGTTTTCTTTTAGGTTTGTATCAGATTTTTGTTATACTGGCCTTACCATTCTTTGATACACAATCTAAAGCTAAAATGCTCTCTTTCTAATTTGCTAGACAATCCTGATATAGATAAGTTTTGCCTTTAGTTCTTTGATGAAATTTGTATATGCTAACTTCATGGATTATTTATACATTATCAATGACTTTTAGGTGAGTAATATATTTTTTAACAATTTTCTCAAGGAGTTAGCCTATCATACAATACGAAACGATACAGAATACACAAATAGAAAAACAATGCACGATTTGATAACTACATTACCCTGGTTTTTGCTTTAAAATTTTATCAGACACAAAACAACCTATAACCTTTTATAGAAAAGCACTTTTTCCTGTCTTTTAACTTCTTAGAATAAGATGGTCCGTATATGGCTGTCAACTTACCTGGGGAGGCATTGCTGTTGGTGTTTGTGGTTGTGCATCCGCAATAGCAGCTAAATACATCAGATTCTTTTGGAGCAGAGCCTGATACCTTCATCATCAGCCAGATATATATTGATTAGCACAACGTAAAATACAGCACAACTCATAGAGAACCTTGAAGACTTGGACTTTGCTTGTTTCTAAAAAAGTTTCCATGAACACCGAGACTTGCAAACAATTACTCAATATTTACTAGTACAATTTTTCCCCTTTTTAATATTTGAAATAAAGACGTTCATTCTTTCAGCAAAATCCAAAAACATATTATAATAACAGGACTATGAGAAAACTCGACTCCCCTAGTTAGTACTAACACGAATACATTTGCACATATCAATGTTCTTGCGGGATTAATGACCTTAACAAACACTAAATTGACCAACTGGACAATCAAAATGCCAATATAGGCAAGAACGAGAACAGAAGATACCTCGACTGATGAGTACTACAATGCAACAATATAACATCGACCCTTAAATAAATAATAGAGCTGCAAACTCCAAAACCTCAGTTTCGGATGTTAGTGTTTCTGCGATTAAAATCGACGTGTAAAATGCAACAGAGAGAGTAACACATATGGAAGAATCCGCAATTTTCAGTCCCGTTTACACCAAAAAGTTAGATGTGATTAAAGGAAGCTCAACATAATTCGACATGCTAGCATGATACCCTACTTGGAACGCATACATTATTGAAAAACTATTTTCGTTCTTTAATCAGAGACAGAACGCAGTAACTTACTGGGCACATTCAGCAAGTTTTCCGAGGTTTTGATTATCCAATATAGCCAAAATCAACTTTTTATTCTCATCCAGGAACTGCGCCATAAAAACAAATAATAACAATTTAGAGCTTAAAGTCCCATAACAGCACGAATTGTACCCCAGTGAACTCAAATATACCAAACAAAACACAAATCATTCACATTCAAAATCATACGTCCTCGTCAATGTAATTAGTTTAAGATAAGCAAAATAAAGCACGAACTCATGTTTATTAGTTAGAAGATGTAGTAGTAGCCTCTTTTTAGTATAAAAGTAGATTACCCTAGTCTTAAAAACCTAAAAGGTTTGACCCTCCTCAAACCTACTTTTCAAACCTTCAAGAGAAGGTTAGGCCTGTCCGCCATCACCTAATTATAAGAAAAAGGTCACCAGCATACGTCATCCATCGGCACAAGAAGGTTAAAACCTCTAGTCTCACCAGAAACATAAGTACCCTTTTCAATCTAATGGGACTCAATACTTTAGTTGAAGCATCAAACGAAAAACAGCGCCAACTGTTTTGTTGAAAGTACAATCTTCATAAAAACCCATATACACCATCAAAGTTCTCACTTTTGGGTTTATAAAGATAAACTAATAAAGTCTACAAACAAGGAGCTTGTACTTCGATACACAGGGTCTATAAGAAATTTGATAATCTTCGTATACTTTGGCATATCTTCTCAAGAAGATAGGAGTTAATGGCTTATTCGATATAAAATTGAAAAGAAAAAGAAAAGTTAATAACTTTTATTCAGCTTAAACTGGGTTCTAATAATTGATCGAGCTTAAGCAATACCAAACAAATAAAGTAGAACTTCAATTTGAATACCTAACGAACCGACGACTCGGCTCCAACCTACCACCAACCATTAATTATAGGATATAATACCCAATCGAACTCATTAATTGCAACAAGTCATACAAAATCCTGTAGAACCCTAATTCAGGGTATTAAAAAAACAGGACCTTCGTAGTCATTTATGGTATATGTAACGAAAAAAAAAACCACCTTTTGAATCTGCTCGGTGGTGATATTAGCAGGTGGAAACGAAGACATCATAGGAGGAACCATTTGCGGTGTTTGCTGCATCTTCGCGTCTTCAATAACTTCCCACAACTCAATGAAAAAAAAAATCTAATTAACGCAAAATCGTTACCCTTATATGATCGGAACCGGGTAAATTCTGGTTTCTACAAAGGAACAAGAATCGCTATCCAAGACAAACAAGGAATTGAATTTGTTAGATCTAATACCCGAGAAATCGAAACAGTGAAATCCAATATTTGGGATAATTGGAGAGCGTGTCTTTTTGCACATAAAAGTACACTTTTTATATCAATCCATAGTTTTTATATGTTAACAGTGTTCGATTCTTTTTGCAATATGTTATTTCCAAAGGAGGGGAAAAAATCTAGAAAATTTAATGATTTTGTATATGTGATAATATAATATATATATATATATCTTTTGACTTAATTATTTTTAAAATAATTAAATAAATTCCTTATTTTTTAATCTAAAGAAGAAATTTATTAATCGGATAGAATTGGTAGGTTTTACAATTTGGAATTCTCAAATTGAATAATTACAAAGAGGAGGGACTAAAGTTGAAATATGATAAACTCTTTTCACTCTCTAATTTTCGAAATTGCCTCCAAGATTTCATCCTTAGAAATAGAGTCTCCAAACGCTTCCTGAAATCTTCTCTTTGATTGCTTCAACCTTCTAATTTCTCAACTCTTCAGTTCTCCATTCTTTCTTAGTCCTTTTCTTTTTTAATTTAGCTAGATGGTTCTGCAAAATAAAAGTAAATTTTAATCACTGAATCATTATAACGTAGTCTATTCCTAGGCTTTCCAGTTTTAGAATTACTTCTAAAAGAGGAGGAGGTTTGAAATTTTTATAGTCGATTTTCATTTTACACTTTAGGGTCCAACGAACTAGCCAATCGGCAGCTCTGTTTTGTTCCCTAAAGATGAAATGAATAGACATATTGGCAGTGATAATCGACTTGATTCTGTCGATTAATGATTTTAAGAATTTTGTGTTTTTCTAGAAGAAATTAAGGAGATGAGAGTGCTACAATCTGATTCAATATCAACTTCCCTTATTGATGCAGGATACGGTTACAATACCTAATCTATTCTAGCTTACAAGTTATTTTTAGATATTTCTTTTTTTAGTGTTTTCCTTTTCTAGTTAAGATTCTAGTAATTTTCCTTATTTCGATTATAGTAATTTTCCTTTTCCTTATTTCGATTCTAGTAATTTTCCTTATTTCGATTCTAGTAATTTTCCTTATTTCGATTCTAGTAATTTTCCTTATTTCTAGGAACTTCCTATTTTATGATTTAGGGTTTCTCTATATAAAGAACCTTAGGTGCCATGTTTTAAAAAACTTTTGATCATCATTATTAATCAAAGTCTTCGAGTTTTCGAGATTTGTTTTTTTCTGGTGGATTCTAGAGTTTTTTCTTCAAGTTTGACACCCGCGAACTTGAACCTTCAATTCTAAGACCAACGTTTGTTGTCCTAGTGCATCCGACTGCGTCAAGTGGTATCAGAGCCAGGTTATCAGACCAACGTTGGTCTTAGAATTGAAGGTTCAAGTTCGCGGGGTCAAACTTGAAGAAAAAACTCTGGAATCCACCAGAAAAAAACAAATCTCGAAAACTCGAAGACTTTGATTAATAATGATGATCAAAAGTTTTTTAAAACAAAACACCTAAGGTTCTTTATATAGAGAAACCCTAAAGCATAAAATATGAAGTTCCTAGAAATAAGGAAAATTACTAGAATCGAAATAAGGAAAATTACTATAATCGAAATAAGGAAAAGGAAAATTACTAGAATCGAAATAAGGAAAATTACTAGAATCTTAACTAGAAAAGGAAAACACTAAAAAAGAAATATCTAAAAATAACTTGCAAGCTAGAATAGATTAGGTATTGTAACCGTCTCCTGCATGAGTCTCCTCCACCTCCAAAGAACTCGTCCTCGAGTTCTTATCTGGATAAAGAACACCCTCGGCATGATACTCATAGATGTCCGCTACATTGAACGTATGAGAGATGCTCATATCGTCTGGTAGATCTACCACATAAGCATTGTCATTAAGCTTTCGTAAATTCTTGAATTGACCATACTTGCGAGGCTGAAGCTTACGATAAGTACCGACTGGAAACCTTTCTTTCTTGAGAAACACCATTACTTCATCACCTTCGTTGAAAACCTTGAGCCTCCATTTTTTATCTGCTGCCCTTTTGTTTTTTTTCCCAGTTGCTTCCAATCTAGCTCGGACTGCTTTTTTAGTGTCAAATATGTCTTTAGCCATAGCTTCAGCTGATGCACTAACTCCAGGAGCTTTCGGTAGTGGAACTAAATCAACCACATGCTTCGGGACAGAGGTATATACCAACGTAAATGGTGATTTCCCTATGGCGGAATGTACGGCACTATTCTAAGAGAACTCGACCTGCGGTAGAGCTAAATCCCACTGTTTCGGTTTATCACCACAAATACTTATAATCATGTTACCCAGCGTCATGTTTGTGACTTCGGTTTGTCCATCACTCTGGGGATGAGCTGTAGAGCTTCGTTTTAAACTTGTTCCAAACATTCTCCATAATGTAATCAGAAGTGATTGAGAAACTTAGTATCCCTGTCGGAAACTATTGACTTCAGAACCCCATGGAGACGCACAACTTCCCGAAAAAAACAATTTGGCTATGTTGGTTGCATCTGCGGTCTTTCTGCAAGAAATGAAGTGTGTCAATTTGGAAAACCTGTCGACAACAACAAACACAGAATCCACACCTCGTTGCGTCATCAGCAACCCCAACACAAAATCCATAGATAAGTCCTGCCAGATATCTTCAAGAACAGATAACGGCATGTAAAGAACTGTGTTCTGAGATTGTCCCTTAGAAACCTGACAAACAAAACACCTCCGAACAATAGCTCCAGCGTATTTCCTAAGGTGCGGCCAATAGTACATTTCCTCCAAGCTTGCAATTGTCTTATCCCGTCCCAAATGACCACTGAGACCACCACTGTGCAATTCTCGGATCAGCTTCTCTCGTAATGACGAGCAAGGAATGCACAGTCTGTCTCTTTTAAAAAGATAGCCATCGTGAATATGGAAGTCTGCAGAAGGATGCTTACCGTTGCACTTGTCCCATAATTCCTTGAATTCAGCATCACTTTCATATAACTCTTTCAAAAATTCGAAACCCACAATCTCATGTGCTAAGGTAGTTAGCAAGGAAGCCCTTCTACTCAAAGCATCAGCTACCTTGTTAAGAGCTCCGGACTTATGCTGAATAATGAAAGGAAATTTGTGCAGAAAACTTACCCAACGAACATGCATCTTATTTATCACTTTCTGGCTGTGAAGAAACTTCAGAGCTTGGTGGTCAGTGAACATAATAAACTCTCGTTGAATCAGATAATGCTCCCATTGTCGAAGAGCTCGAAATACCGCATAAAACTCTTGATCATAAGTACTCCATCTCTGTCGTGCTTCGCTTAGCTTTTCACTATAGAAAGTTATTGGTCTTTTCTCCTGAGATAACACAGCACCAATTCCTACACCACTAGCATCACATTCCACTTGAAATATCTTATCAAAATTTGGTAATGCTAACACAGGAGCAGTACAAAGCTTCTCCTTAATCAATGCAAAACTCTTGTCTTGTTCTGGTCCCCAATGAAACTTCCCTTTCTTCAAGCATTCGGTAATAGGTGCAGTAAGAGTACTGAAGTCTCTTACAAATCTCCGGTAGAAAGTAGCCGAACCATGAAAACTGTGTACCTCAATTACGGTTTTGGGACTGGCCAGTCTTTTATTGCACGCACTTTGGCTTCATCTACTTGAATCTCATCTTCACCAACGACAAACCCCAAAAACAGCAGCTGGCTTGTGCAGAATGTGCATTTCTTTAAATTCACGTACATCTGATTTTCTTGGAGGACTTGTAACACCTGCCGTACATGCTCTAAATTGTCATCATTGGCTTTGCTATAGATCAAAATATCATCGAAGTAAACTACTACAAAGGACCTAATGAAAGGACGGAGAACCCGATTCATCAATCTCATGAAAGTACTAGGTGTGTTTGACAAGCCGAAAGGCATCACTAACCACTCGTACAATCCGTCTTTACTCTTAAAAGCAGTATTCCATTCATCTCCAGGCCTGATTCGAATCTGATGGTACCCACTTCGAATATCTATTTTGGAAAACACCTTTGATCCATTCAACTCATCAAGCATGTCTTCCAACCGAGGGATAGGAAACCGGTATTTGATTGTGATCTTGTTGATGGCTCTAGAATCAACACACATTCGCCACTGATTACCTTTCTTTGGAACGAGAAGAACTGGTACAGCACAAGGGCCCATGCTCTCATGGATTAACCCTTTCTTCAGCAAATCTTCAATCTGTTCCCGTACAATTTCATTCTCTTTAGGGCTCATTCGATAGTGGGGAAGATTAGGTAAACTAGAACCCGGGATCAAGTCAATGTGATGCTGTATATCACGCATAGGAGGCAGGTTGTGAGGTAGTTCCTCAGCAACTAACTCCTTGTAATCTTCCAAAATTTCTAACACCTCACGTGGAGTTGTTGTCTCCTCCGTCGCGACACTCATCAACCCCTTGACCACAACCGGATAAAAACACTGTGATTCCTTAATAGCCTTGTCAAGTTCTTTATCATCATGCGACATGACGATGAAGCTTGACTTCTTCTCTGTTGCAATGCTACCAAAATCCTTGACATGATCCATTGCAATCTTATGATTCCCCCATGTAAACATGACCACATTGTCTCGCCCTTGGTACGTAATGTCGTTATCGTACTGCCATGGTCGCCCAAGGAGAATATGGCAAACATCCATATCCAAAACGTCACAAATTATCTCATCTTTGTAATGCTTACCAATTGATAGAGGAATTTTGCAAGTTTCACTAACCCCCACTTTAGATCATTTCTTCACCCATCCGAGACCATACGGTTTCTCATGACGAGTCGTGGGTAGTTTCAAATATGCCACCAACTTTTAAGAAACTAAATTCTCGGAGCTCCCATTGTCAACAATCACATTGCACACCTTTTTCTGAATAAAATAATGCGTTCTAAACAGATTCTTGCGTTGTCACTCTTCTTTGGATGATAGCAACAGTCGCTGTAAAACAATGCTGATTCTATCCTCAGATTCCTCTTCCGCAAATTCAACTCCCTCATACTCCTCATTCTCCATAAAGCCGTCTTCCTCTTCTTCTAGCAATGCAACCGTCTTCCTACTGGGACAAACATTCGACCTGTGACCTGTTCCTTGACAACGGAAACACTTGTCAGTGGTTGGTCTAGCATAAGGATTGTTCTGTTTTGGAGTGGGTGTTTTGTCCTTCTGAATGCCACTAATGGAGCTACTTGCTCCTTTTTTGTTAGAGTTGGAATCTCTGTTAACCACGCCTTTGTCCGTTTCTCCGGCTGGTTCGACACTGTTCTGGATCGAGGGTCTCCTGAAATTTGTGAAACCCCGAGATGATTTCTCCATCAATTCCGCTTTCAAGGCTAGACTGGATGCTTCTTGCACTGTCCACACAGTCTGTAACCCTATTTTCCCTTGAAGAGAGCCCTTTAAACCACTGATGTATCTAGCCACCTTCTGATTCTCTGTTTCGTTTAAGTCACTACGTTCAGAGAAACGAAAGAACTCTACTGTATAATCAGTCACGGTCCTGCTTCCTTGTACACAATCAATGTACATCTTGTAAAGAATCTGCTCGTAGTCCTCCGGTAAGAACCGCTCAGTCATTAGCTGCTTCATTCGGTGCCATGTTCTAATTGGACCCTTCATCTGTCTTTGCCTTTGAATAGCCAATTTGTCCCACCAAACAGCTGCAGTCTTCTTTAACCGGATATCCACCATCTTAACCTGTTTACTCTCCGGGACTTCCATAACATCAAAGAACCGATCAACATCAACTTGCCAATCGAGAAAGTCCTTGACACTCATAATACCATAGAACAATGGAATATCAGCTTTCACTCTGTAATCCTGATTATTTTGATTCCCTTGTTCTGCCTCTTCCTCTTCCAATTCCTCCTCCGAGCTAGAATCATCAACAGCGACACGGTTATGCCTGCCTTGTTGTTGATTGCTTCTAACAGGCAGTCGGTTGTTTCCCCCAAGTCGGACTCGGGGTGGCTCCTCAGCAACTGGTATGTGTCTGCCTTGTCGATTCTGATTTCGTCCCATTCCTTCTCCTTCTTCTTGTCCTGCGGCAGCAATCTGATTGGTTAATGCTGCAATCTGATTAGTTAACGCTTCCACCAGATTTGCCAGGTTCGTGGTTGATTCGTTCAAACTCGCTGTGAAACCCTCCATGTCAGCCCTGGTTACTGGTTGATCACCCATAGTTGTTCAAGATTTGAAAAGAGTAGGAGATTGCCTGCTCTGATACCACTTGACGCAGTCGGATGCACTAAGACAACAAATGTTGGTCTTAGAATTGAAGGTTCAAGTTCGCGGGTGTCAAACTTTAAAAAAAAACTCTGGAATCCACCAGAAAAAAAAAACAAATCTCGAAAACTCGAAGAATTTGATTAATAATGATGATCAAAAGTTTTTAAAACATAGCACCTAAGTTCTTTATATAGAGAAACCTTAAAGCATAAAATAGGAAGTTCCCAGAAATAAGGAAAATTACTAGAATCGAAATAAGGAAAATTACTAGAATCGAAATAAGGAAAAGGAAAATTACTAGAATTGAAATAAGGAAAATTACTAGAATCTTAACTAGAAAAGGAAAACACTAAAAAAAGAAATATCTAAAAATAACTTGCAAGCTAGAATAGATTAGGTATTGTAACCGTCTCCTGCATCACTTATAATGATGATTTTGCAAAGAAGCAGTCTGGTCGAGCATTGCATTTGCTTCAGCTTTTAGAGAGGTGAGTTTTCCGTAGGTATTTCCATAGCCATTTATTAAAGTTCATTTATTGTCCCTAATGATTACTCCCCCACTTGATTCTCCAGAAGGTAGGCAGCACGCATCTGAGTTGAGTTTGAATCTTTCTGGTCTTGGAGGCATCCATTTGAGGTGAGTGATTTTATGTTTAGTGTTGAGGTGATTAATACAACCAAGAGATAGAGATTTTTTCTCACTGAATTTCCATTGTTTTCTTTTAAGTATATTGGAGTGGTCTAGAGTAGAAAGCATGTTTGTAATATAGTTATGATAGATCTTGAAGAAAATTGTCTTCATTGATTTTAGTCTTGTTTCGATGCTACCAGATTGCCCAACATATTAGATGAGGTAAAATTATTTTGACATGGTCATGTGTCTTCTGACTTCCGCCTTTAGAATTCCTGCAAAGTAAATCCAAATACTCCACGCAAAATTACAGTTAAAAAACAGATGATCTTTTGTATCTTCATTAAAACAACACTGGCATGTGGATGCAAGTTGAATGTGTCGAGTTTTGATTATTGAATCAATTGAAAGTTCTTTTTTCAAGAGTCTCCAAGCAAGAAAATATCATTTCCTTGGAGTTATGTTGTTCCACAATTTTTCAAATAAAGAAGAATTGAAACTATCTGGTTTAAAGCCCTTCAAAGTATCTTTTAAATTGAAGTTTACATTGCTAGATAAGCTCCAAACAGTTTCATCTTTAGCATTTTCTATGATTTTAGTTTTAAGTACTAGCTTAATGTTGAAACTTATGAGATATTTAAGGAGATTATTGACATTCCATCCATTGTTTTCCCAGAAGGAACAGACATGAATGCCTTTAAACCAGCTATCATTAGAGTTATGGTCTAGTTTGATTAAAGGGTTAGAGCCATACGAATTGTCCAACCACAGATCAACCTTACATTCTCCCAATTTCCACTTGATTCTTTCGTCTGCAAACTCTTTAATGTTAGCCAATTTCTTCCATGTTAAAGAGCTTGTTTTAGTAGTTCAATTGTAGAGGATGCTTTCTTTTGCAATAAATGTTGTGCATTAGTCTAGCCCACAGTGTGCTGTTTTCTTTGAAATTTATCCATAATCTGCAGGAGAAAGCTTGTTGAATTTCTTGTAGCCTTCTAACGTTTAATCCACCTTCTCCATAAGATTTGCAGATATTTTGCCAAGATGACCAGTGGATTTTAGTTTCTTCACTTGATGATCCCCACATAAATTTGTTTAACAACCTCTCTATGTTTGTGATGACAGAACTTGGTAGCCAACAGTTTTGGAGCCAATATTGTGGGATTGGCATTAAAACTGTGTTTATCAAGGTAATTCTACCTCAAAAGGAAAGAGCTTTATCATTCAAGCTTTCAATTTTGGCTTTGATCTTTTCTAGTAAAGTATAGTAGTTTGATGCTTTGTTTTGAGGACTGAGGGTAACTCCAAAGTATGTAGTTGGAAAATTGTTGATATTAAAGCTTGTTTGGATAGCTAAAGAGTTCCTTCTGTCTTAAGTCAAGTTTGATGCAATAATGATATTGGTTTTCTCCTTGTCTAAGGGCTGTCCAGAGACCTCTTGATAAACCTACAAAAAGTTATCAATATGCTCCAAACAAGAAGATAAACCATTAGGTCATCAGTAAATGAGAGAATATGAATAATTAAGTTGCTTCTAGTTGAATAACAAAGAGATTTTTCTTTAATAAACAGTTCATGTAAGCCTCTAAGTAGGACACCCTCAGCAAGAATAAATAGACTAGGGGACAGGGGGTCCCCTTGTCTAATTCGTCTTTTCATTTTGAAAAAGCCAACAGATTCACCATTGATTAGAATTGAAACCTGAACAAACTTGATAATATTAGATACTTAATAAATTACTCTATTGTTAAAACCATAACATTGTAGAACTCTTAGGATAAAGTAGTGGGAGAGGTTATCAAATGCTTTAGACATATCTACATTTATGATTATGTTGCCAACATTTATTTTCCTGTTGATGTCATTGATCAGCTCTTTTGCAATAAGGATGTTCTCATGGATCAACCTTTTTTTGACATATGCTCCCTGAAACTCTGAAATTAATTTAGGTAGAAGAGTAGACAATATATTATTTAGCAGTTTACACATTATTTTGTTAAGCATTGTGCAGAGACTTATTGGTCAAAACTGGTTCCAAAATTAAGGAGCTTCAACTTTAGGAATTAGGCAAATGCTAATAGCTAGGATATCGTCTCGGATAGCTTGACCTTTGATGAAAGATTCTATAGCATTACACAGGTCTATCTTAATGATATGCCAACAAGTAGTAAATAAGTGTCTATTGAAGGCATCAACACCTGGAGCTCATTCTGAGTTAAGGCTTTGTATTGAACTCCAAATCTCATGTTCAGTAGGTACACCTAAGATAAATGCATTGTCAGTATTGTCAATAAGCTTAGGGGTAACATTAAAGATTCCATTATTTATGTATCCAGCTTGTTGATTGAGATTAGAATAACAAGAAGATGCTAGATTTTTTTTTGAAGTAATCTTCTGCAGAAGCTTTGATAGTTTCATTATCAGAAATCCATTCATTTTGAAGCTTCATACCAATCACTTTAGATTTTCTCCTCCTCCTTTGAACAAAGTTATGGTATAACTTTGTGTTTCTATCACCATCTTGAAGTCAGTTAGAGTAGCATTTCTGTTTCCAGAACTCCTCTTCCATAGTGAGGGCAAGGAGGTGTTCTGCTCTAGTTTTATCCATAGTTATTTTGTCTTCTTGACTGTTAGAGTTGAGGATCTTTTGTTCAAAATGTATTACATTATCTTCTGTTTGATTCACCTTGTCAAAGATATTTTTGAAATGATTTGTTCCAACATTTCAGAGCTGTTTTAATCTTTTTAGGTTTTTCCAAAAAATGAATAGAGGGTATCCATTCATTGGGGCTTTCCAACTAGTCTAAAAAATGCTTAGGAACTTATCATCTAGTGTCCAGGAATTAAGGAACTTGGAGCTCTTAATGAGATTGTCTCTTTCTATAATAAGAGATATACACAAATGGGTGTGATCAGAGCACGTTCTTGCAATGTGTACCATCTTGGATTCTATAAAGAACTCAACCCAAGCCTGATTAACGAGGATTCTGTCTAATTGTTTCCACATTGTCTTGTTAGTCCATGTGTATCGAGTCCGTGAAAAACCTACATCCTCAAGAAAACATTATTTGATTGCATCATTAAAGTTAGAAGAACTTTGGTTACAATAATTAACACATCTAGTTTATTCAGAGGGAGATGCCACAGTGTTGAAATCTCCCATTAATAGTCATTCACCTACTGATTCACTTATATCCCTTAATGTATCTCAGAGATGCATTCTATTTGATCTTTGGCATTTAGCATATATGCAAGTAATAGAGAAGTATTTTTCTAATAGAATATGCTTAATAAGAGTATTTACACATTGATCATTATCTAGGATTATATCTAATTGATAATCAGATGACCATAATAACCATATTTTATTAGATACATTAGCAAAAAAATTAGGGAGACTTAGCTTTGTAGATAGAGACTTTATTTGGTTGCTTTCAACCATAGGTTCTTGAATGCATAGCAGCGAGATATTTTCCTTTTTTTTATTGACTTCAGTCTTCTTATAGTAATCTTGTTTCCCACACCTCTAACGTTCTAGCACAGAGACTTAATCATTTACGATTTATTCTAGCTGACCTTCTTGTCTCTTTATAAGGAAGAGATTGTATTGTAAGTTGTTTCTGATTTTTTGACCTTGCCAGCTTCAACTTTCTGTTGAAAACTTTTTGAAAACTTGAGTCTGTATCTCTTTTGCTGAAGGTGGGTGAATTGGGGAAGCTTCCTGTGCCGATTCTATTTGGTGTAATGTAACCAGTGGAATGATCATCTGTCATCTCTTCATAAAATTCTTCTGCACCTAGAGATTTGATAACTTCCACAATGTCTTCATTCGATCTCTCTGCATCACCATCTATTGGCATCTTATCAGCTATGCTGATCACATTGTGATCAACTGGTTAGGATTAAGATCAAGTGTACTAGTAACATTATGTTCATCAATGACACTATGTTCAACTAGTTTAAGACTAAGATCAGTGGCCAGTTCATCTGATCTTTTGGTGGCCAGTTCATATGATCATTTGGTAGCCAGTTCATCTGTTGCTGAAAACTCTGTTTTGAATGACTTTCTTTAATTGTCTGCATGAGGTCTACAGATGATCTATAACTGCTTTGATGGACTACTTTAAAGAGACTATCATCCTAACCAAAATGAAGAATCGAAACAGAGATTACAAACTACTTTGTTTATGAGTCTTTTAGAGAAAGACAAATGTACTATCTTCTTCCAGAAATTTCAACAAGATGGGGTATGAGATTTGAGGAAGACGGTGATGGATTACAGAGGATGAAACGCAGAAGCTCTAAATCAGGAAGATCATTGAATGGAGACGTTGAAAAAGGCTTCAACAGGCTTTGTTTCTTGAAAGCATTCTTGGTTTCATATCTAGTAGATTTGTATTATGTTCATGTCAATAATAAAATAAATTCTTAAATTCTCATAAAATTTTAGAATTTATTTTTGTAAAATTCAAATAACTAAACTTTGTTTTAAACAAATAATCCTTTTTAACTTTATTGTTTAGATAGTGTCAAAACTTTTTAAAAATATTAATTATTTATAAATTAAAAATCTAAACATCGTAAATTTACAAAATTAAAAAATTTATATGACCTTATATAAATTATCCAAAACATTAATAATTTTTGAATTAATTGTACCACATTATTAAGAATTAAGTGGGTATAATTATATTATTATAACTATTAGAAAAAAAAACTTAAGTTTTATTGATTAAGTCAAATAATTTGGTCTAATATTTAATAAATTATATTTTTTATATACAATATATTAGATTATAATAAATATAATTCTTAAAAATTATAATTATATATGTATATGGCATGCATTAAAATGAAAATAAAAATACTAAAGATATACCTCGAAACAAAATGAAGGTTTAGGAGTTGGAGAATATAAGAAAAGAACGTGAAAGTAGAAGGGAAAAACATTTTGAAGTCAAAGAACCAATTCAACAGAGGAGTCAGCAAGTGGAGCAATTAGAACCTTGTTACAAAAATCGGAAGAAAAAACAAAATTAAGCTACCGAGTATTGGGGATGGATAAGCCAGACAATCTTTGTTTCCAAAAGATAGAAACGAAGATCAGTTAGCGAACAGAAAGATACAGCAGAGGCAAGGTTCAGAAGGAACCAAAGTTTTTGTTGTTTTTTTCAGCCCAAATATGGTATATGGTGGCACCAAAGCAACCCGTCAAAGACGATGTAAGCTAAAAGGGACTTCATGCTTTGCACGAGCGAGTTTTCACAAGCTCTGAAAAAATCTACTATCATAGAGAATATGATTTACATCTTCATTAACAGAGTTGCAGAGTACGAAAAAAGAAAAAGTATTCATTCCCAAAGATAAAAGCTTTGGGTAGTTAGATTGTCATGTATGGAGAACCAGAGAATGAAAGAATGACGTGGAATATTAAATTTATTTCAGATTAAACTCTCCCATCCGACACAAGAGATAGGTGTGCAGATGGCATTGTAGGTGTCTTTAATCGTGAAGTTGGATGATTCATTGTTAGCCTTCCAATGGGAGATGTCATCGAGGAGTACAATTGGAGGAGGAAATGAGACAATAATGTTGCAGATTTTGATAAGATTGCTTCCGAATCCAGTGCTGGCGGATCTCATGTTGTGAGGCCAAACGCATCGCCCTTCGGAGATAAAGTCTGAGACAGAAAGGTACTTAATCTTGAATCTGTGATGATAGAATAATTGTAGTGAAATACAAGGAGTTAGAGATAGTCATGATTCAAACCAAAAATAGGTGTTTTTATTGTTGTCGATAGCCATCCGAAAAATATTAGTGGTCAGAAACCTAAGGGATAAAAAAATTTCTCCAAGTCTAAACGGTCATTTTCCCCAACAACACTTCCTCTTCAAATTCTCTGATCATATTCTCTGTCATACCAGTAAAACCCTATTATGGCTATTTCCGAATGAATGATTACTTGAGGCTCGTACTATTAACAAGAACAATATGTTGGCAGAACTGCAGTGTCAGTGAGTATCCTTAGGATTTCACATCTTCTTATTTAAGCTATGGTCACAATCACATCTTCATAATGTATCAAAAGTTATTGTTTTTAATTTTTCAATTATAATCAAATCGTTCTGAATAAAATCGCGTTATAACATTATTAACATGTTTATAAATTATATCAAACAGTTATTTTTTATCGTTTTATTTTTAAAAAAATTGAATTCTCCATTTATCACTATGTTTTTATATTGTTTGAAATATTGAATAATTTAAATGGGAGACTACCAATAAAGACCCATTCAACAAACTTATTACGAATAAAGACCTAATAATTTTAAGATATTTTATATCTTAAATACCCTTCTATATAAAATAGAGTAACCAACTTTTCTTTTCTTTTTTTCTTTTTTTTTTATTTTAATTTTTTAAAGGTTCGTATCTTTTAAACCGTAACTCGGAAAAAAATTCCTAAAATACCATTGGTTTTGTTTTTTTAAAACGAACAAAACTAGTACCATTCATGATATGTTTTGATTTTTTTCTAAAAAAAATATTTTACACACGTTTCTCAGTTATATGGTTTCGTTTCGCATCTATCAAAATAAAGAAGGTTTCGCATCCATCAAAACAAAGAGGTTTCTCATCTAGCAAAATAAAGAAGGTTTCACATCTATCAAAATAAAAAAGGTTTTGCATCTACCAAAATAAAGAAGGTTTCGTATCTATCAAAATAAAGAAGGTTTAACATTTATCAAAATAAAGAAGGTTTCGCATCTAGCAGAATAAAGAAGGTTTCGCATCTAGCACAACAAAATAGGTTTCACATCTATCATAACGAAGAAGGTTTCGCATCTTCTTCGCGAAACCCCAATAAATTTTAAAACTTTAAAAGTCTGCATCTTTTAAACCAACCGTTGGTTTTGTTTTTATAAGACGAACAAAACTAGTACACTCATAATATATTTTGAATTAATTTTTTAAAGAACAAATAGTGTTTCGCATCTATGAAAGACGTGTTTACATCTCCCTTTACAAAAGAATTACATGTTTCGCAACTATTAGTAGGTACAAATACAAACGTTTCGCATCTATCACAAAATATGTTTTGCATCTACCAGTGAACAAACATATAGGTTTCGCATCTATACTTACTCACTGAAATTGAACGTTTCGCATCTCCTTCAATGAAACGAGAGAAACTGTTACGCGACTGAAAATCCCAAAAACACAAAATAAAACACTAAAATCAATGAAACACTAATACAATGCTACAAGTAACCTACGTTACCATAATTTGAACTCAAAACTAACAAGAAATCCGACTCAAAACACTATGAAAATGAACGAAAACAGATCTTAAAAAAACAGTGATTTCGAGCACAAATTCAAGTTTCAAACACACAAATCAAAATCATATGAAAACAAAAAAACAAAAAAAAAATCAAGTAAAAATAATAAAGAATCGCCTAATACAGAGTTGTTCTATTAGAGAGAAATTTTTTTAGAGAAAAACGTGAAGAATGGGTCTAAAAGCCTATTATATTATAGAGTATGGGTATTTAAGGTATTAGTGGGTCTTTAATGGTAAATATTTGACTAAATTAGGTATTTCTTGGAGATTAATGAAAATATGGGTCTTAGATGGATAATAGTTTCAGTATTGGGTCTTAAATGGTACTTTACCCTTAAATCTATCATAACACTAGATTATGCCATATAACAAAATGACAATAGTAATTATCTAATTAAAATTTATATTTTTCTAAATAGTCAAAGTATTTTTTGTTATTCTTTATTCTCTATATACTCGTTAAGACTCAAAAACAAAACAAGCGTCCATTTAAAAAATTTGTTTTCATATATATTTTTTCAAAATATTCTTTTGGCTTTTAAGAAATATTTTTTTGGCATTTTCTTATTATTATGTTTAATGTACGTTTATTTTTGTAATCTTTTGTAGTTTTTCTAAACTATAGTTAACAAGATTTTGCACGTTTTATTTAAGTTTTCGCGAAGATGAAGTTACTCACATGCTATTTTATGTGGAACCAGTGATATTTTTAATCCAGAACAAATAAACTGTTTTTAGATGATAGATACCGGAACAACGAGAAATTGTAAACTATTTTTTGGAAAGATGTGTGACGAGCAAGACATTTGTAAAGTATGTTTTTACTAGATGCGGGACAACACAAAATGTAAGAAATTATAAAATATATTTTAGATAGACCCGAGACTTATTCTAAAATATTTTCATTGAAGATTATTTATATTCTTTTTATTTAAAATTCTTCACGAATTTAAAAACTTATATTTGACTATAACGGAATATATTTTTTTCTATGAATTTTTTTTCTTTTTTTTCGTCTCTTGTTCCAAAAAACATTAAATATATGCTGTAACTGCTGACTCTCTATGTGACTAGATGCTCAGTCGTAGCTACCACGATACTAACTTTACATACGATAAACAATTTGTCAGCTCGTCTACCTGTATTGGTGAGGTTGAACTCTAATGACGTTTGGTCTCGGAAGTATACAAAAAAATTGATAACACTTTATGAGCCCACATTAATTGAAACTAATTTACCGCTTCATCACTAAGTTATAACCTTTGACACTGAGTTAAAGCTCACTCTTAATGAATATAAAAACTTGTATTTTGATTACAACTAGATATTTTACTCTTTCCTTGTTTTCTTCACTAAATAAGTTTATTAAAGCCTTTTTTGTGATTTTTTGTCTTTCCTCTCTTTTCTCTATCGTCTCTTCGTGATTTCATGTTTTCTTTTTTTCGTTCGCCATTTCCAAATAAGCTGCATTTATCATCTAATTTTGCTAGAGAGATTCCGAAGATATCAACACTTCACAAAATCCTACACCATATTCTCATCTCCCGAAGGAAAAAGGTTGTTACAAACAAAAAGTCACATGCAATTTCTTCAGAAATAAACCAACAAACCACTACAATTGCCTCAAATAAATCATAAATCGTTGCCACCAAGACTGCCCCTTTTCAACTTCGAGATAAAGGCTCCGAGGAGATTGTTGAGTCAGAATTTATGACAGAGACTGATTCAAATATTAAAAATGCATAGAGCACTCCTCCCTCAGACTCCAAGGATAATATTTCAAAGAAGCCAACTCTAAAGAAAAATGAGAAAAAGAAGAAAGGAAAAATCACTTTACTTGAGGACATCGTTGTAAACCTAAGAGTGAATCTTAAGGATATCCTCCTTGAATACCTTATTGCACTAAAAATGTGCAATATAAGTATTAAAACCAATTTGAGGATGAGAAACTAAAAAATAAATAGGGTATTGCAGATTACGTCGCTCTGCGGTAACCAGTGGTAGGAGAGAATCCACTCTCTTGTGGAGAAAATGAACTCATTGTCTGTCTTGAGATTATAATTGGGGCCTTCGGTTTCCGTTGGACCCATTAATAGTAGACTGTTTCAAGATTATTGACTTGTGTTCAACACAAGAAATTCTGAAATCGTGGTTCATATCTCTATCTAGCATAATAACTCAAGTCTTGGTCAAATACCTCTTCTAATCGAACAATTAATTGCGCAAACTGGCCCCTCTAAAAAACCGGTGCTACCATTCTATTATCTCACGCTCAAAAACTCATTCAAACTAATTGATGATCTCCTCGAAGCTGGCAAATTTTGGAAGTAGATATTTTTCTTTATCTCCGGAGCTTTGGAGAATGGGATAGAGATTTTTTATGAGAATTCTTCGACGTTAAACCTCAAATAGAAAATTACTAGTAAGTAATACAACATTTTTTATTCGAACTGTAATTCTATTTCAAATATATTATTATATTTTTGTTCTTTGTAGAACTATCAAGGCGGTACAAAATTTACCAATATATTGCTGAAGACACATTTTCCAGACTATCTAAGCGGGCAGAAAAAGAATGGTGTAATGAATTTCACAATACCTTCCAACCTCTGAAATTTATGTTGAGCCATCTATGGAAAATCTCTCTGGACTCTTCCATCTAAGTTGACAAACTAATGGAGCTCTTCAATCCAGAAGATGTTTTGAAAATGCTAGTTGCTCCTAACGCACGCGTTATATTGTTTGTTCGGAATATAGCACAAAGTCACTTGCCGCCAAAGAAAAAGAAGAAAAACTCCCAAGCTAGCTCCTCTACAAATCCAAAGAAAAAAAATTCCTCAAATGAAAACAAAAATAAAGCCAATGAAGTTAACCCCCCCCCCCCCCCCTCCCCCCCTCCCATTCAACGAAGAAGCTCTAGCTGAGTCTTAAAAAAAATTGTTGCTTCGAATAAAAAGAATAGCTCTTCAAAAACTCCACCAACAATCAAGACAAAATATATAATTGATGTGTCTTTGACAAATCCTACCCCAAATTTCGATGAGGTAGAAGAAAGAAATGAAGTTATTGAAAAAGACAATCAAGATTTAATAATAATCAAGAATCAAATGATGTAATTGGTGATGATGAAATCCAAGATTTGTATATGGACATAGACCCTCAAAATCAACAAATTCAATACTAGATCTTACAAATCGGCCACCAAACTACTTTAACTCAAAGTCTAAATTCATCATCTCATCGGGCTTCTGCCTCAGTTACCCTCGCTTTATATGACAAATTTCCTCCGCAACCTGTAGGTGAACATTCCGATGAGGTGTTAAATCCACTTCGACCTTTCCCTCACCTCGAAAATATAGCAAAGTAATTATGCAAAAAAGTCACATCTGCATGAAAAAATTGGAGAACCTCGCAAAAGATGTAATCTGGTGGAAAAAAAGTCTGATTACAATAAGAAATTGAGAGATATTTGTAACTGAAATGTCCTCAAACAATTTCAAATCGTCATATCGGAATTCCTCAGGAGAGCTATCCAAATCAAACGACATTTGGTAACGATTAATGACCAAAAAATAAAAATTTAACTCTAAGCATCAAACTGAACTGGAATACCTTAAGGCGAAGCACAAAGTTGGGTTAAACAAAGAACATACGAAGCACCCATCCTTGAAGGAACTGTTCGACAACAATGAAGACGGAAGAAATAAAGCTCTTCGGGATTTTCAATCGTACAAAATAAATGTCAAAGAAGAAAAATGCTTTACTATTGCAGTGGATAAAATTAGAATGGATAGCCTTTCTACCATAAAAATAATCGAAACACAAACAAACATCTATTTGCTTCACGAATTCCGTCAGGCTTTTCCGAGCACAGCTTTAGCATAATTCTGGAATTTAATTTTAGTATAGACGCGCTAGAAGGGCCTTTGTCAATGTCCCAAATAAATCATTCAAATAATATAAATTTGAGGATAATGAAGATAGTACATCATGCACTTCAGATAAAGAGGAAGTTCAGCAGAAGGGAGCTCAAATAATGCTCCCAATGATGGCGATGACAACTAGAAAGTATTTATGGTCATCGTTGTTGTTTTGTTATTATTTTGTGTTCTCATTTAATTCTCTATGGTGCCTATGTTGACTTTATTGGGTAAGTTTTTATGTTCGTAGGTGCTAAACATGTACCACTCTTTGTCCTTTTTTGTCACTACCCTTTTTTCCAGACCTCATGTAATCCAAAAATGCTTGAACAAATGTTTAACACCTTGAATTTTATTACCACTCAATTTGACATTTCGAACCATGCTCTAAATAGATGGTAGAACTTTGAATTTTATCACTGTTCAAATTGGAATTTTGAACAATGCTTTAAATGGACGTTAGCACTTTGAATTATATCATCACTCAAATTGGCGCTTCAAACATTGTTTTAAATGAACGTTAGCAATTTGAATTGTATCACCACTCAAATTGGCACTTTGAACTATGCTTTAAATGCATGTTAGCACTTGGAATTTTATCGTCACCTAAATTGTCACTTTGAACAATGCTTTAAATAGAGGTTAGCACTTCGAATTTTATCATTACTCATATTGTCATTACGAACAATGCTTTAGATATATGTTGGTACTTTGAATTTTATCACCATATAAATTCACACCTCGAGCAATGTTTTAATGAACTTTAGCACATCGAGTTTAGCATCTTATAAACTTATACTTCGAGTAATGTTTTATGAATGTTAGCACCCCGAGTTTAACATCATATAAACTTGTATTTCGAGCAATGCTTTAATGAACGTTAGTACATCGATTTTTATTTTTTGCAAATCACCCCAAATATGATCAATCTTTGCGTAATATTCAAAATAACAAATTTATAATCATTTTTCCAATAAAAAAATTATTTATAATCTCGAATATATATATAGCACCTCGCTAAAACCTTCCCGCGCCACCAGGAGAGGAAAGAGTGTGTCATTGTACAAGCTAGACAAGTAAGCAAACAACAATATCATAAATATATAAAAAACTACTCACGATACAACTTTAAATGCTCGATATTACAAGGATGTTGCAAAAGTCTCCCCTATTTGTCTTGGATGGGATACATACCTAGTTTAATTCTCTCTATCAACGAATAAGGACCTTTTGAGTTTAGAGAGACATTTTTCCCAGTCTTTTATCCTTTGTATGCAAGAATATGTTCCTCAACATTTTGTCCCTCACCTTGAAATCCCTTTGCCTTACCTTCGAATTATAGAGACTCTTTATTAAACTTTGATAATAGGTTGAATTCAAATGTTCCCTAACCTTATTTTCTTCAATTAAAATCAAGTTTTGTTCTTCTCGTCTCCTCGTGAGTATCCTCAGAATAATGGAGTATTTGATAAGATGGTAAAGTTGATCTCAAGGACTCACAACATATACCCCATATACTAAATAAAAATCTGTCTCTTGAGTTGCTTCTATATGTGTTGTTCAATAGCCCACAACACTTCTTATAAATAACTAGGCCATTTTCCAGTAACACCTATTAAATTTTCTTTTACCCTTCTAAAATAAACCTTTTAGTTACTTCCACTTATCCATTTTCCTGAGGATGAAAAGATGTTGAAAAACACTGTATATTTCCCCTCGAATTACAGAAAGAAGTCATTTTTGTATTATCAAACTAAGGTCCGTTGTTCGTAGTAATATTCTGAGGAACTCCAAATCGTCAAGAAATATTAGTCATAATGAACTTGATAACATATTTAGCTCTTGTCCCCGACAATGGTTCAGCTCAGCCCAATTCAAAAAATAATATACGTCAACAATAATCGTTTGTCGTCCTCCCGAAGCCATGGGCATTGGCCTTACTAGATCTATTCCCCATCTATCGAAGGGAACCGCTTTAGAAATTGAGATTAGTGGTACTGCCAGTTTATGAATCGAATTTGAAAATCGTTGACAAGTGTCACAGCTTCGTACCAGATTTTTAGAATTACTCATTATCAAAGGTTAATAGTACCATGCCTACAAAACCTTCCTTCTTAAAGCCTTAAATCCACACTGAGCAGAACCTTCTCCATCATGCAATCTGGATCAAAATTCATGGGACTCGTTCTTACCCAAACATCGTAATAATGGCCTACTCAAAGATTTCGTACATAACACTTTAACCAAGACTGTACAACCATGAGCTATATATCTCAACCGCTGAGCTAACTTAATATCTTGGGGAAATGTTCCTCTAAGTAAAAATTATGTAATTTCAAATCTCTAATCACCTCAAACTTTATCTTCAGTCACAAACACCTCCTCGAAATACTTGCATTATTTTAACTTATACAAAATAGACGGACTTTCTTGTAATAATATCCAATGATACTCGTTCGTATATACTATATTTTCCAAATAATCTGAAACCTTGTTTTCCAGTGGACTGATATGTTCAATGACCACTTCATCAAACATAAAAGTTAATCCTCGAAGCTCACGAAGATAAAAAAACAAGTTGGTCTTTCCTAGCCTCGGATACCCCCGTCATGTGATTCGCTACTAACTGTGAATCCGTCTCCAAACAAACCGTTTTCTCCACAAATACTTGCAAGCCTTAGACCAACTAAAGCATCCTCATGCTCAATTTTTTTATTCAATGCATGAGATCTAAACATGATGGTCTGGTACATAGCTTCTCCAGAAGGAGCAATCACATGTACTCCCACACTTAATACCAATATACTAGAACCTCCATCTATTCAAACCAACCATGTTGAGTTAGTGGTAACAATTCTCTAACAGTTTCCTCCTCGGATCGACTCGAATGAAATTCAACTAAAAAATATGTTATAGCATGAGCCTTAATAACTGTCTGAGGAGAAACATTTATATTAAAATTCTTTAACTCAACCGACCATTTTGTCATTCTCCCACAAATATATGGTCATTATAATACATTCTTCAATTGGAAATAAGTTTGAACAACAATTATATGAGCTTGAAAATAAAGGTGCATTTTCCAAGCAACTACCACCAATGTTAGAGCCAACTTATCGAGCCTTAAGTATCACTTTTCTGACACCATCAAACTTTTGATCACATAATAAAATGACCGAGAAGCTTCGCATTCCTTCCTTATCAACACAACACTAACATCAAAATCTGAAACAACTACATACCGAATAATTGTTCTCATATTCGAAGCTTTGATAGAATTTCAGGTGATATTAAATGCTCTTTAGTATTGGAAAATGCTAACTCGCATTCTGGTGTCCAAGTGAATTCCTTTGGTTGACGCAAAACTTGGAAAAAGGAGCACAATTGTTAGAAAATCGAGAGATGAATCTATTTAGAGCAGCCAACCTCCCTGTCAAAATTTGCACTTCTTTGATTGTCCGAATTAAAGTCATTGATACCAAAGCCTTCAAATGATCAAGATCAACTTATATTCCCTTCTCACTTATATATACCCCAAAACATTCCCTGATCTAACTCTGAAGGTACATTTTTATGTATTCAAGAACGTTCCCTGCTCTAAAGTCATTGATACCAAAGCCTTCAACTGATCATGAAAAATGTTCGTTGATTTAACCAACATATCATCAATATAAACTTCAATATTTCTCCCAATTTGAGAAGCAAATAACTTATTTACTAATCTTTGATATGTTTCCCCAACATTCTTGAGACCAAATGACATGAATTGATAACAATGCAACCCTCAATCAGTGATAAATCTAGTAATTTCCTGATCCTTTGGATTCGTATGCATATGATTATAACCTGCAAACGCATTCATAAAAGAAAGAATCCTGTTTCCCGACGTCAAATCCAAAAGTTAATCGATCTGAGACATATAAAGTGGATATTTAAGGCAAACTCTATTTATACCAATAAAGTCAATACACATTTTCCATTTTCCGTTCTTATTTTTAACAAGAACCAGATTCACAGTCCATAATGGGTATCGTGCCTCATTTATATGTCCGACCTTAGAAAGACGTTATACTTCTACTACAATCACAATTGACTTTTGTACTGAAAAAGCTCTTATTTTCTGGATAATGGGCCTTTCTTTGGGGTTTAAAGCTAAACTGTGACATATCATCTCGGAAAGGATCCCGACCACATTTTTGTTTGCCAAGCAAAAACATTTAAATTTGCAGATAAAAAATTCAACAATTGGTAACACAGTAGCTGACAGCAGCATCCCTATTCACAAACTTTTCTCATTATGAAACATGTATATCTCTATGTTTTCCTCTACCACTAAAGCTCTCGGGATCTCCCTTAGATTATCTACAACTTTATTATCTGAATTCAGCCCTCTTGACTGCTATTCTTTCATCTAATCAATGGCATTAATTATTTTAGCATGCAGTGTTGTTGCATAACATCATCTAGCCACTTGTTGGTCGCTTCAGATAACCCTAACGTGATCCCCGATGACATATTTCAAACATTGATAGACAGTTGAAACCACATCATGCATTTTTGAAAAACAAGATCTTCCAAAAACAGCATTATAACTGGTCGGACATTCGACCACCATGAATAAGACTTGAACTTTCTTCTTAAAAGTACATTTTCCCATGTAAACCTCCCCTTCGAATTCCCGATAGCCTGTTTTGTTACTCTTGTAAATCTAATTTTGGTGCGCTTAGATCGAAGAATCATGGATGGGTTGCGCATCCTCTCATATGTTGACTTGAATAACACATTTTTTGAACTACCGATATCAGTTAAAATACGTCGGATCTCAGTCCCTGTAATTTATTCTCCTATTACCACTACATACTTATGGGGCCCAACTATGCCCCTCAGATCATCTTCGTCAAACATAATAAAGGGTGTTTTCTTCTTCCCATACATGTGAGTGGATATTTTACCTTTCGACTGGTTTTCCAAACTCACCACATGTCTCTTCCTAGAGCTGTTAATATTACAAGTTATTGTGTCTCCTCCGAAGATTGTTGGAGACTAAAAATATTCACATAAACTGAGAACCCTTCTTTGAACTACTGATTCATCTATAGCGATCAAGATTAAATGATCCGGCTCCGAATCCAAATATTATGAAGCCACATCAAACCTTTCCAATTTAGAATCCATGATCGTTAACGTATTTTCTTGCTTCGAAGTCGTGTTAACAATCTGTTGCATTGACGTGCTCAGATTATTTTGTCCACTACTTTGTCCTTTAACAAAAGTCGTTAACTTGTTGTTTCTATCCAAATCTGAATTTATTTTTCAATACAATATAATCAGCAGTATCATGACCTATGTCATTGTGGTCCTTGCAAAACTTGTTGTTTCGCTCCTCTCTTGGCGTATTTATTGTCGTTAGTTTTCTAAATTTAACATGGTTATTGGCTCTTTCAAATATATTTTCCACGTTCTCAGTTAACTCCACAAAATATTATAGTCTTATCCACTGGTTGGGCCTCACCCGAGGAGGTTGATTACTAGTAGGTTGATGAGGTACTCCTCATGATCAAGGAAGAAGACTGGTGTTTGCCCTCAGACGTGATGGTACCTGAAAATTTGAAGAGCTCCCATGATATACTTGTCTAGTAAGTGTATGCCCCAAATTTTGTTGAATGGAACTTGGCCCACTTCGAACTTTTATTGACTCTTCCACCTTAATTTATTCTTCAACTTGATCCATTAAAGATCCAAATGTCAATACTATTCTCCTCCTAGTCTTGTTTTTAAATCACCTAGAAGTAATCCTTACCTAAAGCCTGCTGTGGTAACAAGCTCTTCAGAATCTTCCACCTCTGTCTTTATTAATACAAATCGTCAGGTATAATCTTTTAATTACTGCCTGTTTGCATTGTATGATAATATCACAATTAGCTCGCATCTCTTTGCTCCCCATGAATTTTCTTCTGAATGCAGTATAAAAATGCTAAAGTTGGTTATAGATTCCCTCAGAATTCTATTGCACCACGTTAGTGTAGTGCCCTTAAAGGTTTGAGAGAATGCTCTACACACCAGCCTATCATCATCTTTGAAGTTCATCATATAATTTTTAAACTACTTAATATGATTATCGAGATCTTATGTTCCATCAAATTTTTCAACCTTCAAAATATTAAAGCGCATATGAAGTGGTATTGACCTAATCTCAAAATATAAAGAAGAGTTCCTTCAATCCACTCTTTGTATGTATTGATCAACTCCTTGTTGTTCCCATAACTGCATATAGGTAATGGTCTGCAGTATTAACATAATACTTGGATGTATTACTCTCGTACAATGGGTTATCCCTCAGATTTTGAGGTTTACCCTCCTTCTTCGATCTATGATCTTTGCGTGATTTTTTACGTCGACTTCCCTCTCCCTTTGAAAAATGCCAATATCTCCCTTTTTAAATGAATCACCATCATAATTTTAACTAGATAACATGCTATCACTGGTCAAAATATATCGATATTTATCTTTCATTTCCTTTCGTGAAGAATAATGTTCTCTGTCTAACTGGAAATATGTTTTTTTACAGTCACTTTGAATTTGACGAGCCGTGTAAGATTCATCGTAAATATATTTTTTAACTTGCGTACTTCATATTTTAGCTTAATAGATTGGATTTGTTGTTCACTTCGATCAAACTCTTCGTTCAACACTGTTATCTTTTCTAATAACTAATTTATTCGATTCTCTATATCAGATTGTTCACGTTGTTCATTTCTTTGACTACCAACTCGGTTTCCTTCTCTGAGCAAGCCTGATTCAAGTACTTCATTTTCCAATGAAACTGCGGGATCAACCCCGATTTCTTGTTCCATTATAACCTCAATCGGTAATTTCAATCGTAAAATTTTTAGTTTTAGATTTACTATCTAGGTACCTCGTAATCTTCCAGTGTGGTTGCCAATGTTAAGGATCAAATCTCTCATATAAAGATAAAACAACTAAAGTTATTTTAGAGAGAGAAACATATTAATAGCTCTCGTTAACAAAAGGTGTCAATGAGTCTGTATTTATCAAATTCTCTTCCTATTTATAGAGAACAAGGATAAATAACAAAATTATTTACAAGTTACAATAATTGCACTTTCAACCTTTACTATTAGTATTTTATGTTAAACTTATCCTCTAACTATACAAGGCTCGAATAATAACCCATTTTTATAATTGTTTTTCCCTTTGATTATTTATATCATTATCAAATACCAACCTAATATTATTAGTAGCCCTCATAGTCCTTGCGAAGAAATCATAAAGACGACTAGTTTTGATGTTGCTTCGGATTTACCTGTACTTTTTTCACTAACTACAATTGGGTATGTGGTCCAAAATGGTATGGATTGGACTAGGTCGAACGATTTTTCCTTCAATTATTTTTTGTTATGGTGATTAACTGTCTTGAGAATCATAAACATCGTGCATTGTGTACTTGTGGAAATGTGTCATCTTGAAACATGGGAGGATGTTGAAAAGATAAATATTTTCACTTCTCAATGTAAGTGTATGTTAGGTTTTCGAAACCCCTTCTATAAATTCAGTATTAGATTTTTCATTTTCTCATTTTTAATGATTCAAAGAGAGAGAGTAGACTCGTCTTGCTCCAAGCACCATAAAAATTCCCGGGAGATCACCACCGCATAACGTTTTGGCAAAAAGCCATTGTTTTCTCTATCTTTACCAATTTAGAAAATCGTTGTTACCACACACATTCCCTCAGATTTATCTGTACTACTCATTCGAGGTTACTTTTTTAATTTTGAACTTAACTATTTTCTGTATGTTCTTCTTGACCACGTCACTTTGGAGTGTTGTCGATAGCTAAGAAAGCCGAGTAGTGGAGAGTTGTTGGGATTGTAGATGAATAACCTAGTTTGATTATCGAGACATTTAATTTGGGCACATCTGGAATAGAACAAACTGAACTTATTGGGATATTACTTTCTTCGACTCTTTCGATCCATCATACCTCAACAAAGTCACTTATACTCCTTGAACAAATCATACCTAGAAAAACAAACGTTGAGCCCAATTCATTTCGTAGAAAATATCTCATGCCGACGAAAGGTCTCTTGCCATAACCTTGAACTGATTTCGGAGAAAAGAATACCCTCTCTTCCTATTAGAAGAAAAGAACCCAAGAGATCCAAGGTTGATTTCGGAGAAAAGAATACCCTTTTTCCATACTAGAAGAAAAGAATCCAAGAGATCCAAGGTTGATTTCAGAGAAAAGAATACACCCCCCCCTACTGGATGAAAAGAATCCAAGAGATCTAAGGTAGTTTATTTCAACCCAGGTACACCCCTGGAGGAATCGACGGGGTCTGGAGAAACATTCTCACTAGATTTAAGGGGATTCCTAAAAGGCAAGATACACCCCAAAAGAAAGTTGTTGATAATCTGATACGATTATTCGATGAGAGTTCTCCAGACATCAAGGTTGTGGCAGAGCGTCGGAGGACAACGAAAACTGTGCCATCGGAAACTCCAATACCTACAGTTACCAGATCAGTAGTTCGGAAGGGTGTTGATGACGACGTTGTGGTTCGAGAGAGAATTAAAAAAATGAGACTAAAGAAAAAACGACAAAAATAAAAGTTGAACTGTCCATTGAAGTGTCCTACATACTTAGAAAAAAAATCACGACGTCAACCACCGATACTTGATAACTCTCTATAAAGTCGAGTAAAATTACTATCCCGAGAACAAAAAATCGGAACTGCGAAAAAAAATGCAGAATTTGAAAATCGGTTCGTATCCGTGTGTCCAAAACCTGAAAGACAATGGTGTATGCAACGAGCTCGTAGTCAATGAAAACTTCTTACTTCGACAAGATTTTAAACCATACATTATCAATATTTCGGACCGGTGGATCTTATTCCATTTGAATACATGGTGGTTTACCCTGTTGTCATGTTTTTTTAAGCAAGTAGAAGATTTTATTACGAAATTGAGAGTACTACAAAGTTTAGGACTAAATTGAAAGATACAAAGAAAATTGAGGGACGAAAATTCAAAAACAAATCAAAAGCGCCCAACTTCATCTTCAACCTCTAGCCAGCTTCGACAAACCTAAGAAATGTAACCTAAGCCAAGACTTTCCAGTAACACAATCGTACGAAGCTCATCAGGAGGAGTAACGAACTGAAGACTCTTTTTCAAATTCATCACCGTTTTCGCAATCCAGTCAGCACACTGGTGTTGGAGACGAGAAACATGTCGAATCGTCATCTTAGAATGGATTAACGATCTACAAATCTCCATAGAGTCTAACAGGTACCAAGCCTCATTTCTTGTAGCTAATATATTGATAAGAACCAAGTTATCTGATTCAACATCCACATTAATCCAATAATTTTGCTTACAGATAATCAAGCCCTCAATTAGAGCACTGATTTCAGCAAAAAGAGGATTAAGTTTGCCAAGAAGAGAACCGCAGCCCAGGAGGACATCACCATCTGAGTTACGAACCAGGATCCCAGTGCTGGCTTCCCCGAACTTATTGCACGATCCATCCACGTTAAGCTTCATTCTCCCTGGATTCGGAGCCATCCACCTCAGGTAACTAGGGATTTTACGATTGTTGATCACAGAACTACACCCTAGGGAAACACCAACATAAAAAGCTTTAGTCCAATGCTTATAAGTAATTACATTAGCTAAATCCAGACTTTTAATTATGTGAACAACCCTATTTATAGCCTTCTGAACATTATCTAGAGAATCATCAAACTTTGATAAGTTTCTGTTTCTCCAGATAACCCAGCAAATCACTTGAGGAATAATGTGAGTAACGTGACAACTAGCCTTAGAAAAACAAAACCAGGTATGCAAGACATGAGAAAGAACCATATGCCTTCTAACATCTATCCTAAAAAGCTACTGAAATAGTTCCAAATAGGCCAAGAAAAACAACAACTGACGAAGAGATGGTTCTTCTCTTCACAGTTGTGACAGAACTGACACTTAGAAACCATGGTGACATGTCTTCTCATAAGGATACTATCAAGAGGAATATAGCCTTTGATAAGCTTCCAACACAGAAACGAGTACTTCTTAGGATTAGAATGATTCCACATTCGAGAAAACAGACCAGACTTAACATTAGAATACCTGATATTATTCCAGGTAGAATTAAAATCAAACTCTTTTCTAGTTGAAAGCTTCCAAATGATTTTATCAAGCTTATTAGAGTCAATTTTATAATTTGATATATGATTAAATCTATCAGATGGTAAGATATTGTGAAGCACACTGTAATCCCAACTATCAACTTTCCAAAAAGAACACACACTAGCACTTAAAAACCAACTAAAAGAGTTAGGGTCACTTATCAAATGAGGACTATCATGCCAGTCTTCTAGCCAGAAGCCTATAAACCCCTGACCCAGCCTCCATTTGATGTTTTTGTCAGCAGAGTCTTTAATTACAAAAAGCCTCTTCCACACAACTGAATCAGTACTTTTGCAGTTAACTTTAAGAAAATTGGAGTCTTTACAATAGATCTTGTGCATTAGAGATGCCCAAAGGCTATTATTCTTCCTGAAAAGGTACCACAGTTTATAAGAGAAAGCAGTTTGAACATCATATAGACTCTTTATGTTAAGGCCACCCTCAGCATGGGGCTTACAAAGCTGATACCAACTAGCCCAATGGATAGTCTTAACATTATAGTTAGACCTCCAAAGAAACTTATTAAAGTAACCCTCAAGCTTTTTAATAATGTTATTAGGAACATTGGAATTCTGCATCCAATAAAAAACAATAGGCATTAAAACAGAATTAATAAGGGTCAACTTGCCCCCAAAAGATAAGTTTGTAAGATCCCAACCCACAATTCTATCTTGAATCTTATCAAGAAGAGACTGAAAAAACTCCCCTTTGTTGCTACTAGCAATGGTTATCCCTAGATAGTTGAATGGCAAGTTATCAGAATTGAATCCAGCTTGAATCTTGATATTGTTTGCAGTTGCATAATTAACTTTTCTAGAAATGATAACCTTAGTTTTATCTTTGTTTACAGACTGGCCAGAGACAAGATGATACTTATCAAACAAGCTACTAAACAAAGCAATGGAGTCAGCCTTGCAGTTGGTAAATATCAAAACGTCATCTGCAAAAGCTAAACAAGGCACCAGGAAGTTAGTTCTAGATGCATATTGAATAGATTTATTATTCTCAAAGAGCTTATAAATTCCTCTAAGCAATACATCCTCAGCAAGGATAAATAGGCTAGGAGACAGATGGTTTCCTTGCCTAATACCCTTGTTTTGCTTAAAGTAACCATAGATAGGCCCATTAATAAGCAAAGAGATATGTACATTTGTAATCATTTTTCTAATTAATTCAATACAATGATCAGTAAATCCAAAACATTTGAGAACTCTAAGAATGAATGCATGGGAAAGCTTATCAAAAGCTTTAGACATATCTAACTTAATAATAGCATTGCCTGTTTTAGGTTTCCTATCAATATCATGCACCAATTCTTTTGTAATTAATATATTATCATGAATCAACCTCCCTTTGACAAAAGCACCTTGCATCTTGGAGATAATGTTAGGCAGGATACTAGATAATCTAGAGTTTATAAGATTGGAGAAAATTCTATTGAAAATGGAACAGAGACTTATCAGTCTAAAAGCTTTCCAATCAGTTATATTAGCACTCTTTGGAACAAGGCAAAGACTAGTTGCAAAGACACCCCCAGGAATGTCATTGCCTGAAAGATAGAAGTTTAGAGCATTGCACAAATCTGTGTTTATAATAGACCAACAAAATTTAAAGAAAAAGATGTTAAAGCCATCCAGCCAGGAGCACTATCAGTCTTCATATTGGCAATTACACTCCAAACTTCATCTTTATTAGTCTGCCTAATGATGGAATCACTATCATCTTTACTAACCACATTAGGAATACTACTGAAGATCTCATCCTGCATTAATAAAGCCTCTTCATCTCTATCAGTATAAGAATGAGAAGATAAAATAGACTTGAAATAACACACAGCAGAGTTAGAAATATCTAAAGAATTATCAAGCCAAGACCCATTGTCTTTGATCCCTTTAATAGAGTTACGCCTTCTGTTTTTAGAGACGTAAGCATGGAAAAGCTTGGTGTTACCATCACCATCTTTGATCCACCCATTGTAGCACTTTTGCCACCAAAAGCTTTCTTCATTTCTGAGAGCATTCAAGTACAAACTATTTGCTTTAGAAAGATCAGAATTAGATGAACTGCTATTGGATTCAGCATGAATGAGTTCCATTCTTCTAACAACCCCAGCAGTCTCTTTCACCTTATTGAAAATGTTGCCAAAGGTGTTAGAATTCCACTTCTTAAGACAAAACTTGAGCCTCCTCAACTTATACCAGAAGACCTGGCCCTGATTCCCATTGCATTCCAAGTCCCAGTTCTCCTTAACTGTACTTAAAAAGCTAACTTCATTAGTCCAAGCATTAACAAATTTAAAAAATTTCTTGCAGTTTATATTATTAGAGGCATGATTAGATTGAATAAAGAAGAGAGCATGGTCAGAACAAGTTCTGACCATGTGATAAACCTTGGTATCCTTAAATGTGTTGATCCACTTCTCATTAGCCAAAGTTCTATCCAACCTTTTCCAATGAGTCCCCCTATTCCAAGTGTACCTCGAACCAATGTAACCAACGTCTTCAAGATTACAAAGCCTGATAGTCTCATTAAAGTCATTTGCACTATTATGATCAAAAGTTGAACAGCCAATCTGATCCTTCAAACACGTAATGGCATTGAAGTCTCCAGTAATGATCCAAGGAGCATCAACATAAGCAAACGTTTTCATCTGATTCCAGAGATCCCTTCTAAGCACTCTTTGACTCTTAGCATAAACCACCGAAAAGTTAAACAACGTATTGCAATTAGGATAAGAAACCGACATGTTAACCAACTGATCATGATCATTAAGAATATCAATCTCAACATCATCCTTCCAGAAGATCCAAACCTTATTGGAACAGTTAGAAAAAGAATTCTTGAAGCCAAGAACATCAGACACACCACTCAACTTACAAGGATCAGCCATAGGCTCTTGAATAGACAAAATCTTAGAATTATTATCTTTGATAACAGAAAGAAGCCTCCTCAAAGTAAGCTTATTATTCAGGCCTCTAGCATTCCAATTAGTGATCTTTATCATTGTCATATAAAGATTTATGTTTCGATTTTCCTCCTTTCACAGATAGAGAATTAATGGTGAGCTTCTTAGTTTTACCTTTCTTCAACTGAGACTTTATCTTCCCACTAATGATAAAATCAAATTCTTTGTTAGAAGCCTCATTTCTTGGGGGTGTTACCACAACTTACTATATTTCCAATCATATCATTCTCCTTAGACTGGAGATTACTTTGAGCAAAGTCTTGTTCAATTCTATGCAAGGCTTCAATCACTTCCATATTATTATCCACGTTATTGTCTTGACTTCTTTCAACAACATTAGAATCTTTCACCTGAGAGTCATGATCCTTAGCACTAATGACAGACCTCAACTTTTTTCTATATTCTTTACAAAAGGATTGAGAGTTACTAGAGCTTAAATTTGAAGTTCTTGGACCACAACGAGAGTCTTCTTCCTCAATATCAGTTCTATTCATAATTTTATCAGTTTTAACCCTTAAAACTTTCTTGCTGATACCATTAACGCTTTCTTCACAATTTTCTTCACGATTTTCGATCTTTTCATCGTCTTTAACAGATTGAATTTTCTTTTTGCACTCACTATCTTTATGACCAAGATGGAAGCAAGTATTACAATAAGGAGGCACATTCTTGTAACTGATGTTGATCCAGCACCCCTCATTCGATCCAAAACCAGCCCATAGTCTATATTTAAGAGGCATTGAAACATCAAGTTCAACATGAGCGTAACAAGCGTTCATGAGGGCTTTGTTTTATGGAATTATAACCCTATATGTGGTTCCAATAGAAGAAGCCAAACTATGTATAATAGAACTATTATACATAAACTCAGGAACCCTCTCCAAGCGAACCCAAACCAGAGCCTTAGAACACTCATACTTCCTATTAAATTCAGAATCCCAACGAAGAATTCTCATCGATTTACCTTCAATATTCCAAACATATTTAGACCAGATACTGCTCACATCTTCTTTTAACTGAAACTCGATAAAGATGTGTCTCGAATCAAAGCTAGAAAACTTATATGAACCTCTGAACTTAAAGTTCTGGAGAAAACCTTCAAGAACAGATTTACGTGGAATTCTATCTTTAAACTTGCAGATAATAGTTGTTGAAGAATTTTCAAGAAGAAAATCCTTAACTTCATTCGAATATTGCACGGAATAATGATCAGCAGATTGTTTGTAGTACTCTGGTTTAAGATCATGACGATGATCAGAAGAGAGAGAAGATTGCTTAACAGTTTCAGCAAATGTTTTCCTTGGCTTGGTAGCTTCACCCTCATTAAGATAGGGTTAGAATCCATGGCTAGATTTAAGAAGGGTGATGAAGAAAATCACCAGAGGACCAAGAAACCTTTTTTTGGGAGAGAAGTCCACCCTGTTGTCATGTTTTCTTATTTCAAAACTTTCGGCAAAAGAGATTTTAATTTGTGAAATTTGATTTAAATTATAAAATGAGATTTTTTTAACCAAAAAAACAAATTAATAACTTAACTTACTTCGGACTTTTAACATTGTGAAAATGCTGAGTATCTTTTATTTGTAAAACTATATAAAATTATAAAACACATATAACATTTTAAAATTACAAAATTTAAAAAATAAATAGAGTCATCGTTTGTTATAGATTCTTGCATATCACTTTAAAAAATTGTAAAATAATCAATATACAGTTAATTATATGTTGATTTATTTATTTAGTGGTAAATAGTAGAAAACCCAAAATACAATACAGTCAATATGGTTTTTCCCATATCAGGTCCTTAACGGAACACTTGTAAATACAAGTCAGTTAACTGTGATCAGAACAAATGATGGTGTGATAAAACATGTTCTTAAGCTTCTGATAAAAGAAGAAAGTATGCAAGACAACAGAATAATAGAAATAGAATAACATTAAACAGCCATTGTTTAATAAAAACAAACACAGGCTTTCCCTCTTTTTTTCCCCCTAAGAATTGTAATCCTTGTTTCTAAAAACTTCCAAATTCCATACTTACATAACAGCAACTACTACCAGCAACTAGAGCTATCAATCCAACTTAACTTAAAAGTAATCGCTGCAGAAGCTCGAAGCTTCAACCGACAGTTTAAACTGGCCTGTCCATTCTTCCCCGGCTTTTAAAGTAATTGGCCTCTCAATTGCTGCTCCATCCACACATAGCATTTGTTTGTACTCTTCGTCTCCAAAATCCGTCATCGCTTTAGATTTTTTCCCCCACGGATTCCATACGACTGTAAATATATAACCACTTTAAGTATATGTTTCGTCCAAACATGATTCTTACATTAGCAGAGCTAAATCCACACGAAAAAAATATACATTTTGAATTCACATTTTGGATCTTATTTAACATTTGTGCGTAATTTTAGCCATGTGCGACTTATATTAGGATGTGTTGGTTACTTACCAACATCAGGTAGTCCCTCTTTTCGCAAAACATATGTCCTCTTTCGTTCGTGATCAAGAACTGCTATCACCTTTGGAGTAGCACAGTAAACTCGATCCACCTACAAGAATCTTACTTTTTCGTCACGTAAATTTTTAATCGGCGTAAACTAAGTTACATAGATCTCAAAATATGAAGTAATACTAAATAAATAAGAAAATATTGAATGGGTAGTAAGACTAAACATAAAAGTATGAAATTTTGAACTTTAGTACATAACTTACTGATGTTAGTGCACCTCGAACACAAACTTAAAGAAGTATTCAAAGAAATCAAGATGTCAATAAAAAATGGTAAAACTTTAACATACAATTACCTCGGATTCGAAAGTTATAGCATCTCCTTGTTCTGTAAAACGTTCTCGGTCACTAAGGTTGTCTAGGTAGTCATTTGTCTCAAGACCTTCAATCCTCACTTCACTGCAAACAGGACTCATTTATAAGTCTAAATCTCGAATCGTGCATCAAATACTCATTTCAATATGTAAAATTTATAAGCAAATCCATACCTTATGTCTGAAACCGAAAGATATGTGTGATGTGCAAATGAGAAACTAAATGGCTTGCCATTGATGTTTCTCACTCGAGAAATTAGTGACAGATCTCCGTCCGCTGAGAGCAAAACCCTAAGACGAAACTCAAAACTGAAAGAACAAATCGATTAGCGACCCATATTAGAGTTTATAGCAATCGAGTTGTATGAGATGAAATCTAAACTTTAGTACTCTATAAGGCTTACCTATGAGGCCAAAATCTCAAATCCTCATCAGTTGGTTTCAGTAATAAGTCGACGAATGATTGGCCTCGGGAATAATTTGAAGATGGAGGAGGAGGATTATCGTCGATAGTCCAAATCCTGTTCCTAGCAAACCCGTGCTGCTCAAGGGGTCCACAGTGTCCAAACTGCAATCGCATTGCAGATTATAAAAACAGGTCAATAATGTATATGAAATTGAAATATCATTTTTTCAAATCGAAATAGAAGACTAATCAAGAACCTGGGGAAAACAAATTTGGGTTCCTCCGCGTATTGATCTCGGGGGTTTCAAGGTTGCCTGCAAAGGATAAGAAATCAAGTAAATCACTCAACTTTCATCAAGACAGTAAAAGATAACATCTTTTACTTAATTGGCCATCTAAGTAAGATTAGGATTCATTTGCGTAGATTACAATGAAACATATCCAAAAGCATGCAAATCGATATTTTACGGTTGAACTCCGCATCATACTCAATCTACATTTATTTCTTTATAATCTAGTCCCGTATCTTTTAATTATCATCTAGTTAGACAAAACGAGGATAACGTTCAGACACTAGTTCTTTTTCATCTAATTCCGCATCTTTTAATGATGTTCACGAAAACCCGAATAAAGTTCGGTACTTTATCCTCATAAATCTACATGACATTTTAACACAACATACAGGCAGCTACATTGCTCTTTTAGCATTCGATTAAAGTTCACGCGCCTGTCACTTTTTTTTAAAACTCACATTGAATTCGAGAGTGCTTCATCTTTCGAGTTTGTTGAAGCTCTTAAAACTTTCCGTATATTTTTTACATTTTCGAACTGACATCAAACTGCCGATTCCATGTACATATTAATGCGCAACAAACTAATCTATGGCTCACAGATTTCATAGCAATTGGATTTTGGTACAAACACAACCAAGAACCACTGTTTCATGAATGAAACCATTATCAAACCTAAAAAGCTAAAAGATCTTGTTGAAGAAACACAATAAAGTTCTCACCTTACTGCTAGTGAATAAAAGTTCTTCCCCTTGCTTATTCCTCCATGAAGTCACTTGTGCTCCATACAAACTAACCTATACAGCAAAAAGAGAGACACTTGAGATACTAAACCCTTTCATTTCTTTAAACTTTAGTCGAAAAACGTAAGATCTTCAAAGGTTTAAGCTTTTCTATAGGTTTTAGGTTTCCTATCACTAAATCGAACCAATAATCACCTCTTCTACCGAATTCAAACAATCATGGTGTTAAGAATCCAAAACATATTCTAGTTTTTATTGAGATTCAACCAAAGTAACAACCAATCAACCCAAAACTAAACACTATTCACAATTTCACACGAACAGAATCATAAGATTATATAAGTGATAAGTCTCACCCTAACTGAAGCTCCTTGCAGATTGCGAAGAACAACTTGGCCAATGCCATTCCAATCCTTTGTCATTTCGATTGCAGTTCTATCATCCCACACTGCTGCATAATGGCCCATTCTTTTCGTATAAACTCCAAAGATTGTCCTAAAAAAATCAATTCTTTAACAAACAAACAAAAACAAAATAGTTAGAAAATAAATTAAAGTTAATGTAGAAAATATACACCAAAAAGATATATAAACTCACAAAAACAAACACCGAAACCTACTTACCGAAATTAATTGTTCTTGGATGTTCTTCTTCAGTAGTACACTTCAGATCCAGAGAGTTCTAAACAAAATTAAACATAAAAGCGAATTCTAAAACAACTTAGATTGCAAATGGTGGAACATCTGGCAACTGCATAGAGAAACACCTAGTTTGGGTTCTTTATATATAAATACAACTACAAAATGTGTCATGTTACTATAGCAGAAAAGGACAATCTTTTCATACAACCGAACCAAAAAAGACAATACAATATCATTAAATATAATTATTTTTATAAAAGTAAGGGAATCTCGTTTTCCATATCGGAAATTTGAGATAAAAATAACATTAAAGACCCAGATTCAAAAGCAAAAATACCCAAGATGAAATAAAAAGTTACAGTAAAGATAAAAAATAGAAAACCACTTACAAATTTAATCGATTTATCAACTTTAGATGATGACTGAATGATGAAATTGTGATGAACAGTGCTTTGTGTACAGATTTGCTAACAATGTAAGTACTAAAAGAAGAAACTTTCGCTCTTTAAATAAGTGAATTTGTTGAAGGAAGAGAAAAGAGAAAGCGAGTACAGTAGTAGTAAATGATAAAAATAAAAGGTTTTTAATGAAGAAAGAGAAAACCTAAAGCTGGGTTTTGGGTATATACAAAGAACTCATATGAAAATGTACGTGTAAATTTATTTTATAGGAGAGAGCGAGACTTTAAAATAAAAATTTGTCCAAATTCGAACACGATATAAAATTATAAGGGTAAAAATAACGGGTCTTTCATTTCATGTTTTGTTTTTTTATTAAATTTGGTCCCAAAAATTTATTAAAAATTAAAAAAAGTGCAAGATTTTTGATAAGTTCTTAAATCCATAAAAAATTAAAAGTTGTTATTTTTTAAACCAAATTTAATCAATTTTTTAAAATAAATATTTGTAAAGAAATTACGTTTAGTCATCTTCGAAAAAATTATAGTATTTAAACTCTCAAACAATTGGCGAGAGGACTAAAGATGAAAAATTTTAAAACACAAAAACTTTTATAGAACAAAAAAAATACCAGTTTGAAACAGACAAAAAATAAAAGACTAGTACTAACTTTTAGTCAAATTTATAAATTAGAAATATTAAATTTAAGATCTTGATTTATGGATTTAATGATAATTTAAACTAACAAAAACAATGGTAACAAGATTTTTATTCATTTTTTACGAGGTTAGGACAATTACACTTACATTAATGAATAAAGAAGTGATGAAATTTCTTGAAAAGAAAAATAGAAAAAAAGATCCAGATTTATCACATGTTTATATCACATCGATGGCAGCAGTTTTAATCTTTAATTAATGAAAGTGAGTTGGAGTTTTATGTGGTAAACTGCTATGAAACTGTTATTTTCTTAGTAAGTGAGGTTATACTTTTATATATGTGGTTATAAATTGGATAATTATTTATTACTCATTTGCAACTTCCAAGTCCATTATAAGATCCATTTTAACTAGCTCCTAAATCGTAATTCGAGTTAGTTGGGTAAGGTATTTTGATGACAAAAAAAAATCATGAGTTCGAATATCTGCTCCGGATTTTCTCCGTAAAAAAATCACTTTAATCGTTAAAATTGACGGACATATAGGATAATCTTATTTTACTTTCTTTTATATAGTCGTAATATATTTTTAAATACATTAAATAAAAATAAAAAATATTTTTGATAAATATATGAAAGAAATCATTAAAACTCGTGAAGTAATACATAAACAACTAAGTAGATTTTAATTTTATTCAATTTGAAATAGAAAAAAATAGCAAAAATTCAAAAATACCAATGAAGTTAATATGACGAAATTACATAGTCGAAAAAACTTATAAGCAAAGGCCGCATACAAACGAGACGAAAATGACTGTAAACTGGTCAAACAAACACTAATAAAACAAAACTAATGGACTAAGACCACTATACTTAAAAAAGACTAGTCAGCGATATACATCGAACTAGAAGGGAAAATTGTTGCTATAATCAAAACACAAAGCAAAATTAAGTTAGAAATTAATAGAATTGTACAACCTTGGTACCAAAAAATCTGAACCGGAGATTAGAAAGCATGTAATAAGATACTGCAGAAGAGAAAAAAAATATGATCTAAATTTTTTAGCATTCCTTTTATTCTAATTGTGGGAGATAACATATACACTAAAAATAACATAAACTGGATGGAGGTCAATTGGACGTCTCATAAATCCAAGAGTCCAATTGATTGGACCGCCTTGGTGATGATTTATATTTGTCTAATCATAATTAAATTTTTAAATAAAAAATATTAATTAGAAATATTTTTCCATCCTAATTGATGGAACCATTATCACATGATCAACCCAAACAAATTTTTAAGTTAGTGTTCAAAAAATAAGGTGCAAAAATCCATTATGCAATAAAATATAAAATCATATAGCCTATTATTATGTTTAGGTCTTATTAAAATGTATAATAGTTCTATAATCTTTTCAACATGATGGATATGTTCTTCTCTCTCAATAACAGAGGCCATTAGCTTCTTGATTCCGTCATGAACCACACTCTGATTTTTCATCGGCTCGATCTTCGTTGTCCCATGGAAAAAAGAGAAATTTCGTCAATTGCAATCCTGAATACCAAGCCATCTTCTTCATCTAAAAACCTGAACACAATTCCTCCGCTTGTAAAGAAAACACAGTTTTTTGATAGAAGATGAATTTCCTCTGCTTAGGAAATCGTCTCTTCCTGCATCTTATAACGTTTCATCTTTGAGAAATGAAAATCAATCTCCTTGGTTGATTGGAAAGACCATTAATGTGATAAGCAATCCTACATTTGAGGAATCAGACAAGCCTAATAAGATTTATAGGTATCGCTTTATTTCTTATGCTGAAATTGTTAAACCCATGATCAAAGACTTTCAGCACACCAATATAACAGTTTCTCACAAAAATGACCATCCTATCATCACCTTTGAAGCAAAGGACAAAGAATCCTTGATCAGCATATCCAAACATACCTTAGTTGGCAAGTTTGCCATTGGAAAACCAACGATAGAAACTGTCAGAAACTTCTTGAGGAAGTTTAAGTTCTCTAGAAACTTTAGTATTTCTGTATGGGATTACAGATATATTTTTATTGAATTTAATGATCTTGGAGATTTCAAGAAACTATGGTCTAGGAATGTCTGGGTTGTTGGTAGTAAAACCATGAGACTCTTGAAGTGGACTCCTCAATTCAACCCAACTTTGAATTCATCTTCACTCTAATATGGGTTTCCTTGCCCAATCTACCTGAATTCATGTTTAACGAATCCACGATCGGAGAAAGTGCCAAAGTTCTAGGAACTCCTTTAAAGATTTGAGTTCGTGCAACCAATAAAGCCAAGCAGAATTATTGCAGAATTTTGGTCGAAATTGATATATCTAAGCCATTGGCTCAGAAGGTCTTGATCAAGTTTGGTGAGGGTGATAATCTTTGGGTTCATATTATTTATGATAAACTGCCTAGCTACTGCAAAATGTGCTCTCATATTGGTAATTTTGAAGACAATTGCAAAAAACAAACTATATAAGCCACAAAAGTCAGTTCCAATCCAAGCAGTAGCCCTACTAAACATGGTGAGACTAATAGCAAACTTAAGTCTATCATTATCAACAAAGAAACAACAAACTTTAATGGAAATATGTTGTGAATGAGTCGAATAGTGCCTTGACAGTGTACTGTGTCCGGCAGTACAGCTTTGTGTCTGTGATAGTGATATTGTGCCTTGACAGTGTACTGTGTCCGGCAGTACAGTTTTGTGTCTGTGATAGTGATATTGTGCTTTGACAGTGTACTGTGTCCGGCAGTACAGTTAAGTATTGTGAGAGTATCGTGTTAGTCTTGTGGTATAAGCCTATTAGGCCCATTGTCTAGTAAGTCTATTAATTCCCTATAAATAGAATACTATGGCTACACAAAACACAATCTGAAATCTGTAACCTTTTCTATCATAGTGAAACTTTTTTCTCTTGCGGCGCACGTGGACGTAGACAATTTTCGAACCACGTTAAATCTTGTGTTCATTCAAGTTTTTCCTTCACATATGTTTTGTGCTTGAGCCATTTTGATAATTGCATAGTAATTTAATAACAAAATTGGTATCAGAGCCACGTGGTGAAATTAGGGCTTTTGCAATTAGGGCTTTTGCAATTAGGGTTTCACAATGACGTCTACAGCAACAAAATACATGATTGAAAAATTTGATATGGTATCCATCTTTGCGTTGTGGAAGATTAAACTGAAATCTTCATTGGTATTGCAAGGGTTGTGGAAGGCTGTGGAGAATAAGTTACCAGAAGAGATGAAAGAAGAGGAGAAATAAGATCTTCAAGAAAGGGTTTTGTGCTGGATTTTAATGAGTGCGAAAGACAATGTGCTTCGCGAGATTAGTGGTAAGAAGACTACTGCCTACGCATGGAAAAAGCTAGGAGATATTTAATCAGAGAAATCAGTAGTAAACCGATTATACTTGAAGAATCGTTTGTATGATTTCAGATTGAAAGAAGGTATGTCCATACCATAGCACTTAGATAATTTCAAATCAATTATAATGGACTTGGAGAACATAGATATCAATATTGAGGATGAGGATCAAGCTTTGTTTGTATTGAGATCGTTACCAGCTCCCTATGAAAACTCTGTAGATACCATTATGTATGGTAAAGATAAGTTATCGCTAGCAGATTTCAAGGGGCACTGAAATCAATGGAGATGAGACAGTTGCAGCCAGACAATCAAACTGAAGGGGAAGGTCTTATGACTATGGGAAGATCTGGAAGCAAAGCGAGTTCTTTAAGAAGGAAGAACTGGAGGTCCAAGTCAAGGGTAAAGCACTCAAACTGTTATAAATGCGGTGAGCAGGGTCATTATAGGAGAGATTGTCCGAAACTGAATGGTAAGAAGGGAAATCAAAAGGAAAATACAACAAACATTGTTGAATGTATGAACGATTCCGACGATAGTGAAAATAGTGGTAGAGGAGATGTATTGTCCGTGAGTTCAGACTTTGAGCAAAACTCTTGGGTACTCGATACTGGCACTACATATCACATGTGTCAGTTCAAGCAGTGGTTCGATACGTACAAGCCAATGCAGGGAACTGTCTATTTAGGGAACAATCATTCGTTGATTGTTGGTGGTATTGGTAACGTCAGAATCAGAATGTTTGACGGGGTTGTTAGAATCTTGACGTGGTGACATGTTCCTGGGTTAAAGAGAAACCTGATTTCTTTTGGGACTCTAAACTCTCGGGGTTACAAGTACCGTGTAGAAGACGGTGTAATCAAAGTGACAAAAGGTTCAATGGTATGCATGAAAGGCAGTTTGCAGAAAGGTCTTTACATTCTCCAGGGGAGTGTTATTATGGGCGATACTGCAGTAGCATCATCAGGGAGTAATAGCTAAAGTGGGAAGGATCAAAATAAGTTGTGGCATTAGCGTTTTGGTCACATGAGTGACAGAGGAGTAGCTGTTTTGGGAAAGAGAGATTTGTTGAAAGGGTATAAAGCATAATCATTGGGATTTTGTGAGCACTGTGTGTTTGGTAAACAAACTAGAGTCAAATTCAGAAAATCAGTTGTAAGAAAGACTAAAGGGACAGTGGACTACATTCACTCAGATCTTTGGGGTCCAAACATAATTTCATCCAAGAGCGGAGCCAAATACTACATGAGTTTGATTGATGGTTATTAAAGGATGGTGTGGGTTTACTTTCATAAAACGAAAGATGAGGCATATTCAACCTTTGTAAAATGGAAGACGATGATTGAGAAGCAAACAGGAAGAAAAATCAAACGTCTTAAAACAGATAATGGGTTAGAATATTGCAATCGTGAGTTCAACGAGTTCTGCGAAGCTGAGGGAATAATGCCCCATCGCACTTGTTTCTAGAATACCACAATAGAATGGAGTCGCAGAAAGAATGAATATAACGCTTTGTGACAAGGCACGAAGTATGTTCTCGCATTCCGGTGTGGGAAAGGATTTTGGGGCTGAAGCTATCAATACAACGTGTTACTTGATGAGTTGGTCTCCATCAATGGCTATTGATTGTAAACCTCCTTTTGAGATTTGGTCTGGATCGTCGGCTGATTACGAACATTTGAGGGTGTTCGGTTGTCCTGCGTATGCTCACGTGAGAGATGGTAAGCTTGAGCCGAGGGTAAAGAGGTGCATATTTCTAGGATATGCTACTGGAGTGAAGGGATATAGGTTATAGTTTACCTCTCCAAAGTCTCCAGGTTTTCTCATTACGTTACTTTTAATGAGTTTGCTTCGATAGACAGTCAGAAAGAAGTAGGATAAATGATCGAATCATGATCGGTTGTGAGTAAATAGGTGGAGTTTGAAGTAGAATCAGTACCTAGCAGGTCCAATAATTCCAGTGGTTCTGAGTTGGATTCAGAATCAGGAGGTGAATCGTCAACATCGGATGATAGTGACGATGATGCGCCTGAACCAGAACAACAACCTTATAGCATAGAATTGGGCAGAGAAGAAGAGATATTAGACTTCTAAAAGGTATGCGAATTTAGTTGCATATGCTCTGTCAGTTGCAGAAGAAGTTGAGATGCAAGAACCCCGTAGCTACAGAGAAGCTATAGCGAGTTCAGAGACAGATCGATGGATTGGTGCTATGGGGGAAGAGATTGAATCTCTTCAAAAGAATATTATGAAAGTTGGCTTAACTTTTAATAAGACCGATATTGGTGAATCACTGAATGATGATACATGATCATTGGTTGGTTTAGTTGATTCTGATTTTGCAGGTGATATGGATAAAAGAATATCTCTGACAGGATATGTATTTACTCTAGCAGGGAGTGCGATCAGTTGGAAAGCACAGTTGCAAGCTATTTTAGTTTTTTCTACAACAGAGGCAGAGTACATGGCGGTAACAGAAGCAGTTAAAGAGGTAATATGGTTGCAAGGTTTGGTGGCAGATTTGGGCTTGGATAGGACTACTACAAAAGTGTTTTGTGACAGTCAAAGCGCCATACACCTTACAGAAAACCAGATGTACCATGAGCGTACAAAGCACATAGATGTTAGGTATCATTTTATTCGTGATATAATATCAAAGGGAATTGTTGATGTGAAAAAAGTGTTTACACACGATAATCCAGCAGATATAATGACCAAGGCAGTATCAGTTCGAAAGTTTAGGGAGTGCCTAAACTGGATTGGTGTTTGCAGTATAGAGTGAATACCTTAAGGGCATTTGGTGAGTCAGAAGAAGAGAAGTTTCTTTGTTGATAGTGAAGAAAGGATATTCGCCTCAAGGGGAAGATTTGTTGTTTCTTTTTTGATAGTGAAGAAAGGATATTCGCTTTAAGGGGAAGATTTGTTCTGAATGAGTCGAATAGTTCCTTGACAGTGTACTGTGTCCGACAGTACAGTTAAGTGTTGTGATAGTATCGTGTTAGTCTTGTGGTATGAGCCCATTAGATCCATTGTCTAGTAAGTCTATTAATTCCCTATAAATAGACTACTATGGCTACACAAAACACAATCTAAAATCTACAACATTTTCTATCATATTGAAACTCTTTTCTCTGGCGGCGCCCGTGGACGTAGACAATTGTCGAACCACGTTAAATCTTGTGTTCATTCAAGTTTGTCATTCACATATGTTTTGTGCTTGAGCCATTTTGATAATTGCATAGTATTTTAATAACAAAATATCAATAAAAATAAAGGTACATCAAAACTTGAAAGTACCAACCGGTCCTACAATGAGACTATCCAAGAAGATCAAGAAATCTCTTCAAACTCTATCATGCATGCTTCCACCACTTTGCCTAAAGACTCTGAGATCATTGATGCCTTGATCTGAAGATCAGAATTCTCTATTAAATATTGGTAGTCTCATGAGTTCTTCTGTCAAAGAGCAAAAAGATACTTAATTTAAGAAGATTGAGATAAGGAAGAACAAAAGGACCAAAATCTGGAATACTAATGGGCCAGCTCTTTTAAGCTTATCAAGCTCAAAAGATCCACTAAAACCTCTTCAACTAATCAATTACAGTAGCAATATTGTGTTGGAATGCCAGAGGATTAGGCAACAAGCATATTATCCAAAGGCTTAAATCTCTTATCAAGTCTTCTAAAACAAGCTTTATTGATATTCAGGAACCCTTCATCAAAGTTGAGAACCTTCAAACTATTGCTAACAAACTAAACTTCAGTGGTTTCATGAGCAATATCAACAACAAAATCTGGATTTTTTGGCAGCAAGATTATAAAGTGGAAGCTGTACTTGATGAGGACCAGATTCTACACCTCGAAGTCATTTATCCTTCTCTTGATAAAGAATTCATGGTATCTGTTATTTATTACAAGTGCAGAAGAGAGCTTAGACTGTCTCTTTAGAATACTCTTAGGTTCATTGATAACCCTTCAAAAGAGTGGATACTTTTTGGTGATTTTAATACCACTATTAACTTTCAAGAACAGCTTTCTTGCTCTACAAATAATCTGCGAGGGATGGATGATTTTAACAACCTGATTATGGATTGCAGCCTTCCGGATGCTGGCTTCACTGGTTCCATATTCACCTGGTCAAATGGCAGAAAATGGAAACGATTAGACCGTGTGTTATTCAACAACTCTTGGATGAATTACTTTGATTCAACTACTGTGAATCATCTAGCTAGAAATTTCTCTGACCATTATCCAATCTCTATCATCATTTCTTATAGTCTCGAGAAAGTCAAGCCTTCTTTTAAGTTTTTGAACATGTGGGTATCACACACTGGGTTTATGAAGTTGGTGGAAGATAGTTGGGTTGTGGGAATTGAAGGAACTGATGGTAATCTTGTAAAGAATTTATGGTTTAAACAAAAAATATTAAAGTCTGACTTGAGGGAATGGAACAAAAATATTTTCGGTAACATCTTTGATGCTATAAAGAAACTCGGAAGAATAAATTAAATTCAGATAAAGTAACCTTTAAGCTTCTTTGTCTGCTGAAAATAAAACCCTTCTTGAGGAGGCTAAAAAGAACCATCTTTTGTTGCTTGACAGAGAAAAATTATGTTGGAAACAAAAGTTTCATTCAACCTGGCTTAAAGATAGCAATATAAAACATTGCTGCTTATCACAATTTTATGAAGAAAATGGATAAAAAGAACAAAATAGACAGAATCAAAGAAGTTGATCAATGGCTTACTTCAAAGAATAAGATTAGTTCACCTGTTGTCCATTACTTTCAATCAATCTTAGCTCCTCATTTGGATGATGGAAGTTCTGCTGATTTAATGGATGTGATCCCCAAGCTTGTCAATGATGATGACAACAACATCCTGTTGGTTATTCCTGAAACCAATGAAATTCACAGTACTATTGATTCCCTTAGTTCTGTTTGTGTTGCAGGACCAAATGGTTTTAATGGTAAATTTTACAAGAAATACTGGCCAATTATCAGCGCTTATCTTTTTCAAGCAATCCAGGGTCTTTTCAAAGGTTACACTCTTCCTACAGGAATCAAGGCCACTGTAATCTGCCTCATTCCAAAGGTGGATCATCTGAACACTTGGCAAAACTTTAGGCTGATAAGTTTAACTACTATGATCAGCAGAGTTATTGGTAAGATCATCAACAACAGGCTTGCAAATATCTTTCCTCATCTAATTTCTGAGGAGCATGGGGCATTTGTCAAAGGTAGAAGGATACATGAAACTATTCTCATTGCCCATGAACTTTGTTGTGATTTAAACTCCAAATGAAGAGGTGGTAATGTTATACTAAAGACTGATATACTCAAAGCCTTCGATAAGCTCAATCATAGGTTTATCTTCAAGATTATGGACTTATTTGGTTTCAATACTAATATGATTTCTTTGTTCAGCAATTGTATTAGCAATGTATATTCTTCTATCATAATCAACGGTGAAATGAATGACTTCTTCACCAATACTCAAGGCCTAAGACAAGGAGACCCTTTGTCTCATAGTCTCTTCATCTTGGCAGAAGAGTATTTAATCAGGTGATATTAGTATAGTCTGTCTTGCATTTGCTGACGACTTCATGGTTTTGAGCAATGGTGAAGCCTCAACTATTCAGGTTATCCAAAAATTTCTAAGTCATTATCAGAGAGTATTTGGTCAGCTAATTAATAACACCAAATCCAATATTATTGTTCCTTGCAACATGAAGAAGCAAGGAATAATCACCATTGAAAATATCCTGAACTTTAAGCACATGAGATTACCTTTTAAATATTTGGGTTCCACCATTTCTGCCTCCACTAGGATTTCAAACTATGAGGATTTAATTTCCAAGATAAGAAACAAAATTCTGGAGTGAGACAAAGTTTCTCTCGTTTGTTGGTAGACTCACGCTGACTCAGTCTGTCTTATCAGCTTATCCTACCTATCTCCTTCAACATACTGCTCTTCCAAGTTCTTTAATCAACATAATTGAAAGACTTTTCAATAAATTTCTATGGAGAAACAAACAAAGTAAGCATACTATTACCTGGTCTAAGTGGGAAAGACTATGTAAAACTCATGAGGAGGAAGGTCTCAATCTGAAAAAGCTTATCGATGAGCAACAAACTTACTCCCTGAAACTATGGTTCATTTTTAGAACTCAGAAATCCCTATGGGCTAAGCTCACTGCTTTCATCTATTGTAATAAAAATATCAAATTTATTCTAGCATCTTCTCCATTAAATAAATCGAAAAATTGGGATAGGATTATCAAAGTCAGGGACATTGCAGAAAACCATATCTTTTATGACCCGGGTTGTGTGAACATGTACTTCTAGCTTGACCGATGGTGTTCTGGGATTTTGACAGGCTCAAATCATTAGTAATTGACATTAAAATCAACAAAATTAAAACCATCACTTTGGGTGATTCTCCAAACAAGATTCTTTGGTCTCTTTCCCCTGATGGAACTTTCAACTACAAAGAAACTTGGAACTTCATCAGGCATAAAGGTAACAAATCCAATATTTATCCCAAAACATGGAACGCTGTTACACCAAGGAAATATTCTTTCTTTCTTTGGAGGGTCCTCTTCAACTTGATTCTATCTGATTCTGTCCTACAAAGGGAGATATTCCAGCTTGCATCCAAGTGTCAACTCTGCAGTAACATTGAAACTACTCACCACTCGTTGGTTCAATGCTCTCAATCCTGGTCAGTCTGGGTCTATTTCAGTTCCTTGTTCAAGATTCATATCCTTCCTCACATGAACCTCCCACATCTTATTCGGATGTGGTATTGGTCTACTCACAAGAAGTGTGACATTCGCACAATCCTCCCTGCTATTATTACTTGGGCTATATGGTCAGCTCAAAACAAGAAGAAACATCTTGATCTGAATGTGAACTCTTCAACTATTATTAACCACGTCATTTTCATCTTGACTATTCTTGATTCTGTAAAAAAATTTAAAAACTCTCACTAAGGAAAGGACTTTAAAGCTTCTCTGTCTTTAGGATGTGTCAACCACATCAGAAACTTCAGCAAGCCTCTCTTTATCAGGTGGAAAAATCGTAAAGCCAACTGGTTCAAGTTAAATACCGACGGGGCTTGTGGTCTTACTGGTGAAACCAATGATGATGGGCTAGTTCGTAACAGTGATGGAACAATCATCATTGGGTTTGGAAGGTTTTATGCTAAGGGCACTTCTATGATTGCTGAATATAGAGCCCTCTTTAATGGGCTTAGACTCTGCCAAGCACTTCATATGGTTAATGTGGACATCGACATCGACTCATAAATTCTATTGAACCTTCTGCTTTTCGGTAAATCTGCATGGTATCTGGAACCAATCTTAAACTTCTGCAAGAACCCCATCCACCCTTCCATGAACATCAACCATATTTTTTGCGAGCGGAACTTTGGGGCCGGCTGGATTGCAAAACATACCTTAAAGGAGGGTAACGAGATTGATTTTAATCAAGACGATGCTCCTAATTCGCCGAAAGCGATAACATTTCTAGAATGCTTGGACATTTGGTATCTTAGATTATCGAGAGTTTGATGTTGTTGGTAACTTTGTCTGGTCCTCACTGCTTCAATAATCTGGGTGTTCTTGAGAATTTGGCTCTGTTCATCTTCCCAAGTCAGTCTCTGTTTTTAAATCCAACGACTATATTCAAGTGTTCAAACCTATTTTTTTTTGTAAATTTGCAATTAGACCCTTGTAATTTTGAAAGGTTATCAATAAAAGCAATCCACTTTTAGTGAAAAAAAATGTATAATAGTTCTAGAATGGTTTAATGCGCCTGAATTGTTTGAAACATGTTAAAACGGAATAGATTTTTCGATGAATTAGAAGAAAAAATAGTTTGATTTTTTTAAACAAAATTTTGTTCATTTTATAAATCATTTATATAAATATTATATATAAACATAAATAAAGTTATTTTTATTTATTTTATTTAATAATGAAAAATTAAAAAAAAAATACTCACTCAACTATCTGATCACCGAAAATTCATTCAATCAAATTTATCTTTAAAATTGTTCATTTTTATTTTTAAAAAAATTGTATATTTTAAATCGTAGTTAAGAAAAATATTAAACTACTATCGGTTTTGTTTCTTTAAGATGAACAAAAATATATCTGTTAATGATATTTTTTTTATTCTTTTTTATCCATAACATGGGAGACTGGGCATAACCAACCACGCGAGACCATACATAACCAACCATGTGAGACCATGCATAACCAACCATGAGAGATCATACAGAACCAACCAAGCAAGACCAAACATAACGAACCATGTGAGGCCAGGCATAACCAAACATGAGAGACTATACATTACAAACAATGAGAGACCATGTATAAACAACCATGAGAGACCATGCATAATAAATCATGCGAGACTAGGCATAACAAACCATGCGAGACCAAACATAACCAACCATAAGAGACCAGGCATAACCAACCATGAGAGACCATACAAAACCAACCATGTGAGACCAGGCATAATCAACCATGAGAGACCAGGCATAGCCAACCATGCAATACCAGGCCTAAGCAACCATGCGAGACAAGACATAACCAACCATAAGAGACCAGGCATAACTAACCATGCGAGACCAGGCATAAAAACATACGAGACTACGTATAAATAACCATGTGCGATTTGACATAAATAAACATATGAGATATGTATTATTTGATCATAAAGATGCGATACCATGGTTACTAGGTCTGGCAAAAAAATCAATGGATCTAGTTATGTTTCTCTTCAAAAACTATGATTTATTATGACTTGTCTCGCATGTTTATTATGCTTGGTCTCACTTAATTTTTTATTCTAGCCTTGCATGTTTTTCATACTTGGTTTTGCATGTTTGATTATGCCTGGTCTTGCATGTTTATTTTTATCCGTCTCGCATGTTTGGTTATATCTAGTCTCGCATGTTATTGGAGAAATTAAAAAAAATCATCCAAAGATCTGGTTTTGTTCGTCTTAAACAAACAAAGTTGATGATACTTTCAGAGTTTTTTTTAGCTTCGGTTTGAAAGATATGGACCTTTTAAAAAGTAAAATAAAAAGAAAAACTAAGAAAAAGAAGCTTTGTTTGAATAATGAGAAGTAGTTATGTGGTTGATAATGAAGCATAAGTATTTAAGGTATTATTTGAGAGTTGGGTATTGAATGAGAGTTAAATACTAAAAAATGGGTATTAAGTATGCATAAATGATAGTTTTGCCGTATAATTTGTGACTATGTACATTTGGTGATATTTTCCTATTAAATTATATATGTTATTGAATCTTTTTTTAAAACCGCTCATTAATTTTATCAGTAAATATTAAATATCCATACGTCTCATGGTTTTAGAGTTTTATTCAAAATACATTGGATCATATTTTTAAAAAATATATAATCATTAATTCGTTATGGTCATTTAAAAAAATTGATGACCTATAATAATGTGACACTATTGACTACTTGAGAAAAAATACTATTTAATATTTTATGATTATATTATATTATTTTTTATGTCCATCGTTTTTTATTGTTTTTCTATTTAAATGGTCATATTTTAAGATATAAAGATCATAAAAAATAATATAAAACCAACATATTGATCGTATTGAAAAATAAAATAAAATAAATGGTCTATTTAATAATTTTTTATAATTGTTTTTTGAGAAATCAATAAAAACAAATACGATTCGTCTTTTTTTTTAATTTGAATCAAAAAATATAAAATAATTAAAATAGAGAGAGTTTTTTTTAAAAAAACCATGTTCATAGTTTCATTTCTTTTATAAATTTTAAATCTTTTAATATAAAAAATGATTTTTTTATTAATATAATTTTATATATTTGTGATTTTTTGTTTTTATTCAAAAATTCTCAAGTAAATGTTAATTTATCACAAATATATGTTCGTTATAGATAATGTATGTTTTTGGTACACTTCCAAAAGACCGTATACAAGTTGAAATATGTTCTTATTTATATACACATGATATTTCCATGTTTAACCACTATGTAATGTGAGACTTTGGTCGTCACATAACACAAATAAATAACATCAAAATATTCAGAATTAAATTAACATTTAGTTGTTCATTTACCTATTTATTAGAGAGTTAAATGTATAGATGGGTAAACATAGACAATTAAATGTTTAAGTTTATTACTATTTCTTTTATAAAACAACTAAATATTTACAATCTCACAAATGAAAGGTAATTATACAAAATGGATAATGTGACATTTAGATGAGTGACAATTAAAAATCTAAATATATAACAACTAAATATTATAATTGGCACATAAATTACGACAACTAGATGTTTGGTACTATATTAGTACCTAATTATTTGTTTTTCTATTTAAACTGACAACGAACAACTAAATGTCTAAACTAGATAAATAGATAAAGGGTGGAGCTATTTCTTCCATCATATTTTTATTTCCTTCATGCTTTAATACAAATAAAAAATTTATCACTTGCTTTTACTATCTTGCCCTCATTTTACATTCTAATTTATAACTTGATGTCATTAACCATTATGAAATATTTATATCAACAAACACATGATTAAGCCAAATTCAATCGAACATATATTATTTAGCTTCTAAAATTAAATTATAAAAACAAAAAACTAATTTCTTAAAGATCAGTGTTAAAAACATATTTTTGAAAATCCTGATTTGTGCATGTTTTAGCGGAAAATAACTAATTCTGAGACAATAGATAGGAATTAGTTGCTTTTTTTCTCTAAAAAAACACCTGATTCTGAGATACCAGATAGGAATCGGGTGCATTTTTGTTATAAAGAATAACACCTGATTCTGAGATAGCACCTCAGAATCATGTGTTTTTTATATATAAAAAAATGCACTTAATTTCGAGATACCGTCTCGAAATTAGGTGCATTTCGTCTGTTTCAATAAATAATGGTGTATTTTTAAGTATTTTTTTTAAATAACGAATTATTTCTACCTTAGACGAATTCGAGAAAAAATGGCGTTATTTTTCAAAATTAGAAGAGAAATCGAATAGGTGGCTGGAGTTTGTTATTTTTCAAGATTTGAAGACAAATATGAAAAGGAGGTCATTTTTTATAGTGGCTAGGCTAAAGTAGGGTTAGGGTTTATGGGTGATTGATGGTGAGAAGCTAATAGGGTTGGTTGGGTGTGCAGAAGTTGGTAGGATTGAAGATAGTTGAGATAGGGTGGGAGATAGTTGAGATTGTGGTAGAAGTCGATGGAGTTGTTGGAGAATGAATGAGTTTTGGGATAAAAAAAAGAAGAAGGGTAAATATGTTATTTCTTTTATGGAGGAAATAACAAAATGGAGTTTTTATTTATTTATGGGGAATAAAAAAATTGATGGAAGAAATAGCTTCAACCTAGAGATAAATATATATATTTAAGTTCATTCTTATTTTTTTTTACAAGATGTAAATATTTAGCATGCAATTGAATATTTTACATATTGAATATTTTACATGACAACTAAATATTAAAATTAATAACTGCATAAATAATAAAAAATATATAACATTTGAACAAGTAAAAAACAAAAGTACATAAACAATAAAAGTTCGTTTTCATATAAAGTGAAAAAGACAATAGTAATAAATAGTATTTCTTAAAAAAAAATTGTTGTTGCACAATTAAAGAATTTTGAATCTAAAGTTTGCTAGTTAGAAATTGAGAATAGTTGACAATTATCCATCATTAAATTATTAATTGAATTTATTATTTTATGTGGTTGAGTTATAAATCAATTTCAAAACAGGAAACTGCACGGTACAATATTGATTGCATTAAATATTACAAGCCAACCAAATTGTTTTCAATGTTATAACTTGATTAATTACTTTCCAACTCGATATGCACATACCAATAGCATAAGTATTTTGTATTATCGATTAAGAATTTATCATCAGTGGTCTTGGTTTGTGGAGGGTGATAAGAACATAGTAGATTAGCATCACTATTTATGGGAAAACAAAAAACTTACGAACTAAGTTAGTATTTGATTATAGTGTAAACAAAACTGAATCATCTCTCTATAACAAAAAGGAAACAAGTTCATGTTGTTGAGCTAGAATCTTATTTTTAGTGAGAGAAAATAAAAGAGAGAACTGAATTATAGATAAATAAAGTAGTTTTAATAATCAGAAGTTAACTAATGAAAAATGTCTTACTTTATTCATCGTCTCATTCCTTATTTATAAGAGTGTGAGACTTTTATAATTGAATCAGTTATACAAATGGATAAATTGCACTGCAACTTCCTATATTTACAACGAGTTTAAATATCCTCTTTCAGCTATACAATTTATCACATTCCACATTAGATTTATTACATTTAAACCCCCAATATTCAACATCCTTATTCAGTACCCCTAAGTTCTTATGAAGGACAGTGAATAAGAACTAATAATCATCGGAGATCATGTAGATGGAAACTGTTAATCCTCAAAATCGAATTTGCTTCAAATTGAATCTTTACATCTCCTCAACATAATAATTTGTTTCAACATTTTTTATTCTCGAATAAATGCACATTCAGATTTTGTCTCGAACGTAAACCATTTGTTAACTGATTTAAAAATGCTAAGTCATATATTTGTCTTCCTCGCATAAAATTATACTCTAGTTCACTCTGAATCTGGTCCAAACTTTTTACTCAACCCTTTTCTTATGCTTTGAATATTCACATATGAAATCTTTAGGTAGCCTTTCCGTAACGGTTGGAAACATTTGGAAAAGACCCATTAGGCTTGCCATTAGGTCTGACAACTAACAGGTGTCATGTTATCCCTTTACAAGTAACCGTTTGACATTTTCTCTTTCTACACAATAGTCATTATCACCTTTCCAACTTATCTAACCATTTTCTCTTTCATATACTCTTTTATAAATACTCCTTCACTCATTATTTGTGTTTCACAAATACCTTCTCATGAGAAAAAGTTATCTTATCTTGAGAACCCAATTTCTTAGTTATCTTTATCTGAAAAATCAATTTCTTGGCTACCTTCGCCGGAAAAAAAAATCATATTTTCCAGCTAACCTTCTAATTTTTTTAACTAATTTGAAGATTCTTCGCTATCTTAATTTATGAAAAAATCCACAGCTACTAAAAAATCAATTTTTGGCTTTTACGATTACGTGTGCATCAGTGAAATGGTTGTTGAATATAAGGCTACTGGAGTGATAGATAATTCTCTAAATTTCTCAACTTAGACGACTGTATACAGTAACTTCAACCCTAACCGAAGTTCTCATGTATTTCAGAGTTCATCCAACCTAGATCTTAATAATCTTTTACCAAAATCTCCTCGACAATCATTACCACCCTTTCAGAATTTACGCAAAGAGAATCCTCGTGTTCAGCCAAAGGCCCGTCTCTCCCAAAACCTTCATGTTAAAAAGAAAAAATTCATAGCTATGAGAGATCTCGAAGCTGATAACACTTCACAAAACACTTCCCAAAACATCAAAAATAACCTTACACCACCATCTCCTCCACCGAGAGAGATTGTTGAGACCAACTTGGATTCACAACAAACTCCCTCGAATACTCAAGAAGAAAATCTAGCATAGAACTCGAATCCTCCTAGCCTAATAGACGAAGCTTCTGAGGAAACTAACTCAAATGTCGAGGCTAAAGACAATGGTGCTGCATCTGATAAAGAAGACGGTGATTCAAAAAAGAGGGCATCAGAGAAAAAAGGAATGAAAAAGAAGGCTTCAATTAAAATTCTCGATGATTTAGATGCCTGAGTCAGTGTGAATTTAAAACCAATACTCCCCGATTATATCATGGCGCTGAAAATTTGCAATATATTTATTATAGTGAGGCTCAAGCTGGACGTTTAAAGAAGCAATAGGGAATGGCAGACAACATAGTGTTTGGACTGCCAAAAGAGGGGATACTCCAGTTGATTGTGGAATAGATGAATTGGTGGTCTATCCTGAGATCATCAATTGGGGTCTTCAGTTTCCACTGGATCCGATAATAGTAGAATACTTCAAACTTCTCGATTCATGCCCTACACAAGTGACACCAAATTTATGGTTCACGCTCTTATCAATGATTATGGCTTCTAGATTAATCCAAATCTCTCTCTCTCTCTCTCTCTCTCTCTCTCTCTCTCTCTCTCTCTCTCTCTCTCTCTCTCTCTCTCTCTCTCTCTCTCTCTCTCTCTCTCTCTCTCTCTCTCTCTCTCTCTCAAGGACTTCCTTATCATGACTGGTCTATCCAAAGGCATGGTATTGCCCTTCTACTATCTAACACTTGTGGATGATATCAAAATAATCAACGATTTGCTCGAGGTAGGGATGACGATGGGCCGTCCGCGAACCGGTTTCCAATCGGCCCGCCCAAGCCCATTTTTTTGGATATTTTAGTCTGAACCCGGCCCGACCCGCTCTCGGACTTATATTTTCAAACCCAAGCCCGTCCGTTCATGTTTATCGGTCAACCCGGCCCGACCCGCAGATATTAATTTTAATATTTTTTAATTTATTTTATATTATATATATTAATATTAATTTATTATATATATATATATATTATTTTTATTATATATAAATATTATTTTTTACATACTTTTTATAATTTTTGGGTCAGAACGGGTGAGACAAATTAGAAACCCGAACTCGGTCCGATCCGGTTGCGGGTTATAATTTCTTAACCCAAACCCGACCGAATCTATGTTCGGGTCATGTCGGATCGAATCGGGCCGAGTCAGGTTGGAAAGCACTCGGATTTCCATTTCTAGCTCGAGGCTGACAAATTCTGGAAGCAAAAGTTTATATTTCTATTTGGAGCATGGGAGAATGGGAAGGAGATATCCGAAGAGTACCCTTCAAGACCCAACCTTGTTTGGAGAAGCAACAGTAAATTCTCTTATCTTTTCTCCTCCTTTTTAAAACTTATATTAATTTTTTACATGTAATGCTACTGCACACAAGAATTCCAAAGAGATACAAATCTTGCAAGAAAGATGCGATAGATACATTTTCTAAGTTAGCCACTTGGAAAGAAAATGAATGAGGCAACGGGTTCCACTCAGATTTTATGCCCATAAACTTCATCGATAGTCATTTATGGAGGATCTCTCCAGGTGTTGATCTCCCAAATAATTTAATTTAATCACCAAACCCGCAAATTATAGTGAAAAGATTGATAGCACGTGATGGTAAGGTCACTTTGTCAGTGCGAAATAGATCTGAGAGTCATATGTCCTTTAAAAAGAAGGTTAAAAAGAAAAAAACAGTTAGTACATGTGGTGTTAGCTTTTCACTGATTCGAAGCCACAAAAGAAGAAGAGAAAAACCAAGAGAAAGGCAAAAGAAACTAGCCTTCTAACAATCGAAGAAGGAGTTGAGACTAAAACTTCTAAAAGAAAAAGAAAACTGTTGCCTCGAAGAAAAAAACACTTGGAAAATTCCACCAACTAAGATGGCATAAAAGAATTCTGAAGATTCTCTCTCAGAAGTGCCTCCTTCCGAAGCCGAAGAAACTGCAGTGGGAGATCAATAAAGAGATGACACATTCATTCCTAAAGAGCTCATTAGTGCATAAGAACTACAAGATCTTTACCAGAATATTGATCCGACGGTCCAAAATATCTAAAAGCAACTTCAACAACTTGGCCATCAAGTTACTGCTTCTCTTTTACCTAGAATTATGGATTCATATCTTCCCATGTCTTTCTTATCTTCTGATCTCATTTTGGTGTCCATTCAAACTCTTTGGGTCTTCGTTACACTTGGAAAAAAGCAAAAACATTGTCAGAAAATCTTGAAATAAATCGATTCAGGGCATCTAACCTTCATATCAAGACTTGGACCTCCTGTATAGTTCGAGATGATATCATCGAAACCAAAGCCTTTAGCTTCTCAAGATCTTCTTATATCCCTTTTTCATTAATAATATACCCTAAAACAATTATGGTGGGACACCAAGAGTATATTTTTCAAGATTCAACTTCAAACGAATGACCTTTAAATTTAAAAAAATCTCCTCTAAATCTTTCAGGTGTTCACCATGTGTCGAGCTTTTAATCAACATATCATCAATTTATACCTTCATATTCCTTCCAATCTGAAGAGCAAAAGCCTTATTCACCAACCTTTGATATGTCACTCCAACATTCTTCAACCCAAATGACATAACTCTATAGCAATGCATGTGGATCCATTTGAATCTGATTAATGTGCAAAAGAACCCATAAAAGAGAGAATTGTATTCCATGAAGTGGAATCAACTAGCTTATCTTCTCGAGGGACGGGGAATGGATCTTTAGGGCATGTTCGATTTAAATTTATGAAGTGAACACACATTCTCCACTTTCTGTTCCTTTTTTTTACTAGCACTAGGTTTGCAGTCCATAAATGATATTGTACCTCCCGAATATGTCCGACCCGAGAGAGACGATCCACCTCTTGAACAATAGTCTCTGACTTTTCAACAAAATAGGCTCGTCTCTTCTGAATAACAGGCTTTATCCTAGGATTTATAGCAAGATTGTGACATATTATTTCAGATGGAACTCATACTACATCCTCTATTTTCCAAGTGAAAACATCCAAATTATCAGTTAAAAATTGTAACAATTGATAGTGCAAAGCAAGAGACAACAATGTTCCTATTCGTAAAATTTTCCCATTAGAAAAAGTATATTCTTCAATATCCTCACTCATTGTTAAAGAACCTAGGGTCTCCCTCGGATCATCTATTCCCTCTTCAAAGTTTCCTTTTTATTACTACTTAATATTTATCTAAACTATTTAACTGATACTTAATACCCAATATTTAATTCATACCTAGATTACCATATACCAACTATATAAAAAGAAATTTTTATTTTCTTCCCCCTTTCTAGCTTTTAAAGATTTGAAAATTTGAAGCCGCTTTCTAACCACCTAACCCTACGACCAACAAAAATGACCATGAACCACCAAGAATCCATAATTTTTAGGTGATCGATGAGTTTAAGGTCAATATATTTATCTAATGTCGATATAAAATGCATCTAAGTATTGTTTGATACGTACAAGAGCTTATCATACGTTCACGGTGTTTTTCTTCCTCTGGTTGTTTCATCCGACATCTTTCTTGTAGCTACTGGTTTCTAACTACTGATTGCGAGGTTATTTCTTGATTTTATGGGTTGATGTATGTCTTTTTTACTGGTTTGTGAGCTAATAAAACCTACTCGATTGTTTTCTCTATTTTTTGTTTTTTTAGCAAACATTGGGTATTATGGAAATCCAAAGCCTTAATTATTGTTCAATTAGTTATATACTGTTTTTAGTGTATTGGATGTTTATTTGAGTATGAAACAATAAGTAGACTAGGACTTATAGGTGTTTAGGCATGTGTGACAGATGATGCGAGTTGCTTTGGAAAGGATGCGAATTGTTTGATATTTTTACGTGTAAAAGATGCGAGTTGCTTGAATGGGGATGTAAAATGTTTGGGGTTTTAACCTGTAGAAGATGCGTGTTTCTTGCAGTATGGGAATGCGAGTTGTTTTTTTTTACCATTGCAGTTCTATGGCTAATTAAAATAGAACCTGAGAGTTGTGTATACTATTGTGTTCTTTGTATAATATTTACAATGCGAGTTGTGTACAATATATGGAGAATTTGGGAGTTGCATTGATAATATTTGATATTGCGTGTTGTATGGCTAATTAAAATGTAACTTGAGATTTGTGTATACTATTGCGTGCTCTTTGTATAATATTTACAATGCAAGTTGTATGCATTATATTGAGAAATGGGGAGTTGTATTGATAATATTTGATAATGTGAGTTGTAAGGCTAATTAAATTGGAACCTGAAAGTTGTGTATACTATTATGTGTCTTTGTATGATATTAAAATGCGACTTATGTACAATATATTGAGAATTTGGGAGTTTTATTGATAATATTTGATATTGCGAGTTGTTTGTCTAATTAAATTGAAACCTGAGAATTGTGTATACTATTGCGTGTTCTTTGTATAATGGTAACAATGCGAGTTTGTGTACATTATATTGAGACATTGGGAGTTGTGTTGATAACATTTGATATTGCGAGTTGTATGGGTAATTAAAACAGAACTGAGAGTTGTGTATACTATTACGTGTTCTTTGTATAATATCGATAATGTGATTTGTGTAAAATTTATTGAGAGAATTGAGAGTTTCCTTTGGTGAGGATTATTTTTTACTGAGGGTAATTTCATCAGGTATTTTATGGTGTTTCAAAGGTGTTTCATGTTTGTGTGTTTTGTAGTGAGAGATTTGAGCTGCCTGGTTGAATTAAATGTTCATTACCCTCATTAATGAAAGTGGTTGGGTATTTATACCCCTAATTATGGGCCACATGGGCTTTCGGGTGAAACTTATGAAACCGGGTCGAGTTCAAAAACCCATTAATTTATTAAGAAAATTAGCAATTAGCTTAGTTAAAAGGTGATTAGCTTTTAATACTTTTATCCAGTTCGGATGGTTCAGTGGGTGGTTTTTGTCAGAATTGCCCCTGTCCGGTTTTTACAGTGAGTGGTGAAAATTTCCAGACTCATCAGCCTTTATAATATATGATATTGCGAGTTGTATGGTGAGTTAAAATAAAACTGAGAATTGTATATACTATTGCGTGTTCTTTGTATAATAGCAAAAATGCAATTTGTGTACATTTTATTAAGAGAATTGAGAGTTGCATTAATAACATATGATATTGCGAGTCGTTAAATTAGGGTACTGAGAGTTGTTCGTTTGCGATGTTGCGAGTAGATTTTTATTACTAATTTACCTTTTGGTATTTTTATACCACGTCATTGTTTTATAATTGTTCAATGCAGGGTAAGGTACGTCTAAAGCACGACTTTGTATTTTTAAACATGGTCACCAAACTGAAATTGTGCCTTTCACGGAGTTTGAAACTTTCAAAGTATCCAAGAGTATGTGGAGAGCAGATGGGAGGAGCTGGTCAGACGTAACTACATTATTACCTATTCATGTGGGGATCACAAGAATTGTTTCTTTAATAATGATAAATATTTTTTTGGTTTAGAATTACATCTTAAGTTAGAGTGTTTAAAATGGGTTAGTTTTGTCATAGGTTTTGGTGATAAGGGTTCTCGTCAAAAGAGTAAACATCCTAGCATAATTTTGGGACAACCCTCTCATAATCAACTAACTAGCAGAGAGAGCAGTAATGGGTTAGCTAATTCTGATCAGAGAAAAAAACAATTTGCTACTACTGGTTGACCTGATGCTATCACAGATATTGGTGAAACTTTTGAAGAAGGTGTTGCAGCTCTAAGGTTATCTTTATGCCGATATGATTTAGAGCTTGATTTTTTTCAAATACAAGCATAATACAACAAACAAGATCACTGTTTATTGTGAAAATAAAGTTACAAACGGTGGCAAATAGAGACTTTATGCATCCATTGATTCCGACACCGGCTTAATGATGATTAAAAGGTATGCTGCGCACCATACTTGCATTCCCGTTTACTCCAAAAAAACATAAGAGGCATATGCATTTGACATCGGATTTAATTGCGGAGGAAATTCATGATTCTTTATAGACATGTCCTTCGTTGACAACCAAAACCATACAATCGTATGTACGGTTCATATATCTCATACCGTCTGTCATGGAATGCTTTAGAGAAGACACGGAGGGGAGCTTTCAGAGAGATAGTTTAATTTCTTTTAGTTTACTAAGGGGGTACTTCAAACAATTGAAGAGCCGTGATATTACTATCTACTGTCAGTTGGAATTATCAGTTGGAAGCATCTTCAAACGTTGTTTTATAGAATTCGGTTCATATCTTAAAAGTATTTATTCATGTCGCCCGATGTTTGATGTCGATAGAAAATTCTTAAGTGGCAAGTATAAAGGTGTATTGCTTTCTGCCATAAGAAAGGACGACAATAACGGTTAGTTTCATGCTTTTCTTATAATTCGATAGATGACGAGAATTGTTTAAAAATTATAAAATTGTGAATTGTTTGTAAACACAGTACGAGTTGTTTCCATACAATATATGCATGCGAGTTGTGTGCCGTATGTTTTGCATATGGTGAAAATTAGAGTTCTTTGCACTAACAAGTGTGAGTTCTTTATTACAATATACACATGAGAGTTATATGAGTGGGAGCACTCTAACTTTACCAAATACAAGTTTTGTACATTGTAATATAACGTAATGCGAGTTGCTTTGTAACATATATTGTGGGTTGTTTTATAATATATACTGCAAGTTGTTTTGGTTATGGTATAACTACATCGCGAGTTCTTTTACAGTCGACTTTACGGTTTGTGTAACCCATTTGACCATGCTTGTCTTGTATTTTAGGACTATTACCTGTTACATTTGCAATCATGAGTACAGAGGACTCAGACAATTAGGTATGGTTTTGGAGTACTTGAAACCTCATTTGTTGAAACGTCAAATCACATTTATTTTGGACTATCATTCCGGTATCATTAATTTTGTTTCAGAATTTGAGAACTGCTATAGATCACACTAACATATATTATAAGTCTAGGATGCTATGTTTCTTCCATCGTTATGCTTATGCTTCCACACAAGATCTTTTTAAGTATATACTAACAAATTTTCTATGTGAAGGTGGTGATAGAATTAAAAAGATTATTCAAAACTTACCTTCAGATAAGTACGCTCATGCATTTGTTAAAGGGAAACGATACGGGGTTATGGATTCTACTGCGGTCGAATCGTTTAACGCACATATCAAAAACAATTGCGGCCTACCCATTGTTGAAGCCATATACAGGATTACAGTCTTGCTTATGACTCAAGTTTCGCGAAGATATTAAAAGGCGTTAAGCTAGAGTACTGATTTATGCCCCAAGTATGAAATGAAACTAAAGCATAATTTTAAGAAATGCCAAACTTGGATAGTTCGTAAGTAACTGCATTCATGTTTGAAGTCTTTTAAGACCCTGCAATAGTTGCTAATATGATGAAATTCCAATGTTCTTACAGTGCATGACAACAATAACTTTTTCCATGTCACATGCTTTAGCGACAATACAGTATACCAAGAAAGATCCTCTTACAATAATAGATTCGTTATTCGTTGTTAAGAATTACAGGTCAAGTTATTCTTTCAACATACCTCTGATAACCGATTTCGGTAAAAAATCAAGCTCTAACAATTCGTCTGAGCTGGAAATTATGACTTCATATGTAAAAAGACGCCCCTGAAGGCCTAAGAAAAAATGAATCATGTCTAGAGGAGAAAAGACAGCCAAGCAATTGAGGTGTGGCCGTTTTTCGAAAGCAGGTCGTAACATGAGGACCTGTGAGGTTCCAATTTAAAGATCGAGTTGTTTTGTACATTAATTTTCCATATTTGCGAGTTTCTTTTTAATTTAATGCAACTTATTTACTTCAGACCTTTGCGAGTTGTTTACATTACACTGTGAAACTACGAGTTTTTTATGTACTAAGATAACAAATTTTCTTTGTATACTAAAATATCATTTGCGAATTACTATTCATATTGCGAATTGTGTACTTACTATTGATGAAATAAGAGTTTTTTGTATGTCATTCCCATTAGTATTCCCTCTATATAAGTATCGACCATTTGTGTGTTCTTTGTAAATTTAATATATGGGTTTTCTTGCGAGTTAGTTCTTTGTAATTGAAATGCTTACATTGGTATGTACACAAATATAGCGATTTGTTTGTATATTACTGTCCTCAGAGTTGTTTGTAATTAGATTTAGAGAGTTGATTTTAATAAGATAACAAGTTACGTGTTGTTTTCAAATAGATTCAGAGAGTTTTTTAGGATATGATTCAGAGAGTTATTTTTAATTAAAAAACGCAAGATGTTATGGATAACGAACCACTGCTATTAACCATTATAAAAATTTACACTATTAAAAAGTTTATAAAAAAGATATTAGAAGGCCATAACAGCTTCATGCACTCAACCCTTCCAAAAAAAATACTACCATCTTTAGGGTTGGTCAGTTTGCATTAAAAAAAACAAAAGCTGTAACAATCAGTCATCACTAGAGTAGTCTTCATCTTCATACTCATCTTCATGTTCATCGTCATCATCTTTCTACAGGTCCTCCTCATCATCCAGCTCCATCTCATGGGCCTCCTCCGATGTACCAACATCTTCATCATCTTTCCATGTCTCCTCCCTCTTCCTTTTCTTGTCTGAAACCTCGGTTGGTTGAGATTCAGCCACCAACTCAACTGACTTTTTTTTTTCCCAAGAAAGTTTTTTCCATATATGGTGAAAAGAGTTTTACAAGACTGTAAAAACAGCCAAAGAGCTCTAAGCTCATTGAATTACAAAACAAGTAACTAAAATTAGTTATTATTCTTTTGCTTATCCATCATCTCTTAATCCTCCCTCCTTCTCAACCATCAGCAACCCTTATCTTCTACAGCTCTCCATCTTTTATTTTTTCCGAATACCTGTAATCTGCAAACAGAGACAAAAGCATATAGTCAAGTCATTCGACTTGCTAACAATGTCAGAACATGTAATGATATATCTTTTAAAGCACATAGATCAAGTATTAAGTATAACGGAAGTTTCCCAAGCCCATAATATCAGCTCTTAATATGCTAGATAACTCACAAAATTCGTGCTGATATTGAATACAAAAGCTATTTTTAACTTTCAGAGCATGTTTAGACAACCAATCTGCAGCCAGATTTTGCTCCCTATAAATATGTCTAATGGTCATTTGTGAAACTATCAACTGTCTACAACACAATAAGCTATGTTCTAAATACCAAGGTCTTAAACCAGAAGCTAACATATTAAACAAGGCTAAACAATCTATTTCAATGTCTACTAATTTAAGATTAGTCTATTTACAGTAGGTTAAGCCATTTAGTAATCCAGCAATTTCAACACAAATAGGAGAACTCTTTCCTATCACATTCCCTTTAGCCATTATTATCCTTCCTAAGTTATCTCTAATTATATATCCAAAACTAGATACACCATTAATTAAAGAAGACCCATCACAATTAATCTTAACTCTATTACTAGCAGGCTTATCCCACTTAATGTACATGAAAGGTTTGGCTAATTTTATATGATTATAACAACCTAATTGTTTAGCTGTATTAAAGTCAGGAGACCAATGTTTCCTAGATAGTGAGAGTGCTAAATCTAATGAAGTTAACATTAAAAGGATCTGTCTTATAATCTGTTTATATGTTGTAGAAATATTATAATGTCTATACTTATTTCTACCCTTCCAGATGCTCCAAATAATCATTGATGGCAAAACTGTTCTTACATGAACTCTCTTAGAAGTTGACAGTAACCAAATATTTACAATGTGATTAACAGTCATGTGCTTTCCTATCTTAATGTTAAACTTCTCAGAAAAGAAACGCCATACAAGCCAAGCAGTATCACAAGAGACAAACACATGATGTAATGATTCAATACTATCACAGAATACACATTTGCTAGCTAGTTGAAAGCCTTTAGATTGAAGTATTGTATCAACACTTATTAAATTGTTCAAGACTCTCCAAAGACAAAAAGAGCATTTTTAGGAGAAAGATTGCTCCATATTTTATTTTTAATTATAGATACAGGATGTTTTTGCCTTAACTCTAATACTGTTTCCTTAAGCTTAAAAGATCCATCACTTGACAGTTTCCAAACAGCAGAATCCATAACATTTTGGTTTATATGTGTTTTAATGATCCTATTAACATACTGTAACGGCAAGCTATTTTGAAGTTTAAGCACATTCCAAGTATCATTAATGATATATTCATTCACTTTAGTTTGCACATAATGATGATAGTTAGTATCAGTTAACAAAATCAAAGGTTTCATATCACTCCATTGATCTAGCCAAAAATCTATATATCCTTGACCAATCTTCCACCTAACATACTTCTCTGCCTCTAGCCTAACCTCCAACATTCTTTTCCAAACCTTTGAATCAGTATTTCTTAGTCTAGCTTGTAAATGATGTATATTACTGCAATATTTAGAGTGTAATAACTTTGACCATAATGATTTTTTACTTCTAAAAGAGAACCATAGTTTATAAGCAAAAGCAGTTTGAATGTCTTCTAAAGTTCTAAAATTAAGACCATTCTCCTTGAATGGCTTACATAAACTTGTCCAATTTGTCCAAATCATACTTCTGTTAGACTCATTACATCCCCAAAGAAATTTATTTAGTAGCTTATTAAACCTAGAAATAACTTTTAGAGGCAATTTTGTTGATTGTAGGTAATATATAGGATAGGACATAAGAACTGAATTTATTAACGTTATCTTACCACCAAAAGATATATGTTTGGAGTTCCATTCATGAATCTTATCCTTAACCTTATCTATTAAACCTTCAAAATGTTCAGCAAAATTATTTGAATGAATTGGGATCCCTAAATATGTAAAAGGTAATTTCGAAAACTTAAAGCCTAAGAAATCTTTAAGGTGATATAATCTGATTCTACTCATCCTTGAAGAAACTAGAAAAGTAGACTTTTCTTTATTCAAATGCTGGCCAGATAACTTTTGATATTATTCTAAGAAACAAGCTAGATTTCTAATACTAGATAATGATCCATTTAAAAATAATATCATATCATCAGCATAGGCTAGACAACTAATGTTTAAGTTACTTCTCATACTATAGGGTCTAATTTTTTGATGTCCTACCAACATCTTTATTCCCCTAATAAAAAACTCTTAAGCAATTATAAATAGACAAGGTGAAAGGGGATCACCCTGCCTAAGACCATTCTTAGACCTAAAATATCCAGAGGTTTTACCATTAGTGATAACAGAGAAGGAAATGTTTTCTATAGATTTTCTTATTAAACTTATTACTAGATCATTAAAACCAAAGGCAGACATAACTTCATATATAAACCTAAACTCAAGATTATCAAATGCTTTTGACATATCAAGACTTAAAATAAGGTTATCTCCTCTAGTTTTCATATTCAAATCCTTTACTAATTCCTATACTATCAAAATATTTTCCTGAATCATTCTATTTTCAACATATGCACCTTGCTCCTCAGAAATAATAAATGGTAGAAGCTTAGCTATTATACTTTGTATCAGTTTTGAGATTAACACATTAGACACAGAGCAAAGACTAATTGGTCTGAATTGAGTCCAGTATTTGGGAGATTTAACTTTAGGTATTAGACAGATCAGAGTTGAGTAAACTCCTTTAGGTATATTTGAACTCAAGAAGTATCCTTTAACAATATTAAGTAAATCAAACTTAATTATAGACCAACAAGCAAGATAAAACCTGGAGTTGAAACCATCAACTCCAGAAGCACTGTTTTTATTAAGAGATCTAATAGTTTCATATAACTCTTCAAAAGTTGGCTCTTTTAGTATACAATCATTATTTTGTTCTGTTAAAATTCCTGGTATAACACTTCTAACAATAGACAAATCATTCATTAGGGAAGTCTTATTCAATAAGTTTTTAAAATAATCTACAGCAGAAAGCCCTATCAACTCCTCCTCTTCTATCCAAATGTTATTTTCAAAAACTCCATTAATTCTGCTTTTAACTTTCCTTTTCTTAACATAATTGTGAAAAGTTGAAGAATTATTATCACCCTCAGCAGTCCAATTTGCATAACGTTTTTGACACTAATAGATTTCTTCTTTTTCAAGCAATGTTAATAGAATAGCATTTAATTCTTGCAATTTCATTTGGTTCTCAACAGAATTGTCTCCCTCAATCATTATTTCAGCAAGTTTAATTTCATCCTCAACTTTATTTATGTTAACAAATATGTTTCCAAATGTATTTTTATTCCAATTTTGTAGATGCTTTTTTAATCTCTTAAGTTTAGACCAAAATATATACATATCAGAAGAGTCTTTTAAAGGTAAAGACCAATTATTTTCTACAGTTTTCATAAATTCATCATGCTTTAACCACATGTTTTGAAATCTGAATGATGTTTTCTGAAAATTAGTTTGCTTTGAAATTGTTATTAATAGTAGTGAATGGTCATAACAAGTTCTGGCCAAATGATCTACCCTAGTTTAAAAGTATCTCTCCAAATTTCATTATATAAACATCTATCTAATCTTTTCCATTTATGTTTATTAGTCCAAGTAAAATTAGATCCTACATAACCAGGGTCTTCCAATTTACAATAAAAAATCATTTCATTAAACTCATCTAAACTTCTAGTATGCAGATTATTACAAGATTTTTGTTCATTAATATTAGATATAGAATTAAAGTCTCCTACAACTAACCAAGGCAACATATTAACAAATATAGTTCTAAGCTGATTCCATAAAGTAAGTCTATGACTAATGTTACACTTAGCATATACCACAGTAAGCAAAATAATCTCCCTATATGCAGAGTGACTAATTCTAACACTTAAAAGTTGTTCAAAATTATCTAAAAGTTCAATTTTAAAGCCATTCCTCCATAAAATCCATACTTTGTTACTTATATTTACTTGAACAGATTCAAAACCCAATTTAGAACAGATTTATAAACTTCTATCTACTGCTACCATAGGCTCTTGTAAAGCTAAAATATTAATAAAATGCTTTTTAGTTAAATTCTTAATCCTTCTGATAGTTTTAATATTACCTACTCCTCTTACATTCCAGTTTAACATCTTTAAAGTCATTTTAAAAGTTATTTTGAGGGTCCAAAAGATCCTTTAGAGTTTCTAGTTTTAATAACAAGCTTATTCCTAGAAGATCTTCTAAGCAAATTATTCAAAGAAGGCTTATTCTTCTTCTGTTTAGGTGAGATAAGCAGACTTAAATTTCCAGCAAAGTTATTTCCTTTATGTGAATTGGGGGAAAGACTTAATCTTTTTCTAATAGGATCAGATTCATACAATCCATCTACATCTTCATCTAATAAGACATTAAAAGGGTTATTTATATTCATAGACTCAACTGCAGTTTCAATATCTTTATATGTAACAACACCAGGTTCAAGTTGTTTAAATGCAATTAAGTTGTTATCAACAAACACAACATCATGAGAATTCAAAACATCCAATAACATGTTATTATCAACAACAGAATCTATATGCTCACATGCTAAAGAAGTGTTATCATCATTTATATCTTTTTCTGAAATACCATCAGTTTCAAAAAAATTAGATGCAATAAAATTGTTATTACTAAGCTCAACCTCATGTGAATTACAATCATCAAATGCAAGGTTAATATCATCTCCAGAGATTACATGCTTACATGATTGTGTAATGTTATCATTCTCAACAGCACAACTTTTATTAATATCATCATGCAAAACAATACATGCTTTTCCTAACTGCATTGAATGATTATCACCAATATCAGATGCAACATTTAGTATAGTAGAAGACATATCAGACCTTAAACCCACATTAGAATTCACTTTTACACATGCAATTTTCCTAACAGTGTCACTGGATTTCTCAGACATATTAACATTATTATTAGCAAGATCTCTATCAAATGTTCCAACATGCAAAGATTGATTATCAATATCAGACATAATATCAGATGCAACATTCAGTATATTAGAAGACTTATCAGACCCAATACCCACATTAGAATTCACCTTTACACATGTAATCTGCCTAACAGTGTCACTGGATTTCTCAAGATGTTCATAAGTTTCTGTTAATAAGATGTTATTAAGAGCTTTATCTGAAACATTATTAGTATCAACTATCTGTGTATTTACATTGTTTAAGACACTTGATTTAGCATTCATATTTCTAGGAATCTCATTCATATCAGATTGCACATTATTGACAGATTCTTTATTATTTATAGGTTTAGGCAACCAAACATTATTATTCTTTTTATCTTTAGATTTAATTTCAATCCTTTTTAAGTTCTGTGTTTTTTTAAATTCTAAGTCTTCTGATTTGCAAGCATTATCCTTATGACCTAAATGTCTACATTTTTACAATAAGCAGGCATATTTTTATAGATTACATCTTACCAAAAGCCATCTCTATCCCCAAATCTAACCCAAATTTTTTGAGGAAGGACACTGGATACATCTAAAACTGTCCAAACTTCACAATTATTAAAGCTAGCCCTATTTTTATTAGGCAACCAAGAATTTAAAGGAACACCAACAGCCCTAGCTAAATTTTCGATTGTATCTATATTATACATATATTCAGGCAATTTAGGAAAAGAAACCCAATCAGGAGTCGGGGGGACTCACGTTTGGGATTAAAGTCAGGGCTCCACTTTAAAATCCTAAACATATACTGACCCATAGACCTGACATTATGTTTCCAAAAGCTTTTTACATCTATCATGTTATCAAACTCTACAAATACGTACCTAAAATGCCACTTATATATACTGTAATTACCAATAAGTTTTAAAGACGCTAGATATAATCTAAACTCTACAGCAGGAGGACATCCATAGGAAAATTTAGCTATCAACGTATATTTAGAACAAGAATTAAGAAAGAACTTATCTTTTTCGCAAAACTTGACATAAGTGTATCCATCTTCAGTACCTACTTCCACGTTGTCGTGCTTGAAGCCCTCAGAGAATCCAGCAAGGAATGGCCGCTCCTCCTTTCCCACCCTAACCGCTTCTGCATACGTTCTTACTGGTTGAACTAGCTGCTTGGAAATCTCCATTTTGCCTTTGTGAGATTCTCTATTCAGAGACTCATTTCTTTCAAAAACTGGGTTTTCAAAGAAACGAGCCTCTGTGATCTGGTTGTTTGAAGGTAAATTTTGTGAGGGTTGGGTTTCTGAGATACAGTTTGGTGGATTTATTAGATCTCGTTCTTCTTGATGAAGAACTGAATTCGATTTGAGCATTCAAAGTTTGTTGTTTTGGGGCTAGATCTGAAAGTAGCGAAGAGTTGTATGTGGCTGTGATACCACTAGCGAATCGAAGTAGGGTTACGCATGCGTTGAGTATGTGTGGCTGAGAAGAGAGGCTTCTCAGTTAATAGGCTTGGCCCATGGCCAAGTTTTCAAGATTCGTCTTTAGGTTTCTTGGAGGCCTAAAGACTTCTCAATTTTCTTCTTATTTTCGTTACCAACTCAACTGACTTAGAGTCAGTAATGTAGTCGAGATCAAAGTCCAGTATAGAGGCTGGGTTGTTGGGGGTACCACCGGAGAGATTAACCCGAGCTTCTATTGGTTGTGATGGAAGACCATGAGTCGCCTAAAGAACCAGAACTAGACATGGTAATTGGAGTTGCAAATACAAATGAGTTTTTTTTTTATTTCAAGAGTTTATTTTCTAATTATCTTATGGTTACTAATATTTATAAGTAATGAGGGTGTCCTATTAAAGTTGTAGTGGTGGTTATGGTAATGATTAAAGCCTTATATGTCAAATCAGAAATAAATTGGTTTACGTAATTAAATGACTTTTTGCGTGCTCAATGCATATACCGGTTACCAAGGCAAACGTTCAATGTATTTTTTATTGAGATTTTGAGAATTATTTATTAAAATTCCTAAAATTGTTATGTAATTGCACTTAATGTATGGAGATTTGTTAAGTATAAATTCACATAAATATTATGAATTGTTACGTCGAGCGCAATAGTTAGAGTTGTTAACTTCTACACAAATGTGAATTATTTGGTAGTAAACTTTTGTACACGTTGCGAATTGCTATGTCGAGCTCAATAGTGAGAGTTGTTAACTGTGATACGAGCGTGAATTGTTTAGAACTAAAATATATAACCATTTGCGATTTCTTTTATACGACAAAGCTGAGTGTTGTGCTAAATTACCCACATTACTCTATGTATATACCAACAAATTCCAAGCAATATATGTACACCAAAAAAATCCCAACCAATATAATTACCACCAGATGTTTAAGTTGATATCCAAAATATATGTACACAGTTTTCCACATAATAAACATGATTACCAATGTTGGTTAGTGTTTTTATCATTTAGGAAATAATAAAATATTTCCTCTCTCGTATCTCTAACCACATATTTTCGGTAAGTCTTTGGCATGCAACCTTTTTTGATAATATCTTTGGCGTATTGACAAATAAAAATACTGCAGTCGAGGGTGCCTTATTTTTTTTATGGAATCCCTCTGGAATTTTTCATTTTATATCCATTGTTTGACTGAGGTAAGTATCCATTTTCAACACAATGTGCCAACTATTTATAAGAGTTTGTATTAGGTATCAAATATACAAAACACGAGTTGTTTAATAAATACGGATGCAAGTTTTTTACTAATAATAAGCGAAGTGCAATTTGTGATTTGTTTATTAAAATCCAATGTGAGTTGTTTACAAAAAAATCAAGAAAGACTTGTTAACTAACAACAGGTGTGAGCTGTTTAGTACAATAAAAAAGAGTTGTTTACTACAAACAAAGATACTTGTTTTTAACTACAATTTGACGATCTGTTAGCAATTATATTCAGAGAGTTGTTTGATTTTTTTTGCAGCTATACAAATACCCTACGAGTCTAAAAACAGGGAAAAAGCTTACCAGCAGAGCAATTGTCTTTGTTGTGTAGTTCGTTGTATGTTTATTAAGAGGCAGGAGCGGGTTGCAGTTTGTTTCTGTTTTGCGTCTATATCAATAACAAGTAACGTCATGTTTTTGAAATACTTCGTCAACTATATGTTTTAAATTCTCTCTGACGAACATTGTGTAATGCATTCAAGGAAAATTACGTTACAACGAGAATGTGAGAGTTGTTTATAATTTATAGCTAAACAACCGTAGTCATGCCATAAATTTTTATGGTGTTGTATTTGGCGTCAAGGAAATATTTGCATACAATTTTCAAATTTACTTCTTTGAGCATCTTTAGAATTCAAGCGTAACAATCTACCAAATGAAAGAAAAGCGAATTGTTTGAAAAGAGAATCAAATAGTGTATTAAACAACGAATTGTATGAAAAACGATTTGCTCGGAACGCGAATTGCTTGAAATACGAGAAGAGTGAGTTATTTGTAACATATCAAACGAGTTGTTTAATAACTAGATACATTGCAGTCCAGATCTTGGTGGAAGGCTAGCGTTAACACTTAACTCAAGGCCACGTTAAGTTTGTATGAAAAATGGAATATTGGTAAATGCCATACTACTGGATCTTCCCCGTTTTCTCTGCTTTTAATTTGAAGTACTTTGTGGTATTTACGTACATTAATCATTTCTGTTGTTGGTGTAGTTTTTGCCCAATCATTGAGAGTTACTAGTGATTGTCTCTTCCCTTGACTTGAACATATAAATATGTCTGCAAATTATAAAAGCATAACTACACACCCTTTATGTATAATTATTTAAAAGTCAACTTACCACACCATCTACGATGACGAATATTGTTGACTCATCTGCAACCTTCTCAGTATCACCAGCTTCAAGAAGTCTATTAATCGCATCCTCTGATAAATTCATCAAATTCCGTTTTATCTTAAGATCAAACTCAACATTATCAATTTTATCTAAAACTGATTGTGTAACTTGTGACTAAATACCATCAAAAAATAAATTTGGTAAACATATTGTATTATTGTGCATATCATAAAATTCTGAAACTTGTCCTTCTTTGTTTTCCGGTTGATTCGGTATTGGTTCCACAACTATTTCTTGGCTTAGTGGTTTTGACTTTGTGTAGGCTATTTTTTTTGTCAGCTACCTCTTCATCTTATTGTTAGACTTCTACCGGTGCTTCTTGTTGGCTGAGTAGTTCTGACTTTTTACAGGGTTGTGCAGACTCTGAATCTCCCTGTGGTACAAGCTGTGCATCCTCGGTTTGTCTTAGCCTTTCACTTTTTTCCAATGCTGGGTATTGTTGTTCTCCTTGATTTTGTTGTTCTTTTTGGGTATGTTGTTGGTTGGCATGTTGTTCCATATCAAACACGAGAGTTATTCGTACTAAACAACAACTGAGAGTTATTTGCAATCATACAATGCGAGTTCTTCGAAACCATACATGCATCGCGCAAAGTTTTTGTTTCTAAATATGAGATTTGTTTTAAAATGCATATTTTGCGAGTCGTTGGTATGAGACTAACGAGAGTTGTTTGAAATATATACCACAAAAGTTGTTTGAAATCCACGATCACAATAAGATGCGAGTTGTTCGTAACCCAAATAACTTGAGTTTTTCAAATAGACCATCACTCAGAAGATGCGAGTTATTTGTAACAAAAGTAACGAGAGTTGTTTGGAAAATATACCACGAGAGTTGTTTGTGAAACATATCACACGATTTGTTTAAAAAACTGATTTTGCAATTTCTTTTTAAATACCTACGTGCTAGTTCTTCTAAAACAATAACCCTACTAATTTTTTCAAAAAACAACAAAACAAATATTAACAACCCAATATTTTTGCTACCCTTATATAATATCAATTAAGACACAATATATCACAAAATATAATCACGTAGTTGTATCTTAATGTACTTCAGATCCACTTACATCTTCATGACCTTCTACATTCGTCAGTCCATATTCTTCGGCTGCCACTTGCTTCTTACGAGCTTCTACCTCATTCTCTCTATATTATTTGCAACCTTATTCCTCTTGTATGTGAGGTACAAGCTGTCAGTCATTTTTCTGCACCTCCTTCGAAACAGACTCATCTGTATTTTTGACTTTTGGAGAACACAGACCTGTCGTTTCCTCCTCTGGACGAGGAGACTTATCTGTTTGTCTCTCTGCTCTGTCTGTCTCTGGGTTGAGCACTAACTCTTCTGGTCTTGTTTCAGATGGCACGTTTATCGCCTTTTCAAAAACCACCAGTTCCGCAGGAAAAGGAGTTGCATTGTCCTTCTCCTCCGGTAGCACTTCATCAAAATGGTACGACATATGGTATAAGTACGTGTGAATGGTTTCCATCACTGTCCTTCTCCTCCAGTAGTACTTCATCAAACTGTTCAGCCTCCTGCATTTTCCCGTCCCGATTCATGTCCTTCTCCTGCATTTCAGATGGCACAAGTGCCTGCATTTCAGTAGACCCCGCTTCTTTTGGTAGTGTCGGTAGCCCCAATTCATCCTCCTTGGCAGGTTTTTCCAGTGGAGCAAAAAAACAACGAGACAACATTGCGAAGTTTTTGTTCTTCAAGTGCCGCTATCTTTGACCATAACTCTGCAATATGCGTCAATAATACTAGAACCATTATAATTTGTTCAGTGCGGATTCAACAAATTAAATATATATAACAAGGCTCAAGCATATACTTACTTCTTTCGCCTGTATTTTGAGCTTCTGCTTCTACTTATTCTTATCGGCATAGGTCTTCAATCTCTTTCTTGTTTCTTTGCCCCCAGTATTACTTGCAGTAGCATGTCTATGTTTGAGCTTAAAACGACCGAGAGTTTCACCCATACTTTCATCTTTTACGTCCTTAGTCTACGGAGGGGATACATGGGTTGGCGTTGATGGAATTATTGTTTTGGTGACTGTTTCTGGTTGGTCTGTGGTTGGGATGTCCTGATTAGAGTCTCGTTGTATCTGTGTTGCATTTTCCTTTATTTTTGAGGTTGCACTTTTCTTTCTTTTCCTTGGTCTTTCTTCCGATAAAACGGTGCAGCATATGGATCTCTATTTTCTCCTACTCCTCTGAATGCTGTTGTTTCAACCTCTGTTAAATATAGTACAACCTCCACAACCTACCAGGGGAAGAACATCGAAGTTAATACATGCACACGAGTTGTTTAATACCATAAATTATTTGTGGTACCACAACATGGGTGGTTAATGTTGGTTTGGTTTATTTTGGGTTGAGGGTAGTTTTGTAAAGTTTTTTAGTAAGTTTGAGGTGTTTTGAGTTTAGTGTGAGGAGTAGTAAGATAATTAAGCAGCTTGCTAGTATTAAATTCTGATCACCCTCATTAATGAGAGTGGTTGGGGTATTTATACCTTAATTATTGACCTATGGGCTTACCAGGTCGGGTTGTAAAACCAGGTCGAATTCAAAGACCCATTAGTTTTAAGTAGATTAGCAAATAACTTAGTCAAAAGTTATTTACATTTGTCCTGTTCGGTTTTATGGTGGTGCGATATGGTCTGAATTACCCTTGTTCAAATTAATAGGCCGGTTGTGTCTGTAAGATCTGAACTCATCAGTAGCCCTTTTTTTAGGCCTTGCAAAGTATCTTTGGAAGGGTTAAAAAATCTACCAAGTTAATATTAATTTCGTTCGATCTGCTTGCGTCGTCCGAACTAAGAAGATTTTTTCACCACTAATCCAGTTCGAATTTTATCCGGACTGATTTTTCTTTCCAGAATTCTAAGAGTTTTTTCTTGAATCGTGGGACACGTGTCAACATATGGTTTGACCTCCGTTATTTTTCCTAGATCGTCGCAACCACTAGGTCTAGAAAGTTACATAGGTTTTGATTTTTCACATGTTGCGTAGCCTTTAATCATTGCAAAAACCCTATTCAACTTCTCTGTGGTAACTATTGCTTTTTACTATTATATATATATATATATATATATATATATATATATATATATATATATATATATATATATATATATATACCTTTTTACTACTCCATTGTCTTCCACACCCAAAACTTTCTTAGAGAGAAAATCATCTTCATCTTCAAACTGTTCTTGAGAGATATATGTTCACAGTCTAAAACGCCTTAGTTAAAGGAGGTTGGTTGAACGTATCTGAATTAGAGAGAGCTAGGAAAGTAGAAAGAGAAAACTGTATCGTTGCCGGTCTCCTTGTTTCTTCAGGCGAGAAAAACAATCAGTCAAACCAGGACGCCGATCAGGTGTCATCTTCCTCAAGAAACCCTAGACCTATAAAAATTCCATTCATACCAAACCTTTCACCCCTCCCTTTTGGTTCTTCCGTTCACGAATCTCAACACCCCGTTTCCAAGGAAAAAACTGTTTCAAACATCAGAAAACCCTCTCCGTTTATAGTAATGGGCTCCGATACCGAAAGATAACCAGAGAAGATAACCCATCGCCGGACGACTCGTCAGATAAAAACCCAAACAACACCATCATCTTCAAAACCCTCCGGATCCGAGGTAGCTAAAGTTGCTCCACGGGCCAAGCCCTCCGGATCGCATTTTCTGCCAGATATCAGACCCTCTGTGGCAACAAGTGCACAACCACTCGACCAACTTCCAATGAAGGAACCAGAGCAACCTTCTTCCAAGACAACTGAAAAACCTTCCACAATGATGGAAGAGAATATGGAGGACAACATTGAAGAGGCCCCTTTTGAGACCGAGACATCAGGTCAGACAGGGGATGCTCCCTTAGAAAAGAAAAGTTAAAGTAAAGTTAAAGTTTGCATGACTCATCCAGACTCTCTTCCGGAGAGTTTAGAGGGTAAAGTAGGCCATTGTTTTAAACGTGTCAACGTCAAGTATTTGCTGGCTTTGCAAAATATCAACTATGTCTACACCCATACTGTCGAATTGGGTCGAATTTGGATCAAATGCGGGAACTAGAATTCTGTGAAAGTGAGGATACCAATCAATTCGGAGACCCCCATGGACTGTAAATTGAACGAGGTGGTTGTATACACCGAAGTGTTGAACTGGGGATTTCGGTTCCCTTTAGATCCAAATATTGTCAAGTATTTTCATTTGGTCACAATCAAATAATCCCCAACGCCTGGTATACACTCTTATCTTGTATCATGGTGGCTAGACTATCAAAGATCCCTCTTCTAATAGAGCAGTTTGCTACTGTAGCAAGTCTGTGCAAGAACCATCAAATTCCCTTCTATCACTACAACATGGGGAATGATTACAAGGTTTTGAACAACCTGATAGAATCCGAAAAACCCTGGACGACACAATTTCTTTTTGTCAGTGGAACATGGGAGAATGGTAAGAAAAGAAGGCCAATACAAGCCCTAGCTTGGTGACTAGCATGTGGAAAAGCACTAGTAAGTTTATTCTTTTTTTTCTTTTTTACTTCTTAAACTACAATTTTTTTATTCTCACTAATTTGTTATCTCTCTTCAATTCTGCCAAAGGAGTTCACCAGCCATCTGGAAGAAGGGCAAAAGACTTGTGCAAAGATCAAGGCATAAGCTTCAGAAAACTGGGGGAATGTCTTCTACAATTGCTTCACATCAGACAATTTTGTGAGGTCTCATATGTGGAACACCACATGCATAAGAGACCTTTCATGAGAAGAGTTGACTACACCTCCTTCTACTGATGTGATTTTGAAGAGGACAGAAGCCAAAGACACCAAGTTGTACTTTCATTCCAAGGCAAAGGCACCTAGCAAAATGAAGAACAAGAAAAGGAAGGCTACAACAGACCAGGCTCAAACAGCTACGGAGGGGATTGGTTCGGGGAACCAGGGTGGTATTGATGTGGCCTTGCTTAAGGCGATAGAGGTAGAGACTATGAGGGAATCTGGAGGGTAAAAGAACCCACCAAAGCCTCCTACAAAGGACAGGAAGCGCAAGGCCAGCAGCGATGAAAAGGCTGCCAGGAAGAAGAAAGTCGCCTTGGGGGTAGAAATAATCCTTCGCCCTTCGGAAATCCCACCACCAATTCCTGCCGACCTTACTCTGCAAGAGGCAATCCCAACAGACCTTCAGTCCGAACAGATTGCTGGTGGAGGAAACGCCAAAGTGGACCTTTCTGCCCTTCAAGACATTGGTATGTACTTTAATGACTTTGAAAAAAATGATTTTGCAGCTTCGTATCGTCCCTCAAGTTCCTCCAATATGGTGACCTAAAATTGGAAATCGTTTTCCATATCCGCAGAATAAGATTCCTTAAGTCACGCTCTCCTTGGTTATATCCGGCCAGTACTCGATCTGGAGAGGCAGGTAAAAAGTCAGACCAACCTTATCAACTCTCTCACTTCTGACAAACAATCTCTGTCAAACAGTCTTCTAAGTGCTCAGTAAAGCATAGAGACGCTGAAGAAGGAGAATGAGGATTTGGCAACCAAGTTAACCGCATTGGAAGCAACCAAAACTGAACTCCAAACCAAGTAATCTGACTTGGAGACTTTTTCCTCACAAAACCTCACAACTTTGAATGAGCAGTTGAAGACTAAGGATGGTGCTATCCAAACCCTAACCAACGAGAAGACTAAGTTGGAAGGCACTATTTCAGAGATGACCAATGAAAATGAGGCCTTGAAGCGTCAGCAAGAGCAAGCTATCAAAGCAGGTATTGAAGAATATGCCAATGAAGTAGTAGAATCCTTAAAAAATAGAGATAATGGGATCAAATCTGACATGGTGTTGTTGTTCAACGAGACCTTCCCTAAGAGGACCCTTGGTCCCTTATGGAACTATGTGGAGTACGAAGACCTCCCATTTCATACTATGGCAGATGATGACAAGCACAACTATGCTAGTGGAATTGATTCCACTGATAATGAAGAAAGAACGGGTGAGAGTTCAAGTGCTGAACTCAAAAGTCCCAACAAAGGTGGTGATGAAGAAATATCCGAAGGGACCAAACCCTAAGGTTTTATCATGTATTTTTCTCATTTTTTTAACAGTCAAAGTCCTTGGATGGCCAAGGAACATTTTATACTACTGTTCAGTTTAAGTCCGAACAGGTTTAATTTATCCAACTTTCTTTTTGTTTGATACTTTACTTTAAATCTTTCAAAACTAATGTTTAAGTAGCCCCTAGAATTTCAGAAGTATTAAATTGAGAGTCTTGTGTAGCAGCCCGATGAGTAGTTCGGTAGGCCCATAATACTTCTTGTAAATAGCTTGGCGATTTCCTCGCAGCTCCTTCTATTTTTTTTAATCCAGAAAAAATGGTTTTGTTTGCAACTTTAACTTGGTCATTTACTTGTGGATGGAAAGGAGAAGAAAAACAATGTTGAATGCCTCTACAAGCACAAAAATCTTCCATGTCTTTATTATCAAACTGTGGCCCATTGTCTGTAGTAATATTTTGAGGGACTCCAAATCTGCAGCATATATTGGATAAGATAAATTTAATAACAGCTTTCGATGTGGTCCCTCCCAAGGGATTTTCTTCTATCCATTTTGAAAAATAGTCAATGGCAACTATAATAGTTCTGCATCCTCCGGATGCCATGGGTAGAGGTCCAACTAAATCCAGCCCTTATCTGGCAAAAGGTATTGGCTCAGAAATAGACTTCATAGGTACTGCTGGCACATGAATTTCATTCTCATACCTTTGACATGGATCACATTTCTTCACCATTTCTTTAACATCTGCCATTATGGTTGGCCAATAGTATCCAACTAATAAGACTCTTCGGGTTAGTGCCTTGTATCCATAGTGTGCCGAGCCCTTCCCATCATGCAGTTCAGACAAAAAAACTTGGGATTCTTCAAACCCCAAACAATGTAGGAGAGGTCTACTGAAATATTTTATATAGAGAACTCCCATTATCATAAAAAAATCACGTGCCTTGTACTTAATCTTTTTTGCCACAACTTTATCTGAAGGCAATGACCCATCAGAAATATATTGAAGGAGGGTATATCTCTAGTCTTTAGGTTGGATTACATGTATGCTCATACTTTACCCATATTCTTTGTTCTGCCCTAGCTGTATAGACGAGCATTCTTGTATGTGAATCCAAGGGTAGGATTCAGAGTATGCTATAGTTGCTAGAGAGTCTATCAGTGTATTCTCCGATTTGGGAATATGTTCATAGGAAACACTTTTGAAGTCTGCTGCCACTTCTTTCAAAATGAGTAAATACTTGATCATTGTTTTTTCTTGGCCTCAGATTGACCTTATGCATGCTGGATGTGCAATTGAGAGTCACTCATCAACCGAACCCTCTTAGCTCCACATATGAGAGCTAATTTAAGACCAACTATAGTTGTTTCATATTCGGACTCATTGTTAGAAGCCTTGAACCCAAATCATATAGCTTGATACATTTTATCACCATACGGAGAGATTAAGCAAATTCCAGCTCCACAACCCATAGTGCTTGATCCACCATCAGTTCAGACCATCCATTTTTTTTTTGGATTTATCTTCTGAAGTTTGCTTGGAGCTCTTGTCCGCATGTAATTATACCAAGAAATCAGCCACTGATTGAGCTTTAATTGTTGTTTGGGGGGTAATCACCCAATTATACTGACCATTTGGTCATTCTCCTTGATATATCTGCACTTTGAAGAACATTCTTTAGCGGGAAAGACGACCGGAAAATAATAGAATGAGATTGAAAATACGGTCTCATCTTCCTTGCTGCAATTACTAAGGCTAGTGCTAACTTTTCCAACTTTAAATATCTTCTTTCAGCATCCAACAAACTCTTACTGATGTAGTACACCGGACGAGGATAATTGTCCACTTCTCTTACCAAGACAACATATATAGCACATTCTGATACAACCAAGTATACATACAGCTTTTCTCCTTGAATGGGCTTCAAAAGAGTCTTTGGTGAGAATAAGTGTTTATTTATCTCAACAAAGGCTTGGTTGCACTGCGGGGACCAATTGAAGTCTTTACCATTTTTCAATGTTTAAAAAACAGAGCACACTTGTCCAATGACCTTGAAATAAACCTGTTTAAGGCAGCCAACCTTCCGGTGAGCCTTTGAACTTCTTTAATATTTTGAGGATGATCCATTTTTAAGAGTGCATTAAGCTCATCCGGATCAGGCTGGATACCTTATTATGTAATCCAGATACTTTCTAAATCGTACCCCAAACACACATTTTGTTTTTCAATTTCAAATTCACAGCGGCTAAATTAGCAAATGTTTCCTGAAGATCAGTTATGTGCAAATCCTCTTCCAGGCTTTTAACCATAATGTCATCTATGTATACTTCCATATTTCTGCCGATCTGATTAAAAAATGTATTGTTCACCAACCTCTGATAAGTAACCCCATCATTTTTTAACCCGAAAGGCATTACCTTGTAGCAATGAAGACCTCTATAAGTAACAAAAGTAGTGTGATTTTGATCCTTCAGATCCATTTGTATCTGATTATACCCTGAGAAGGCATCCGTGAAGGACAACAACTTACTTCTAGATGTAGAGTAAACCAGTTGATCTATCCGAGGGACATGATAAAGATCATTTGGGCAAACTCTGTTAAGGTCGGTGAAATCAATACACATACGTCATTTTCCATTATTTTTCTTGATTAACACCGGATTGGCAGTCCATAGAGGATATTGGGATTCTTTAATGTGTCCCATCTTGTTGAGCCGATCAACCTTTTGAACTATCACATCTGCTTTTTCTTTAGAAAAAACTCTTCTCTTTTGTACAATAGGTGCAACATCACTCCAGATGGACAACTTGTGTGAAATAACGCTCGCTAGCACCCCGGTTACATCACTATTACACCAAGCAAACACATGCTGATTGTTTAGCAAAAAAGATAACAATTTCTTCTTTAACTCTGGCGCCATCTTGAAACCAATCTTAACATTCTTACCCTCTGCGAGAGAGTGAGTTTCAACTTCTTCAATGTGTATCATAAAACTGGGAGCCTCTCTGGGGTCACCAATCTCACTTTCCTCAACAGAAGGCTCTTGTAACTGCTAATCTTCATTAATTCGAATTGCCCCCAATGTAGTAGGAGCAAGAGTTGTTGCATAGCACTCTCTGTCTATCTTCTGACTACTTCGAACAACGCCTACTTGTCCATGAACTGCATATTTTAAACACTGATGGACTGTAGAGGCCACAACATGCATTCTGGAAAGCCAAGACCTCCCAAAAATCGTGTTGTATGATGTGGGGCAATCTACCACAATAAATAGCACCCTCGACATCTTTTTAAAAGGCCAATTGCCCAACAACACTTCTTTTTCAAACTCCCCAATTACATCCGTAGAGCTCCCTGTGAAGCCCAAAATGGTTTTGTTCGAGCATTGAATAACAGTCGGATTCCTCATCTGTTTGTAGGAGCTTAAGAATAGGATGTTTTTCGAACTGCCCGTATCAATCAGAATTGTGCGTATATCGTTTCCCCCTATAGAAGCTCCTATAACCACTGCATCTTCGTGAGGCCCAATAATATTCCTCAAATACTATAAATGGGAATGGGGACTGGCACTGATGGGAAGACATTACCCTTTCTAATTGAGTAGCCAAACTGTGGATATGCCTCTTCTTTGATGAAGGGGTAGGCGCAGTTACAGTATCCCCTCCAAAGATAGTTAATGACTCAAAGAAATTGATCAGTTCGGATACTGTCTTGGTTTGTTTTGTTATCACTCCCACCTTATTCTGAGTTAGATCAGGATCCAGATACTCGGAGTCCACGTCGAACCTCTCAAGGATGACCATTGCCCCTTCTTGAGAAAATATTCCAGAATTTTTTGTAGGACCTATTCGAGGAGCATTGTCAGGTTTGTTTCTACTTCTTCTTTTAACATATACTCCCAGTTTCCCCTCTCAATGAGAACTTCTTGTTTCAATGTTATACAATCTTGAGTATTATGGCCTATATCATTGTATTATTGGCAAAACAAGTTTTTGGTTTTCTCTGGGGGACTGCAACGCTGCTGGCTTTCAGAAGTGTACCCCATCTTTAGTTTTATCATAGATTATAGCTATATTTTCTCTTAACTCTGTGAACCACTCAGGTTGGACCCAAGGACCCCTCTTACCCCTTGATTGCTGGCTTTGGGTCTGGTTCTGGTTGGATTGAGTCTACTTAGACCGGTTAGATCCTTGTCCGGTCTCCTTAGCCTTATATCCGGACTGATTAGCGGCTGGAAAAGCTGTTGTGGTGGACCTCACCTGGCGGTGCACCCTGGTTTTCTTTGTTTCTTCCACACTAATCTACTTTCTCACTTGGTTTAACAAGGCACCCTAGGTCATAACTTTCTTCCGGGTTAGAGAATCAGCTAAGTTCCCATGATTCAACCCCTGCCTTAGAGAAGCAATTGCCACCTGAGCAATCTGCTAATCTGTTCTTTGTATTCACAAATCAACTTATGTAGTCGTTCAAAGATTCGTTTGATTCTTGGGCACAATGGATAATGGTATCCCCATTACCCTTCAATTTTTTACTCACAACGAATTGCCTTCGGAAGGCAACCCAGAAGGTGTCAAAGTTTCTAATACACCCTGAGGTAAGCTATTATACCACTTAAGAGCACTCCTCGTAAACGTTTAGGAGAAGGCTCCAAATAAAATCTTATCATCGTCATCAAAATTCATCATGAAGTTCTTGAATTGCTCCAGATGGTTGTTTGGATCCCGACTCTCATCATACTTTTCTATTTTGGAGTTATCAAACCTTTTGGGAAGGTATCTGGACAGTATTTTTGTAGACAAAGGTGATTGCCTCCAGTTTTTATTGCGACTAAAGACTGTATCTTCATTAGGAGTTGTAGAAATACCTGGTTCAGACTGAAAAGCAAAAGGATCAATCAGCAACAGCTCAGCATGCCTATGGGTTGATCATTTGCCCAGATGTCTTTTAAGCCTAACATGACTGTCCCTCTTTCTTGAGGGCTTTTTGATTAGTTTTATCTTTTTTCTAGATCTCCCCTCTTCACTGTTTGATGACAAATATTCTTCAAGCTCAACCTCATTTGAAGAGCTATTAGAAGACTCGGACCCAGAAATTTCAATAGGCTTGGACCGATATGTCTTCTTCGAGCTGAGATGAGTCTTTTTTAAACTGAGATGAGTCTTTAGTGATTGATCACTCTCCCCAGGATTGTCAGTATGGGGAAAGACTGACATTCTAGACTTCTCTTTGATACCTTTTTCTTCTTGTTTTATGGTCCTTAGTGCCTCTATCTCTGTCCTCAACTGATCTCGCTCCTCAACAGTGTATTCCCTATTTTCCTTCACTGTTTCCACCTCAGGAGGTGGAGTATTTTTCTCATTAGGATTCATCAGAACTGTTTTTCTTACTGGTTTTGAATATAAAATTCAGGCACCGTCGTGCTCCCACTGTGATCGTCAATTTGGTTTGGTTTATTTTAGGCTGAGGGTAATTTTATAAAGTGTTTTAGTAATTTTGGGGTGTTTTATGTTTAGTGTAAGGAGTAGTAAGAGAATTAAGCAGTCTGCTAGTATTAAATTCTGATCACCCTTATTAATGAGAGTGGTTGGGGTATTTATACCTTAATTATTGACCCATGGGCTTACCGGGTGGGGTTGTAAAACCGGTCGAATTCAAATACCCATTAGTTTTTAAGTAGATTAGCAAATAGCTTAGTCAAAATTTATTTACATTTGCCATGTTCGGATTTATGGTGGTGTAATATGGTCTGAATTACCCTTGTTCGGATTAATAGGCTGGCTGTGTCTGTAAGATTCGAACTCATCAAATGTTAGCAAAATGATTGTGAGTTATGTTTTATAAATAGTGTGGATTGTTTGTTAATGGATACATAGAGTTATTTAGAAGCAGTTTCGGCGAGTTGTTTGAAACTAGATTATGAGAGTTGTTGTATATGCATGTATATTTCATACCTTATCGTCTCGCAACATATTTAGCCTTCCAATCAGCTCCAAGGTCTATCATTTGGACTCCAATCCACACCACTCGAAGAACCTTGGGATCATGTTTGGATTTGTGAGGTCTAGTCTAATTGTTGCGTGCACCATGATGAAGGGTTGCATTGCGAAAATTATTATCATCATGCAATCTATGTTAACTAATATTTAATTAAATAAAAACAATCTTACGAATAGAAATACGACGCAGCCGATAACTCTATCGGGTTTTCCCTTGGCAACACAAACCCTGATCGATTGGATAAGCTCCAACAATATTAATCTGGACCAATCATAGTCATTTATTTTGCTAAGGTCTTCAAAAAAATACAGCACAGTCTAACCCATTATATCTCTAGAAAGTGAGTAGAATACGGTTGAGCAAATAAACAATATCAACAGCCGGACAACATTCTCCAATTCATGCTCCCCTAGTCAGCTGATGGTTTTGGCTATACCTGCCTGTAAAACACATCACAACATGCTATGTTAGTGCACCTGAACATCTAAATTATAACATAAACTAGTTTTAGAAGTACCTTTATAATGTTGTTCGATACAATTTTCGTATTTATCGGTCATATCTTCCTTGACGTTTCATCCATGAAGTATGTTCTCATCATCCTTGAATCATTCTCTGTCGTTTACATATCTACTGAAGAATACACCATATTTTGTTAAAGTCATTTCATTTGTGTCGTGCTTAAGGTCGAAAATAGCCTTTACATCGTCGATCGTTAGCTTCACCAGCTTACCCAAAACAGAACGCGTGTTCCTCGATCGAGAACATCTTTGTAATATACTGAATTAGCGAATACAACTTTTTCTTTGCTATCTTCACCTGCCGGAGGTCAAATGACGTCTTTAAAATTTTGTAGAATGGTGTGTTTCTTGTAGCTTCGATGTGGGCAGAGATAATAATATATTTTTAACAGATTTATAACACTCGTTAATCCGGACCCGTATAAGCTTGCTTTCACAGTCATATTTCCTATAAAAACATGAATTAACACTTGTAAAAACACATAACTCTCATGAAGTAACTGCAACACAACTATCTTAACCAATGACACTGAAAAAAAACTTATGATGGTGGAATTTTAATAAAACGAATTGTTTGTTAATATAAACGGCGAGTTGTTTGTGAAATACTAGAAACAACGATTTTTTTGAAGCATTTATATAGTGAATTGTTTGTTAAAACTATACAAATTTATTAACCAAAATAAATAAATATTTACATATCTAAACAAATAATATAATAAAAAATTATTATTTGATTGTTTTGTTAAAAAAATACTAAATGTTAATTAAGTTTAGTAAAAATGTAACAATAGACGGTTATAACTATTTAAATTATTTATTTGTGTAAAAAAATATTTAAGTTTTTGTTTGTGAGGGTTGTTTGGTTTTTCGGTTTATGTTCACTTATACTTATGATAATAAATATACTTATTTGTGTAGATAATATAGGGTAAAGTACCATTTAAGACCCAAAACTTAAACTATTATCCAACTAAGATCCATATTTTTATTATTCCCCGAGAAAGACTTGTTTTAGTTAAATATTTACTATTGAAGACTCACAAATTCATTAAATACCCTTGTTCATTTATATAAAATGTTTTTAAACTCGTACTTCTCCTTTTTTCCCCAATTTTCTTTCTCTCTCTATACGTGAATTGAACAACTCTAATGTTAGACGATTCTTCATTTTTTACTCAATTTTTTTGTTTTTCTTTTGTTTTCATATGTTTTTTGTTCTGTTTTTAGTTGATTTCGAAGTTTGATTTTGGATATATGTTTAGATAAGTGGATTTGTGTTTGGTAAGTCGAATTTTGATTTCGGAATACTAGAAGTAATCGAGATATGTTTTTGTTTCTAATTTTTGGTATTTATCTAGTTTTTTACATTGCTAATGTAGTTTATTTGTTGTATTTGAGTTAGTTTTTCGTCAATTTTAGTCTGTTTTAAGTTTATGAGATTTTGGTGTCGGGTAAAACGACTCAAGGAAGAAGATGTGAAACGTTTGTATATGTACCTACTGAGAGTTGCTAAACATGTAATTCTTCTAGAATGGTAGATGCAAAAAACACGTTTTTGATAGATGTGAAACGTTATTTGTTCTAAAAAAAATTGTAAGTCATAACATATCATAAGTGGTACTAGTTTGTTCGTCTTAAGAAAACAAAACCAACACTATTTTTGGATTTTTTTTTTCGAGTTACGATTTAAAAGATACAACTTTTAAAGTTTTAAAATTTATAGGGGTTTCGCGAAGAAGATGCGAAACCTTCTTTATTTTGGTAGATGTGAAACCTTCTTTATTTTGATAGATGAGAAACCTTCTTTATTTTGCTAGATGAGAAACCTCTTTATTTTGATAGATGTGAAACCTTCTTTATTTTGGTAGATGTGAAACCTTTTTTATTTTGATAGATGAGAAACCTTCTTTATTTTGCTAGATGAGAAACCTCTTTATTTTGATAGATGCGAAACCTTCTTTATTTTGTTAGATGCGAAACCAATTACTAGATGCGAAACCATATAATTGAGAAACGTGTGTAAAATATATGTTTTAAAAAAAATCAAAACATATCATGAAAGGTACGAGTTTTGTTCGTCTTAAGAAAAACAAAACCAATGGTATTTTCGGACTCTTTTTCTGAATTACGGTTTAAAATATACAGACTTTTAAAAATTAAAATTAAAAAAAGAAAAAAAAAAAAGTTAATTACTGTATTTTATATAAAAAGTTATTTAAAATATTAAATATCTTAAAAAATTTAAAACTTTACCGGTTGAATAAGTTTTTATTAATAAATCTCTCTATAATATATATCGTCTAACTATGATTCTAAATTTAAAAAATAAAATAAAAAATACAAGTTAAAGCTATATATTTAACCCCTAAACACAAGTTTAAGCTATATATTTAACCTCTAACTACAACAATTAATTACTCTAGTTATCTTATAAATAATTTAATAACATGTTTTTCTTAGAAAAAAAATGAAAAAAAAAATAGAAAAAAGTAGAAAAAAATATATTGTTACCATAAGCATAAACCATCCACCGTACTTCTTTAGAAAAAGGAAGACAAAGAGTACAAGTACTATTTAATGGATATAGCGTATCTTTTTATAAAATTGTTTAATGGAGTAGTACACTTATTAACCCATTTCCTATTAGTTTCATTCACCTACTTTTTAGAGATTCAATAAAACATGTTTTTATTTTCTTTTATAATGAAGTAGTCCAATTTTACTACCTACGGCTGAGGAGAGATGTAACAACTTGATTTTCCTGTACAAGTAAAGAATAGTATCAACTATCAACTATCAATTATCTTCTTGAATCTTGAGAGTGGGACATCACGTGGAAAAGGAGTGAAATATGAAGTAAATGTTGGGTCATATCTAAGCAACGTTTGACTTGTGTGGGTCCTATTCCTATACTTAGGATTAGAGGTGTCTAATGGTTCAGGAACCATGGTTCAAAGCTGACAACCTGCATAAGAACTGGCGGTCTACCTGCGAAACTGGCCCATTAGGACCGCAACCCGCCAGGACTGCAACCCGGGAGGACTGCAACCCGGCAGGACTGCAACCCGGCAGGACTGCGAAACCACGGTTTATTTGTAAAAAACCGGTGGTTTATTGGTAAATATTATGCTGATTTTATTTATTTTATAACCAAAATGTTATATTTAAAAAATATTGAGATATTGCATATTATTATAGAATTATTATTACATTTTTGTTAATATTAATTTGTTTTGGTAATTAAGTTTTTTAGTGTTGTAATTATTATATAGTCCAAAATTTTAAATACTACTTATGTTATTATCACATTTTGAATATTATTATTATGTTTTTAGATCTAATACAAACCAAAACTATATCTTATCATGTTAAAATATTACAAATTCTACGGTTATAATTTTAATATTACATTTTGATTACTATTGTGATTTGGTTTTAAATTTTACAAGTGTTTGTTATTATTTTTTAAACCAAAATTAGATCTTATGAAGTTATAAGTATTTCATAATACATTTGTTGTTGTTATAATAAAAGGTAAAGTCATTTTTGGATAATTTAGCCGTTCACAGTTTATACTCGTGCGGGCCAGGAGTTGTACAAATGTTTTCAAATTACAATACAAAATAGCAAAAAACTATTACAAACATCATTCATCTCCAGCTTCGTCTTCTTCATAAGTAAAATCTTCGTCGTCATTTTCGTTTTCTTCCGCAATTTCTTGTTCAAGTATATCTTCGTAATCATCCGGATAATCTTCGAAGATGTCGTCTACGTTCACTTCGTCTCTGAACTCTATGTCTTGCATCCTTTTATCCGCCGCTGTCCAATCCTTAACTGCCACAAGCACTCCAAGTGCTTTGCCCGTCAATCTTGTTCTCTTAGTCGTGTATTGCAACCTCGCTTGGCTGAAAGCCCACTCACTTGCAACTGTAGACATAGGTATAGCATAAATCTCTTCAACAATCCTGCAAAGAATAGGAAACTCTTCAGTTTTGGTACCCCACCATCGTATGATATCTTCAATACCTTGGTGTTGATAATTCGTAAAATCAAACCTAGTGGTCCAATATCTATACAACTCATTATCAGATTGAGGGGTTTCTGTAACATTGTTGTTTCGTAACATTGCCAATTGAACATAGTTAGTATTTCTCCCTCTACCCCTATTGTTACTACTGCTTACATTTGTAGATGTATTTGATCTATATCTTGCAGCATACTTATCATAGATATTATACAAACTATCATATGTATCGTTAATATACCCTTGAGGGTCAATTGGTTCGGTCGGTGGTTTATCTGTAGGAAACCGTACAGATTTATAAAAGCAATCAACTAACAATTCAAATTTTTCTTTTCGTGAAAAAGGATCTAAAAGGCAAGCAAATGAATAACTATCAGGGATTGGATGAAAATACTTTGTGAACTTATATTCCATTCCAGGCACCATGTCTACGCATGCATAATGTGATCTAAATTCATCCATATGCATGGCAAGATTAGCAATCGTGAAAAGGGCCAAATGAGCATTAGGTTGATTTTGTGAAGAAAAGGTTAGGGTGTTTTCTTTAAAAAGTCTTAAAAATCTTAACATGTGTGCACAAAATTTCCAATGATCTGGTTCAATTGGTGTTTCACGATATGTATTATAAAGCGTCGTTATCTCTTCTTTAAAAACATGCGCACGTGCAAGCATTGTGTAAGTAGAATTCCATCTAGTTTCGACATCTAATAAAAGTTTCTTATATTTTTTCCCATTTGAAAGAACAAGTGTTTTAAAAGCTCTTTTTTTAGCAGCGGATGTCGAGCAAAATAGGATCCCATTTTTTATAGGGGTAATATAATCACCCTGAACCTTACGTATTCCTTCTTTCGCAATTAATTGAAGTACGTGGCATAAACATTTGGTGTGAAACAATTTTGGAAAAGGGGGATTGCAATCTGGTACAAGCAATGTTATAGCACTAATATTAGAAGATGCATTATCCAACGAAATAGACATAATCTTATTTTTAATGCCATAAACATTCATGCATTCAATCATACTCTCCCTAATTATTTGTGCGTTATGCTTCCCAATTGATTCCAACCATATAATTCTCCTTTGGAGGACCCATTGGGCGTCCATCCAATGGAGGGTAACACATATCATATCTAAATCAGTAAAAGTAGCTATGTCAATAGTAATCGAAACATTCCATGGCAAAGTCTGCATAGTTTGAATAATCTCTTTTTTTCTTTGTAAATAATATTTAAAGGCTAGCGATCTCAAAGAGGTACGTGGAATGCGTGTTGCCTGTGGGTTTACCCCAGCTTGCATCCAATTTTCGTATCTCCAAGAATCCCCAAAACTAAATGGTTGTAAACTACCGACTGCATAAATCATTGTTTCTTCCCTATACGTATCGTGGTTAAACTCAAAAGGAAGACCTGTTTGAGGGTTCGTGCAAACATTAGTTGGGTTAGGTTTTGTAGGACCAAATATTTCATGTTTCGTTAAATGTTTTACCGTAGTGCTAGTGCCCATATTTCTAGATCCACTTACGTGAAGATAACATTTATTGCACTCTTTACAAATACAAGACAAACCATCTTCTGATATAGTATAGTGTTTCCAAATCCAAGATGTTTTCTTACGAGATCTCCCCCCACTAGTACTTCCACCACCACTTTCGCGGGAGGAGAGTGTGTCAACGTGAGGGAATTCTGTAGAAAAATCATCCATGGTATTGAGATCCACATTAGATGGTGGGTTTATCCCAGTATTTCTACGTTTTGAATTCATTTTAAAACTAATAACAGTTTTTTTTTTCAAATATGCAATAAAATACTAATAATAAAATCACAATTTAGACTAATAACAAGATAGATCAACTAAATTTAGACTAATAACAAGATAGAACAACTAAATTTAGACTAATAACAACTAAGAAACAATTTGCAGAAAAACAAAAATCAAACAATTTCGAACGTAGGAGTAGAATAAGTAAAATAACTAATTGTAGTTTTCTAGAACTTATCGAACAAATAGATAGATTTAGAGAGTAATAGAGAGTTGTTTGAGAGGTGTGAGTATTGGTGTTGGGGTCTCCTCTACTTATAGGGGAGACCCAAAAAAAAAACCGAAAAAACAAAAAAAAATAATCGCCCGGACCATCCGGACAGTTTCGCCCGGACGCCCGGACAGACAATTCGGACCATCCGGATATCGATCCGGATGGTCCGAATTGGAACCGGGGCATCCGGACGATCATCCGGATGCCCCGGTTCATCCAACGGCTAGTTCAAATGAACTAGCCGTTGGCTATGGCCAAAAGCGGACCATCCGCACGCGTGGCCGGATGGTCCGCTTGATGACGTCATGCTGACGTCATCAAACGGCTAGTAGAAATTAAAAAAAAAACAAAATTACCCTATAAATACACCCTACATCCTCCTATATTTTTCACTACAAATCTCTCCCTCTCCACTACAAATTTATCCACTCTCTCTACTACACTTCTCTAAAAAATTTTTATATTGTTCAAACTCTATTTAAATTTCAGGTTTCGCAAATGTCTTCGAAAAGAATAAAGAATGCTCGTAAAGGTGGACGTAGTGAACCAACCACTTCCGAATTGAGAGAGGTGGAAGATATGTTGTTTCAATCCACGGAGAGCGAGACTATCGAACATCGCCCCGAGGGGGAGATTCGCATCCGTAGTAATCAGCAAGGAGGTCGAGGTGTAACAAAAATTTGGTCCGGTATGTTTCTGAACTACGAGGAACTGATCCAAATAGAGGGTATGCAAAAAAATTTCAAACTTATTGAACCTAATAATGGCCAAGGTTGGATGATACTAGCTAGATTCAAATGTGATTGGTATATAGAACTAGTGCGAAGGTTTTATTCCACGGCTAGATTAATCGAAAATGATCCAAGAGGTTTAGGAATGAATTGTCTGATTGATGGTATAGACATTAGTTTTTTTGAAACTGATTTCGAAGATCTTTTTTCCGTTCCAACCCATGAAATCTTTACCGGTGATAAATTACCTCCCATTAGTTATCGCCCTACGATATAGAGTGCTGATTGGCCTTTGTCTTACGAAGAAGCAGTAGAGATTCTTACTTGTCCTGGTGCGGAAGCTCCGGAAATTAGCGGTAAATTTCGAGCCATGCGGGGTAATTTGGATGGTATTGGGAAATTAGCTTTGAAATTGGTAAATAGTATATTTCTTCCCCCTAGTAACAATGATTCGCAGCTTTCATATATTCAAACATTTGTTACTGCTTTTATGATTCGAAATCAGGGAATAATTAATTTACCCAGCTTGATGATTCGAAATATGGCTGCGAGGTGTGGTACGGATAAACTACCTTATGGGATGATATTGAGTAAATTGCTTGTTTCGAAAGGAGCTGATGTGAGTATGTACACTCCGGTGAAGGTGAGGCCGACTAGTGCTATAGGTAGAAACTCTTTGCGTTTGCAGGAAATATACTCTTGGGATGGAGAGTTGATTTCGAAATTAGAGGCATGGAACCACCATAGAGAAGACTTGAATCAGATATATATTGCGAACGGTCTTACAAAACCGCCAAATCCACCTACTCAGTATCGAGTTGAGGCTGAAGCGTCTTTCGATCCAAATGCTAGTGGTTCTTCGCGAGTACCGCCACAACAAAGACGAACCGATCGCGAATTTGCTGAGTTTGCGCATACTCAACAAATGAATCATATGCAATTTGCGCATACTCAACAAAAGGTTTGGCATGATGATTTTACAAAATGGCAAGGTGAATTTCAAAATTGGCAGGGGGGGTAAATGACCAGCTTAGCCAGATACAGCAGTGGCAAGTAGGGGTGAATGATCAACTTGGTCACCTCCAGCAGTGGCATGGTCAATACGAGCAGTGGCATGGTCAATACGAGCAGTGGCATCATGGACAAGATCAATGGAATGAGCGATTTGCAAACTCTCAAGCCCAACAGTCGGAGTATATGCGACAGATGATGGAGAACATGCATTTGCAAGGTCAACCACCTAACAACAACAACGATGAAGCTCCTTAGTTTTTCGCAATTGATTTTCATTATCGTTGTAATGTTTATCTTTTTTATTTGATTGAACAACTATGTTACTTGTTTGGTTTTTATTTTTAATGAATTGTTTGTTTTGCTTCTATTTTTTATTAAATGTTATTTAAATCACTTACCTAGCTTTCAATTTTTATTTTGTTCTTTACAACTTACAAGTAATTTATGTTTATGCATATAAACTTCTAATATTGAATAGTTCGAAAATACAATAAACTATATAATTCATCTAACCATAAACACTTCAAGCTTGAAAGAATCTAAAGAATCACCTAATAATTTAAAATTTTAATACAATTATATGTCTAATAAGTATATATTATTTAATAGTAATATATTATTCAAACGTATCAAAATCAAATTACAATTATTTTTTTAAAATATAATTGATGATTATAAAATTTCGATTAAAATGATAACATATTTAAATTAAAATACATGAAATAGAATAATTAACTCAATTATTGAAATTAGATTCAATTAACACTTACAAATTAATTTTAAATAACATTATAACATATTCTGATAAACGGTTCTTAAATGGTTAAAGGGTTTGGCTGATGGTTTGAACTGGTAAACGGCTCTTAAATGGTTCGTCTGGTGGTTTGAACTGGCGGTTTAACTGTGAAACTGGCTCATTAAGACTGCAACCTGGTAGGACCGCCAGACCGTCAGGACCGCATAAGAGCAACCCGCCAGGACCGCAACCTGGCAGGACCGCAACCCGCCAGGACCGCAACCCGCCAGGACTGCAACCCGTGGTTCAGACTTAAACGGTGCGGGTTGGTGCTGGTTCAAACCGTTTGACACCTCTACTTAGGATACCTCTATACAGCTGCTTTCTGGATAAAACTTGTCACCAAATTCCTTTATGGGTATGCGAACATTTAGCGTATAATTACTACTGTAATTATTTATTAACGATTAATAATTACTTATTTCATCATCCCGATCATGATTTTTTTTAAAGTTTAGTTTATGATGTGGTCTATTTATTTTATTATGCATTGTCTCGCATATTGTCATTTCATCGTGTGGTCTTTCTACTTCATCGTATATAGTCTCTTAACTTCATTATTTATGGTCTTTCTATTTTTATGTCTCGTCTCTACACTTTCATTATACTTGATCTCTCAACTTCATCATACATGGCCTCTCCATTTTTATATCACAACTCTACACTTTCATCATGCTTGATCTCTCAATTTCATCATGTTTGGCTTTCCATCTCATAATGCCTTATCTTGCATCTCTTCAACCATCATGTATGGTCTTTTGCTTCATCATGCATGGTCTCTTTACTTTATCATGTTTGGGCTCTCCACTTCATCACGCTTGGTCACTCTACTTCATCATGCTTGGGCTCTCCACTTCATCATGCATGGGCTCTCCACTTCATTATGTTTGGTCACTCTATTTTATCATGCTTGGTCTCTCTACTTCATCATGCATGATCTTTTCACTTCATTATGCATGGTATCTCCACTTTTATGCATGACCTATCTACTTCATCATGCATAGTCTCACATCTCTCTATTTCATCATGCACGATCTCGCATATCTCTATTACATCATGTATAGTTTCCAGGGGCGGATCCAGGGGGTGGCCATGTATGCCATGGACCACCCTAAATTCTAAAAATAAGTTTAGTGTAGTGGTAAGAGTGTTTATTTTTTAACCTTGAGGTCTAGAGTTCAAACCTTGGACCACCCTAAATTGTTTTTTTTCTTTATTATTTTTCCCCAACTAAACCCTTAATTGCTCTTTTTTTCCTTTCTTATTTTGCCCCCAACTAAACCCAAAATCTACACAAATATAAAAAATCTTTTATTTTTTTTAATTTTTTTTCTTTTTTTCTTTTCCTTCCTTATTTCCCCAACTAAACCCTAAATCTACACATATACAAAATATGCAGCAGCCCTCTTTTGTCTCTCTCCCCAAACGCAGCAACTTCTATCTCTATCTCCCTCCAAACACAACCTCTTCTCTATTTCTCTCTCCTCAAACGCAAGAGTCTCCTCTACCATCTCCTCCTCAATCAAAATCACGTATTTTCTTTTACAAATATAAAAAACGCAGCACTGAAGCAGTGTAATCCGCTTCTCTCTTTCTTTCTCCTCAAACGCAGCAGCCTCCTCTACCCTCTCCTTCTCAATCAAAATCACCTATTTTCTCTTACAAACATAAAAAACGAAGCATTGAAGAAGTGGAATCCTTTGATTTTAGGTATGTCAATGTACTTTTAGTATTTTCTACTATGTTAAGAAATCAATATGAGAATCGGGTATGTATGTGCTTTTAGTATTTCCTACAAATTATGTTAAGAAATTAATTTGATAAATTGATTTAGAATTGTTAGAATAGTTTAATTTATTTATCTAATTGACTCAACAAGAATTATGAAAATCTTTTGATTTTGAAAGAGAATTTCACAGCTTTTGAAAATCAGAGAGATAGTGGATGGGAACCATTTTATGAAAAAGTTGTGGGTTCTTGTGGTAATCTTGAAGTTGATGTGCCCGACATGGAGTCAAGGTATGCGCAAGGTAATAAATCCAAAAGACTTGCTACGTTTTTGACAAATCACAATCATTTCAAGAATGATTGTTTTTTACATGTCATAGATTGTGTAATGCAAGAGTTGAATGATCGATTTACACCTGAAAATGTTGAGTTGTTGAATTGTGTGGCATGTTTGAATTCTTGTTCTTCATTTCAAGGTTTTGAAACTAAGTCACTTGTGAGGTTGGCAAGATTATACCCAAATGACATTGTGGATCTTAGTGATAAAGAGTTGTCTAGCCAACTTGAGACTTATATTGAGTGTATGAAGATGGACGATAATTTTTCCGATTTGAAGAGTATCTCGGATCTATGTAGGACTCTTGTGCGTACAAAAAAACAAAAAACGTTTGGATATGTGTATAAGCTTTTAAAGTTAGCTTTGTCATTACCGGTGGCCACCGCAAGTGTTGAACGAGTATTTTATAGTATGAAATATGTGAAGAATGAGTTGAGAAATCGAATGTCCAATCCATGGCTTAATGATAGCTTAGTGACATTTGTGGAGAAAGAAATGTTTGTTACAATCGATGATCGAGATATTATCAAGCGTTTTCAAGGCATGAGTAAGAGAAGAATGCAATTACGTTTAGACTAGAAATAGATTTTCATATTTAGTTGTAATAGTATATAAATATATTTTAATTATATATTACTCGGACTTTTTTTAAGTTCAATGATATTTTTGGCACACCCTAAATTCTAATCCTGGATCCGCCCCTGATAGTTTCGCATCTCTCTATTGCATCATACGAGACTAGAGGAAAATGAAATACGAGATGCAATACCACAAAACATAACGTGAGACCAAGGTTATGGGTCTCGACGATAAAAAATAAAAAGATATCTTCTATGGATCTAACTTAGTTTGTCTTTAAAAAAAGTTGATGGTACTTTTAGATTTTGTTTCGAGCTACGGTTTGAAAGATACAAACATATAAAAAAAGGATGTATCTGGTGATGAAGCATGGGTATTTGAGGTATTATGAAAAATATTGGGTATTATATATGAGATTTAAGTTTCATATTTGGGTATGAAGTATTCATTATTGATAGTTGGGGTATTAGGTGACAACAAACTTTGGTACTTTTGGGTACAATACTCTTTAAAACATTGTTCACTATAAAATTAAATTCTAACCACAATCGGTAACTCATATAATATAAGAATAAACCATAATTATTGTAATAAATATAGTATTTCTTTCGGATTATTGTAATAAATATTGTCGTTCGATATAGTAACCCAGAATAAGAACACGAATAGTAACCCAATTTTTTACTAATAACCTAAAACCTTTCAGTTCCATATATTGAGCGGAAATTATCTAGGTTATATGGAACTCGTTTAAATATATATATATATATATATATATATATATGAAGCGACATGTATCGAGTTGGAGGAGAGAATGGATTATGGGGTTCGTTTGGGTTGTTTTTAGAAATGTAGCATTTGTTTTCTCGAGACAAATCCAAAGGTGAGTCTTCGAATTGAAAAATATAGTAACGGTCCATTTATGGATCAAACTCACTGTAAATTTTTAATATTTATTGCTTTTTGGAGTGTTCGTGGGTTGCTGACCTAGTACAGTAATAATGATTCAATGATTTTATCATAAAAAATTGTATATCGATCATGATTTTTGCGGAAACAAAGTCCGACCGAATAATTTTGAGTTCATTATTAGAAATACGACCCATTTTTGGAATTTATATCACTACGCACTCCTCATACCGCCTCAGGGTTATTTAGGTTATATGAGACTCATGTGTCTTTTGCATTATTATCCTTTATTCTTCCTTGCTACTAATTCATTGTGAAGCATATACGTCCTCTTTGGGCTGACCCGAAGGCTCTTGTGGCGACATATAGTGACTTTCCTTGGGTTGATCTATAGGATTTCAATGCAAGTCATTACATTAAGGAGCGATATGTCTCATTTGATCAACAATCTATTGAAGAATTTAATTATTGTCGCTATCAATGTGAGTTGAATGATCTTCATTCGTATAATTTATAATTCATTTGGATCAACCAAAATCTCTTAAACCTTATTACTTCTAGAATTGACAGAGTCTTAGTTAATAACTATTGTGATGATTGTTTTACCATGTATATTTCTCATTTGGGCCTCCTCGCTCTTCAGAATACTCCGACATTACTTTAAATCTAGATACCCTTAAGCTACGCAATAAAAAACCATTTAAATTCTTTAAGATGTGACAGTCTCACCCATCATGTAACAAGCTCATGTCTTAGTACTAAAATTTTCCAATCATATGCACATGGTATGATTTTGGTTACCTATAAGCTCACTCAACTTTAATTTAACGTGTGAAGCCTCAATTATAGGGAATATAACAATATATGATATATGTTGTGTAATTACCAAAACTACATTTTCTCGGCCCAATCTCTTTTAGTTGATGACCCTCTTAATCTTGCTCTAGTCTCTGAAGAGATTATTGCATCTGCCGCCAAAATCTCCATCAGTCGTGCCGATGAAATTTTCTATAGAGAATATTCTAGAGAGACTTAGCTTAAAATTTGGGGTCGCAACATGACATTATTTTATAAAAGTATAAAAGTCAGTATATTGAGAAATAAAATCATTTCAATATCTAACAGTAACGAGGACCTTACCACTTACCCAAACGAGGTGGCGAGCGTCTTAGTTAATTTTGTTTCCAACTTTATAGGGTACAGTTTATTCTTGGGTTAACCCGAACTTTATAGAGTCTCATTGCTTATTTATGTAAAAATTTAATTTCCAGGATATGACTTTAATGGTTCATCATGTTAGTTCTGCAGAAATTAAAAATTCTTTTTTAGTATTGATAGTGATAAATATTCGGAGCCTGGTGCTTTAACACACATTTTCAAAGCATTATTGGAACATCATCGGAAAATATATATGCAATGTAATCTTAATATTCTTTAATATTGGTTGTCTTAAGTCGTCTTGGAATGTTACCATAGTCTCCCTTATCCCAAAGAAGGATTTTCCCTCTTTCACCGAGTGTTTTAGGCCAATTATGTGTTGTAATGTGGTCTAGAAGATTATCTCAAAAATCATAGCAAAAAAGATCAAGAAATCATTTCCTTATATGAGTGACAAATTTCAATAAGCTTCACAGTTGGCCGTAACATTGCAAACAACATCCTTATATCCCAAGAGCTTCAAAGAGGTTATCAAACTAATAGTAAGGGTCGAAGGGTTGCTACTAAAATCGACTTGATGAAAACTTTTAATAATGTTTAGTGTAACTTTATTCTCGATATCTTTGTGGCCTTAAATTTTCCGGTCCAGATAATCAACTAAATTATTCAATATATAGTCATCTTTTCTTATACTATTTGGTTTGGTTTATTATGAGCTGGGGGTAGTTTAGTAAAGTGTTTTGTGAAGTTTTCAAGTATTAAGTGTTTGGTGTAAAATGTAGTGAGATAATTGAGCTGCATGGTTGTATTAAATGTTCATTACCCTCATTAATGAGAGTGGTTGGGGTATTTATACTCTCAATTAAGAACTCATAGGCTTACGGGTCAAGCTATGAAACTGGGTCAAGTTTAAGGACCCATTAATCTCTTAAGTAGATTAGCAAATAGCTTAGTCAAAAGGTGTTTTACTTTTGTTCTGTCCGGATTATTTAGTGACATGTCCTTGTCAGAATTACCCCTGTCCAGATTATATAGTAGGTTGTGCATGAATATTCCGAACTCATCAGTAGCCCCTTTTTTAGGCCTTGCCAAATGTCTTTGGTATGGCTAAAAACTTAATAAGCCAGTCTCAACTTTATCCGACCTACCCATGCGGTCCGTTTTAGGAAGTTTATTTTCATCATTAACTCAGTTCGAAGTCTGTCCGAACTGATTTCTCTTTCCAGAATTCTAAGAGTTTTCTTCTTGTATTGTAGGACACGTGTCAATATCTGGTTCGACCTACCATCTGTTATTCTTCCTAGATTGGCGCACCCACTAAGTCTAAAAAGTTACCTAGGCATTTAATCATTCACACGTTTGCGCAACCTTTAATCATTGCCAAACCCTCTTCAACTTCTCTTAGGTAACAATTAATTTTTACTGTTATATAAATTCTCTTTTACTATTTCATTGTCTTTATCACTCAAATCTGTTCTAGAGAGATTTCCATTCTTACCTTCAACTTGTTCTTGAGAGGTTTTATGTTCACAGCCAGAAACGCACTTGTTAAAGGCGGCTGGTCAAACTTATCAGAGTTAGAAAGGGCGAAAAAATAGAAAGAGAAAATCACATTGCTGCCGGCCTCTCAATTTCTCCAAGTGAGAAATCTAGTGAACCGACTCAAGAAGCTAATCAAGGATCATCCTCTTCCAAAACTCCCAGGCCTAGACAATTATTCAAACCAAGCCTTTCACCCCTTCCCCCAGGCTCTTCTGTTCAAGAGTCTCAACCTTCTATTGTTAAAGAAAAATTTGTTTCGAGTATCAGAAAATATTCCCCCTTCATAGCCATGGGTTCTCACACTGAGAAGTCTCTGGAGAATACAACCCCTTGTCGGACGACCTGTCTAACTAAAGCTCAATCTACTGCTTCACTGCCAAAACCCTCCGAATCGGAGGCATCTGAAGCAACTTCAAGAGACAAGCCCTCCGGATCGGAGGCATCTAAAGCAATCCCAAGGGCTAAGCCCTCCGGATCCCAACCTCAACCGGACACCAGGCCTTTAGAGGCAACAGGTGCTCAACCATCCGAACAACCTTTGGTACCAGAAACTGACCCCCATCCATCCAAGGCAGCCGATAAAACTTCCACAGTGATGAAAGAAGTAATGGAAGATAGTATCGAGGAGACTCCCTTTGAAATTGAGGCATCAGGTCAAACAGGGGATGTTGTTTCTGACAAGAAGGGCGAAAGCAAGGTCAAGGTCTGTTTGACTCATCCGGAGCTTCTGGCGTGCCTAGAGGGCAATGTAGGCCCTTGCTTTTAAAAACGTCAGTGTTAAATACTTGTTGGCTCTACAGAATATAAACTACATCTATACCCACACTGTTGAGTTGGGCCGGATCCGGACAAAATGAGGGATTCCGGAGTCAGTGAAGGTAAGTATACCTATCACTCTGAAGACTCCTATGGACTGCAAGCTCAACGAGGTGGTGATTTTCACCGAGGTGCTAAACTGGGGACTTCGGTTTCCATTAGACCCATAAATCGTCAGGTACTTCCACCTAGTTAAACTCTTCCTAAGTCAGCTAAGCCCAAATGCCTGGTATTGTATCCTTGCTTACATAATGACATCAAGGTTGTCAAAATCCCACTCCCAATGGAGCAGTTTGCTGTTGTGGCAAGCTTATGTAAGAATCATCAGATTTAATTCTACCATCACAATATGAGGAACAACTTCAAAGTGGTAGATGACTTGCTGGAGTCCGAAAAGAAGTGGAAGACACCGTTTCTGTTTGTCAGTGGGACATTGGAGAATGGCAGGAAGATCAAGGCAACACCAACCCTACAATGCTGACTAGCAGGTGGAAAAGTACGGGCGAGTTTCTTTCTTATCTTTATTTCTCATACTTTTCTCCTTCTTGAATTACAAGTGCTCCCATTCTGATTAATTTATTACTCATTTTTTTAGTCCTGCCAAAGGAGTTCACTGGACATCTAGAGGAGGGGCAAAATACCTGTGCCAAACTTAACGCATAGGCTGTAGAGCATTGGGGAATGCCTTCCATAATTGCTTCACCTCGGGCAATTTTGTGAGGTCCTATCTGTGAAACATCACAGATCGGAGGGACCTCTCATGGGAAGAGATAACTACACCGCCTCCTCCTGGTGTAATTCTCAAACGAACAGAGGCCATGGATGGTAAATTAGTCTTACCTTCCAGAGCAAAAGCTCCCAACAAGATGAAGAACAACAAGAAGAAGGCTGCAACAGAGCTGGTTTAAGCAGCCACAGAGGGGACTGATTCAGAGAACCAAGAAGGAATTTACGCTGCCCTGCTCAAAGTAGAAGAGACTGAAATAGTAAGGGAGGCGAAAGATTCACAGAACCCACCCAAACCTCCCAAGAAGGACAGGAAAAGAAAGGCTAGCAGTGATGAGAAATCTGCTAAGAAGAAGAAAGTCACATTGGGAGGAGAAATAATTATTCGCCCTTCGGAGACTCTGCCTCCACCATCCCCTGTCAATCCCACCTTACAATAAAAAATCCCAAAAGGTCTGCAATCCGGAGAGGTTGCTGGGGGGGGGGGGGAATTAAGAAGTGGACATCAGTGCCCTTCAGAACATTGATTTATACTTCAATGATTCTGAGAATGATAATTCCGCAGGTCCCTACCGCCCCTCCAACTCTACCAACATGGTGAATTTCAATGGTAAGTCTTTCTCCGTCTCCGGAGAGCAAGATGTTCTGAGACATTCCCTCATTGGTCACATCTAGCCAGTACTTGACTTGGAGAGACATGTGAAAAGCCAAACCACTCTCATCAATTCCCTCACCTCTGAAAAGGAATCTATGTCAACCACCCTTCTAAATGCCAATCAGAGTATAGAAGAACTGAAGAAGGAGATAAAGGCATTGAGGAAGGACAATAAAGATTCATCAACCAAGTTGGCCACTTTGCAGACTGCCAAAACCGAACTCCAAACTAAGTACTCCGGCTTGGAAAATGACCTCACGACATTAAAGGAGGACCTGAAGACCAAAGATGGTGTCATCCAAACCCTATCCAACGAGAAGACTTCATTAGAAGGTGTTGTGTCGAAGATGGCCAAGGAGAAAGAGGATTTGGTGAAACAGCTAGAGCAATCTATTCAGGCAGGTATTGACAAATATACCAACGAAGTGATAGATTTCTTAGAGAAAAGATATGATGAAGTCAGGTCTGACATGGTGCTGCTCTTCCATGAGACTTTTCTGAGGAGGACCCTTGGTCCCTTATGGAAATATGTGGAATATGACGACCTTCCAGTTCACACCATGGCAGATGGCGACAAACACAACTACTCTAGTGGAATCGATTCCACTACTGACGATGAAGAGCGAACTCGTGAGAATTCGAGTGATGAACTCAGAAGTACCAAAAAGAGTGGTGGTGGTGAAGGAACATCCGAAGGGAACAAGCCCTAAGGTTTAATCATATCTTTGTTTTCTTTTTTTATTTTTATAAACAATTAAAGTCATTGGATGGATAAAAACATTTTGTAATGTTATTTGGTTAGAGTCCAGATAAGTTTTTGAAATACTTAAAGTCCTTAGATGGGCAAGGCATATTTTGTTTTTCATGTTCGGTTAAAGTCCGAATAGGTTTATTTATCAAATCTTCATTTATTTAACACTTTATTCCTTTAAATTTTAATAGTTAATGTTTAAATAGCCCATAGTATCTAAAAGCATTATAGTGAGAGTGTTTAATATCTCCGATGACATGTATTTAATGGTCATCACTCAACCAGGTTTATCCGATCTACTAAAGATCCAAAGTGTTGAACCAGTGATTTGTACTTGAATTGAATTGTAGTATAACCACACCAGAGGTTTTAAAAATGCATCACTTTTTATTGAATGAAAAAACCAGATACCTCATTGAAACCTCCCCGCGCCACCAGGGTAGGAAAGAGTATGCCCCATATTATTTACACTGATATGTAACAAGTAAATATTTACACACAACTTTTATTCTAAATATAATTTGAGATGTTTAATATTCCATAGGTGCTTTAAAACCGTTCATTCTCTGTCTCGAAGCCTATATGTCCCAGGCTTAAGTTTTTCGGAGACCTCATAGGGGCCTTCCCAGTTTGGAGCCAACTTACCGAACTGTTTCTCCTTGGTGTGTAAGAAACCTTTTCTCAACACTTCATCTCCTAGTTGAAAATCTCTTCTCTTGACCTTGGAAGCAAACCTGCTCCTCATCAAGCCTTAGTAGTGGGTTGTTCTCAAGTGAGCTTTAACCATTTTTTCTTCTATTAAGTCCAATTGATTCCTAATTGTTATCTCATTAGCTTGTTCAGAATAGTTATGGACCCTTTATGATGGTAGGGTAGCTACTATGGAGGTAATGGCATCCATCCCATACACCAAAGCAAAAGGAGATTCTTGTGTAGCAGGCCGATGAGTAGATCGGTATGCCCACAACACTTCTTGCAGATAGCTTGGCCACTTCCCTGCAGCTCCTTCTAGATTCCTTTTTAATCCAGACAAAATGGTCATGTTGGCAACTTCAACCTGGTTGTTTGCTTGTGGATGGAAAGGAGAAGAAAAATAGCGTTGAATGCCTCTGGAAGCACAAAAATTCTCCATATCCTTGTTATCAAACTGTGGCCCATTGTTCGTGGTAATCTTTTGAGGAATCCCAAATCTGGAACATATATTGGATATGATAAATTTAATGACAGCCTTCGAAGTGGTTCCTGCCAAAGGAGCTGCCTCTATCCATTTCGAGAACTAATCAATAGCAACTATAATAGTTTTGCACCCTCCAGATGTCATTGGCAGAGGCCCAACTAAATCCAATCCCCAACGAGCAAAAGGTATTGGCTCAGAAATAGACTCCATAGAAACTGTTGGCACATGAATTTCGTTGCCATAACTTTGACATGGATCACACTTATTTACCATTTCTTTAGCATATGTCATTATGGATGGCCAATAGTACCCAGCCAACAATACCCTCCGGGTTAGTGCCATGTACCAACAATGGGCTGATCCTTCTCCATCGTGTAGTTTGGATAAAACCAATTGAGATTCTTCAACCCCCAAGCAACGCAAGAGAGGTCTACTAAAAGATTTTTTTATAGAGAACTTCCTTTATGATAAAAAAAACCACGAGCCCTGTGTTTAATTTTCCTTTCCATAGCTTTATACGGAGGCAAAACTCCATCAGAAATGTATTGAAGAAGGGAAAATCTCTAATCTTTAGGTTGAACCACTTGTATACTCAAGCTTTCCTCCTCTCCCTTGTTTCGATTTGATTGTATGGATGAGCATTCTTGTATATGAATCCAAGGGTAGGACTCATAATATGCTATGGTTTCCAAAGAATCTGCCAGTGTATTTTCTGACCTATGAATATACTTATAACAAACACTTTTGAAGTTGGCTGCCACTTCTTTCAGAAGGAGTAAGTATTTGATAAGTTGTTCCTTCTTGGCCTCAGACTGACCTTGAACATGATAGATAAGAAGCTTGGAGTCACTCATCATCCTAATCCTTTTAGCCCCATATAGGAAAGCCAATTTAAGACCATCTATAGCCGCTTCATATTCGGACTCATTGTTAGAGGCCCTGAATCCAAAGCATATAGCCTGGTATATTCTATCACCATACGAAGAGGTTAGGAAAATTACAGGTCCAAAACCCATTGTACTTGATTTTCCATCAGTTCAGACTACCCATTATTTCTTGGTTTTTTCTTCTGAAGTTGTTTTAGAGCTCATGTCCGAGTGGAACTCTACTAGGAAATCAGCAGCTGATTGAGCTTTGATAGCAGTTCGTGGGGAAAAATCAATGTCATAATCACCAAAATCTACTGACCACTTGGTCATCCTGCTTGATATGTCTGCCTTCTGAAGAACATTCTTCAATGGGAAAGATGTCCGGACAATGATGGAATAAGACTGAATATACAACCTAATTTTTCTTGCTGCAATTACTAAGGCTAGTGCCAATTTTTCAAGCTTCAAATACCTCTTTTCAACATCTATCAAACTTTTGTTGATGTAGTACACCGGACGATGGTAGTTGTCAATTTCCCTCACCTATACTGCGCTTATGACATAACCAAGTATACATAGATTGTTTCCCCTTTGAATGGGTTTAAAAAGAGTCTTTGGTGAGGATAAGTGTTTCTTTATTTCAAAAAAAGCTTGGCTGCACTGTGGAGATCAATTAAAATCTTTAACATTCTACAAGGTTTGGAAAAACAGAGCACACTTGTCTGAGGACCTTGAAATGAAACTATTCAAGGAAGCCAACCTTCCAGTGAGTCTCTGTACTTATTTAATATTCCGAGGAGGATCCATTTCCAGTAGAGTATTAAGTTGATCCAGATCGGGCTGTATCCCTTTCCTATTTATTACATACCCCAAAACATTTCCGGATCGAACCCCAAAGACACATTTTTCTAGATTTAGTTTCAAATTCACGGTTTCCAAATTAGCAACTGTCTCTTGAAGGTCAACTATGTCCAAATACCACTCCAAGCTTTTAACCATCATATCATCTATGTATACCTCAATATTTCTGCCAATCTAGCTAGCGAATGTTTTGTTCACCAACCTCTGATAAGTAGCCACAACATTTTTCAACCCAAAAGGCATCACCTTGTAACAATGGAGACCTTTATCTGTTATAAAGGTAGTATAATCTTGGTCCTTCAGATCCACCTGTATCTGGTTGTACCCAGAGAAGGCATCCATGAAAGACAACAACTTGTTTCCAGACGTTGAGTCTGCGAACTGATCTATCCCGGGGGACTGGATAAATATCTTTTGGGCAAACCCTATTGAAATCAGTAAAATCAATACACATACGTCATTTCCCATTATTTTTCTTGACCAACACCGGATTGGAAGTCCATAAAAGATATTGGGATTCCTTTATGTGCCCCATCTTGGTAAGTCGATCAACTTCTTGGACTATTACATCAACTTTCTCCTTAGAGAAAGCTCTCCTTTTTTTGCACAATAGGTGCAACATCACTCCGGATTGAAAGCTTGTGTGCGATAACGCTTGCAGGTACTCCGATTACATCATAATTGCACCAAGGAAAGACATGATGATCATTTGATAAAAATGATAACAATTTCGTTTTCAACTCTGCGCCATCTTAGAGCCAACCTTGATATTTCTACCCTCTGCCAAGGAGTGGGTTTCAATATTTTCCACTGGTATTCTAACACCAGGGGCCTCTCTGGGGTCATTAATCTCACCCTCTCCCTCAGAAGGTCCCAGTAACTGTTAATCTTTATTAATCCGAACTGCTCCCAAAGTTTTAGGAGCAAGTGCAGTTGCATAACACTCCCTTACTATCTTCTGACTACTTCGGAAAACACCCACCTGCCCTTGAATTGCATACTTCAAACACTGGTGGACTGTTGAGGATATAACATGCATTCTAGAGAGCCAGGACCTTCCAAAGATTGCATTATAGCATGTGGGGCAATCTACCACGACAAATAACACCCTGGCCAGCTTTTTCAAAGGCCCATTGCCTAACAACACCTCTTCCTCAAACTCCCCGATTACATCCGCAGAGCTCCTTGTGAAGCCCATAATGGTTGTGTTTGACCGTTCAAAACAAAAAGGATTTCTCATCTTCTTGTAGGAGCTCAAGAAGATGATGTTTGCCGAACTACATGTGTCTATCAAAATTTGTCGGATATCATTGCCCCCAATATATGCTTCTATCACCACAACATCCTCATGAGGTCCAGCAATATTTCTTAAATCATCCGCATCATAAAATATAAATGGAAAAGTGGGTTGGCATTGATAAGAAGACATGCCCTCTTCCAACTGAGTAACCAGACTATAAACATGCCTTTTTCTCGATGAAGAAGTGGGCGATGTCATGGTATCTCCTCCAAAGATGGTGAATGACTCGAAGAAACTGATCAGTCCGGAAATCGTCTTGGTCTGCTCTGTTATGACCCCCACCTTATTCCGAGTTGGATTGGGATCCAAATACTCAGAATCAACATAAAATCTTTCAAGAATCACCATTTCCCCTTCTTGGGCAGATGTTCCCACATTATTTGTAGGACCTGTCCGAGGAGTATTGTCAGGCCTGTTTCCACTTCTTCTTTTGACATAAGCTCATAGTTTGCCTCTTTCAATAAGATTCTGCACTTCTTGTTTCAAGGCTATGCAGTCTTGAGTATTATGGCCTATATCATTGTGATATTGGCAAAAGCAAGTATTTCGACTCTCTCAAGGGGACTGTAGTGTTGTTAGTTTCCGTAAATAAACTTCCTCCTTAGTCTTGTCATATATTGTGGTTAAATTCTATTTCAATTCTGCAAACCACTCTGGTTGAACCCAAGAACCTCTTTTACTCCCTTATTGCTGGCTCTGAGATTGATTCTGGTTGGACTGAGTCTGTTTAGCCCTGTTGGACCCTTGTCCGGTCTCTTTAGCCTTATATCCGGACTGGTTTTGAGCTGTTGTGGTGGACCTCACCTGATGGTGCACCCTAGTCTTCTTGGTTTCATCCAAAGTAATCTGCTTTCCCACCTGATTTAATAAGCCACCTCAAGTCATGGCTTTCATCCTGGTCACTGAATCGGCCAGATTCCCAGGGTTTAACCCTTGTCTCAAGGAAGGAATTGCCACCTGTTCGAAGAAATCTGCTAACCCATTCTTGGTATTCACGAACCGACTTATGTAGTCTTTTAGGACTCATTTGGTTCTTGTGCACAATGGATAATAGTATCCTCATTTCCCTTTACCTTCTTACTTCCTACAAATTGGCTTCGAAAGGCAACCTAAAATGTATCAAAGTTTCTTATACACCCATGGTTGTCATCATCGAAATTTATCATGAAGTTCTTGAACTGCTCCAGATGGTTGTCTGGATCCTTACTTTCATCATACTTCTCCATTTTGGAGCTATTAAACCTTTTGGGTAGGCTTTCAGATAGTATTTTGGCAGACAAAGGTGACTGTCTCCAATTCTTATTACGACTGAAGACTGTGTCTTCATTAGGCGTTGCGAAAATACCTTGTTCGGTATGAAAAACAAAAGGATCGATCATCTACTGATCAACATGTCTGTGGCTGTGGCTGTGAGATGACTCTTTGCATAGATGCCTTTTAAGCCTTCCATGCCTATCTCTCTTTCTTGAATATTTTTTAACTAGTTTCTGTTTCTTTCTGGACCTCCCTTCATCACTGCTTGATGACAAAGACTCCTCAAGTTCAGTCTCGTTCGAAGAGCTGCTGGAGGACTCAAAATCTGAACTTTCAACCAATTTAGACCGGTGAGTCTTCTTAGAACTAACATTACTCTTTTTTTAAACTCAAACGAGTCTTTGTTGATGGATCATTCTCCCTAGGATTGTCAGTATGATGAATAGGTGACGCCCCTGACTTCTCCCTTATACCATTTTCTGCTTGTTTAATGGCCATTAACGCCTCTATTTCTGTTCTCAACTTGCCTCGCTCTTCGATGGTGTATTCCTTGTTTTCCCCAACTACTTCCACCACAAGTGGTCGAGTTCCCTGCTCGTTCGGACCATCTGAACTGGTCTTTTCTACTGGTTTTGAAGACGAGATTCAGGCACCCTCTTCTCCCATTGTGGTCGCCAATTGATTTGGTTTATTCTGAGCTGATGGTAGTTTAGTAAAGTGTTTTGTGAAGTTTTAACGTATTAAGTGTTTGGTGTAAAATTTAGTAAGATAATTGAGTTGACTAGTTGTATTAAATGTTCATTGCCCTCATTAATGAGAGTGGTTGGGGTATTTATACTCTCAATTAAGGACTTATGGGCTTACGGGTTAAGTTATGAAACCGGGTCAAGTTTAAGGACCCATTAATCTTTTAAGTAGATTAGCAAATAACTTAGTCAAAATGTGTTTTACTTTTGTCCTGTCCGGGTTATTTAGTGGCATGTCATTGTCCGAATTACCCCTGTCCGGATTATACAATGGGTTGTGTCTAAATATTTTGAACTCATCACTGTTAAATATTAATGGTGACCTTTACGAAACTTTTAGAGGCAGAAATGATCTGAGACAAGGAGATCTTTTGTATCATTTCTTATCCGTCTTGATCATGCAAGTTCTTTTTAGTATCTTTGAGGAGCAAAGTAATGTTGAAAACTTAAAATTCCATCAGAAGTGTCAAAAGCTTAAGATTTTAATCTCTGCTTCGCATATGATCTTATAATTTTATTTCGTGACCTTAAATTCCTTAACCTCTTTAAGGATGGTCTCACAGATTTTCTTTATCTCTCAGGATTTAAAGTTAGTCCTCAAAATACCCACATATTCTTCTATCTGGTTAACTTCTCTTTAAGAAATGAGTTGATCAATATTATTTGATTGAATGTAGGTTCCTTCCTAATAAAATATATTTGAGTCCCTCTTCTGAGAGGTTGTTTTTCCAATAATAGTTGTCGCATCCTTATGGAAAAAATTACTATTATATTGCCTTTTGGACTTCTAAACACCTATCATATATGGGTTGGTTCCAGTTCATTAAATAGGTGTTATACGAAGGGCATGTTTATCGGTATTTCATCTTCAATATCACTGCTAGATTTATTAAAGAGCTCTCTCAGTATCTCTTTCATTTTCTTTGGTCTGGCCATAAGATGAAGGTTTCGGGTGCAAAACTTTCTTGGAAAACTATTGGCTTTCCATTGTCTAATGATGTCCTTGGAATTTTATACCTAAAAACTTAGAACCAAACGGTTGTCCTAAAAAATTGTGGTCCTTGGTTTGTAAAAGTAACAACTCAATATGGTGTGAATGGATTAACTCTAAGAAAGTTAAAGACACAAACTTTCAAATTTTAAACCTTGAATCTTTTCCCTCTTAGAGTTGAAGGAAGATTTTAAATATTACGTGGTAAGACCTAGGGCTACACTCTACCTCTTTGGTAAACTACTATGCATATAATATTATTCGTGATTGAAGACTTGACATCAATCTCAATGTTTCCGACATCATTTTAGATGGGCTTTTGAACTGGCCGACGCAATTAAGGTCTACTAGTGATAGGAACCATCAAAACTTCCAGGAGATCAACCATCTCATTATCTTTCTTCCACCTCTTAGCATCAACTATGTAAATGTGTATGGTTGGAACGCCAATGTTGGGAATGTAAAATTCATAACTAAAGACACTTACAATGCAATTCGTACACCCACCTGCAATGTTGGGTGATCGGGGTTAGTATGACATAAATATAATATCTTCTGTCATTGTTTTATCCTCTGGCTTACTATTCTGGGCAAATTTTATATCCATGACAAATCATTAGATGGGGAATAAACTTCCCTCCCGACTGTGTGTTATGCAATTCATGTGATGAAACCATCAACCACATCTTTTATGAGTTTATTTATACTAATGGTATTTGGGATGTTGCCACTTCCAAGCTCAGGTTCATCATTAACACTGGGTATTGCCATCCTGGTTTAGGACGGCTTCAAATTACCCTTTTTTATAGCTTCCGCCATCTTTGGCATATCTATTCTGGTTCAGTAATTTATCACGCTTCGCTGGGGAAGAAATCAAGAATTTTTTGATATCCTCATGTCCTCGCCTCTACGGTGTTGCACCATGTGCTTTATGACCGTCGGTTTAGATTCAATGGATTCAAGGTGATATGGCCGATATAATCGTGTGCTTTGTTACTCACTTACTTTGTTAGATGCAGGTTCCTCCCTGCTTCTGTGGTTGTTTATGTTGGCTCTCCCATCGTTGGCTTCAGTTGGATCAAATGATTCAGTTGGCCCTTGCATACATTCCGCTTCTTCCTAGAATATGTCATTGTTGTCGTTAGGTCTAATGTTTTGTGCTAACCTCGCACAAGTTTTTTTTGGCGTATTTCTTACATTTCACATTATGACTTCGACTTCATTCGCTTCTCGATCTCTTAGTTATACTCTACCTTATCTCAATGTGGATCCATTATATATTTAGTATTTTATGTATCATGATCCATCTTATTTGGATCCACCAATCCTTTTCAAACATAATATCATTCTTCTAAAATAGAGATCTCATAAATATAATATGTATAAACAATCCATTTTCTAAATAACTTGTTTGTGTCGAAACACACGCATCAATTTAATTTTAAATCATAAAACTAAATTTTAAACTTATTTTCAGATTTTAATTTATAAACTCTAAAATTACCCCCGATATGAATCTTAAGTATAACCATAAAAAAATCACATTTATTAAAATTAAATCTTAAATTTTAACTCAATTTATGCATATGAAACAAAAATACTTACACTCAAAATAAATCATAGATTTTTAAATCTAAATTTTAAATATATTATTTCTTTCGAATAAACACAAAAGTTATACGTAAATTTTAAAATTTATAGTTTAATTTAGAGATTCAAACCACAGTCTCTAAGTAAATATCGTGCCGAGAAATTATACATGAAATTGATAGTTATTGATAATAAAATTAATAGTCAAATATGTTTTAGTAATTACAATGACAATAGTTAGGTAATAATAAGCTAATTAGTAGTTATCTATGTCGATAAATACGTTAATCTAAATTAGAAATATCATAATATTAATAATAATATTATTATTATTATTATTATTATTATTATTATAAATAAATATACCTAAAATGTATTATAATTATTTAAACTTAATTTTTTATCCTAACACTAAACAGCTATCTAAAATTTAAATCGTAAATTGAATGCGAATTTTTAAACGTAAATTGTAATATTAAATTTGAATTACAAATTTTAAACGTAAAATAACTAAAATTTTAAATTTTAAAAGGTTTATAGTTCATCATAAATTCCAAACTTAAATATTTTCTAGTAACATAAATTTGAATTATAAACATTAAGGATAAAGTATAAAAAAAAACTTTAGCTTTTAAAAATTTATATTTGATTATGGATTTCAAACCTAAACATTTGCTTATACATCTATATATATCTCGTAGGATATGTAAAATATTTAAAATTATTTAGATAATTGGTATAGTGCTTTACATGCAATAATAACTTTCTTTATTCATAATTGGTAGACTATATTTTACATGTAGAATATTGTTTTTTGGACAAGGTAAGTAAAACTAATAATATAATAGGATGCAGATAATTGGTAGAATTATTATTAAAAAATATAACGTGATTTATATGGTGTGAGTCAAATTCAGAATTATAACGATGACCATACGAAAAGGTCTTGACGAAGGTCATATTCAGATATATGACAAGGTTCATATGACGATGGTCGAATTCATAGTTAAAATGAGAACTATGTGAAAATGTATGACGATTTTCATATTTAGAGATATGACAGGGTTCATATGACGAGGATAAAATTCAGAGTTATGACAAAAGCTATATTTAGAAATATGATGAATGTTGTATTGAAGGTTGTATTCAAGTTATGACGAGGGTTATATCAAGATTTAAACCGAGCATGAGGAAAGTTTGTTATAGAGTTATAATTATATTTACGCGTTTTATCATATGAGAGGTCATTAAGTAAGCTTGTTAGACGATTATAACGAGATGATATGTGTAAGTTAATAAATGAGAACACATGTAATTAGGTGAATGGTAAAGTATTTTATGTAAACCTTATAAACAGAGACATAATATATTCAGTTGAAGACCGATCACAAATTTCAATAAAAAAATAATTAAACATATTTTCCTTTCTTTATCGATTGTTGTTAATTATTTGGCTAAGGCATTTGAGGAGAAATTACCTTAACAAATTTGGTGCTGTATGTGGAAAATTGTTTCTTTTCAGAGTTTTCTAGTATTATTGTTTAACAATGACGATGACGGGATCGAGAATTGAAATAACTTCTCCTAGAATTTGTTCGATTCAAGGCACTCTGGTGGTTGTTCCAATAATTTCATTAATTTTATGTATTGATGAAGAAAATTGGTACTTAGAAATCATATTTTTGCCATTACATCTGGTAGTTGTAACACAATTGGTTTAGAACAAAGAACTCATGAAGTGATAGTAACAGGTCGTAGTAAGTTGATCGGTGTGGCATCTAGTACTCGTGGTGGGGTTGATCATGTTCAGGATAGTTCGGGTGATGCGGCGGTTCATGCACAAGGTTTTGTTTCTCATATCTAGGGAGAAAATCTCATTACTCAAAGTGTACATGTGACTCATTCTAGTTTTCAACTTTTAGAAGCTCAGATCGAGGATTTGAAGCTGAAGCATATTAAAATCAATCATTTACAATTTGAAAATGATCAATGGACTAAAGCAAGATTGGGATATAGCATAAGCATTATAACTTTTGACGAAAAAGATCACATTAAAGGTAAAAGAAAGCATATAGTAAGGAAGATTTTGATATGAGTTGTACTTAAAGAGTTAAAACAAGAGCTAACACTTAGGCGTGATGAGAAAGAAGAATAAAGGAAGATGAATGAAAATGAAAATAGTAGGTAGAGATAAAAGAAGTTACATATCCTTGATTGTGAAGGTGAGTCGAATAGTGTTGATTCAAAGTAAAGTAAAGGAAAGAGAGTAGCGTTGTATAATGAATAAATGGCGAAAATGGTAGATTACATGCTCTAGGAATATCCTTTTGTCCATAAAATTCTTGAAAGGAAAGCTTCCAATAAAGTTTGATCCCTATTGCATATAAACTTATAATTTTTCAGGTGATCTTGAACATCATTTGGAGAAATTCAGGAATATGATGATATGATTTAGCACGGATTCCATTTTGTTATGCAGAACTTTTTTCGAGCCTTGCTTCAGCTGTCTCTTTTCGCTTACTAACTGATCTTCATTTCCGATTTCTGAGAACCGAGACTGGCTAACCTTTCTAAACTATTATCCACTAATTTAATGTTGCTTTTGTTAATTGGTTTTTTCACAGGATGCAGGTTATCCACATTTATTGCTCCAATGTCTAGTCTTTACTAGATTCACATTCAACTTTTTCTAATTGCTATCTTGCTACTATTTTTAGTTTATTTTTTACCTTGTTATGGTCATTTATTGCATTTCTTTACTCGCCGGATTTTCATCCTTCCCTTGAGGTATGTCATAGGTACTTTTATGAACATCTTTATTTTTTAATGCATTTATTCAACAAAAAAAATGTTAGATTGGTTTAATTCCTTTTTAAAGGGACAACTCAAATTTTTAAGGGATTTTGGCATGCGTTTAGAAATCATTTCGTTGATAATAGAGCATATAAGAAGGAATAATATATTATAATATTTTTTTATCAGAAGATGGGTGAATTATTGAAAAATTATGTTCAAAGGTTTGTGCGTGAAATAAATTTTAAGGAAACATGTAAGGAAGATGTAGTCGTGACTGCATGCAAAAGAGGTCTAATCTTGGAAGGGAAATTGTATGAGGATCTCGTCAGATTCCCTATTGATACTATTTTAATAAGGTTAGGTCAGTTTATCAAGATTGATGAATAAAAAAGTGGAGCTTATGGTTATTCAAAATTTCAGGATTCGAAACCTTTGATCTCTGTTAGAAAAAAAAAGTTGATGAAGTAAAGCGTGATGCTATCGTAAAAGTTCCTTTGAATATGTGATCTGAAGGTATACTCTTTTAACCAGTAATATTACTACTACTTTTATGGGATTAAGGAAAAAAATTCAAACCACCTCGCCAAATGTTAGTTTCATATAATGGGAGGCCTAAGAGGTATTTTTGTGCATATCATAACGATTATGGTTATTTGACTAATGATTGCTTCCAATTTAAAAATGAGGTGCAGAGGTTGATTGATAATAATGAATGTAAAATTGAGAAAAAAAATTATGAAAAAAATTACAAGTCATGTCAGGATGGATTGGAATGAAATATAGATGATAAAAGGAAACAATGGATGTATACTATCTCAGGTGGTAACACTTTGTGTAGAACGAGTTCAAGTTCTAGAAAAAGTAATAAGAATATTTTGATGTTCATTTGATTGATGAGTTTTCATACGATCATTTTAAGAAGTCGGTCGCTCATTTACTTTTTTACCAATGATGATTTGAGAGGGGTCATGAGGATGCACAAATCATTAGTTTGGATATTTCGGGGGTTATGGTTATGATTTATCTTATCACTACAATATTGACAATATGATTGGGGTGCCTCCGTACAAACCGACCAACATGTAGTTAGTTAGTTAAGAAGGTAAATCTTCAAATTTTAATGAGGAGATTGAGCTTCTAGTGACTGTTAAGTATGGTAATACAAAAAAAAATGTGAAAATTTTATTTATGATAAGTGATGTCCAAGTCTTTATAATGCGATTATAGGTTGACCATCGTTGCATGAAATAGAGGTTGTTACTTCACCTTTTTGTTAGTATCTCAAGTATCCGGTTGGAAATGTATTCAAATTATTAGGAGAAGTCAAATAAGGGTGATGGATTTTTATGCAGTCGCTATGGATTGTCCAAATCTAAACCCATATCAACTAGAGGGTCGTTAACCGAGCGTCAATGATGAGTTTAAAAATGAGTTGACAATTTTAAGAGATTATATACAGTGTGATGATTATTTGGATAATGTGGTTGAATAAAAATTATCGAATGGACGATTAGTTAATATTGAAGTCAATTAAGTCAGAGTCTTAAACGTAAACTTGTGGCTTTGTTGAGAGATAATTCAAATATTTTTCCTTGAAATGCTAAAGATGTTACTATGGTGAGTTCATCGGTTATTTGTCATGAGGTGGCAATCGGTAGAAGATTAATGACATTTTATCAAAATATATGATTTTTTTCTTAAGAAAAAAGAGAGGATATCTAAAAAAAGTATAAAAATTAACGACGCCCAGTCACATAAGATAATCAAAGTATCTGACATCAGTGGTTAATCCTGTTTTGATTAAGATAAAGAGTGAGAAATGGAGGATGTCTCTGAATTTTACTGATCTTAATAATTCATGTCATAAAGAAGTATTTTATCTGCCTCGAATTGATCAAGTGGTCGATGCAACTACTAGTCACGAATTCTTGTCATTTATGGATGCATAGTTGGGTTATAACCAGATTCATATGTATCCAAATGATGAATAACATATTATTTTATAAACAGATATGGGGTATTTATTATTGTAAAGTAATTGTATTTGGTTGAAAAAACATTTGATCGAATTATCAACGAGTGGTTAATCGAATTTATGAGAAACAATGGGGAAAGAATATGGAAGCATACATAGATGGCATAACCGTTAAAAGAAATATCGAGGATCGTCAAGTTGAAGTTCTATCTAAAGTTTTTGTGAACTTAAGAAATTTGAATCTTAAGCTGAATCATTTGAAGTTCTATTTTAGATTCAGGAGTGGAAAATTCCTTACGTATGATCTCAGCAAGAATTGAACTAAATTTGATCCCGAGCAACCTTAAAACATTATTAAATATAGAGCCTCAAAGAAGCATCAAAGAGATGCAGAAGTTGATGGGACGTTTAATAGTTTTATCGCGATTTATTTCCAAAGCATATGACAAAAGTCATCTATTTTTTGAAATCCTTAAAGAAGCTAAGAATATTTGTTAGAGTAAAGAATGTGATGAAGCATTTCGTGTTCTAAAGGAATATTTGACTTCACCAGAGATTATGTTAGTCCCAATACGAGGTGAATCTTTATACCTTTATCTTTTTGTGTCTAATCATGCATCAAGTTCTGTTTTTTATTATACAAGTCAATAAAATGAAAATATCGGTCTACAAATGATGCTAAAATATATATTTTGTATTTGGAAAAGTTGGCTTTAAGTTTGGTGGTAGCTGCAAGGAAAATTAGACTTTATTTTTAAATTCATACTATATTTTTGCAAACATCTTTTCTTCTGAGAAATTTTATACATAAGTCAGATGTCTCTGAAAGACTCACAAGATGGTCGGTAGAATTGGGAGAGTATGCGATTGTGTTTAAGACTTCTACTACAATAAAGGCACAAGCAATGAAATATTTCATAAGTGAGATTACTTGTGAGGAATGAATGATGAGGAATATGTGTAACCTGATATGGAAATGAATTTTGAAGCGGGAATCATCTTTAAAGCGCCATTTGGTGAAGACATTAAGCTTTACTTGTGGAAAAATTAATAATAATGGTGTTTTCAGAATCTTTTGTCATTTTTTTATTTGGAACTCCTAAATTGATTATTTCTTGGTTCTGAGTCTGTACTCGTTATTAAAATATGATAGGAGTATGTTTTTATTGTAACTAGTTTCATGGTATTGAGAATCTTTGGTTTAACGCCAACATTCATTATGATTTAGGATAAAGGCCAAAGTCCAGCTTGGATGAAATTTTCAAGAGTACAAAGATAATGGAAATCGAATCGATAGATGCATACAACAACATACATAATTTGTAAGGGTTTGTCATCAAGAGAGAACTTATTAAAAGTTTTGAGAACTTTGCCTAGATCTACAAAATACTTAAAATGTGAAGGAGTATGTTAGAAAAGTAACATAGTATAGTAGATGATAAAATTGAGTGGAGTGGATCATATCTTACGTGTTTGCATCCACCTTTTTGCTATTTGACCAAATCCATCAAAAAAATTCATAGATTCCCAAATCTTGGGGTAAAAAACACTGTTAGTCCTCCATGTTTACCACTTGTATCAACATAGTCCATTTCGTTCACTTCTGCATAAAACTCATCCCCTTCGTTTAAAAAATTTGCAAATATAGTCCCTCCGCACATATAAACCATTTAAAAACTCACACGTGACACTTAAATTCTAAGTTTTGTATCACTTTTGGTCCTCAAATCCCAAGTTTTGTATCACTTTTGGTCCCCCAGAATATGCGGAGGGACTAATCGTGCAAATTTTTAAAACAGAGGGGATGAGTTTTATGCAAAAGTGAACGAAATTGACTATGTTGATACAAGTGGTAAACATGAAGGACTAACAATATTTTTTAGCCCAAATCTTGTTTACAAAGATAATTTTTTTTCCAAGTATGGTCAGAAGAGGGTGGACTGGGAATTCGAGCTGAGTCTTTTAAAGTTAGAAAATCAAAAGGATTATCTCAAAGTTTTTTGATTTTGGCACTCGTAAAGAAAAAATGAAGAGTTACGAATATGTCTAAATTTTTTGAACTCAATAATATATTGAGTAGAACACGTCACCCGTTAGCTGTTAGTTGAGTATGGAATATGCGAACATGTTTGAAGTAATCAACTACGTAAAGATAAAATAGTATTCGAAGACCTCATAAAAATAGAACAACAAAAAATCATATACCATAATATTCAGTATGATGGGGTAAGTCACTAACTTTAGGATTGTGAGTTGCTATATAATTAGGTATTCCATATTCAAACCTAAAATATTGACGATCTTTATCAGGCATATATTTATATGGTTTAGTTTGCTTATTGAAAAGTTCTTGTAAATTGTTTTGGCCTTCTACCACACTTTTTGGAAGTTCATCAGGATCTGTTTCTATTTGGGGTTTTTACAGGGGTAATTTTTAGAGAAGATTCTTTCTATGTGAATTTTCTCTTATTACCAACTATTTTTCTCAGAAAAACAGACGGGGTATAAAAAAATTCGTGAGAAAATAAAGTTAGAGTAGTATTAGGTTTCGAGTGGTATGGGTATTAAATTTAGATAATTTTTTATTTCAATGGTTATGAGGATAAATATTGATTTAGTAAAACATTTAGAGTAAGAAATATATAAAGATAAAGAATAAATATATTATAGTAGCTACATGTTTAAGATAAAATCGAAGGCCTGAGTTCTGGAGTTCTAATGAAGGCAATACAAGAAAAGAAAAAACAATTGAGAGAAAAGAAGTTAGGAAAGAGTTGTAATTGGTAAAATGGATTTTTATACATTAAATGATGATTGATCAATTCTAAAAATATTTGGACCGTTAGATTATAATAAAATTTATGGTTAAATTAATAATAAGAAAATGAACGATACTTAGATTATGTCAGAATTTATGATTGATATTATGGAAAAATTTATGACACATGTCAATATAATTAGGCACGCGTCGAGTCGGTTAGCATATTGAAATTATTTGAATTATTATTATATTTGTGTGATTTTATTTATAGTTATTTAAGAATAATTTTATTTAAGAGAGAGTCTTGATAAGGCTATATTTCATAGGTGGAGTATATACCTTATTTAGACGAGGTAAGTAAAACTGATAAAATAATAATATGTAGATAATTAACATAGTTATATTCAAAGATATGGCGATATTTATATGACGAAGTTCAAATTCAAATTATGACGAGGATCATATCCATAGATATGATGGGGTTCATATGACGAGAATTAAGAGTTAAGAAGAGGGTCATATGAAGAAGCATGTCAATGTCATATTGACGGGGTTCATATGACGAAGGTCGAATTCAGAGTTAAGATGAGGGTCATATGAAGAAGCATGTCGATGGTCATATTTAGAGATATGACGGGATTTATATGACGAGGGATAAATTTAGAGTTATGACAAAAGATATCTTTAGAGATAGGACGAAGGTTGTATTCAGAGATATGTCGAATGTTGTATTCAGAGTTATGACAAGGGTTATATGAAGATTTCAACAAATCATGATATTTGACATTATAACAGAATAACACGAGTAAGTTAATGATCGGGAACACATGTAAGATATTTTAATTAAATCCTGTAAATATAGACCAAAATATTCATCTGAAGACGGATCATACTTTTTATAAGAAAAACAATATTAAACATATTTTTTCTTTCTCAATTTCAATTCATTATTTTGACTAAGGCATTTGAGGATAAATTCTCTTCATAATAGTCTATAAATCATTTTTTTTTAAATTTTATACATAAAGATAACTTATCAGAGTCGATATCAACAATAAATTATGATGAGTTAATAATTTTATTAGAATAAAATTTTATTTTTTGGTGTTTTATCTATTCGTAGATTTTGTTTGATATTTTAGTGTAATTGGATTCGCTAGTTGACTAATATAGTCATGAAGTGCACACTAGCTACATAATATTGTGATTAAAGAGGTCAAAAGGTAGTAATCCATTGGTCGAGGTGTAGGGCAATCCTGCCAAGATCCAGGTAGGGTCTAAGGGACGGTAAACCCGTGCGATATCCAAAAGGTGAAAAGTACCCGTTTGTATGAACAATTTTATCTGTTTTTAACATTTTGGTTTTTATTTTATATCGAATTGGATATTGATATTTTTGGTTCATAAAAGAATTACGCGACAAAACATGAATTCTCGTATTCTAAGAAAATATTTGATTTTGAATTGATTGAAAATTTAGAGAACCACCTAAAATATTTCAATCTAAAATTGTTTCATGTAAGACATTAATAGTTATCGAGAAAATCAAACATGTTTTACAACTAATTCGCTACAATAGGATCAAACGTATAAATTGATGTATACTAAAAAATAACAAATATTAATAAGAAAGAATATATTAGCAAAAAATAAAATTAGTGTAAATATTTTCAAATACGAGATTAATCACCTTTAAAAAGAACGATGAATATTATATTAATTGTTATGTTATAATATATCGTATAAAAATCATAAAGATAATTATAATAAAAAATGAATCAAAATTAGACAATTAATTTTTAAAGCTTTATTTGACATGAGTCCATGATTAAGCCTAGTCTTCGCAAGTCATATGAGAAAGGAGTATGTCATTGTCCGACTAATAAAATCTTTCATATTTTAATTAATGTCGATCGGGTGAGACACTCATAGTCTTATTAAGATGAATTTTATGGTTTAATAGTATACCTAATATGTCTCATTACAAATATTCATCAATCAAAATATTTTTTTAAAAAAGAGGATATTTTGTGAAAAAATCAGATGAATAACATTTTGTTTTGATGGTGCGATATATTTTAGTTGCAGTGTTAAAATATAAATGCTTCAAATGTAAATTTGACATGTCGATTCTGTTTGTTTTTAACCTTGAGGCGTGAGTGAATCCATGACTAGGTTGCGACCATTGTCGGTAATATGAGTGGTCATATCTAATATTATAGGTTAAGGACTGACCACTATGCGTTTGGCTTATGGTTTCGCCACCAAGTGTTCGATTTATGATTTTTCCATTATATGATAATTTAAACACTATGAGTTTAGCTTATGGTTCGACCACCATGTATGGATCAAATCTAGGATTTGACTATCTAATTCTGTTAACTTAGGGTTTGGATGTTCGTATTTGAAAGCTACAACTAATAATTTATTTTCTTAAGGTAACATGTTGTTGATATGTCACAAATAGTTTCTCTTTTTGATATAATCTAAGGATGTTGCATACGAGTTTTCTCTAGATTCAACGACTCAATTTTATTATGTCCCAAGACATTAGCATTCTCCATTTTTATTTAATTTTATTTTTTATCATTCATACTGACACTCATCGTTGGGTGGTGTCTCATAATCTCAATTAATCTAACCCATTGATTAGAAGGTAAACAAATAAACTAGAAAATTTTATTAACCTATAAATAAGGAGTCCTTTGTCATTTTCCATTAAAATATATTATTGATTCAGAGAAATTGTATTCCAACCTTTATCGACCTCTATATTACCATCCTTAAGATACCAAGCATATTTTCTGCTATCAACGAGAACTGTACAAATCTTGTTCGAGCAATTTGAATCATCAATCAAACACTATTAGGCGTTGCTAGACGTCTCTTCAAGCCAGCCAAACTATCTTTCTGCCATCAACTACGACAATCATACAATAATTTTCTTCCTCTCTATTTTTCCAAATATATTCTCAAGCCTCTAAAATCTATGATAATATCATTTTTCTTCGATATTATATATTGTTATGGGTCACAAAAACCACTATGGAACTTGAAAGAGTTCATTATAAAAACTTGGGGTGGACCACATAGCCAAAATGATTCAATCAACTCTCCCCTATTTATGAATAATAATATTTATCCAAAATACTTTAAAGCTGAGTAAGTGACTACTAATATCACACCAATGAATAAAGTTAACTAATTCCGACCCAAACAATAATTGTTGAGCGTCAAAACATCGAGCAAAATATTATGAAGCGTCATAATATCAAACAATTTCAAGCCATTACCCAACTTGTTGCAAATAATATATATATATATATATATAAACCATCATCGTTGCTTGTAGTCAAGACGATATTTAACTCGATGCATCCATTTTTATGGTTATGAACATATCCTCCACCAACATTTTCATGCCAAACCGATCAAAGACACCAAACAAACTTACGAAGGTTAAACGATCCACCTTTAACTCTAAAAAGGCAAAAAAAAGAAATTACTCTTTAGAGCCAATAGTTTTAATTGAGGAGGCCTTGGCACGATGATCAATACATGCGACAGAGAATTTAACACCAACTGGTTTGTCTAAGGGAATAAAATGATAAACATCTGTCGAATGTGTTAGTGTAAAAGAACATAATTTTTTGATAAATAAAATGTAAAACCCAAAGTAATAAATGAAAGAGAATTGAATAGAGCTTGTAAAGGAAAATCAAAAGGTTGATACATTCATTTAGTAACTATTGGTTTAAATATAAAATAATAAACCACCGACACACGTTAAATTAACTGCAGAAGCAAAATACACATATCTAAGCACGTTATCTAACAACCAATAAAAGATAAGAAAGTTGGGCAATATAATATAGTAGCTTCTAAACAATGTTAACACTCCTCTTTGTTTAGATGTTACAAATGTATTTCTGAAATCTTCAAACTTGCTAATTGCAGAGGTTTGGTGAAAATATTTACAATTTGATCTTTGGATTTACAGTAGCAGAGAGTCACATCACAACTGTTTTGAACTTCTCGAACAAAGGATAACTTGATTTTGAAATGCTTAGTATTTCCATAAAAGACTGTATTATTGGGGATCGCAATGACATCTTGATTATCAACTAGTATTTCATTTATTTGTTTTTCTCCATGTTTAGATCAACTAGAAGTTCCTTTAACCAAAAAGATTGATTAAAAGTAGTTGTTGCTGCTATAATTTTTGCCTCAACAGTAGATTGAATTATCGTTTCCTGCTTCATTGAGCTCCAAGAGAATATATATGATCCAAAGGGAAACGGTCACCAAATATACTTTTCATATAATTAATTGAGCCACCCTAATCACTGTCAGTGCAACAAATTAGCTTCATCTATTTATGTTTTAAAAACTTCACTCTATAATTCTAGGCTCCCTTTGTGTATCTGACAACTCTTTTTGAAGATCTCATGTGAGTTTCATTGGGACAAAACATGAATATGGAAAAATACATAAAATATTTAGGATTTCAGGTATGATTGATGTCAGATACATTGACAACCTACCAAACTCCTGAAGTCAGCTTCAATAACCTTAGCAGAACCATCATTTTTTACCAACTTATCATTTTGATTCATAAGAGTATTCATTTCTTTGCAGTCTTCCATTTGAAGGATTAAATTTTGGACTTAGGATTACATTTATATTTGAGAGAGTTTAGTGACAAGTGAATCAATATTCATCAATAAATGAATGACAATTAAGGGAAAACTAAGACATGTATTTTGCGATTATATGTCTGTATGTTGTAATTTTTATATTATTTAGATGTTTGTACATGCCATATGGTGGCAGAATAAGGCTTAAGAAATGTTATTTTTCAAATATAATCAAATAAATAGCATTTTCCGCAACTGGTGGTTGGCTATATGTTTTTCAGTTCCATAGTTGTTTCATAAATCTTAGTTAACTTTTTGTTTCGCATACTGTGGCTAATTTTATCAGATTGTTTTGTAAATCCATCATGAGAGTTTTGGAAATTAAAATTCCACCATGTTTTACAAGTCAAGGTTAACTACATGTTTCGCAAGTTAAGGTTAACTACATGTTTCGCAATTCAATTCAAAGTGAACTACATATTTTACAAATTATGACATCTAAATATAAAATATAACGATATCCACATAAGATGTAATATCCATAACAAAAAAAATAGCAAACACCAAATACAAAAATAAAAATTATTATACAAACTAGTACCAATGCTTCTTTAAAATGTCATAATAATAAAGAAACGTGACATAGAGTTTTTTATAATTTCCATGCAAGTCTTAACGGCTCATAGCACTTATTTGGTACACATCTCTCAACTATCGTGTGATGAATTTGCATAATCATCATATATATACGACTCAATACTTAAGAGGGCATAGTTTACAAATTCCAACCAACCCATTTTGCGTATATAATCTAGCATAATATAGAATACATATGACTGCCCTTCAAAGACTAAAGACCTCGCAAACTAAACAAGTGTCACAATTGGAAAATTTTATCACTTCACACGTACATAGTTGTCATCGGATTTCATTTGGGTTTTGGAAAATTATCACTCAAAAAAAGTGTCGTAAGGCCTTTTATGCATCCAAACTAATAAAAAACTCTTTACAAATAATATTGTTATACATGATACAAATTGATTATATTCTTATATACGAAGCTATTTCTTGATAATAAAAATTGTCAAGGATGGTTAAATATGGTTGTAACACAACCCGAGGAATCATTAAACCCACTTAATATAATTATACTAATTTGAATTTTGTTTCTTTACCTTTTGTAAGTTAAACTCATATAGTTTGGCAAATTAGATAGTAAGTCTATATTTTACAAGTGAATTTCATGAAAATTCCTAACACGATTGTCGAATTTTATTTTGTAAAAATGAAAAAAAAATAAGTAAACCAACTTACATTAGACTCGTCCACGTTGCTCAAGATAATCCTCTATTTGGTTTTTGAATTAGAGTATAAATTGATGAGTGTTACACCTCATCTTGCTATAAATGGCATATTATATATTTAAACGACATGTATAACAAGATGTGAAATGAGAAATCGATAAATTATCCATGTATCTAATATAGCTAGAGAACCACACACGATCTTCGTTAATTATTCTGAAGCTTCCCGTAAATGATAATAAAATATGCGCAACTATGCACATACTGCATGCATAAGATCTCACACCATCAATGTATTTCAAGAGGAGCGCATACTTAGACTTCACGTACATATTTCTTTTGTCATTTAATATATTGTATTCGAACAAGTAAAATAAATACGAACACTTTGCATGAACCATGTCGTCGTCGATGAAGTCAGGCTTCTATCGTGGTGTTTAGGGCTGCTAAACATCATGCATAGATAATTCAAACTGATTTCAACACCTTTACATTTTGAAATCTCCTAAAATAAATCTTTGTATGCTAAACGTAACAGGTTGCTAACCCTAGTGTGAGTTCCACTTTGGGATATTTTTTATAATATTCACAATATCACAAGTGATCCTCAACCTAACAATAAAGTGCATATCATCTAACATAATGGTTATTTCACCGAATTAGAAATGAAATGTATTGGTCTATAAATTCCATGTCACCATTTTATAAACAACTCATATATATAATTTTTACACTAAAATTTTCTCAATAGTTGACAAGCCTAAAAAAGGCATTAATCCAAACAGACTCGTACTCGATTATGATGTACGAGACTTCGCGATCTCAAGCTAACATAATGAGCGTATAATCATATGCTTCTCTTCTACAACATTAAAAAAATAAAAAATACTTATGTTAAAATACATTTCACAAGTTTAATATATCATGTTTTGCAAGTACAAGTCTTTATATGTTTTGCAGTTTTAACATATGTTAGTATACTTAGTTTTGTAACATGATATTTTGCAACATATATGTCATGTTTTAAATATATAAAGGGTTATACGATGATATGTTTCACAAGTACAATATATTATGTCACAAATGTAAGATTTAGCTTTAGTATTACTTCACTTTTCCATATTTGATAGGTCATATGTATTTTAAAACTCATAAATAATCAAGATGCCATATCAAGAATTATCCAGTCCATGAGATAAAGCCCCTGTATATTGGAGTGTCACAAGAGATGATCACACGTTTGGATCAGGGAAGCTAGTGCAATCTATCGGTTCAAGATATGGAAAAATACCAACTTATCTCGGATCAAATTCCTTTGATTAACTCATCTAGTACACGATCCATTGACCTCAATCCATAATTTGAAAATAAAATACAACAAACTAAGCTCTAAAATATACAAACATGTTAAGGTTAACAAAAGAATATATTTTCTATCATTTCACAAGCTATCTACCACAAGTTTCAACATATTAATTATATAAAATTTTACAAAAAAATCAAACTAGATTTCATAAATGTTATCATAAAACTTTAGTATTAGTAGTTTAGGTAGAAAAATAATAAGAATATGCATTTAAAGTTGATAGTTCACTAAAATCTTCCTACCACAACACTAAAACAATATATGGATCAAGAAAAACTAATATATCGATGGCTAGTACGGCCAAAACAAATTTGACGCGAATTTAAAAATATAGTGAATAATATTCACCAAATACATTGTGAAATACGTATGAAATTTATCAAAGTATTCCCTCACAAGTTTAAGTTTCACAAACTATAGTTTGTCATGTTTCGTAACACGTATATTTCACATTTTGCAAATAATTTATATAAGGATTTGCATAATATATATTACATGTTTCACAAATTAGTTATATAGTATTATATATATATATATATTAAACTATATTTCAGAATTCGCCAAATTTTTTATGACATAGTGATTTGAACGACTAAAAGTAATTCGTCAAAACTTTTATGACATAGTGAACTTTATTCGTTAAATATGTGGTATTATACGACATGGTAACATTTTTATTGGCATGCAAAAGTTTAGGTTTCACATATTGTAGTTTGTCACATTTTGCAACATATCAATTACACATTTTACAAAGTAGTTATATAAAGTTTCGTATAAAGATTAAACTAAGGTTTGCAAATACTGTCATACATTATAATATTACTAGGTTATGTTAAAAATGATAAGAACAAGAACCTAAAGTACTAATTCACTTAAACATCCATACCACAACATAAAAACAACAAATGAGATCTGGTAGTTCAATGGTTAAAATGATTAAAATAATGTTATGGTTTTGGCAAGATAGAGAATTTCATTCGCCAACTATGTTAGGAAATAAGCCTAAAATACACCAGACTACTTTGATTAAATACTACATAATATTCAACATGAAGGGGACTAAATTTTGATCAAATTTTCCATAGTCTGGAGATATATGTTAAATAACGTGTATGACTTCTCTAGGATCACGCAAATTCTTAGGGTTACGAATCATAGTATACATTTATTACGAAATGTTGTATGCAATTATCCATGAACAAGACTAAATTTTAATAAAAGTTTCCATAATCTGAAGATATATGTTAAATACGTGCATGACTTTGCTAGGATCAGGCAAATTCTTACGAAACATAATATATATTTATTACGAAATGGTGTATCTTTTAAAAACACGTGTTACCTAATCTAGATGTAACAATTTAAATACGTCGCCAAGTTTAACAACTTAAATGCACTATATTTCATGAACGATTTTATACCATGTAAAACCTTGACAAAACTTTATTAATGATATATATGTTTTGCAATTGTATTTTCTTTTATTTTATTATTATGGAGAAGATCAATATGAAGATATGCATTTTCTTGGTTCGCTTACAACCAGATTTGATGGCCAAAATTGGCTCATATACTCGTATAAATCTCGTTACCGATACCAAACAACGATAATCTATATTACAAACTAGTTGAATACAAACCTAAATTTTGGATTTTTTTTCAAGTCTAAAAGAGAAAAAAGTGAAGATATTCAAAATAAATTACCTTGAAATTTATAGCGGGAGATAGATTTGTTGAAGAAAACAAGTTTTCAATGTTGATTCAAATTTATTTTTAAAGAATTGTTGAAACGAGTGTATTTTTTTAATATTATAATTATGTTTGGTAATTTAATTTATGTCAGAATATATTCTATCTAAAACAATAAGCATGTTTAGCAATTTTGGTCCATTTTCTTTAATACAAATGTCTTATAAAAAAACATTTCCATTTTATAAAATCGATTAAAAATACTATTGCTCTTCCATATTTCACATTTATGGCATTTTAGTCTCTATATTAATTTTTGCAACATTTGGTCATCATATATAAATGATCAAAACGTGTAATTTTAAAAAACTGAAAATCAAAATATTACAAAAATGAACATAAAATATATTAAAAAATAAACATGAAAAACCAAAACGCAACACACGTAAAACATGAGACTACTACTGGCTAAGAGCCATAGTTAGTCTGCAGAATTGGTCATTTGTCACAAAACAACCACTGAATTTACATTTGTATCAAAATGACAATTTTTATTGGTTTTTTTACATCCACAACCAAAATAAGTGTTATGATACAAATATAAAACAAGGGCCATGCTAGAAATAAGACACATTTTGATAGATCTCTCACCCTACCCCTTTCTTTTTTCAAACTCAAACTTGAAATTCCAAAATTATCCTTCTTACTTTAAGTAATTACACTCATGCCATTTACCCTAAAAAACAACCAAAAATCTGAAATTCATCAATACTACCCTAAACCCATAAAATTACCATCAATATTTACTACCATAAACACTAAAAGTTACAATCTTCTACCCAAACCCATAAAATCCACCACAACAACCCAAAAAATTGGATTATCCATGGATAATGATGAAATTGACGTCTCTTTGGAAGACTTGATAGACGATGAGGACGATTACCGCATGAAGGTAAGCAACAAAACTATATTTGACTATTTTTACCTGGTTGCACGAATATCGTGCGATGAACGGCGCCCTCTTCGCACAATCGTGCGACGACCATATGATATGTGTCGCATGTCTTCATGCGACACCATTTTAAACTTGTCGCATAAAACAACTTAAAGGAACATGCACATGCGACGAACTTGTAGTATTATTCGCTTACGATGCTTAAAGATTAAAATCTTATATTTTGTAGGAGGAACCTGTCCAGCCTCCATATATGGATGTTGATTACACTAGAATATTCAAAACAGATAGGTTATTTACGAAAGATGAATTTGATGCTTTTGTGGATATTGAATCGAAGAAGATTAAGTTCATCACGATTACAAAGCTCTACGATAGCGAAAAATGAGGAAAAACTCCTAGATTAGATTAAGTTTGCGAGCGGTACGGTGTATTCGTATAAAAAGCGAAGCCGAAAACGTTAAGAAAGCGGACGATTTCCACGAAGAAATGTAATTATGCGTTTACGTTAAAAGGTCATCTGATCGACGTACTAGCCATAAAATGACGTGTGGATGTGATAAACGGTACATATAATCACGATCCCTATATTCCCTTAGACGGTCATTCTCGCGCTTGTAAGCTAAAACGTGATGATAACGAACTAGTTTGCAGTTTGTCTCACCTCGGTTCACGTCCTAGGAAGATATATAGCAGTTTGAAGTACCAACATCGGGATGTTGAGCACGAGGGACAAACACAAATGCAATATTTGTTGACGAAATTGAAGGAGAATGGATACTCCACGTTGGAGTGTTTGAAAGACGATTCAAAGCTGATCACTGATTTTTTTACACATCTTACGAGCATAGACTTATTACGTACATTCCCTAATGTGTTATTCATGGATTGTACGTACAAGACGAGTAGGTATACGTTGCCTTTATTAAAGATTGTTGGGTTAACGTCTACTTCGATTACATTTACCATTGCGTATATGTTTATGAGCGGAGAGAAGATAACAAATTATATATGGGCTTTGGAAACTCTTCGTGGTTTGATGATGGATAACATGTGCGGATTTCCGAACGTTATTGTTACCGATCGAGAGTTAACTCTTATGCGAGCCATCGAGGATATATTTCCGGGCACATACCACTTGTTATGCACGTGGCATATTAGTAAGAACATTATTGGGATGGTCCGAAAGATATTGTATGATAATGTGGTTCATCAACAATTTGTTGAGTTGTATGGTTACGTTGTCGGAGCGAACACGGTTGAGAACTACGAAAAGAATCTAGCTACATTGAAGGAGATGTTCGCCTCTCAACCCAAGTGTTTTGTGTATGTTATGAATGCATGAATAACGAAATATGGTGACAAGTTTCTTCAATATCGAACGAACAAGATACAACATTATGGCCAAACAATTTCAAATAGGTATGTCATTTTATCCAATTTTTGGTTTTGCTATTATATCTCTTTTAAAATAAGGTCATAATTTTGTACTTGTATTATGTAGGGCGGAGGGTGCTCACTCGTCCCTAAAAGATACCTTGGGACGAATAAATGCAATTTTGAAGTTTTTTGGGGAAAAGTTCACAAGTTACTAACGAAGTAGCATGCGGGGATCTTCGAATCGTTTGAGCGAAGTAAGTTTCGTACAATTGCCGGTTTTAATGTTGTTTTGACCCAGAATCTTAAAGGTCATGTGTCATACGCGGGCCTAAAAATATTGATGCTTGCTATTGTACGTGCTAGAAATATAGGAGTAGATCGGGTAGCATGCGGAGGATGTTTCCTTAGGAAAACACATGGGTTACCTTGTGCATGTGAAATTGTGTTTATAGCTAGAGATGGTAGTGCATCCCTTTAAAAGATGTGGATATCTTTTGGAGAAGATTATATATTGTTCATAGAGATCCCACTTCTCGTGAGGACAAATGGAAAAATGACTTTCCATAATAAACTACTCCATTCGTAATTTTCGTCATGACCAACAAAACCAAATTATTAATCGGGTAATGCAAATCTTGAGGCCCGAGACTAGTCATATTCAAGATCCTAAAGAAGCGGTTAGAGCTAAGGATAGGCCAAAGGAAAGCGTTGATAAATCGACTAAATGGAACCCTAGTTCATGGAAATATCCAATTGAACAAACCGCTAGTGCTAATACGCCGGCTAACTCGACCTGTTGACACGTTAGGGAGCACGACCGCATCGAAAGTGGTTCCCGTCGTACCACTTAAACCTCCACTTGAAATAAAATAAAATTGGTAGGCCAAAGAAAATTGTTAAGGATGTGAAGTTAACATTATATCCGGATTGCATCTCGGCAATTCTACACACTTTTATTATTAAGTTAGTTGACGTTCTTCCAGACAGACAATGCAGATATCATCCCATAGCTCATTCACCCAGTTGAGGACCTCCAGCTGAAGCAGAGCTACTAACGATATACCATAGGTTATACTTCACCCAAACCCGGTACATTGCGTTGCTGCTCTCTCCCCCACTATGGTATTCCGCTCCAACTGTGGTGTAACAATAGTACTCACAATCCCGCCAGAGATGACCATCCCAAACTTATCTATGAACCGTCTTTTTACTTGTTTTTTTAGACGCAGGAGGACATATTTGTTTCAGAATGAGCTGTACATGGCCCATCTGACGAGTGACACAGTCAGGGTAGTACGGAATAACGATGTCAAACGCCTTTAGCGTCAACTCAACCTAACTAACATCATGGAACGGATGCTCGTCCCGTAAATATGTATAGGGACGGAAAACGACCTGGTAAATAAATAAGTTAATAAGTTAGACAACTATAGTACTTAAAAAACATAACGTTAGAATATAAAAATACTACTCACATATGACTCTGCGCACGTCGATAGTGCATGCCTCAACTCCTTGCGCATATCTTGTCAAACATCGATCTTCTGTGGCACATGTTGGCACAGATGGGGCATAGATGGATGATAATCGCTAAATAGTGGAGATCAAAACTGAATAAAGTAAGCAAATATCCACGCCTCGAGCAGTATTATAAACCCACAAGTACCCCCGTACCATGCAAAGATCCCTGGCTAAATGAGATATACAGTTGTGCCAATACTAACTGACCCTAGTTGAACCGATTCATAACCTGGTATTGGTTCACAAGCTGGAGGTAATCTAAATGAATACTATTGTCAGTTTTGTTGGCGCAAATGGTAGTACCTAACTGGAATAGTATGTATGCACGGGTGGCATGATCTACTCTCTCATATGTGATCTTACTATCACTAAATCTGTCATGCGTGAATGTGTTGCGCAACTAACTAAGATTCATGCTACTAGCATTCCTAAGATTCTTATTCAACTCTATTAGTCGCACACCTAGCATGCTAACATATGTCTGGCTCCGCTCAATCTCGTTATCAAACGATAAAACATCAAAAGTCATACCTGTGACCGGTAGTCCAGTGATGACGTGGACGTCATCCAAAGTCACAGTCATCTCTCCGAATGAGAAATGAAATGAAGAAGTCTCCTCATGCCATCGCTCGAGGAATGCCTCAACCAAATGGAGGTTTGTATGCCAACGGGAGAGTGCGTCGACGAAAGGGCCAAAAATAGTCTCCATCACCTTCGCTCGTACCCGTGCTTTGCTTTTTGAAGTCCCATTTGCGGAGACTATCGTACATAGCGAAACATCACAAAGAGATCCTATATAGCAATATGTATCAAACACGTAAGTGACCAATAACATAATAAATCAATTCTACAATAAAGTTAGAGAATTAAAACTTACATCTCCGTGATAAACACTAAACACCTCGTGTAGAGCGTAATTGGGATAAAGAGCCAGGACATGTTGCATCACCGACAAGAACTCGGGATCCTCGGTCTCGGGTGCGCAATGTCGGGTGTGTCATCTTCGTAACGTGCCTCAAGTGCCTCCGAAACGTAAGATAAGTCAGGTGCGTGCGAAGACGAACCTGCACCACTGTTATCGGCAACACCCAAACCAATCTCATCATCAGTTGGAGCACGATGACAAAGGCGTCGTTTCGTCCGGCTACCAGCTGATTGTCCCTCGATGGGAGCAACCTCCACATGCTCAGTAAAAACATTAGCTTCCTCTACCTCACGCGCCTCGCGCGCCCGAGCTTTATCCTTTTTAAACAGATTTTTTATAGTAATTTTGATACGACCCATCGTGTAAAAACATAAAGTAAGAAATATTAGTGAAAATGCACTGAAAATTGAAAGAGTTACTATCTCATGCGAATATAATACTGAAACTGTCGCATGCGACAGAGTGTGTCGCATGTTCGCATGCGACCAGGTAGGTTCATCAGTCGCAAGCGACCATATCCCTTCCTGGTCGCACGATCGTGCGACGAGGTGCGTTCTGGTAGCACTAACGTGCGAACAGGTGCGTTCGAGATCCAAATTCCTAAATCTATCCAAACACCACCATTTCCAACAAAATCACACACAAAAACACAAATCCTAATATGACTAACAACAATACAACACTAATCTAACAAAACTAACACCTAAAATCATGCAAAAATCCAACTTTTTAAATCAAAACCGAAATACCCTATTTTCTAAACTAAAAAAGAAAACTATAGTGGGAGGCTTGTATTTCTTACCTCGATGTTGTTATGACTTCAGATTCTTCAAATAATAAAGTTTGATTTTCGGTGAAATTTGGATTGACAGATTTTTAGAGAGAGAGGAAAAAAGGAAAAAATGGTGAGAGATTTATAAAGTGCTTTTATATCTAGATTTTTTTTGGAATGACAAATTGATCCAATATGAAATGAAATATACATGAGATGGATGTAGAATCGCTTTCAAAGATTTAATCGAGTTAGTTGAGACATGCCTGTGACCAAAAGACATGAGTTCAAATCCTTCTACTAGAATCCAGCGGTATAAAATCTATAAAAATGTATATTATTTCCAGCGGTATAAAATCTATAAAAATGTATATTATTTCCAGCTGGGCTCATAAAACAAATGAAATTTTTTGAAACAAATGATAGACAATAGCCCTAATTTTTAGCCGACCATATGTATCAAACTACAAAACTATAGTTAAGTCCAGAATCAACATAATTGGGCTAAAGGAAAAAAACTTAATGGCCCATGAGAAAATCCACACGAGCCCAATAAAATATGGGGAAGAGAGACCTCTGCAGTGGATTTGTTAAAGATAGGGAACCAACCAATCATCTTTCAAATATCTTCCACGTGTCAACCTCCCAAAACTCCAACTTTTTCAAAACACAGCCAAAAAAAATCAAGTAGTTAGGTGTGTCTGTGCTATCGAGAGAGTGAGAGAGATACCTTGAATAATCCATCTATGGCGTCACTAGCATCATCGTCCTCAATGGCGTCAACGGCTACGATGATTCCACGTGTTATTACCACACGTTGCTCTGCTGTTCCGTCTTTGCCTCCTCGATTCCCGTCTCGCTCCTTTGCCTCTTTTTCTATCAAGCAAGTCTCAGGTAACTCAAAACACATTCTGCGTTCTTCGTTTTGTTGTTTTGTAATCTCGTGAGTGATTTTGAACTTTTTTCTAAATGTTAGGTGTTTCTTTGTATAGACTATTGCGTGTTCTTAAGAAATTGTTCATGGTGTATGAGTCCAATTCGTGCCTTTAGTAGTTTGGATCGATAAAAAACCGATTTGTTTATGAATGAGTGCAAAGACAAAACCCTATTTTTTGTTAAATTAGGTTTAATTTCTAGAGTTCTACTAAGAAGCACTGCATAGGGGACTCATCAGTGAGTGAAGTGAATTGGAGCTCATGAGTTGTTGCCATAAACGGAAGTAGTAAATTTTCTGTAGCCAATGATTCTTGACATGAGCTCTCTTGGTGCCGAAACTGCGAGTCAGAAGTTAAAAAGGATTTCTGATTCATCTATATGTGCAACCAAATTGAACTTGAGTAGCATTATAGCAGCTTCAATTGAAAGTTATGATATTTCAAAAACTAGCAGTATTTCGTGTTGAACTGTATCTATAGTAATCTGCTTGAAATTCTTACAACTTTGTACTTATATCTAGAAAAAGAATCTGGGAGATTTCCTCTACTCCACACCAATGCTTCATCGGAAGAAACATCTGTGGATACAAGCGAACTTTTGAGCGACTTAAAAGAAAAGGTGTCAAACTTGAACGAATATTTACTTTCATAGTTGCGGTTTCGATATTTCACTTTCTATATATGGATCTGTAGATTAATATCTGTTAATAATACTAGTGGGATGCGGTTGATAACAAGTCCACTGTACTTTTATACGGTGGAGGAGCTATAGTTGCTGTCTGGCTGTCATCCATTGTTGTTGGTGCCATCAACACTGTTCCGGTGGTACGTGAAATATGTGTAATTAGATTTAATTTTGTTCTGAGTTGATTTTGAATTCTTTTTCTTTTTCTTTACATTGGTTACCAGCTACCCAAGCTGATGGAGTTGGTCGGGCTTGGATACACAGGGTGGTTTGTCTACAGATACCTCCTCTTCAAGGTAATATTAGGAAATCATAGGTTGTGTTTGCTTCTAGAAAATTTTCAATGTTATTTGTTTTGATTTTTACTATGAAGTGAAAACTATGACAGGTTGATGGGAGATTTTTGTTTTAAAATACCAATTTCAATGAGATGTAAACAATTTTCATTCTCCATGAACCAACCGGGTCTAAAAATGAAATGTAAACGAAAACGGAGCACATTTTCAAGATCCTTAATTACTACGCACTTCTTGTTTCGCTCTTTTAGCAAAGATATTTACTTGTCACAAGAGTATGTCTGCAATGTACTCATTGATTGCATAATGGAAATTGTAGCATTTCTTATAGCAATGTTATATTTTTTTGCTGGCTAATGTAAAGATTTGTTCGTTTCTCTCAGTCAAGCAGGAAAGAATTAGCCGAGGATATTGAATCACTAAAGCAGAAGATTGCAGGAACTGAATAGATAGATTCATATCACTGGGGATAGGCTTCTTGTTCATTTTTTCCCTCCATTTCTTGATTTGCTGTTTCAGTGCACTGTATCTTTCTCTGTAATGCTGGACCGGCTCTGTACCACCTTTTGTATTTCCTGAATCCTGACACAGGAATAATATATAGCAGTTTCATAAGAATGGGTTCAAAGAATTTGTGTTCCTAAATATTTAGTTGTTTATAATGCAAGTAATTGTATAACTAAAACTGCTTAGCCCAACTATAACGCAGTAATAAGTTTTTAAATGGTTAACAAAAAATAAAGTTAAGAAGTAAATTTAAAAGGTGCATGTAAATACACATAAAAATGTCAGAAAGATTATAAAATTAAACACTAAAAGCTAATCATTCTTTAGCCAACTTTGATGTTATAAGCTTAAAAAGCCAGCTTTGATTTCGACTTGTAAACTTAGGAAAACCTTTCCTTCTTCTAAGCCAAACAAGTAGAATCATTTTATTTATAGGTCTAAAACAAGACCAGTATACATCAAAAGGCGATTTGTATTTACAAATGAGACACAATAAAGAAAATTTTACAACTAACAAGAACAATATTCTCTACCTCATTTTACAAGCAACTTCTGAACAATGAAGAGCAGATCACATTACAACAGCAAAAAAATCATTATCACAAGGAAAAGGAAGATGTTGGTTAGGGTTCTAAGACCAGATATCTTTACGGATGGTGAGCTCTGCCTTAAGATGGAGGGTATCATTGATGAAGTAGGGACTTTCGTCACAAATGAATTGATCCCATACAATTCCAAACAAACTTCTGTAGCCAACAGCCTTACCACCTGTAAACACATAGCTACCATTATATTTGCTACTAAATTCCATTGACGGCTTTGACCGCACTGAGAATTCATACTCGACTGGAAACCTGACTTCCCCTCGCTCCTGCATTCCCAAAAACAAACCGAAACAATGGAAGTTGTTCTCCTGCTCCATGTTGCAATGTGCCGAGAGGAAAAACCCTTGTCCATCCAAGTGAAATGCCTGAGAATACAATCTTCCAGAAGGGAACAAGCTGGCTAGGTCCTTCCGCTTCAAGTCAAGGTACACAAGGCATTGAGGTCGTGGAAAGTCAAGTTCAACCACCTTCACAGGTTTATACTTGTATGCCCGTTCCACAAACCGGCGGTTCGAGGGTTCTGGCTCCTCCGCGACTAATCTACGCTGTTTGTGCGGGGCTTCAGATTTGAAAAACAAGGCCTCCATCACAAGCTTTCTTGAAATTTCTTGGTTGAAGTCGTTACAGGTCAAAGCCTTCCTTAACTTCCGGCAAGTCATGTGAGGGAAGCGGATACAATGTGAAAGGCATGACCCCATGACTTCTTGCCTTTCTTCTAGTTTCGGGTAATGGATTCCCGCCCACTTGATCAAAATATCATACACCGAATCTTCTGATGCAATATAAAGTTCATCACTAGAAAATACTGCCTCAATTCCACTTAGAGGCAACGCCATTATCTCTGGCACAAACCTGCCCAAACACACAAAAGGATAGCTTTGAGTCCTCTAAAACACAGAAAAATAATACTATTCAGTGGGTAATTATTTAAGATAACCACCATTCAATTTTAAATCCAAAGATAAAACACGGACTAAGGTAAACATTGCAGGGACTCATTTGGACGATGCCCAAAGTAGTTGCTACTCCATAGTTTATAACTTTTGTACGGAAACATCAACCTAGATAGGCAACTACCATCAAATAATGTCTGCACGGAATATTTTACTTGCTTCTAAAAAATACAAAGAAGAGGCAATTGGTAAATCAGAACTTACTTGCCAACATCCTGATAGCGAGAAGAAAGGAACCGTTTTGCTGCATCCGTTAAAGGTTGAACTGAATCAGTCATTAAGACACTCAAGGGAAGCTCAAGATAAAGTAGTGCAGATTCAGCTGTCATTGGCATATTTTGCAGTAGTCGACTGCAGTATCTCATGCATGATGCAACCTCATATTTATCAGCAGCCATTAGCACATCAAGCACCGCAGAAGGTGATGTTACTGATAGAGTATTACTATACATAAAGTTTAGAAGCTCCATCAAAGCAGGCTCCTCTGTAAAAAGGAAAAAGAAAAAAAAAGAGTGAGAAATTTGTCACAAAGCTCCAATCCAGACAATATGAGGCATACAAATGGTTTGGACGCTAAATAATAATACACTCGCTTCAAACTTAGAGCATTAAAATCCCAAGAAAATCGTAACGATGTCAACAAAAGTTAGACAGTACTAAAATGCTCAACACGCTGGCAAATAAAATATAGCATTGAATTAATCTACAACAGTTTGTAAAGTTTGTCTATACCAAAGGCATTGATTCTCAGGGTGACATGACGTTGCTCAGACTCCTTCATCCCGTTCGAGAAGAGCTATCAAAACAAACAAATAATAGCAATGTGTGAAGATGAGAAAACAGAAAAGGGAATTTTTTTTTTGAAAGATCTTAAGCAAGCAATTGTTTATAGGCTTAGAGTGTAGGTTTAATACTTTGTAGAAGAATGGACTTTTTGCTGCCAAAATAGGTGAGCTGATGTGTAATGTTTTTACTGTCAAGAGTGTAGCAGTATCCATACCCCAGTTTGACTCATGGTTTCCATCTTTATCACCTACGTGTACAGTCACTAGGCTCATATATCATAACACCATGATAAACATAACAGACTCTAGAATGCTAAAGTTATCTTTATTATTATTATTAAAATACTAAGACATGGCTTCTACTTTCTGTTGTTCAATGAAGACATGACTATTTAGTAAAAAAGACTTAACAGAGCGAGATACCTGACAGTGATTCTTCGACCATAGCTTCCTTATCTTGATCCTCACCACCCATGCAATAATCAATATCAGGTTGATTTTCATTTAAAATTTGCTCCGCAGGGTATAGCGTGAGATCCACAACTGAAATCGAATTATCATAGTATCATATCAGTTTGGCAGTGAAGCAGACCAAGCAACAGAAATATATTAGCCTAGAAAGCCTGGCTGCTCTAAAAGGCACCAGTAGTCTGCAGGTATGAGATTGAGAAGGGTTGTACCATCGCTAACTTTTAAGAACAAAGACTCTATTTAGAAACTCTGAAGGACCATTAAGGCAATGAGCAAGACTCAAAATATAAAAACCTGACCAGTCTAGTTAGCTTGATTCATAATCTCTTCCTCTCTTTCCAATCCTCTTAACTATCCATCCTATGAAGTATGAAGTACTGTACCTTTTAACCAGTAAACCAGCATCCAATACATTATTAAAATCTCCTAACCACCATGCCCCAATATTATCAAATTTGGAGCCCAAAATCACCTACTGTGTTTCGTTTACAGAGTGAAAATTGGAGTTTCATATTGAAGATAGAAGCAAGAGCTATAAGAAAAGGTCATGTATGATCTTCTATGTAGATTCTTGGTAAACAACTCCTAAAAATTCGAGCCAAATCAAATAAAATGGAGCGAGAACTAAACTTCATCTATACTACACAGACCAAAAAACCATTAAAACTCCAATTTCCAGAAAGAAGAAACCTTTTCAACTATGACAACTAGAAATTCATTGGAGACACTAAAATTCCAAATATACTAAAACCATATATCAAATACAATCCCTAACAATACCTAACCAAAGAACTAATCCAACCCAATTCTCCTTCTCTCGACTTCTGCAGAAAACAAACGTGTGCACGAAGAAATCAAAGCAAATTCTCAATTACTATTCATAACTTCCTAAAGGTAACGGAAATTGATGGACAAAAGAAAAAAAAAAGGAAACAAGAACCAAACCATCATCTTGCTTATCACCGTCTCTCCTCCTCTTTCTGTTCGCAGCCCAATCGGTGATGGTGATAGTGGTACAGTTCTGTCCATCGGACCTGCTGGACTCCGGGTGGCCCATAATCTCAATCTGAAGAAGGCGGTCGGAGAAATTAATATCGTTGAAAGCGAATCCGAAATCTGCATCGACAGTGGAAACGGTACGTTGGTCCGATTCCGAAATTGGTTTGGGGTTGAAAAGATCTTTGTTCGCGCCTTTCATTGAACCTCCTAAAACCACTGTGTATCTAAATTCTATTGATCAGAATGACGAAAAGTAAAACCCTAAGATAGAAGAGTGAAGAGAACACCTCTCCTCTATGATATAATAAGAGGGAGTGCGGTGACAGCAGTAAACAAAACAACACTGCCTGATCCGATGACGATGATATAAACGTTTAAGTTGTGTGTACAACAGAGTTTCCCATTTTTGACTCTCTTCCGATTTCGCTGAAGGCGGTTTCAGTTCCATTTTGTGTTCTATTCTTTGTTTTCTTTTATTTTTCAAAACTAATTCTTTTCTGATTCTTCTATTCTTTTTACTTTTGTCACTTTTAGTTTTTGTATTTACTTGTAAAGAGCTATTTTCCTGCCTTGTATTTCGTTGTTCTTTTAGTGTAAAAACTACCTTTTATTTATTTATTTGTTCTGAAAACAAACGAGGGTGGTTGCAATAATCTTAAAAACAACCACAAACTAATTATGAAATATTATTTTATAATGGGACACTTACGGTAGAATTATGCAAAACTATTACTAATAAGGTTTAAAAAAATTAATAATTTCTTTTTTTTTAAATTAATTCCGATATATAAATACCTGTTTAAAACAACTAACATTTTGCTCTTTTTTTCTTCTGATTTTTTAACTCTATAGTTCAACCGATATCGACGATCTCTTTTTCTCCGACAGTTCTCTGATTGAAGATTCAAGTAATCAACTACTATATCAATGATAAATCAATACCACATTTGAGAAACCTAGGGTTTCATTGCAACGATTCTTCGAGTTTTTGAATTAGTTTAGCGATAATGTATATGTTTTGCGTGATATATATATATATATATATATATATATATATATATATATATATATATATATATATTGTGATAAATCTTCTTCTTTACTTCATTTATACTTATTTTCGGTCTAATTTGAGTAACTAATGCTGCTTACTCGTAGTAATTGGTTAAACGACCTGCTTTTGTTATATTTGTATAAGTTTCGCAGATATCATTTTGCTATAATTACAGGTTTTTATATAGGTTTATCATTGTCTCAATGCTTATACATTAACATAGGTTCCACAACTATCATTTTTACCATCATTGCAGGTTTTATAGGTTTCACATCTATCAATGTGTATTGTTTAATCTTTAACGTAAGTTTCGCATCTATCAGTGTCTCAGTGCTTATACATTAACATAGGTTTCACAACTATCAATGTTTTAGTTCATATACATTAACATAGGTTTCACAACTATCACTGTTTTAGTTCATATACATTAACATAGGTTTTGCATCTATCACTTTTACAATAGTTCAAATTTGCATACGTTTCACATTTATCTCTATCTAACTTCCAATAATTTTGCATCTACCATAGCTCATCTATTTTTCTCTTTTATTTCTTTTACAGGTAAAATGGCACCAAAAAAATGTTTCTAATAGGTCAGGACTCTTTGCACTGTTAAAACAGATGGAAGAGACAAAAGTGAGGCCAAAACATAAAGAAGCAGCAAAGAAAACACCATTTTACTCACTTTTAAAAGCAGCCTATAATCTTCGAACGAAAGCACTGAGATGTAATTGAGCAGATAGCAATGACATTCGATGGCGAAAACAAAGTATTTAAGTTGGGAGAAATGTTTGTACGTCTTACAAACTATAACATAAAAATCATATTTGGTTTAAAACATGGGAACAAAATTATGCCACTACAAGTCAAGTATTTTGAACCTAAGTTTTCTGAATTAGAAGACGAAGAAAAATCAAGGATAACAAGAAATACTTTTCTGATAAGATAATTATAAAATTTGATAAAAACCGAGCAACACCAGTCGCTTACAAAATGATAAAGGTGTGTAATTCAAACGTTTTCTACATTTTTGCACTATTTTCAAATATGCATAGGTTTCTCATCTACTACCTCTTCCATGTTTCATATTTCCATAGGTTTCTCATCTACCACTTATGTTTAACTTTAAAATTTGCATTAGGTTCCGCATATCATTTTACTTATCTTCACATTTCAATAGGTTTCACATCTATCACATTAGACATGTTTCACATTAAACTAGGTTTCACATCTATTATATTAGACCTGTTTCACAATAAACCAGGTTTCACATCTAGTGATATTAATATAGGTTTCACATCTATCATTTTAGCATTTGCATAAGTTCCGCATCTAGTGATATTAATATAGGTTTCACATCTATCATTTTAGCATTTGCATAAGTTCCGCATCTTGCTTTTTAACTCCGTTTTAACATTTGCATAGGTTTCACATCTATTCCTTTTAAATAATATTTTTGCTTGTTAATAGAATGCTATAAATAAAGCAGAAAAAATACCTAGACAAGAGGCAATAGAAGATGTTGCGATACTCTTTATAATGTTAACTTATTCCACCTTGTTTTTCTCTACATCTGGAGATGTACTAGCTTCTATGATGGTGTATTACGTAGAACATCTAGACAAAATAAACAACTACAATTAGGCTGAAGCAATCCGGGAAAAGTTGATGAATTCAATAATAGCTTGTCATGAAACTAAACCTAGAAGAGTAGTTGGTCGTGTTGCTCTTTTACTGCTTCATATTTTTTTGTTCTATTTTAAATATTATTTAATCATAAATGGTATCTAAATTATTTTTAATATATAGTTATTCATCATGGAACACACAACATTATGTAAAAATATTGAAATTGAAGATAAGATACCTAGATGTTTCAAATGGCTAGGTATTGAGCTCAAAACAACATTAGATTTGGTTGAAGCCATAACAAATGAACATATATTACATTTTAATTTTTTTTTATAGATTTTGGAAGAAGAATTGAAACTAACAAAAGAACAAGAAGAAGAATTTGGAGGAGAGTTCCAAATACAGGAAGAAAATAATGACGTTTCTCAATAACATGATAATGTTCCACCACCCGATTCTAAACAAGTAAACCTCAACAAAGATGATGATGGTTTGCATTGGGATACTCACCAATATATTGTTCAACCATGTCAAAAAATTACAAGAACTAAAAAGACTGTAACACAAAGAAGAAAACCAGTAAAGAACGTGAAAGTGAAAGCTTTACCGGTAGAAACTGGTCCTCTGAACAAACAAAATACCTATTCCAAGAAAGCAAAATTCAACATCACAGATTCTTAGGAATCTAAGGAAACTTGAAAAAAAAAATTCTTCAATCAACATTGATGACAGAATGTACCATCTCAAAACAGAAAACATAAAACATTACTGGCAAGAGAAAAGATAAATATCTTTTTTTAATCATTTTTACTATAGGTTCCGCATCTAGCATCCATAAAGTCCTAATGTTTTTTGCATCTATTGTATTAAACGTAAGTTTCACATCTATCATGATTACTAAAGGTTCAACATCTATCATTTAAGTCACGATTCACATCTATCATATTTACTTAAGGTTCCGCATCTATCATTTAATTCACATTTCAAATCTATAATTTTTATTTAGGTTTCGCATCTATCATTTTACTTCACATTTCACAATTATCATGTCTATTAAGGTTCCACATCTATCATTTTTACTATAGGTTCCGTATTTAGCATCAATAATGTTATAATATGTTTCGCATCTATCGTATTAAATGTAAGTTTCACATATATCATGATTACCAAAGGTTCCGCATCCATCATTTAAGTCACGTTTCATATATATCATGTTTACTTAAGGTGCTGCATCTATCAGTTAATTCACGTTTTCCATCTATCATGTTTACTTAAAGTTCCAGATCTATCATTTTAATTCACATTTCACATCTATCAAGTCTATTATGGTTCAACATCTATTGTTTAGATCTAATTTGTTAAGGTTGCGCATCCATCATATAAAATCTTATATAAAAGGTATTGCATATTTGACATGACTTATTAAATCTTGTTGTTTATGGAAAAAATCAAGACAAAACACCTAATATTATTGTCAAAGACAAGGTTCCACCTCCACAACAAGAGAACAATGAAGATGGTGTAGAAAAAGAGGATCCTAATGTTGTTGTTGCCGTTGAAGATGACCATGTTGTTGCGATTGAGCTTGATGTTGCTGGTGCTACATCTAAGGGTGTTGTCGCTATTGAAAATGAGCATGTTACTCCTACTGATATTGAGGTTAAAAACCAAAATGATCCCACTGTTAATGTTGACATTGTAACTACTAAAATTATTGTTTATGTGGAAAATGAGCATGTTACTCCTATTGAAGTTGGGATGGAAAAGCAAGATGATCCTCCTGTTAATAGTGATCTTGATACATCTAACCTTATTGTTGTTGGGGAAAATGAGCTTCTTACTATTACTGAAGTTAAGGTTGAAAATCAAGATGATCATTCTGTTCATGTTAATGTTATAGAAGAACAAAATCCCGATATTACTGCTGGTTTAAATATTTTTATGGAAGATGAAAATAAAGATACTAATGTTGTTGTTCATGTCGATGACGAACTTGTTTGTGAAGTACCTAAAGGAACCAAGAGTGTAGCTAAAGTACCTGAAGGGACCAAGAGTGTAGCTCTAGTATCTGAAGAGACTAAAAGTGTTGCTGAAGTATCTGAAGTGACCAAGAATGTTGCTGAAGTATCAAAAGTGACCAAGGATGATGTCATGGACAAAAATGTGATACATATAACCTAAAATTAACAAAACCCGTTTTTAAAAAACCTTTGTATTTAAAGATATATATTGTGGTATATTATCGTCTTTTTTTGCTTAAATACTGTAATATTATATGTATCCATATGTTTAATGTTTGTATTTAACACTTGCATACTGGTTTGTATAAAACAACATTTCACATCTATCAAAGACACCTTGTTTCACATCTATCATTCAGTATGCCTTATATTTACTTTTGTTTTGCAACTATTGTTTTTACACGTGTTTCGCATCTAATGTCCAGTTTTCTTTTTTGTAAAGGATCAGGCCTCTAAAGTCCAAGAAATACAAACGCCACAAGTCACTGATCCAGACTCCAGCAATTGAGAACGAAATTATAATAATTGAAAAAGATATACAAAAGAGGTTTGAATCAGGAAATAGTCCATCGAATATCCCATTTTCTTTCATTTATTCCCTCGACTTTAAAATCATCGGTGATGGTCCCTAAACTTCTCAAAATCTATAAATTTAGTCTCTGACTTATATGTTTTTTAATTTAGTCTAACGACTTCACAATATATATAAATTTAATCCCTCGATTTATTAAAATTAATCAATTTAGTCTATGAATCTAAGAAAAAATCCCTCATCAGGAACTAAATATATAGATTTTATAAAGTCGATGGACTAAGTTTAAATTTTTTGTAAGTTAAGGATTAAATTTATAGATTTTGACAAGTTCAGGGGCCCTCACCGGTGATTTTAAAATCGAAGGACTAAATGACAGAAAACAGTATAGTCGATGGACTATTTTTTTATTTAAGCCTACAAAATAGAAAAGTAAGTGATTGCACTATTTACGCATATATCATACTGCACCATCTTCGCATCTATCATACTGCGCCAATCTTCGCATCTATCATATTTTTACTTATTTCACATCTATCATAGTTTCACTAGTTTCTCATATAACATAATTGCAAAGGTTTCTCATCTATCACATTTCTTTACGTTTCGTATCTAGTTTAGTTTCATTGGTTTCTCATCGATCAAAGTTACATAGGTTTCGCATCTATTGAAATTACATAGGTTTCTCATCTATAAAATTTACCTATGTTTCGCATCTAGCGAAGTTTCCATTGTTTCTCATCTATTTTATTTCTGAAGGTTTTGCATATATCTTCTCTTACAGTTTCAATTGTTTCCCATTTGTGCAGAAATAGTTGGATGAAGAGCCTTCATTTGAACTAAATTTGGATCTACTCAACATGAGAATTACCAGAAAATAATGGTCATTTACAAACAAAGTAACAATTGCAATTGACATACATGAATACTACAAATTAAAATTGGTTGAAAAATGAGAAAACAATTCTGATCCAATAGTATGGTCATGTCCAGAGGTAGTAGGACCTAATAATTTTGTTAGTACTTTGATGGAGATAGCATACGAAGATGAAATCGACTCTACGGTAAAAATTAAATTTACATTTATTTTGTTTACCTTGCTTCCCATTACATATATTAAAAAAACTCTTAGATTCATTTTTTGACAACACAAGTAATCAATGGTTATATGTATAGCAACCTTAAACAAAATAATTTTCCAATACCAGTTGCTAAAAGTCCAGGAGAATTTATGCCAGTAACCTACTTATCTGGAAGCTTAATGGTACATATAATATACTTTTACAACATGTATTAATTTATCAATAAAAATGCTCCAATGTAGCATATGCTAAACCAAAATATGGATGTAACACTATACTAAACCATAAAGGTATATTTTCTAGTAAAAATTCCTAAATAAAATACTTGGATCACTTGATTGTAGAGTAATGGTATGTGATTTGCATGGAAAACTTGACTTACATAAAAATTCTAATATTGCACCATTAAGAAGAACATAAATGTTGTATATGTTTCTTAATGAAACCAACATTAACAGCTTTTGGGATGATGTTTTTTAATATTTGTTTTAATATGACTTGTAATATTTATAATAAGTGTTTGTTTACAGTTTGTCTACAATCAATATCTCTCAAAGAAAATAAACTCTAACATTGTAGGTTTCGCGTCTATGAGAAAATGTAAACAAAGCATTTCGCATCTATCATTTGGTGTTTTATAGACAATGTTTCGCATCTAACAGAAATGTAAAAGAGGTTTCGCATCTAGCTTTCATTTGGTATCACATGTTTCAAATCTATCAACTCATTATCTTTGTTGGTGGTTGTTTCCCATCTTCTGTTCTAATTAGAGAAGTTGTATGTTTTTGTAATGAATGTAGTTTACCAATCTCCCACATATTATGTTAAATCAAAATTTAAACTAGTAATTATATTTTATTGGTTATTTACTTATATGATTTGAAAAAATTAGATACTCATGATTACATTGCATTAACTACAAACCTAACCAATAAAAACCAAGATATTATTACTGCCAAAGCTTCTAAACTTTCCACCTTTTTAAACGTTTTAGCTATCAGAGATGTAAATAGATCGTCTAATAATCAAACACATCATTTGTCGCTCCATTTTGCATCTAACAAAAAAAATTAAACAACGTATCTATCACAATAATAACAAAAACATGTTTCACATATATTATTTAATTTGTAAACAAGGTATCGCATCTATGTTTAGTCTTTATTTTTGTTTGAGACTGTTTACCATCTTCTTATCTAATTATTTTCATACAATTGTTATTTAGAGAAGTATTATATTTTTGTAATTAATGCACTATACCAATCTCCCAACTATTTTTTCAAATCATAATTTAAACTAGTAGCTTAAATTTGATTGGTTATTTACTTACATAATTTGACAAAAAGTAGATACTCATGAGTACATCGCATTAACTACAAAATTCATGAATATCAACCAAGATATTATTACTGTGAAATTTTCTAAACTTTTCACCTTCTTAAACATTTTAGCTACTCCTATATTCATACTTTGAGTTCTAATACACAATTTTTATTATTATTATTATTTTGAAAAATTCCAAGTCTTAATTTTTCTTTAGATGATGACTCTGTTTACAGTGTCTTCAGTTCTTCTGGTCGTTCCCCTAAAGCAAAAAAAAACTGGAAACAAACCACAACAGAGGAATTATCTGATGATGACCATAATTTCTTTTATGATGAACAATATTATGAAGATGACAAAGATCCAAATGAGGATCCTATTGCTATCCTCTTAAAAAAGAGGAAACGTGACCAGAAGGAATATAAAGATGAAGATTATGATGAAATAGATGAAGAAGACGAAGACTCACAAGAACAATATTCAGAGGACGATGAATAAAAACAAGACGATTCTGAAGATGACGAATAAGATTCTGATGGATGGTAGCGGGAAGGGTCAAGTTTTTTTTAACAAAGGGTAGGTTTTTTGTTTTTTGATGACCGTAATGAAGAAGGAAGCTGACTAAAAAGAGTTTGAACATGGAGAGACTGTTTTTAAATTTTCTTTAAGCTGGTATCTGGTTTATTAAACTTACCATGTATTGCACTTATTTCATAATAAACTTAATCCTTTTATTTATCTATTTGTATACATCTTTTAACCAATCTATCAAAACCATATATTTTAGTTATCATATGTTTTGCATCTATTACCACCAAAAATATAGTTAGTTATGAGTTGGTTTTACAATTATCAATACAATATATTTAGTTATCCCAGGTTTTGCATCTATCATAATATAATATATTTGATTATCCGAGGTTATGCATCTATCCAAATGTTCAGTATTTGTTTATCAAAGGTTGCACATCTATCAGAACCATGTATTTGGTTTTAATTGTTTCACATCTAGAATAATCAAATGAATTTTTCCATACTATGTTTCACATATATCGAAATCATTAAATTTGTTAAAGCATGTTTCGCATCTATCAACTCCATCTATTTTGCTTATTAAACGTTTCGCATCTCCCATGTGAATGTATATTAGAAGTTGTTGCATCTATCAGGTCCATCAAAATGTTCCAATCTATTTTCATTATGACAAAAAACTCAAAAAAACTAAAAGTATCAAAAATTACATTGATCTTACAAAGCGTCTACACATGTTCGTCTATTATGATTTACAACAACAAGAACACGTTATAGATGGAATTCGTTTCGTCTTAGGTCGTTCAACTCTCATTTCTAAAACTGGATGAAGTACATCTGGAGAAGTTGTTGAAGTAGCTTGACCAAAAGTATTAAATGCAACTATACCATATGAATATGTTGTCTTATAAGAGTTTACAAAATAGCATGGCTCAACATATTTCATAGGATCCACATCTATATAAAATAACACAGCTAAAACATGAGAGTACGGGAAACAATCAAGTTTCAAGATACCATAAGAACAAGTACGTACACTAAGATCAACAACCATAACAGGATCACAAAATACTTAATGCAAAAGAAGAGTAAAATAGTGAACTATCCATGGACGACCTTCTTCCATATTAGCTTTAAACTTTTTATCGAATTCATGACACAAATCGCTAGTTCAACATCACCAAAACGTCTCGAAATTTGACTCATTTGTAAAACTCTAATCCTATCAATTAACTCCAGTATAGGCAAACCACAATATTGTTTGACTTGATTGTTAAAAGACTCAGCTGAAGTAGACACAATGGAACCATACCTTTTTCCTTTGAAAAAAACACAAGCATATTTTTTGGGAGATAAATTATCACAAAAACTTTTAACCTTCTCACCTCCTTATTTAAGAAAGTCATCCATTTATTAAATAATAAAATTCTGATTAGCAACATATGCGCATCTTTTAAGCAGTTGAATCATAGTATTCTTAAATGCTATCGATGTAACCCTTAAAAATGCCTCAAATTATTTAAAAGATGTACAAACAGTATCCATGATGGCAATCTAAAAAATATAGCATATATATCACTAACAATACCTAAATGACGATCACTAATAAATGTGATTAATTGATCGGGAAAATAGGGTTTCAACATATCCAAAAACCATAATCAATTCTCGGTATCTTCAGCCGCAACAATACTAAATGTAAGAGGAAAAATGCTTGCAACAAATATATAGAAGAAGATATATTATAAATGACCGATTAAAAGGGGTTTCGCATCTACCAATTTACTTATATCATCTATTATATTAGACATAAGTATTTCACATATATCACTTTAGTGATACATTAATGTTTCACATCTATCATATTAGACATATGTTTTTCGCATCTATCGTTTTACTGATACACAAATGTTTCGCATCTATCAAGTTAGTTATATCACGTTTCACATTTATTATATTCTACTCGAAGCCCGTTTTCGTAGATTTATATATAAGATAAAAAATATAACATCTATTCCAATATAAAATAGTAAATAACAAAAACTCACCATTGTTACCATCTTTAGCTATGACAGATAACAACACCCATTTATATTTCCCCGTTAAAAACTCCCATACATAAATAAAATTTGACGACAAGAATTAAAACCATATATGGTGAGGTTTCTTTTGGGTTGAGGGTAATTTTGTCAAGTGTTTTGGAAAGTTTAGAGAGTATTAAATGTTTTAGTGTCAAATAATGAGAGATTTTAGCTATCTCGTTGTATTAAATGTTCATTACCCTCATTAATGAAAGTAGTTGGGGTATTTATATCTTTAATCATGGACCCATGGGCTTTCGGGTCAAGTTATCGAACTAGGTCAAGTTTAAGGACCCATTTACTTATTAAGCTGATTAGCACATAGCTTAGTCAGAAGGTGTTTAGTTGTTTCTTTACTTTTGTCCTGTCCAGATAGTTCAGTGCCAAGTTTATGTCCAAATTTCCCTTGTCTGGAATTCTCAGTAGGATGTGATTAAGTTATCCGGACTCATCAGTATCCCATTTTTTAGGCCTTGTCAAAAATATTTGGCAGGACTAAACAATTTGCTTATTCAGTGACAATTTTCTCCGACCCACTCATGTATCCAGCTTGAAGTTTGTCCGAACTGACTTTTCCCAGAATTCTAAGAGTCTTTCTTTGGATTGTGGGACACGCATCACAATCTGATTCGACCTACCATCCGTTTTTACCTAGATTGGTGCTCCGACTAAACCTAAAAAGTAACCTATGCATTTAATTTTTCCCACGTCTGCCCCGTCTTTAATCATTGCAAAAACCTCTTCGTCTCCTCCTATGTATGAGTTACATTTTTATACCGGATCGGAGGTATCTATAAGATCCCCACAAGATAAGCCCTCCAGATCAGAGGCATCCAAAGCCGTCTCTCAAGCGAAGTCCTCCAGATCTCAGCCTCAACCGGATATTAGGCCTTTGGAAACAACTGGCACTCATCCATCTGAAGAACCTTTGGAGTCAGAAACTGTTCCCCTCTCATCTACAACTACCGAGAGACCTTCCAACATGGTGACCTACAATGGTAAGTCTTTTTCTATTTCGAAAGATCAATACAGTGGCCCATTCTCTTTTAGGTCATATCCAACCAGTGCTCGATCTGGGGAGGCAGGTGAAAAACCAATCCACCCTTATCAACGCGCTCAATACTGACAATGAGTCTCTGTCAACCAATCTCTTCAATGCTAATCAGAGCATAGAATAATTGAAGAAAGAGCTTGGAGTATTGAGGAAGGACAATGAAGATTTTTCGACCAAGCTGGCCACCTCAGAGAAGGCTAATACTAATCTCCAAACTAAGTGCTCTGGTTTGGAGAAAGATCTTTCAACCTTAAGGGAGGACATGAAGACCAAATATAGTGCCATCCAGACCTTGTCTAGTGAGAAGACTTCCCTAGAAGATGTTGTGTCTAAGGTAACCAAGGAGAAAGAAGACTTGGAGAAGGAGCATGAACAAAAAAATCCAGGTCAACATTGATAAATACACCAATGAGGTGATAGACTCCTTGGAAGCAAGGTATGCTGAGGTGAAGTCTAACATGGTGCTGCTTTTCCATGAAACATTTCCAAAGAGGACCCTTGGTTCTCTATGGAAATATGTGGAGTATGAAGACATTCCGTTCCATACCATGGCTACTGGTAACAAACACAACTACAGTAGTAGAATAGACTCTACTACTAATGAAGAAGAAGGAACCGGTGAAAGTTCAAGTGCTGAACTCAGAGGTTCCAAGAAAGGAGGTGATGCAGGAACATCCGAAGGGAATAAGCCTTAAGGATTTAAATATCTTTTGTGTTTTCTTAATTTGTGAACTACTAAAGTCCTTGGATGACCAAGGTATTTTTGTAATAGTATCCGGTTTGAGTCCGGATTAGTTTTTCAAAACATTTAAAGTCCTTGGATGGCCAAGGCATATTTCATACTTTGGTAATGTTATTCGGGTTACACCCGGACATGCTTATCTATTAAATTTTGCTTTGTTTCATACTTCATTTCAATTTTAACAGCTAATGTTTAAAGAGCCCAAATTATTTCAAAAGTATTTCAAGTGAGAGTGTTTAATATCTCCGATGACATGTATTTAATGGTCATCATTCAACCAGATTAATCCGATCTGTCAAGGACCCATAATATTAAATCGGAGACTTGAAAAGAATTGTAGTCAAACCACATCGAACGTTTTAAGAAGGCATCATATTTCATTGAAAAAACCGGGCACCTCATTAAAACCTCTCTGCGCCACCAGGGTAGGAAATAGTATGCCCCGTAATATTTAAATTGACTTTAAACAAGTAAATATTTACACAAATTTTATTCTAGATAACCTGAGGTGTTCAATATTCCATGGGTGCTTCAAAATTCTTCTATCTTTGTCTTGAAGCCTATATGTCCCAGGCTTAAGCTTTCCGGAGACCTCATAAGGGCCTTCCCAGTTCAGAGCCAACTTGCCAAACTGCTTTTCTTTAGTATGCAAGAAAACCTTTCTCAATAATTTATCTCGTGGTGGAAAATCCCTTCTCTTGATCTTGGAAGCAAATCTGCTCATCATCAAGCCTTGATAGTGGGTTGTTATAAGATGAGCTTTAACCCTTCTTTCTTCTATCAAGTCCAATTGATTCCTAATTTCCAAGTCATTGGCTTGTTCAGAATATTTGTGGACCCTTTATGATGGTAGGGTTACTTCTATAGGAGTAATCACGTCCATCCTATACAGTAAGGAAAAAGGAGATTCTTGGGTAGCAGTCCTAGGAGTAGTTCGGTATGCCCATAGGACTTCTTGCAACTAGCTTGGACACTTCCCAGTAGCCCCTTCTAAATTCTTTTTTAAACTGGATAAAATGGTCCTGTTAGCCACTTCAACTTGGCTATTTGCTTGTGGGTGGAAAGGAGAAGAGAAGCAATGTTGAATGCCCATGGATGTACAGAAACTCTTCATATCCTTGTTATCAAATTATGGCCCGTTATCTGTGGTTATTTTTTGTGGAACTCCAAATCTGCAATAGATGTTAGACAAAATAAATTTTGTAACAGCTTTTGAAGTGGTTCCCGCCAAAGGAGCTGCTTCTATCCACTTTGAGAAATAATCAATGGCTATAATAATAGTCCTGCACTCTCCGGACGCCATTGGTAGAGGCCCAACTAAATCCAATCCCCAACGAGCAAAAGGTATTGGCTCAGAGATAGGTTTCCATAGGCACTGCTGGGATATGAACTACGTTGCCATACTTTTGGCATGAATCGTAATTTTTCACCAATTCTTTAGCATCTGCCATTATCGATGGCCAATAGTATCTGACCAATAAAACCCTCTGGGTTAGAGTTCTATAGCCATAGTGTATTGATCCTTCTCCGTCGTGTAGTTCAGATAAAACACTTTGGGATTCTTCAGCCCCAAACATCGCTGGAGAGGTCTGCTGAAGGATTTTTTATACAACACTTCTCTTATAAGAAAAAAACCACGAGCCTTATGTTTAATTTTTCTTTCCATAGCTTTATCCGAAGGCAAAGCCCCATCAAAGATGCATCGAAGGAGGGGAAATCGCGAATCTTTAGGTTGAACTATTTGTATACTTAAACATTCCTCCTCTTCTTTCTTCTGGTCTGATTGTATTGATGGATATTCCTGTATATGAATCCAAGGGTAGGATTCAGAGTATGCTATGGTTGCTAAGGAATCTGCCAGCGTATTTTCCGATCGAGGAATATGCTCATAACAAACATTTTTAAAGTTGGATGCCACATCTTTCAGAACGGATAAGTATTTGATCAGTTGTTCCTTATTGGCTTCAGACTGAACTTGAGCATGGTGGATAAGAAGCTGGGAATCACTTATAAATCTAACTCTTTTAGCCCCACATAGAAAAGCTAACTTAAGACCAGCTATCACTTATCTCCAATCTTTGGACTGAACTTCTTGTACACTTAGGCTCTCCTCCTCTTCTTTGTACTGATTCGATTGTATGGATGGGCATTCTTGTATATGAATCCATGGGTAGGACTCAGAGTATGCTCGTTGTTAGGACCAACTATAGCTGCTTCGTATTCAGACTCGTTGCTAGAGGCCCTGAACGCAAAGAAAATAGCCTGATATAGTCTATCACCGTACGGAGAGGTTAAGCAAATTCCAGCCTCACAACCCATTGTGCTAGATCCACCGTTCGTCCGGACAACCCATTCTTTTTTAATTTTCTCCTCTGAGGTTTGTTTAGAACTTATGTCCAAATAAAACTCTACCAGGAAATCAGCAACAGATTGAGCTTTGATAACAGTTCGTGGAGCGAAATCAATGTCATAATCACCCAACTCCACTGACCACTTGGTCTTCATGCTTGATATGTCTGCTTTCTGAAGAATATTCTTTAGTGGAAAAGACGTTCGGACAATGATGGAATGAGACTGAAAATACGGCCTCATTTTTCTGGCAGTAATCACTAAGGCTAGTGCGAGCTTTTCAACCTTTAGGTACCTCTTCTCAGCATCTATCAGACTTTTGTTGATGTAGTACACCGAAAGAGGATAATTTTCCACCTCTCTTACCAACAGTGAACTTATAACATATTCTGACACAATCAAGTATACATAAAGTGTTTCTCCTTCAACGGGCTTAAAAAGGGTTTCAGGTGAAGACAAATGCTTCTTTATTTCATCAAAAGCCTGACTGCATTGTGGAGACCAGTTGAAGTCTTTAGCATTTTTCAAGGTCTGAAAGAACGGGGCACATTTGTCCGAAGACCTTGAAATGAAACGGTTTAAATCAGCCAATCTTCCTGTCAACATATGTACTTCTTTAATATTTCGAGGGGGGTCCATTCTTAATAGAGCATCGAGCTGGTCTGGATCAAGCTGTATCCCTTTTTCACTTATTACATAACCCAAAAACTTTCTGGACTGCACCCCAAACACACATTTTTCTGGATTCAACTTTAAATTAACCTTTGTCAAGTTGGCAAAGGTTTCTTGAAGATTGGTTAGGTGCAATTCTTCTTCTAAGCTTTTAACCATCATATCATCATTATATACTTCCATATTTCGTCCAATTTGATCAGCAAATGATTTGTTCACCAACCTCTGATAAGTAGCCCCAGCATTTTTCAACCCAAAAGGCATCATGTTGTAACAATGGAGACCCATATTTGTAACAAAGGTAGTGTGATATTGGTCCTTCAGATCCACCTGTATATGGTTATACCTAGAGAATGCATCTATGAAAGACAATAACTTGTTTCTAGATGTGGAGTCCACCAACTAATCTATCTGAGGGACCGGATAGAGGTCTTTTGGGCAAGTTCTATTGAGGTCAGTAAAATCGATACACATAAGCCATTTCCTATTCTTTTTCATAACTAACACTGCGTTGGCAGTCCACAAAGGATACTGAAACTCCTTTATGTGCCTCATCTTGGTAATCCGGTCGACTTCTTGGACTATTACATCAGCTCTTTTCTTAGAGAAATCTCTCCATTTTTGCACAACAGGTGCAACATCGCTCCGGTTGGCCAGCTTGTGTGATATAACACTTGCAGGCACTCCGGTCACATCAACATTACACCAAGCAAAAACATGTTGGTGATCTGCCAAAAAGGACAACAATTTTATCTTCAACTCTGGAGCCATCTTGGAGCCAATTTTAACACTTATTCCTGCAGCCAGAGAGTGGGTTTCAACTTCTTCAATTGGTATCAAAACACCAAGGGTCTCTTTGGGGTCATCAATTTCACCCTCTCCCCCAGAAAGCCCCAATAACTGCTAATCTTTATTAGTCCGGACTGCCCCCAAAGTTTTAGAAGCAAGTGCAGTTGCATAACATTACCTTGTTATCTTTTGGCTACTCCAGACAACTCTCACTTGTCCTTGAATTGCATACTTCAAATATTGATGGACTATTGAGGCCACAACATGCATCCTAGAGAGCCAGGACCTCCCAAAGATCGCATTGTAGCACGTGGGGCAGTCTACTACAATGAATAGTACCCTGAATAGTTTCTTGAAGGGCCCCTTGCTCAACAACACCTCATCCTCAAATTCCTCGATTACATCCGCAGAGCTTCCTGTAAATCCCACGATGGTTCTGTTTGACCGTTGAATAACGACCGAAATTTTAATTTACTTATAAGAACTTAAAAAAAGTATGTTGGATGAGTTGTCAGTGTCAATCAAAATTCGTCTGATATCGTTACCCCCAATAGATGATCATATCACCACAACATCCTCATGAGGCCCAACAATATCCCTTAGATCATCCTCATCAAAGACTATAAATGGAAAAAGAGTTTGGGACTGGTATAAAGACATACCCCCTTCCTACTGAGTAGCTAAATTATGAATGCGCCTCTTCCTCAATAAAAGAGTGGGTGCTGACATGGTGCCCCCCCCCCAAATAATACTAATAATAAGTGACTAAAATAAACTAATGAGTCCGGACACCGTTTTGACCTGTTTTGTTATGACCCTTACCTTATTACGAGTTGGGTTAGGTTCCAAATACTCTGAATCCACATCAAATCTTTCATGGATCACCATTGCCCCCTCCGGAGTCGATGATCCTGCGTTGTTCGTAGGGCCTGTTCGGGGAGCATTGTCAGGCCTGTTCCCACTTCTTCTTTTGACGTAGGCACCTAGCTTGCCTTTTTCGATGAGATTTTGCAAATCTTGCTTTAAATCGATGCAGTATTTGGTGTTATGGCTAATATCATGACGATATTGGTAAAAACAAGTATTACGACTTTTCCTGGGAGATTGAAGTGTCGCTGGCTTCCAGAAATGAACCTCATCTTTAGTCTTGTCATAAATGGTTACCATATTTTATTTTAACTCTGCAAACCACTCTAGTTGAACCCAAGGACCCCGTATATTCCTGGATTGTTGGCTCTGAGCTGGCTTTGGGTGGGATTGAGTCTGTTTGGCCCTGTTGGACCCCTGTCCGGTTTCTTTGGCCTTGTACATAGACTGATTTTGGTTTGGAGCTGCTGGGGCAGACCTCACCTGTCTGTGCACCCTAGTCTTTTTAGTTTCATCCACGTTAATTTGTTTTCCCACCTGGTTTAACAAACCACCCAAGTAATGGCCTTCTTCTTTGTCACTGAATCAGCGAGATTCCGAGGGTTTAACCCTTGTCTCAAAGAAGCTATCACTACCTCCTCAAAGCAATCGGCTAAACCATTCTTAGTGTTTACAAACCGGTTTATATAGTCTTTCAGTGACTCATTTGGCTCTTGGGCACAGTGGATAATAGTATCTACATTGCTCTTCACCTCCTTACTCCCCACAAACTGTCTTAGGAAGGCCACCCAAAACGTATCAGAGTTTCTGATACAACCTTGTGGCAAGCTGTTGTACCATTTCAAAGCACTTCCCGTAAAAGATTGGGAGAAGGCTCTACGAATAAGTTTGCCATCATCATCAAAATTCATCACAAAATTTTAAATTGTTCCAGATGGTTGTCCGAATCTTTGCTCCCATCATACTTCTCCATTTTAGTACTGTCAAACCTCTTGGGGAGGTTTTCGGATAGGATCTTGGCAAACAATAGTGATTGTCTCCAATTCCTGTTACGACTAAAAACTGTGTCTTCATTTGGTGTTTCAAAAATATATCGTTCATCATGGAAAGCAAAAGGATCAATCAGCAGCTGATCCACATGCCTGTGACTATGGCTGTGAGATGACCCTTTGCCCAAATGCCTTTTAAGTCGCTCATACCTGTCTCTCTTTCTTGAATAATTCTTAACTAGCTTTTGTTTATTCCTGGACCTCCCCTCATCATTGCTTGATGACAAAGACTGCTCAAGCTCAGCCTCGTTCGAAGAGCTACTGGAGGACTCAGAATCTGAGCTTTCCACCGGCTTGGACCGGTGAGACTTTTTTAAACTGACATGGGTCTTTTTCGTAGTTAAATGAGTCTTTGATGATGGATCATTCTCCCTTTGGTTGTCAGTATGGTGAATGGCTGACGCCTTGGACTTTTTGTTTAAACTCATCTCTACCTTTTTAATGGCCCTCATCGCTTCTATTTCAGCTTTCAACTTATCTCGTTCTTCGGTGGTGTATTCATTATTTTCTCCAACCACCTCTACCACAGGTGGTGGAATTGCTTGCTCGTTCGGATCCATCCGAACAGGTCTTTTTACTAGTTTTGAATGCTAGATTCAGACACCTTCTTCTCCCACCGTGGTCGCCAGTTTGGTGAGGTTTAGTTTTGGCTGAGGGTAATTTTCTCAAGTGTTTTGGAAAGTTTAGAGAGTTTTAAATGTTTTAGTGTGAAGTAGTGAGAGATTTGAGCTGCCTGGTTGTATTAAATGTTCATTACCCTCATTAATAAAAAATAGTTGGGGTATTTATATCTTTAATCATGGACCAATGGGCTTTCGGGTCAAGTTATGGAACTGGGTCAAGTTTAAGGACCCATTTACTTATTAAACTAATTAGCACATAGCTTAGTCAGAAGGTGTTTAGTTGTTTCTTTACTTTTATCCTGTCTGAATAGTTTAGTGGCAAGTTTATGTCCAAATTTCCCTTGTCCGGAATTCTCAGTAGGCTGTGATTAAGTTATCCGGACTCATCAATATAGACAAGACCCAAACGCTATAAAACAACGCTTGAAGATATTGGTTTCCAAATAATACTCGAGTATGGAATCATTGTTATCAAGAATCTTTAATGTTTTAAAATAATTGTTAAGGAATTTATAAGAAATAAAAATATCTCCATATTTATAACCCTCTTAGTTTTCTCTAAAGCAAGCCATGAAACACGGTAATAAATATCTAAACCGTAGTCATTTTTAAAAAATGATTTCATGCTTGTAGTTGTAACATCAACTCTCCTCTTAACACAATCACGTAATTCATTTGCTATCAAATTCGATGACAAATACTTTCTATTTTCTTTGTTAAAACCAGTCCCACATATATGAGTTTGGACAAACTTTTTAATAATACAAAGTAGACCTCTCTTGTTTAGCATAAAGTCTCCAATGACAACCCTTTGAATCTTTTTCCATGCAATAAATAAGTGTTTCGCATCTCCTTCGTATAAATCCATAACAGTTTTACGCGCATATAAATTTCACAAACACTAAACATAGACTAAAAATCAACGAAAAACTAAATGTAATGCGATAATTAAACTACCTCGGCTGACTAAATAACAGATGAATACCCAAAATCAGAAAGAAACACATATTGAGTAAACTGATACCTCGAATTCAGAATTTGAGTAAATTGACTTTCTAAACATCGATTTTCTAAACATATATATAAAAATCTAACTTCAAAATCAAGTAAAACACAATTAAAATCATACGAAAACGAAAGAAAAACAAGAAATCGAGTAAAGAATTGATCATCACCTACAATGGTAGGGCATTGTTCTATTTACATAGCAGAAAAAAATTGGGGGAAAAAGAGTGAAATATGGGTGTTAAAAGCCTTTATATAATTGGGTATGTGTATTTAGGGTATTAGTGGGTCTTAAATGTTTGAGTAAAATAGGTTTTTCTTGGAGAAACATGAAAATATGGGTCTTAAGTGGATAATAGTTAGAGTTTTGGTCTTAAATGGTACTTAACCCTTTTATAATTTGGGGGTTTAACAAAGTTACAATATGGTTTTAAATTACCATTTCAGAAGTAGTTATAATTTTAAAAATAATAGTTAGGGTTTGGGTCTTAAATGCTATATTCAAAGGATTATTTAATCTTGGAAGATAATTGTTTATGTAGATATCTTAACCTAGTTGAAGTCAAACTTAACATAAATAAAAGAAGAATATATAGCATATCATGGAGCCCTCGGTGATGCTCAAGCATTTTGGCTTAACCTTATGGTGAAAAGCTTTTTATGCTTACACTAACCGGTTCAGACACTTTGGTAACAAAACAACAAATCAATAAGCTAAACATTTGATATTTTTATGTATTTATTATAACATTTTTTCATTTTAAATGAGAGTTTATTTTAAATTAATTATAAGATGGAAGGTACACATGTAAGCATGAAAAGTTTCGTTGGCACGCCTCGACTTAACTTTGAATTATTTTGCGCAAAAGTAGATATTTTACTGGATATTTAGCACACAAAGATAAACACATCGTTTGAAAAAAAAAGTAGGCTAATCCTTAAATTTGCATTCGATTATTAGATATTCGAGGAAATTAGACGTCTTGCGTCTGAGTATGCCCTTGGAATATTATTACAAAAATACGCAAAGGCTCTAGACGTACACATCGAAAATCAGAATGCATATGTGTTATTAGTGGTGAGTTTATATTTGGATCATCTAAGTAAAATTGAGAGAAGTTAGAATGTAGAGAGAGAAATATATTTAGAGAGAGAGAAAGTCAAGTTACAATAATGATCTATCTCAAAAAGGCAGACCCTTTATTAGATCAGCCTTGGCCTTTATATAGAGGCGCAAAGACTTAGCTCCAACTGAAACAATTACAAAAATAGAGTTAATTACATGTTAGTCCCTGACCAAACTATGGAGTTCTAATTATCTCCCATGATTATATAATATGCCATAACAAGTTTTATTCTTTTACATTTCAGTCCTCGAAGTTTTATTTCCTTATCAGTAGCCCCCTTAGTTCTCATGAAAGTAAATGTATGATAATTAAATAGCCTCAAAAAAATATTTAGAGGTGAAAAAAAAATCCAATGCAAGCATGTAATAGGTGAAAAATTGAATGATTACACTAAGCGGTTTGTTCTAACCAAAGCGAGTTTAGATAAATGTGAGGAGCTGGTAGCAATGGCAACATTTCGACAAGGATTGCTACTAGAAGATCTGAAAAATGAAACAACAAAACGAAGAGCTTTAACTTTTGAAGCTTTGATGGCTCAAGTGGAGGACCAAATCAAGGTGGAAGAGTCGACCAGAGTTCGATGAGTAGTTGGAACTGGTCAAAAGAATTATGGTTATGTGCCAAACAGCCAAGGGCAATCTTTGAATTCTGTCCAACCGGCACGTCCGAGGAACAACTGACCTTTTCGAACTAGGATTATTCATACCAGGCATCATGGTATCAATTTCATAGGCCAAGGCTCAAACAATGGATAAGGCCCGAGTATTATGCCGATCTGGCCGAGAGTGTGGCCACAATTTTTGATAAAAGCTAAAAGGTATGTGAATTTCAGGAAGCCTGCCCCAATTAATAGGCCGAGAAAAGAGCGAAATAATAGATTTTGTAAATATCACAATGACATCGGGCATGAAACCTAAGATTGTGTTGCGTTGAAAAAGAAGGTACAAACTTTGATTGAAAAGGTAAATTGTTGACTTATGTGAAAGCCAGAGCAGTGCGTCGAAAAATCCTATCGCATTAATTTCACAGACAACGAATTTAAATGCACATGCTGAAAATTTGATGATTTTGGATTCAAAGGTTGATAATTTTGATGCAGCATCAGAGTACTTAGATGCAGATCTAGACCAGTTAATCTTAATGGTGGTAGAGGAACTTGTAAAATGAGGACGCGTCTGAAGCCTTTGTGAATATTTTAAGTCATTAGAAATGTTCAGGGGCGATACTATGACTGGTAATACTGACAGTTCAAGGAAAAGTCACATAGTGAGTCCAACTACTCAGATAGAGGGGAAAATATCTACCCATTTGTATGGTAAGAGAGACATGCCCTTTATTTTTCGGATGAAGATGATTTGCAGGGTACTGCAGACCACATGAGGATGCGATGGTTATTGGAGCAGAGGTTGTTGGCGTCAAAATACGACGCGTACCGATAGACCCAAGAATCTCTGCAAACGTTCTTTTCAAAACAACTTATGATAAGATGTGCAACCCTCGTCGGATTTCCCGATCAGAACGTACTGATCATCGGTTTTACTAGAGTGACTGCGGAGGTAATTGAGGAAAGGGGCCTTTCAAGAATAAGGTTCAAGTGCTTTTTATATTGGTGGATTGTCCGAGAAGCTACAATGCCATCTTTGGAATATCTTGGCTATCAAGGATTTATGGAGTTGTGTCAACAATTCATCATTGCTTTAAGTATATCGTCAAAACCGGATGGGGTCGTCCAAAGTGACCAAAAGTTTGTTAGAGAATGTTATGCCACTGCTCTTCGGATCGTACGATCTAACAGCAATGATAGAATCAATGAATAGTGATCAAGAGGGTTGAACTCAGACCTCAAGGAGAGGGTTTACGATCCGAGGGAAACCTCAGGGCCATTGACAATAAGTGAAGATATAGAGGAATATGCTTTTCCTGATGGAAGAATACTTCGAATAAGAACCCTACTGACCCCAATTTTACGTCAACAACTATTATAGTTTTTATCTCACAATTTGGATGTTTTCTCTTGGAAATAGAGGATGTAACATGAGTTCCAATTGAAGTGATTTTCCATAGCCTGGCAATTAATCCAAATGTGAAACCTGTTATACAAAAATGCGGGCCTTTTCTTTTGAAAATGCAGAAGCAATTGTATCTAAAGTTGATCGTCTATCGAAGGTCGGAAATATTAGGGATTCGCAGTATCTTTTATGGACGACAAACCCAGTAGGGGTCAAGAAGAAGAATGAGAAGTGGAGAATGTGTCGATTTCACAGATTTGAACCGAGCTTGTCCAAAAGATTAATTTATCGTCCCTCGAAGAGATCAGTTGATTGATTCCACTTAGGGAAATAAAATATTGACCTTTATGGATGCTTTTGCAGGCTATAAGAAAATTTAGATTGATCCAAAGGATCAACAAAGTACCACATTCATCACAGATTGGGGCTTGCATTGTTATAAGGTTATGCCATTTGGATTAAAGAATATCAAGGCTACATATCAGAGGTTAACGAGTAAGGCATTCACCTCACAGATCAGAAGAAATATGGAGGTGTATATCGATGACATGGTGGTCAAAATCTTAACAGACGATGCACACTTGAAAGATTTAGAGGATATTTTTTTGAATTTAAGAGCAATAAGGCTAAAGTTGAATCTAGAAAAGTGTACATTTGGAGTTCGATCAGGGAAATATTTAGGTTATGTTTGATGAGTCTTGAAATTTTTACCACTCATTGTAGAAATTGGACAGGGGAAATTCGGACAAAAGCCACCCACTGAACCATGCGAACTGGACAAAAGTATTAAAAACTAATCACCTTTTGACTAAGCTAATTGCTAATCTGCTTAATAAACTAATGGGTTTTTTTAACTCGACCCGGTTTCATAAGTTTGACCCGAAAGCCCATATGGCCCATAATTAAGGGTATAAATACCCAACCACTTTTATTAATGAGGGTAATGAACATTTAATACAACACAAAACATATGACAGCTTAAATCTCTCACTACAAAACACCCAAACATTAAATACCTTTGAAACACCATAAAACACATGACCAAATTACCCTTAGTTGAAAATAATCCACACCAATGTTATCAGTGAAAAATGAATAGAATCTTACCCAAAGCAATTAAAAGCTGTAATATCCATGAAATTGCCTCGAACTATCAAAGAAGTACAAATCTTGACAGGAAGGTTAACTGCACTTAACATATTCATTTCTAGATTTTCTGATAAATGATTCCCTTTCTTTTAAGTGTTACAAATGCCAAAGGAATTTCAATGGAATTCAGAGTGTGAAACAGTGTTTTCAAGTATCAAGGATTTGTTGTCATCACCAGAAATACTATCCAAACTTCGAAGTGGAAAGCAAATCTTTTCGTACGTTGCGGTATCTAATTTTGCAGTAAGTTTAATATTGATAAGTGAACATTCAAGAATTCCAAAATCAGTGTACTATGACCGCACGAGTTTGGTGGCAGCAGAAAAGAGGTATTTGAAGCTCAAAAAATTAGTGTTGGCATTGGTGGTGGCTGCGAGGAAAATGTGTCCTTATTTTCAAGCTCATACCATTGAAGTTTGAACTTCATTTTCATTGAAGAATGTTTTACAGTACCTCGACATTTCAGGGAGGATGACTAAGTGTTCAATTGTATTGGGAGATTTTGACATCACATTTTCTCCTCAGACGACAAATAAAGCACAAGCCTTAGCAAATTTTCTTGTCGAGTTTCATTTAAGCAAATCAGCTGGAGATGTTAGCAAGGATGTTTTGCCAGCTAGTTCAATGAAGATTGTTCGAAATGATGTTAGATGGTATGCAGTGCTAGAGTTCAAATAATTTATCCATCCAGAGAAACGATGATTCGATCTATTAAATTTGGCTTTCACGCATCGAATAATGAAGCTGAGTATGAAGCTGCATTAGCTGGATTGAGGCTTGCAAAGATATCTGGTGTAACTTCAGTACGATTAGAGATAGATTCTCAATTAGTAGTAAATCAAGTGTCTGGAGTTTCTGAGGTAAAAATGACCACTTAATTTTGTATATTTGAGAGCTTCAAAATCTGGCTTTTTTGTTTGATCATTTGTTTTAAAGCATACAAAATCAAGGGAATAATATAGTTATTGATTCTTTGGCAACTGTAGCATACAAAGAAGAATATCATTGGATTTTATTGCAGGAGAGCTCATCGATTTTAACTCATTCAGAGCAATGTAAGCATATTAAGGAGGTATTCTCCACTTTAGACACAGTACGAGGATATTGGAGAACTGACATTTTGAATTTTTTGGTTAGGGGAGAGCTGCATGAAGATGTGAAATTGGCAAAAACATTACGAGGAAAAACATTTGGCTATATAGTGTTAGATGGGATTTTGTATAAGAAAGCATTGAGTAGGCCATTATTGCGATGTTCAAGCAAGCAAGAATCACAAGAAGTTTTGTCAGAATTACGTGCTAAAAAAAGGTTCAGCACACTGTGAGTTCAAGGCATTGACTCGTCGAGTTTTGTTAGCGGGGTTTTATTGGCCTTCGATTATGAACGATAACAAGAATCTGGTTTGAAGTTGTGATACTTGTCAAAGATTTTCTAACTTTATTCATAAAACAGAAGTTCCACTTATGTCCATTGTCGAGGCCGCTTTATTTGATAGATGGGGAATAGATTTGGTGGGACCTTTGCATATGGCCTCTGGAGGACGACAAATGATAATTTTTGCAGTGGATTATTTTATAAAGTGGGCAGAAGCTGAACCATTATCTAGAACAAAAGCTAAGGATGTGACTAATTTCATTATAAACAATATTTGTTGTCATTTTGGAGTACCTCCAAAAAACACTACAGACAACGGTCCTCAATTTAATAACAAAGAAATGGCCTCTTTTTGCGCTTCGAAGGGGATACAACAATTTTTTTTCTACACCATTTCATCCCCAAGCAAATGGTCAGGTAGAAGTGACAAACAGATTCATTTTAGAAGGTTTAAAAATAATTTATTGTAGAAAATGGCCTAATTATTTGCAAGAAGTGCTACGATATTATCGAACGACTTCTAGGGAAGCTACTAAAGAGACTCATTTTACGTTAGCATATGTAATGGATGTTGTTAGTCCTGCAGAATCCACATTGTCTTCTTTTAGAGTAGCTCAATACTTTGAAGACCTACGAGATGAAGCTAAAAAAGAAATTTTGTATTTGATTGAAGAAAAAAGAGTTCGAGCTCACCTGAACATGATTCACTATCAAACTCTTATGAGGAGTAGATTTAATTCGAGGGTGAAAAAGAGGGATTTCAAGGTGGATGACAAAGTTTTAAGAAAGATAGTTTTCCATACTAAGGAAAAGAGCCTTGGTAAGATGGCCCCAAATTAAGAAGGTCTTTATATTGTTGTTGAAAAGATAAAGCCATGTTCTTATCGCCTTTGTGACAATTAGAGGAGGATGCTTCAACATCCTTGGAATATACAACATCTAAAATTGTATTGGGAGTAACTGTGTTGTATTTTGAAATTTTTTTCTTTGATTAATTAGCACACTATTTCCTACCATGTTGGCTCATTGAGGTTTTAATGAGGTGGTATGTACATATTCGAAGTTATCAATAAAAATGATTTTTTTGGCCAATGGTTGTTTACAAGTGTTTGCTTAAATTATTTTGGTAACCGTTAAAAGACTAATCATCTTTGAGGTTGACCAAGAGTGAAAAATCCCAAAGTGTTGAGTACACTTTTCAAAGAAACAACCATATTTGAAATGCTACGTTTCCTAAACGCACTTTAATGAGGTGGTATGTACATATTCGAAGTTATCAATAAAAATGCATTTTGGCCAATAGTTGTTTACAAATGTTTGCTTAAATTATTTTGGTAACCGTTAAAAGACTAATCATCTTTGAGGTTGACCAAGAGTGAAAAATCCCAAAGTGTTGAGTACACTTTTCAAAGAAACAACCATATTTGAAGTGCTACGTTTCCTAAACGCACTATAATATTCAAAGTGGTACGTTCCCTCAACGCACTATAAATTTTGAAGTGCTACGTTCTCTAAACGCACTATAAAATTCAAAGTGATACGTTTTCTAAACACACAATAATCTTCGAGGTGCTATGTATATTAAAATTTTACTTTGTATAACAAAAAATTTCTACATTCAATTTGATTCAATGAGAACAAATTGATTTCTGAGATGCCAAGTAAAAAGGAATATATTAAAAACAAAATATTACAATGATTGAATGACAGGCACAAAAAAGAGATAGTAGAGTTACTCGTCTTCAAAGCTTTCTTCGGAATTTTCCCTTTGATCATAAACATATTCTTCTGATTTTTCCTCTTCGGATGAAGATCTAGGAACATAATCAAAAGCATCGCTAGGATATTATTTGATGGGAATTCTCTCCCAAAATCCGGAGAGTTTAACTTTAGGGTATGTAGCATGAATATCACGAATTAGGGTGATGGTTTTTTGCTCTTTGCCATATTTGATAGCTGCTAGCATTTATTTCGCACATTCATTCTCAGCAGCGGTGACATCAAGTCGCTTTTCTTCATCGAATTGGGCTTTCGGAGCAGTCATGTCATCTGTTAATTTTTTCTTCTCTACCTCACTTTTGTTAAGAGAAACTTGAAGACCATCGAATTTCTGCTTCTTTATAACTAACTCTTCAGAATGCTTAGTTTTGAGTTGATCTATGTCGTTCTGATGATGAGTATTGAGATCTTTCTTTTCTTTTCGATGCACATCTCTGAGGTGATCTTGAGATGGATGAGTCCTTTGACAAAATCATATCTGGCCATTTGAAATCCATTAAATTTCTCTTTCACGAGGCGAACAAAGACGTTTCTCATACTTTTTTTAGGAGCAACAACTTTCTTGTAGCGAACCATCTCTTTTGCCATGGATTTTAACTAACTTTGAGAGGATTTGATTTCTTGAGTTAATTTTTGTGCTGAAGCATCAAGATTGACAAAAGGTTGAAGAGCAGCTAAAACCTCTTCGAATGGTTCCTCAGGAAGGATGAACATTGGGCTAGGTCGAGGTATGAGAGCAAGAGAGGTCGTACGAAAATGAATTTCAGGAGATGCTGCTTCGGAAGTAGCATGTGCAGATCTTTTACCAAGATAATGCAGTTGATCTTGAATTTCTAGAACAATTGGATCTTCAATTGAAGTTGATAAAGCTATCAGGATCAAAGTGGTCATCGCCTCGATCATTGTCTAAAACAGTTTCCCTTGGCTGAGTGCCAACGTCTTCAACACTTGCCTAATTTTCTTACTCCCCACAAATTGTCTTCGAAAAGAAGTATAAAAATCTATAAATTTTGAAATTGACCCCCTCATAATTTTATTATACCACTTTAACGCTTTCCTTTTAAGAGTTTAAGAGAAAGCCCAACATACCAGCTTGTCGTCATCCTCGAAATTCATCATGTAATTTTTGAATTGCTCAATGTAATCGTCTAAGTCTTGCATCCCATCGAATTTCTCAGCCTTTGAAATATTAAAGCGCTTTGGAGGTGTGTTGGAACTTATTTCAGTTGTCAATGGAGAATTTCTCCAATGAACAGCTTGAACATATTGATTGTCATTTCCAGTTCCCATCAAAGCTACAAAAACATCGTATTGGTTTGATGTATTTCCTTCACACCAGTTTACCTCCCTCAAGCATCGAGGTACACTTTTCTTCCTAGCTTTGTATGTTTTTGAGATTTTCGAGGTTAATATTTCTCTTCTTTCGAAGATCCTCGATATCTTTTAAAATCAAATCCAGAGCTTTCTACTTCTTCGTCACTAAATGTGACATACCTTTGCTCATCTTTTTTGTCTTTTTGAGAAGTGTGATGTTCTTTAGCAGGTTTGAACCGTGCTTTTCTATGTTCAATTATAATCGGGCGAGTTGTGCAAGATCGATCAGACTAATTGTTAGCATCATTTTTATCGTTTACTTGTCTCACCTTGGATTTCAATCTAGGTGATTGAATCTGATGCTCTCTCTGATCGTATTTTTCATTCAGAGCAGTAATTTTGTCCAAAAGTTAGTTCATTTGCACATCTATATCTGATTGATTTTGACAAGCTGGAATAGATTCTTTTTTTCTTTCATCAACCCTTTGCAAATAGTTTTTCAAAGTTTCAACAACTGATCGACCTAATGGATCGTTCTCTGGATTCATCGTCAAGTTTGGAGTTGTTTTCCAAGATTCGAAAATGAGAAAATAAAAAAATATGAACGAGTAATCTATGCACCAATCAGTGATCAGCTCCTTAGTGGATTTTCCAATTTGGTGAGTTGATATTTGGATCGTCTAAGTAAAATTGAGAGAAGCCAGAATGTCGAGAGAAAATAGATTTTAGAGAGAGAAAGTCAAGGTACAAGAATGATCTATCTCAAAAAGTCAAACACTTTATTAGATCAGCCTTGGCCTTTATATAGAGGCGTACATACTTAGCTCTAACTCAAACATTTACAAAAAGGTTAATTACATGTTAGTCTCTGACCAAATTTTAAAGTTCTAATTCTCTCCTCTAATTATATAATTTGTCATAACAAGTTTTTATTCTTTTACATTTTAGTCCTCGAAGTTCTATTTCCTTATCAATTAGAAGGGCATACAGTTTACCTTACACATTCAATATTGGTTTACAGGTAGTAGAGCATTGTAAGTTCACTTTAAGTATGCTTGACAAGAGGTGGAAAATGTTGAAATTTTTTACATGCGCCGAATATAACGAAGATGATGGAAATATTTGTGATTAGGTTTTTTTATCCGTGATTATGATCACGGACATAGATTCGATATCATAATGAAGGTTTGAAAAGTACTTGAACCAAACGAAAATGAAGCATTTGATTTATTACCAAGGAAAAGACAAAAGGTAAAGATACGAAAATATGCTAAAAACACTTCAACCAAATGGGAGAAATCAATTTTCAAACATGTCCCTAGCAAGACGGTAGTACAATAACCCCATCATTTCTTAGTCTAATTTTATAAAATATAATTGAAATCACTTATACAACATTAGTTAGTCAAATAAAGGTTATACCGACTAATAAAAAAATAAACCTTTAAAAAAAATTCAAGCGTTCTAAGATACCAAAATCTAGTGACAAGCTATTATTTTTAAACATCTCCCACAATATGTGTTCATACATATCTTATTGTACGAACATAAATTCATATGGTCATTGTGGTTGCAGGTATGTTGCATTATATTTATTTGGTGAATAAAATTATTAGATATGAGGTCTTAAATAAGGTCAAATCATATAAAATTTAACTATCTACGAAGAAGTTTATGGTAATCGTGAATCTATTAATACTGCACTAGTTAGACTCAAATTATTATTTTAGTCACTGACCCATAACATTGTCTTATGATACCCGACATTTATTTTGTGATTATGATCGCATTGGAAAACATTATATATATATATATATATAGTTTTTATAATGATCATGAATAATTTTCTACCACTAAAAGGTATTCCATTCTTTATATATTAGATATAATCAATCGATAAGCTTTGAAATTTATGATACCTTAATACGATTTCACATACAAATATATTTTAATAAATTCTTGATTAGTTTTATTAATTTTTACCAACTAATTATTTGTTAACCTAAACAATTTAGGTTATTTTTAAACAAGATTGTGACGTGACGCAATCTACCATAAATGTGGTTAATCTTCGAATACAAACTTAAGGATGAGAACTACTAAAATATCACATAATAAATTTTAAATGATTTTCTAAAAAGATTATCCCTTCCATGATATTTTGCGTAAGTGAAAAATATATTTTTTAACTTAACCATTTATTATTGTTATTAATTAGTTGATTTTCAAATTTTATGGTGCAATCCATGCTTAATGATCTATTTGGATATCGTTGATAGGTAGTCAAATTAATAGGTAATCAGATAAATAAAACAATTAATTTAAAAAAAAAAATTATAATGGTAATTGTGTATATATCGGACCAAATTTAGATTTTGTGAATGATTAAACATGTATATTTTCAATTAAGACTAAACATAATGTTTGAACATTAATATCAGAGAAAACAATTAGTGAGTTTATAGTCCATGTCCATAGAACAGAACCTGGGGTATAGTGCAATTATTACCTTATTTGCACTCATATATAAGTAGATCTTCACTGAATCATTTTTTAGATCATTAAATCTAAAGTAAATTTATCATTTTACTCGTTCGAAGATCCAATGACGAGTCATCTTCTTTTTCTTTTAAGATCCATAGACATAACACTTTTTTTTTATTAATGTTGTTAGATCCAGTGCTACAAACAAAACATATAAGAAAACAACGAGAATAATTATGCGATAGACAATTGAGAATATGTCTATATTATCTCGTAAGTATCTATTTTTCATTATTATGGATTAACCGATTTTACCGAGGATTAATTCGTACTAAGGATTTTAAAAATTAGATTTTATAACAATTGGTATCACAACTTCCTCTACATATCGATTGGTAGTTTTTGTTTTTAAAATCAATTGTATAAGCATGTAATTCTAAATTTTCAGTAAATGGTTTACACCATTGGGAATTGTTTTTGTTTGTAATGTAGAGGTGTAAATATAGGGTTTAAATTACATATTTGATTGATTTGACATAGATAAAGCACGTTAAGGTTTATGTTTTATCATATAATTTGTTTTATGGGCTAAAATTGATGTTTTTGGCTCGACTTATGATATAGTTGTTTTTGAAAAAAACAAAAATAACATCATAAACATCCACTATGGAAATATAATTTGTTGCATGCTTTAAGGCGTACATCATAAATTATAGTTGCAGAATTTTGTCACTATATAAGGGATATAAAATCATTTAAGGCTCGAATATGACAATAAATCTACAGTTTATAGTAAGAGCTCGGCTAAGTTCAAACATAAAAATATCGAGTTCATGTCTATTAAATAAAGTGTGTAATAATAATGTAGCCCAGAAGCCCAAACAAAAACTTTTTTAATTTTATTTTATTTTATTCAAATATCTTATATTATTCAAGTCAAATATTATTATATCAAGATTTTATTTTATTTTATTTTCAAAACATTTATTTTATTTCTTTGTTTTCTAATTTAGGGTTTTGAGTTATTATATAAAACCTCATATGCTTTAAGTTATTTTAAGTTTTTGGAATAATATTTTTTTATCTCGGCAAGCTTCAATCTTTGTTACCTTTGGATTAGGGTTTCATCAATCATGTTACCCTTGAACTAGGGTTTAATCTATCATTGTTTCTTTTTTTTCATTCCACTGCATCCGTTTGGTATCATAGCCTCAATTCCTGCTGTGAGGGAAACATGTTACTGAATCTTGATTTCATCTGATTCAAGGTCTAAATGAGAGAACAACATCTATGACCATGAAGATCTTAAAAATCGTTTAGTATGCCGGGACATACCAGGCGTTTCGATGACGATCGTATTGACCGATTACTAAAGAAGTTTAAATTGTCTACCAATTGTCGGATCAAAGAGAAACTTGCTTATCGAGATGTTGTCTCGGGCTATGAAGAGGTTTTCGAAACTATTTTTTTTATCAACTGGACATGGGGTGTTGTTTTTAGGCTATGAAAATACTTTTGAAACCAATTCTTTATTATCAACTAGATGGCTTCAATGTGACTTCAAATAAAGAACACTCAAGAAGAATTTATCTTATTCCGATAAGATCAACAATTATAATTCCCAATGTAACAATTGAAAAAATAAAATAAAATAATTTTGGTTGTTGATGGTGATGGTGTTGTGAATTCGAGGACGAATTCTTATCAACCAGGAGATGATGATGTAGCCTAGAAGAACAAACAAAAACCTTTTTAATTTAATTTTATTTTATTCAAATATCTTATATTATTATAATCAAATCTGATTGTATTAAGATTTGATTTTATGTTATTTTAAAACTTTTTTTGTAATTCTAATTTAGGGTTTTAAGCTCTTATATAAAGCCTCATATGCCTTAAATTATTTTAAGTTTTTGGAATAATATATTTTTTTTATCTTTGAATGCTTCGGTCTTTGTTACTCTTGGGTTAGGATTTCATCTATCATGTTACCTTTGAATTAGAGTTTCATCTATCGTTGCTTCTTTTCTTCATTCCGCTGCATCAAATAGGTCCCGATATATATTTTTTATTTGGTTATATACCCTTCAAATTATATATATATATATATATTATGTTACCATATATGTTCGAGACATGATTTCAAGAACATTTACGTTGTGCATATCCAATAAGTTTTTCCATTATGTTAGTCATGTTTATCAAACTAAATATAGCTTCGAAGTTGAGTATTATTAGTAGTGACTAAATGTGGTTTGTTTTTTGGATTTACGACCATTAAATTGCATAAGGTATATGATAAAGCAAGAATCAACTAATAAACCGAATTAATTTAACGATTTATAAGTTATTTTTTAAATACTTACTTCATTAATATAATATTTATGTTGCATTGACTTTTGTAGTTTATTAAATAAATATATACTACTTAAATATAGTGAATTAATAATAGATATGTGTGATTATTTTTCATATTATTCTTATGTTACACGTCATTATAGATTCATGTAGTTGACTGATGGTCATAATATGATTATTGTTGCGTTCACTTTCTCACATTATATTAAAAGATATTTTTAATCATGTATCGGTTATCGCCATGTGCGAGATTTCTCGCTTCATATATGGACAATTGAACTAATGAAAACTTCATTATATAATACATTATTTGCTAGCATATGGCGTACTAAATAGAAGATTGATGGAAACTTAAATAAATACATCATTTCATGAAATATATATATTCTTTCAAGTACCTAACATCTTCTTTATCATTCAAAACTGTAAGATCGGGAGTTATATTGACAAGATAAAAAAAACAACAAGATCAATATTATTTTAAAAAAGTAATTGACTTTTTTTGTTGTATTATATATATATATATTCCTATTAGAAATTAATCAACTCTATTAAAAATAAATCTAAATCAAGTTAAACGGTTTCTAATTTTTTACCACGAATAATTACCAATAAATGATTCTTTTATAATATATTTTAAAACATAAACTAAGGAAACTATTAGTCATTTTATTTTTTTATAAAATATGAAAAATTTAGTTAATAATATTTTAATATAATAAAATAAGATGAAATATGATAAACAAATTAGTTTAATTATTTTTATAACGATAATACTTCTAAAGTATTGATTAAGTGACATGTATATTTATATTTGTACATGTTATTTAGTTAATTTGATTATTTAAAAACATTCTATTCACATATATGTATAATAAAATTTAATGAATTATATGTGTATAAATAATTTTTTTTATTACTTTCATTATCAATATAATCATAAATAAAAGTTTTATAACTATAAAAAATAACTAAAAAATTTATTAATTGAAAAATTAGTACATTTGAAGAGTGATTGGGTGGTCTAACATTATCATCAATTTATCTTTTGAACAAGCCTATACATTTAATGTAAAAAAATCTAATTTTCAATAAAAAAAATTAATACTTGACAATCTTGAATTTTAATTTTAGCTACCCGTCTTGTTGTTTTGTGCTGAAAATTTGAAGGAGAGTTTTGGCCATTAGAAAATGAATTGAGTCAATTTTAGCAATATCTATTCTTTTTTTATCAAAATTTGTCTTCTTTCTAATTTGAATAGAAGTTGAGTATCTCATTCCTTTCTTCTTCTTCAAATTTATCCATTTTAGATCTTTCTAAAATTAAAGGGTAAGAAATTACCATTGAAGAAAGCTGAAGACTACTTAATCAAAAGCGAAACTAGGTTGGACTTCGGTAAAAGCTAGAGTTTTGAAACGATGAGCTTTGTGTGCCATTCGAGATTTAACCCCAGATTTCATCCTTTTGAAGCGTTAACTCCCCTGCTCCTATCAAGATTTGGATGTAGATCGCTTTCTAAAGAGTCGGGTATTATTCTTGCATCTAGCGATCTTTAGTGTATTTTGAATATTCTTTTCTATCTCCAATCTTAGTCCATTGATAAACCTTTTGTTGAACAGTTGGCTATCGAATTGTAACCTGTAAGAGAAAGCTTAGACAAAAATCACGTATAACTTGCTTAACAAAAATTAAAATTGTTAGAACAAAGTAGTTAAATAGTGAAAATCGAGATGATTTTCCCTTGAAGTTAGATGTCTTCTATTCTGATATAGCTTATTTTCAAGCTTTTCTAGAAGAGAATTTGCCCTAGATCTGCAGGAGTTTGTTTTAGGTTGTAGTTTAGATTTTGTTTTGATTTAAGACACATTTTAGCAATCCAATTTTCTGCACTATTATGCTCTCTAAAAATGTCATGTATTGTCATGTTTGACGTTATTAACTTTCTGCAGTAGGATATGAGATGAACTGGATACCAAGGGGCATTGTCCATAACTAACATCTTAGTTATTATACTTGAGTTAGTCTCAATATCAACTGAGTTAATGTCTTTAGCCATGTATCAGACTAGACCATCAAGTAAGGCCCTGACTTCTGCGATCAAAGGGTTTTGTTTCCCAAAAATTTGACCAAGTGCAACAATTAAATCTCCATTGGAATCCCTCATTAAACCATCTCCACAAACCTTTCCTGAAAGGTTACAAGCTTCATCTATATTGAGTTTATATATGTTCCTTCTAAGCGATTCCCATTTGAGAAGAAGATAGGTCCTATGGATATCAAGATGATGAATACAACTTTTTTTAAAGGCAGTGTTCATGTCTTGAGGCCAGTGCGTTCTTTTTAGAGGTTGGGTCTGATCCAAACTAGATAGAATATGGTTGATGTGTAACGAATAACCCCCAATATCAAATTTATTAATCAATAGTCATCGAATATCCAATTTATTATTCAATAACTATAAAAAAAGTACGAATAACCACTCGATGATAAATTAGTATTTACAGATAACTCGTACTCTGAAATATCTATAATCGTTTTTCTCACTCCTGTTTTTTATGTTTTTATAAGTGACATATCTAAAAATACTATCAGTTTTGTTTTCTTAAGACGAACAAAACTAAATCCATATAACTTGTTTTGTGAAAATAAATGTTAATTGGAGATGAAATAACCAATTTTTTTGTATTTACGAAAATATATAAGTTTTATGTTGGAAAAACCATTTTTTAAAATGAATTGTGTTTGAACTGCAAAAATATGTGCAATCTGGTTGCAACTTAATAGGTAAAAATATGAAAATATAGTAAGAGAGTAGAGAAAAGTTAAATAAACGACTAGAAAATGAAATATATTTATCAAACTTTAGTCGCGAAAAATGTAAATTACTTTATACAACAATGGTCGTGGACTTTTTGACCCGTTGGACCTTTGCCGATAAATGTCCATTTCAGGCTAATCCATCCCATTGACTTATCAAAGTTACATAGTTGCTGCCTCCAAGGGGGTAGCCGAGTTGGTTGGGTATGGCATTCTTATAACCAAAAAGTCATGAGTTCGAGTCCCTCTACATACGCTTTCTCGGCTGATCCTGTTCCCTCCGAAAAAAAAAGTTACATAGTTGCTCAGTATTATATTATAAAATAAATATATGTTCCATATTTCGCTTGTTCGATTCGCATCTCATTAAATATAATTTTATTAAGATGATATCGTTGTAATAAATTTAAAAAATGTTAAAAAATATAAGATAAAATATTATAAATAGTTTGATGAAGTTGGAAAAATAAAAAAGAATATTAAATATTCGTATAGCCCGAATTCGAATATGGTTAAATGGGGATGGCAATAGCATCTGCGGTCCAGTTTGGGTCGGCCCGTCCGAATTTAGACATTTGAACCCAAACCTGGTCTTACCCATTTCTCGGGTTTATATTTTTGAATCTGAGTCTGTTCGTTTATGTCCGATCCGATCTGCCGACATTAATTTTAATATTTCTTTTATAGTTTTTAATTTATTTTAAATATATTAATTTATTATATATATATATTGTTTTTATTATATATATAAATATTATTTATTATATATATTTTATAATTTTTGGATCAAAACGGATGGAACAAATTAGAAATTCGAACCCAGTCCGACCCGGTTGCGGATTACAATTTTTTAACGCCAACCCAATCCGGGCCGGCCAAACTCCAACGGGACCGGATCAGATCGGGCCGGACAACACCAGCATCATCCCTGGCAGGTGTTTAATTAGATTATTCTTTAAAAAGCTTTTTAAGTATCTAATGGACCAATAGCACCTTGCCAAGTCAAATTTCTTCTTGATGAAATTTCCCAAAGATCATAGTCGTGAGCGTTTAACATTTCATAATTTCAGTTAGTGACCACAAATATTGTGGTTTTCCCAGTTTCAAGAGTAACATGAACATATCACAAAGTAGAGGGTGAACTGAGGATCATAAACAACAAAGACTTCCCATAAATTCGATACACATACAATATATAGTTACAACTTTCAGTATAAACCCAAGCCCTTGTCCATTTATACTCCAACATCTTCTTTGCTTGGTGTTCTGGCTTTAACTACAATATTCTCTTGACAGCTTTGCATGGATGCTAGAGAACTTGTGAAGTTTATTGATCTGATTCTTCTGCTAGGAAAATCTGTTCCGTAAAATCTTGAAACCAAGAAGAGTATGCTTTCGGATTAACAGCTGAGATCGACTTTGAATCTTGATGTATCGATTTGCAAGCGCGTGTAATGCGCTTCTTCATACCATAGTTGTGAAAAAAATCTACGATTCCGAAATATAAAAATACTTCATAGGAATCGGGTGTTACTGGGGACTCTGGTGCCTCATATGCCTTGATGATTTGTCGAGATACTAATTTTTCCATTTCGCTCTTCGGTACTCGAGCAGCACGTACTGGCATTTTTACTCCGAGTTTCGAACTGCAGTAAAAAGTAAACATATAGGAGTATATCAAAATGTCTAGTCTACTAGAAATTTAATAGCATTTTTCTCTTCTGAAATGAGCCTATACTATACCTATTGGCTTGTAGCCATATGTCGCCGAACGTTAACTCGTTAAATTCATTTTCAACAGTTTCTTCGATTTCAACGGCTGCTTCATTTTCTAGTAACATATCCATGCAGTCTTTAGGCGTGGAAAATCTGCTTTCACAAGAAGCTGCAACAGAAATTATATTTTAGAAGGAAAGACACTTTTCAATACGAGTATTGTTAGTCGAGTGAACGATAAAAACGCAAAAACTTAATAAATAGTGTAGATATATAAACCGTAGGTGACCTCGGTTTGGAGACAGAAGGGATGTTCGGATGGAACGAAAACATTGTTTCGGAGAGTCAACTGAAACCATCTTCCAGGAACATCTGCTGTCAACTGAATCTGCTAGATCAAATAGACAAACATAATTTTGTTCCTTGCTCGGGATAGACTTTTCACATTTCATAATAGAATCAGAATGCTAACCTCGCATGGATGATGATTCACTAGAGATTGTACTTGCGCTCTCGAATAAACCTGTAAGAGAACAGAAGATGCATTAGCAACTATCATACTTCCATGCAAGAACAGTTTCCTTGCTCATAAGATACTCTTCGGTAGAATTCTATATACGAGAATCTACCTGGATGAGGGCCTTTGACATGCATACCAAGCGTTAAGCTATAGTCCATTGCAGTCTCACTTGTAAGAAATTCACAATCAAGCTTGATTTGCCTGTGGAACAAAGTACACTACCATTAATAAAAAGGAATAGGCGTATAGCTCTTTAAAAATAACAAAACTCAAGTACTCACGTTAAGAGACGGTGTCTAGTCAGCGGATCAATGTAGAAACGAAACTCAAGATCAGTATCCTTCAATATTCTTTTCTCTCGGATTTTCAACGTGTTAACACTCCTACGGCTTTGGAATGAGCCGTTGAGATCGTAGCATTTATGCATTAAGACGTTTGATTGCAGTATGTTTGACAAGACAACAAAGTATATCTGCTCCACGAGATAAATAAAGGATATAAATGAGCAAAACGTATTGGATATATCATACAGTTGAACTTGAAGATGCTTAAAAGTTCCTTTTACCTTAAGTCCTCCCGCTGGCTTCATAACGTGAGCACCATACATCTTGGTCAATAACGAGGCACGATACTTCTTAATATGGCTATAATAATTCGGAAGCATGTCCGTGATCACCTATATAAAAGCGTGGTTAGAATAATATTATGGAGTCATACAAAGGTGTAATAAAATATAATCCCTTGATTACCTTAATCTGAGATTTACGCAGGACTTTGATGACAAAGCGATCGTCCTTGGACAGCAATATCGATTTACCAGGTTTGGCTGAAGAAACTTTGCATAAAGTCTCGTCGGAACAAATAACACGCATGTAGTCATCGTGTTCTATCTCTTCAAGCTCTTGTATAAGTCTGTCATTCCATTTCATAATAAGAACACAATGTATGGTTTGAAGAAATGAAACGGAAAAGAGAACGAAAACTATACTTGAAAGCTGAAGGGCAATAATCTTTCCATTCGAAGTCGGTAATGAAGCCAGAAGAAACATATTCTAATCGTTTAGCATGTTTTGAAGAATACCGTACGCGGTTGCTTTTCGGAGTTTTGAGGCCTCTCGGCGTGGAGATTGCCTCTGTTGGAACAGCCATGTCTGTCCAAACACACAACCATATCAAACCTCATAAGCTACTATTGAACAACACAAGGCCCTGTCGAAAAATCAATAGGGTGGTTCTCATTTCACCTAACCGAATTATTTATTATCATCATGAAGAATTCGAACATAAAAACATTGACTTTTATCATCAAGCATTAAATTTAAAAAAAAAATTGAGTAGGAAAACCAAATCACATTATATGCCTACCCAAAATCCAAGAAAAACAGAGAAAGCATTAATTAATCAACATAGTGCGGGATACAATTGAACAAAAAGACATGATTTACTAACCTAATCGATTCAGAATCTGCAAAAGCTAATGAACACAAATCTAGATATAAAGATATACTATTGTATTAACCTTGTACAGAAGAGCTAGGGTTCTTCGAGTCCTGAGAACTTTTAATGGAGGATACAAAATAAACAAAGAGAAAGAAGCGATTGTTTTTCTCTCTTGTTGGCTAATGACTTTATCCATGCTGGTGGTTTGGTTAGTACACAATGGAAAGTAGTTTTTGTTGTTTTGAAAATTGCAGGAACCAAATGTTGTTTTGTTGTTACGTAACCAGACCTGGTAAATATGAAGACAGACAAGATTTGAAGATTGTGTCTGTTTAGTTCACTTCCCGTTATGTTCGTTGAAGTGATAAAATTTGGTTGGGCAAACGGCTTTATACCCGAACACGCCCTTAACAAACATGAAAGCTTTCTTTTTTGTTTAATTTGATGTTCCTTTATAAAAAAACATATAAAAAACACTATAACCAAAAAATTCTAAACTTTGTAGTAGTATATATTTCTAGAATCCTCAATACAAAGAAATGACAACCTGTTTCAGTTGTTAATACATTTTGTGTAACATTCTTTGGAAAACACATCTTTGAAACACACAAAAAAACACACCAACTCCGAAACAAGAACCAAATTTAAGGAGCAATCTCAAGTCTGGGTTCAAAGCAAAATCCATTAAAAAGTTGAAGAGGGAATCGTTTCGACACCGGACATTTTGGTGACCATTTCCATTGTTTCAGGTTCATATCGAACGTCAAAAGAGCAGGACCACCATAACTCTGAATATACACTATATCATCGATACCACTACTCGCAAAAACATCGTCGATTTCGCCAAAACCTTGAAAATATTTCTGAGGCATACGTGCAACTTCTTCAAACTCCTTCCCGTTCAAAACCCATATTCCAATTCCTTTAATAACATCGGGTCGATCTTGTTTCCCGATCCCACCAACCATTACTAGTTTCTCCTTAATATTCATTAACCGGCCACAAGTAATCGGCCAAGGGACGCTTATAAAACTCTTTATCAACAAATCTTGTGGGCTAGAGAGGTTGAAAGTGACCAAACCGTGTCGGTCGTGTAACGTGCTACCACAAGTCAAGTAAACCAAGCAGTACAAAACCCCATCACATATCGCACTTTCATTACCGCCTCTCCATCCGGTTAAAACTACCTTCGAAAAATTCATCCACCTCATGGTTTCCGAATTGTAAATAAGGATATCAAGTTCCCATTGATAAGTATTATCTGGAATTTTCTTCGATTTCACAAGAGCAACACGATATTCATCTGACGACCGGTTTAGTGAAAAAGCTAGCGAATTATAGTCAGAAGTGAGAGGAGGCACGCAAAGTTTTCTCGAACCCTTGGTTATCGGATTACAAACATATAAGTACTCAGTTGTATTATGATTGTTCATAAAACAAACTAATCCACCAGAGGATGCAACTAACCAATTCGAGGTCTCTATGCATGGAAGATCTAACCCGTACCATTTCTTAAAGACGGGATCATAAGCATAACCTATAGGCTCATCCGAGCTAGTGAACATAAAATACCAAGGCTTTTGTGATAAGTGATGTGAGAAGTTCTTTAAGAACCTTTTGGAAGTTATGATATCATGCCATTTTCTACAGACTGAACTAGCTTGGAAAATGACCGGTATAGGTAGATAAGCTAGGATTTTTTCTAGTAAGTCATCGGGTAGGATTAAATCTAGAGATGGTATGGTACCTTCTCTTTTAACTTCATCAGTAAGATGCGAGGGCGAATCGAACTCACGAATCTCTTTCTTTGTGTTGTCTTTGAAATGGCTAATCCATGAAGTTCCTCCGTCCATTATCAATAGGAGTTTAGAGCAATCTCCTGTCAATAAAGTAAGAAACAAAGCTAAAGGCCAATCAATACACTATACCACAACCAAAACAAGTAGTGATAAAATCAAAGACCAACTAGATCTCATTAACAATCAGACATTAACCAAACAGAAATACTCAATACCCTAAACAAATACTAGTAATCACTTACAAGTGCTCGAAAGGCCTAAGAAACATTTAGGAAGAACACTATTTCAATTGGTTATAGAATAAGGACTATAAATAGAAAAACCGAAATCAATCATGAATGTATTGGCATACCTACTCTATAGCCATAGCCTCTCTGGAGACAGCAAACAAACGGGTATGGCAAAGATTCGCATAAAGTTTGTGTCTTTAACAGGAAATATCAAATCTTTTTAGGTGCAGACTGCAGAGGACGAAAAGACGTAAAAGTAGAGTCTAGAATTTTGAAAAATTGGGAGCAGCAGCAGGCGAACATTAGGTCTTTTATTTAGTTTATCGAGTAAACTCTGTTTTGTAAACTGTGTTTGATGGCAAAATGCTATCTCGATTCTAGATAACAGTAACAGCTACGCCATTTCAGAGAGAGATTTTAGTGTTTCCGTTCTGTTCCTTACTTCCTCTTTCTTCTTTCTTCTCACTTCTCACATCTCAGAAGAAATGACCAATGAGAACGGTTTGTTTTTTTTACCCGAAAAGTAAATGAATAAACTGAATAGGCCGGCTCGGTTCGGTGATATAATAGGAGAATTAAATAATAAAATTTTATTTTATTCCGTTTATTTCGATTTATTTATTTTTATTTTTATTTTATAATAATTTTAGTAGAATAGTTTTTTTTTTGGTTTAAAAAAACATTAAATATATAATAAATAAAGTTACAGAGTTAAAGGATAAATATATCCCCAAAATACCTAAAATACAGCATAAAAATACATACTCATATTACATAAGAATCTGACATATAGATTCTATAACGAGTGGAGCTTCGTAGACTTCTAAAGCAGCTTCTGCGTCAGTAGAAAAGTTTTCCTGACTCTATTTCAAATTATAATTAGAATTCAATCTAAATAATATTTTTAAAAAAATTTAACATGTCTAATAAATAACTATTTAAAACCTAAGAATGACGGAGAAAATGGCTCTTCGAAGCTCAAAATATTTGTCGCGTATCTTGAACATTAGCTTCACTTCACCCCACTTTCAACTCTCCATAACGGCTTTTATGGTTATTTAACCTCACCTCGAGGTTGAGTCGTCGTCTTCTCATCAAAATCTATCGATAAGCCTCATTTTTCAGGTCGAGAAATCTTTGTAAATCCCTTCTAGAGACAACGATGCCGTATATTCGCAAGATCCATCTTCATCAGCTCCAAAAGAACCTTTTGTTGGAGACTTCCCCAAGCTTCCACAATCTCCGAACGTAAGATCCAATCATGTTTTTGAAGCATCTCCCTCGATTCTTCATAAACAAGAATGAGTCTGGCATAAAGGAAGTTTTATGGAAATCGTGACACCAAAAGATAAGAAGTTCAAGCACGGAGATGTAGATTTCAAGAAGAAATGTGAACATTATGTGATCTTCTTCAAGAAATCAGATAAACTCTCTATATTATTCCTTTTCTAAATTTACAATAGCAGCAAAAAAATTATTTGGAAGACCTAATCTGCGTGAAATTTAAACATTTCTTGAATAAAATTTTAAGGCCATATAATGTTCATAATTGGGATTCTAGACACGATTTTATAGAATTTGAAAATATAAATGACCTTGTTAAAATTTGGAAACACAACTTGTATACCTTATGCAGGTTTTCTTTTAGGATTTTAAGATGAAATCCTAGTTTCAACCCCAAAGTGGAGTCCAGCGAGACTCCAATTTGGATTTCCTTCCCAAAACTCCCCAAGTTCTTATATAACTCTGATACAATCACTTAAATGGCAAAGACAATGGAACTGCCTTTGTCAATATGGGTTTCATCTTACAACAGGGCGAGTTTCAACTGTTGTAAAGCCTTAATTATTGTTGATCTTCCATCCCTCTTCCCCAAAAACTATGGATAAGATTTGGGGAAGAAGAAGAAGGGTTTTACCTACCCATCAAATACTCTTAAATGCCCAAGTATTACAACTCATGCAAACATTTTAGACAGTCTGAATCTTCCTGTAATAAAGATCTTAAAGATTACAAGATGACAGTTGATGAAAATTAACTAACCTCCAAATACTTTCAAAATCAACAAATCTATCCTCCATCACACAAAGAACAATCGATTAAGAAATCGAATACTAATGATCTTCATGTTAATAAGGACCCTAATCCTTCAAACCACCCCAACCAAATCATTCCCCAAAATGTTTCTTAAATCCATAAAATTGCTTCCAACGCATATTATCTTCCAATGTTCAGGAAAACAACAATGACCATCTCTACCTAACTGAACAAACCAATGTTCTGACATCCAATCCCTCCACCCAACCTGTTGAAAACATTCATAATGAAATTCAACATGTTTTTTAAACCATAGATTTAGCCAACAAATTCACAATATTCCAAGAAATGGTGATGCACAAAAATGACTATACTTCTCCCCAAAACCATTCTTTGTGGCAGCCTTCCCTGCTCACCAGAAAACCAACTTGAAAAACTCATCCTCAATAAATCTGACACTGAAGCCACATAACATAAAAAACTTAAACAAGAAAAATAAATTCTTAAAAGAATCATCATATCAAAATACAAAGTTTATATACCCTCAACCAAGTCTACATACTCCTAATGATCAGCAAGATCCTCCAAACCATCATCAAAATGACCATTTCTATTCTTTGTTGGAATGGTAGAGGCATTAGCAAAAATGGAACTGTCAAAAGAATTAAATCAATTATTAAAACTGAAAAGCTTGATTTTATTGCTCTTCCAATGAATTCAAAAGAAAAGCTTAACTTTTTAACAACCAAAATTGGCTTTAATTCTAACTTTTCTAATATAAATAATAGAATATAGATCTTGTGGAAACACAATTTCCATATTAACATCCTTATCAATCATGAACAATTTGTTCATATGATTGTAACTCGAAACTCTTGCAAAAAGAGTTTTGAGTTACTATAATCTATACCAAACGTACCAAAATCCAGAGACTTGATCTCTGGAATCATCTTAATGATATTTTAGTCAGCAACAAGGAATGGCTCATTGTTAATGACTTTAATGTTATCTCTAATGTCATTGAACAACTTTCTTGCAAAACATTATACTTGAGAGTTATTGATGATTTTAATAATATGATATTGGATTCCCAATTAGAGGATCCAGGTTACTCTGGATCTGAATACACTTGGTCTAATAACATCATATGGAAAAGACTTGACGAAATTTTAATAAATGCAAATTGGAGAAATTTCTTTGATATCACAAAGATGAAACATTTGGCCATGACATGCTCAGATCATTAACCTTTGTGTATCACCATTTCAACCTTCTCATCTACGCCTAAACCTTCATTTAAATTCCAAAATATTTGGTTGCTTCATAATGATTTCCTTAAAGAGGTATACAATAATTGGAATTGCCTATCCATGTCCACCTTTTAATTGCTTTTTGGGGTAAGCTAAAAAGACTCAAACATTGTCTCAAAATTTAGTATTCTGAGATTTTTGGAAATATTTTTATAGCATTCCTACATGTGAAATCAATGTTCAACATATTGAACATTGTTTAGAAGTTTTAAACAACTCTGAAAATCAACTTAATTTATCCAAATCTAAGGTTGTTCATTCAAATTTGCTTGCTAGAGAAGAGATGTTTTAGGAGCAATAAAGATTTTCTAATTGGGCTAAAACTGTTGATAAAAACACCAAATGTTTTCACAATTTTGTTAAAAAAATCCATGGCATAATGATAATGATCAATAGACAGAAGATCAATTTCAAATTGCATCTTCTACAATTCATCATTTTATAAATCTTTAAACTTGTAATGTAAGTAACTCCAATCTGGATGATTTTAATGACTTAATTCTTCATGTTATTACTAACCTGGATACTGAAAGTCTCCTTAATCCTCCTAGTAATGATGAGATTATATTTATCATAAAATCTCTCAACACCAATAATGTCCCTGAAGTTGATGGATTCAACTTCGGGTTTTACACTACATGTTGAAAAATAATTAAAACAGATTTATGTAATATCATTAGAGCATAGTTTAAGGGCAGCTCTGCATCACCTAACATACAGGAATCTCTTTCTTATTGCCATGATTACAGATCTATCAGTCTATGTAATGTATTTAATAGAATCATATCCAAAATAATCAACTCAAGATTATCATCTATTATTCCTAAAATCAACTCACTTGAACATGGTGGATTTTTCAACAACAGAAATATCCAAAACATTATTCTAATCACCCACGACCTTGTTCATGACATCAATAAAAACAGAGGTGGTAACATTACCCTTAAGCTTGATATGGCAAAGGCCTTTGATAGAGTTTCCTTTAATTTTATCTTTTTTATAATAAAAAGGTTTGGATTCAGTGATAAAGTTATTGATTTAATCAAAAAAGGTATAAATAATGTTAAATTTTCTATACTTATTAATGACACTCCTCAAGGATACTTAAAATCCATCAATGGTGTAAGGCAGGGTGACCCATTATCACTTAGAATTTTCATCATTGCTGAAGAATATCTCTTAAGAGGTTTGAAAATTTAATTCAACTTAAATAAATCTATGTACTACTCTGTCATAGGTCATCTCAAAATTCTGTATCTTGCCTATGCAGATTATGTGACCATCTTTATGAATGGATCCTTAAATAACATTAACAAAATTGTCAAATTCCTTGATCATTATCAATCAATTTATGGTCGGTTAATTAACATTTACATAATTGTTTTCATTTAATCTGAAAACATGGATAGAAACATAATTCATATCATCAAAAATACATCTAGTATCTCTAATAGTTTTCTTCTTTTTAAATACTTAGGAATCCACATTCATATATATAATTATATCAATATTTATGAGGACCTATGATCTAAAATCAGGAACAAGCTTATGGAATTAATAACAAATCTTTATCATTTTGGGGCATATTGACATTAGTTCAATCTATCCTCATGGCCATTCCTGTTTTCTTCACGCAAAGCAACCTTATTCCCGAATCCATCATCAAAAGAATAAAAAATCTAATGAATAAATTTCTTTGGGTATTTGAAGAATCTTACAATCTAATCATCTGGTCAAACTGGTCATTTCTTTGCAAACACTTTAATGAAAATGACATGAATATCATAAAATTTTCTAATATTCATGACACATTCTCTTGTTATTTTTGGATGTCTTTCAGAAAAAAAAAAATTTGTGGGCTCAGTTGATACACCCCATCTAATGTTCATCTTCCCATCCTCTCCATATCAACATTAAACCTAATGATTCCAAAATTTGGAAAAAAATCTCAAAACCAGAACCATTGCTGAGAAATATATATACTGGAATGTTGGTAAAGGCTATATAGACTTTTGGTTAGATAAATTGAACAATCATCACCCTTTTATTACTCTATCTAATCATTAAAACAATAATTGGTACAAAGGAACCTTAGTTTCTGAGTTCTGGTCAAATGGTTTTTGGAACATTGACCTTCTCATAAACCAAATCATTCCTTCTGACATTAAAAAATTCAAAAATCTCATTAACATACCACAATGATGATTATATCATTTGGAAGCTTTCCAATGATATCTCCTTATCTTTTAAGAAAAGTTATGAGTCTTTGAGAACTATCCATCTTAAAACAATCATGCGGTCTAAAATTTGGAATAATATCACCTATAAGAAGTGATCTTTCCTCTCATGGAGACTTCTTAATGGGTCCATTTATGTTGATAACATCCTTCAGCATAAGTTTTTTTTATCTTACTCCAAAATGTCAGCTTTGCTCAAACTCTAAAACAAGTACTCATATATATGTTGAATGTCAAATATCTTAGGAAAATATTTGGCATTCTAATAAGCCATCACATATGTTTTAACTACATTATTCAGTTATGGTTTATGTCTACAAAAAAAATCCATTAACATAAGAACAATCATCCCCCTATCATTTGCTGGACAATTTGGACGGTTAGAAATAATACAAAATACAAAGGCAAATTCCGTTTTTCCAAAATCTTAATAAATAAAATAAAAGCCATAAATGGTTTAATGCAAATTCTGTTAGAAATAATGCAATAAAATTCTGTTAAATGGATACCTATACTTAACTACACTCACTGGTTTAATTAATTGCTGTAGAAAATTGATTGGACTTCAAATGACTATTAGGCATATCTTTAGGGAGAAAAACCTTGTTGTTGTTTGAATTTCAAAATGAGTAATTAAAAACCAAAGTTGATTGAATTTTAATCCCTCTCAAACCCTTTCTCACCTAAAAGCCATAACTTATCTTGAAAGTCTAAGTTTAGGCTACTTAAGATTAACTAAATAACATTATTTCTTGCTAACACTGCTTGGCAAGAGAAATCCTGACCATTATCTTTATAATGTTTTTTTGCAGGTTACTCTTTATTTGCAAGTACATCACAAGGCATCAATAGAAAATGATATAAGCAAAACAACATGTAATTGTGAAGCTGTATTCTTAAGTACTTAAGTATTCAAGTCATGTTATTTCAAATTTGTAATATCCTCAAATGAGAAAAACATCTCTTATCGTGTATGACATTTATATCAATAGAAGTAATTTTTTATTAAAAAAATATTATTTAAAACATAATTATTTTCATATCTAGGATCATTTTGATCTATTTTGAAATATTATTTATAATCGTGTTTAAAAATGAAAAATGACATCAAAGATACCTAGTCATAAACTATATTGTCATTTAATATCTGAACTATCATTTATGTTTACTTAATATCCATTTTATCTAAATAACTCTCACTCAATATCCAATTTTTTTAATGCCCTTAAAATCCTCTACCAACTATATAAGCTTAATTTTTTTAGGCCTTGTTTTACCTTTTAAAAATTTGAATTTGTATGTAGTCGCCTCTCTCTTTCTCTTCATACCAGAGTTTACCCTAGTGAAAAACATTATTTTCTTATTCAGGTTATCGACTCAGTGTAATCGGAGTGGAAGAGATCATCAGAGTAAGTCCATCGATGACTCTAAATCATGTTTTTTAGTCCAACGACGAAGAAATCAAGCGTGAGCCGTTCTCAGCATCATCGAAGTTTCTGGATTTTGGGTTGTTTCATTTGAGCATACAACTAGTGCCAACATGTGTTTCGTACAAGTTTTCTTTTTTCAGTTGTATTATGCGTTAGAGGAGCATTATCGTATGAGCTTTTCTACTTTCGTTTCTGTTTTTATTTTTTAGAAATATAATGTATAATAGTACCATTTCATGATTTTTTATTGTGTAATAAGTTACAAACTGGTTGTATTATGTATTTGATTTAGTGTGGTTGACGATGTCAGTTCATTTGAAGAAGATACAAGATTTGTGCATTTCTTCATGATATATCATCTATACATGAACATGTGAGTTTAGTGAAAAATTGCTATGGTGACCATGCGATTCCTTTGTTAACATACAGTACGAGGTGTGTTCAATAATAACATTTTATTTCTTTGTATACTCAACCATGCAAGTGTATTACATTTTTAACCATGCGAGTTTCTGTTTGTTAAAAATGCGACTTGTCATATAAAAGTCCATGCTCCTGATTGTCTTTTAATTATTCAATGCAAGATAATATATGTCTAAACTACGAGTTTTCATTTTCAAATATGGTCACCACACTGCAATTGTTCCTTTTATAGATTTTGAAAACTTTTAAAGTATTCAAATGCACTTTGAAACTAGATGGGACGAGCTGGTCAAAGGTAAGTACATTATTACCTACTCCTCCAGTGAAACAAGAATTATTTGTTTAATAATAAGAAGAATTATGTTGCTTTAGATGTATATCTTGACGTAGAGTGTTTAAAAATCGTTAATTTTGTTATAGAACAACAACTCGTTGATAAAGTTGATGTTCAAAAGCGTAAACAACCTAGCATAATTTTGGGAGAACCCTCGAATAATCAACTAACTAGTATGGAGAGTAGTAATAGTTTAAAGTATTTGGATCAGCAAAAAACTTGTTACTACTGGTTTAGCTGATGCTATCATTGGTGTTGGTCAAGTTTTTTATGAAGGTGTTGCAGCTCTAAGGTTATCTTTATGCCGATATGCTTTAGAGCATGGTTTTTCTTTTAAATACATGTATAATGCAATAAGTAAGATCATTTCTTATTATGAAAATAAAGTCTCAACTAGATGTAAATGAGTACTTTATGCATAAGTTGATTCCAACACCGACTTCATGATAAATAAGCGGTTTGTTGAATGACATACTTGCAACCTTGTTTTCTCCAAACAACATCGGAGGCATATGACATCAGATTTGATTGCGAATGAAATTCATGATTATATTAGGATATGTCATTCCGTGACAGCCAAAAGTATACAATCATCTATTCAACATGACTACAGTTTAGATATCTTATACTGTCTCTTATGGAATGTTTTAGAGAAGGCAATGAGGGGAGTTTTCAGAGATATTTCTAATTTTTTTAGTTTACTCAATGAATACTTCAAATGACTGAAGAGTTATTATTTTACTAGCGACTACCACCTAGAATTAGTTGTTGTAAACGTCTTCAACTGATCTTTTATAGCATTCAGTTATTGTCTTTAAGGTTTTCATTCATGTCGCCTGATGTTGTATATCGCAATAAACTTTTTAACTAACAAGCATAGGGGTGTATTGCTATATTCGGTAGCAAATGATGGTAACAACGATTAGTTTCATGATTTTTTTTATATTTTGATGACCTACGAGTTTGGTTAGAATTAGAAACGATCATGTGATTCTAGTGTTGACATTAATGAGAGTTGTGTTGTAACATGAACCATGTGAATTCTTTTATATTTGAACATGCGACTATTAATATAATAGACAGTGCGACTTCATTGTATATTTGACCATGCTAGACATGTAAAAACAGTTTATTTATTTTGTTTTTAGGTATATTCCCTATTGCATTTGGTATTATTGGTAGTAAAGATGCTGACAACTGGCTATGGTTTTTGGAGAGTTTGAAACCTTATTTGTTGAAGTGTCAAATCACATTTATTTTGGATCTTCATTTATGTATCATTAATGTTGTTTCTTTCTTGTATCCAGAATGCTAACATGCATACTGTATTTTGCATCTTGTTTAGAATTTGAGGTATGTTCTGGATCATACTAACAGAGAGTTCAAAGTTATGATGTTAGGTATGTTTAATCGATGTGTTTATGCTCCTATTATAGATATTTTAATGAATATCTTTCAAAGTTTTAATGTGAAAGTGGTAAGAGAATTGAAAGATTTCTCAAAAAATTACCTCGAGAGAAATATGTTCAGGCATTTGTTAAAGGGAAACGATATGATGCTATGGCCTCTACTCCGGTTGAATCGTTTAATAACTAGATAAAACTGTGCAATATACCCATTGGTGAATTAATTGACAAGATTATAGTCTTACTTATGACTCAAATTTTATGACGTTATTCGGAGAGACTAAGATGAAGTACTAAATTATGCCCAAAGTATGAAAAGAAGTTAAAGCAAAATGTTGAAAAATATCGTACATAGCTAGTCCGTAAGTCTTCTGAAGCCTTAATCTGAAGTTCTTTTCAGATTCTGTTATGATTCTTAATTTGCTTAATTTCAAATGTTCTTGTGGTGATTAGCAACGAGATTTTTTTCCATGTTTTCACGCTTTAGCTGCAATACACTCAACTCAACAAGTTCATATGACGTTGATAGGGCCATTCTTCATCGCTAGCCATTACAGACCAACTTACTCTTTTAGTATACCGGCTATAACCAATTTTGGCGAAGGATCAAGCTCTAATGATTTGTCAGAGCTGTAAATTCTACCTCCAAACATGAAAAGACGGGGTGGAAAGCTTATGAAGAATTGTGTTCCGTCTAGAGGAGAAATAACAACCAAGCAGTTGAAATGTGGTCGTTGTTCGAAACCAGACCAAAACAAGAGGACATGTGAGGTCCTACTTTAACGTGCGATTCATTGCTTACCCAAACATGCAAATTACTTATATTTTTTAAACCGACCATGTGAGTTATTTTGACTATTAAACATGCTACTTCCTCTACATAATCCAACAATGCGAGTTATTGTATACTGATAATACGATTTTAAGTCTATGAGTTGTGTTATATCCTTATATTTCTAAGCATGCGAGTTTAGTATACTTTTAACTACGCGAGTTTTGTTGAATATTAAACATTCTAATTATCCTATATAATCCAACAATTCGAGTTCTTGTATATTTAAAAATTTGATTTAAGTCTATCAGTTGTGCTAGACCCTTATGTTTCCAACCGTGCGAGTTTGGTACGTTTTTAACAATGGGCGAGTTTTGTTAAATATTAAACATGCTATTTCTTTTATATAATTCAACAATGCGAGTTCTTGTATATTTAACAATTCGATTTTAAGTCTATCATATGTGCTAGATCTTTATGTTTCCAACCGTGCGAGTTCAAAACATTTTTTAATTCTCCGAGTTTTAATGAATATTAAACATGCTACTTCTTCAATATAATACAACAATGTGAGTTCTTATATACTAAACAACTTGATTTTAAATCTATCAGCTGTGTTAGATCCTTATGTTTTCGACCGTACAAGTTGAGAATATTTTTAATTGTGCGAATTTTATTGAATATTAAACATTCTACTTATTCTATATAATCCAACATTGTGAGTTCTTGTATACTAAACAATTCGTTTTTAAGTCCATCAGTTGTGCTAGATCCTTATGTTACCAACCGTTTGAGTTCAGTATAATTTTAACATTTTGCGAGTTTTGTTAAATATTAAACACGCTATGTTTTCTATATAATCTAACAATGCGAGTTTTTGTATACTAAAAATATTTGGTTCTAAGTCTATTAGTCGTGTTAGCTCTTTATGTTCCAACCCTAAAAGTTTTGTTGAATATTAAACATGCTACTTCTTATATATAATCCAACAATGCGAGTTCAGTACAATAAACCATTGTATCTACTAAAAATGACTGGATACGATCATAAGTTTGTTATATTTATTAAAAAAGATTACAAATTACTTTGAATGAATAAAACAAATATCCTAAACAATCTTCATAGAGTCAACCCTAATAAATACTATTATATCTTTGGGTTGGTCAGTTTACAACAAAACAAAAACATGTAAAAGAAAAACAATGAACCATCAGAAGAAGAGTCTTCTTCTTTTAGAGAAGCATGATTCCAGAGACATATTCGCTGCAAAAACATGAATAGGCACGGGTTCATTAAAATGAAATAAACATTCGACTTCTTTGAAACGTTAACCATATTATTTTTTTAAAAAATTAACAATGTTATTTGTTTGAAAAATCAACCATGCTACTTCTCCGAAAAATTAACCATACGATTTTATAGGTTATAGAATGCATAAGCACAATGATGTGATTCCTTTGAACCAATATATAATACCCTAGTACAATATAACAATGCGATTTCTTCAAACAACAATTAAAAAAGATGCGAGATCTTCATATTTTTAAAAGTTGACGATGCGAGTTTAGTGTTATTTTCACATGCACGTTGACAGGAAATTTAAAATTGAGTCACAAACGACTAAGTTCAGAAACAATAAAATACACTACAACCTAAAAACAACACAACATATTAAATGTAGCACTATATATGCACCTAATAACCCTAGAAAGTACCCTGAAACATCATGTATACCAAAACCAGAAGCTAGCAATGATCGAAAGTATATCTAACAAAAATATTAGTTCAACTAAGAATGTAGTTGTAATTAACCCCCTAAATACACTATAAATACATTAGAAACCTATGAAGGCAGAAACTATGTGATGGTGAAGCAACGAGAAACACTGCAGTTTTTTAACTATTTTAATTTTAGTATATGTAGGGTTTTTTTTAGTTTTGGTTAGAGAACGAAGCAGGTAATAAGTAGTCCTTGAGGATAAAAAAACACTTGGGGACATCTTTATTTCTTTTTCGGACTAAGAAATCTTTGTCGAAAGTAGCCGAAAAGGTTGGTTTGTCGGTTTCTCGAAGTTACTGCGTCTTTGGGCGTTTCGTGGGTTTACTGATTTAAATGGGTATACTGTGTTTAAGGGGGGGTGTTAATGAAAGTTTTTGGTTCAAAAGGGTGAAAAGGGTATTAAACATAAAATATTATATTTATACTAGTGGGGGTATTTTCGTCCACCTTTAAGGTTTAAGTATGTATAGGTAGTATGTTATTTTGTGGCATTAGGTGATAATGAGATAGTTGAGTGGGTATTTATGGGTACTTTTATTTTTAAAAATTTATTACAAATAAAAATATTTTTTATATGATTTTAACTATGATATTTATTTTTTATTTATAGTTTTAAAATATTTTAAATTTTAATAGGATTTTTAAAAAGCAAAACTACTACAAACAAGATTAAAAACCATTATAATGTTCAATTTCATCCCTACAAATATTGAGTTTCACGTGGTAAAGCTGCGAAAACTCCATGTAATATTTTAGCAAATTTTGTCATGACAATTATCTTCTTTTTTTGTCGCTGTAAATATTGACAATCCATCAATAATATTTGACACGCCACAACTTTGTCATGGTAAACCACACCATTACTGAGTCATGACCTATGTTTTTACGGTGGCATGCACAGTATTTCATATCGTGGTGAGGGTCTATGTCCGTCTCAATAAAAAGGCGATGTATGCTACACGTTTTATGACACACGACATTTCATATGGTTTTATTTTCGTTTTGACAATTTTTTTTAATTTCGTTTTGACAATTTTTTTAATTTCGTATTTAAATTTTATTTTTTTATTTTTCCTTAGTTTTTCATCTAAACCTGTCTTTAGATATGTTTTATGGTAGCTTTATTTAGTTAAAACTTCAATAAAATCACTTAATTAAACAGCATCTCTTTTTCTAACTCGGGCAATATTTATGGATGTGAAATATATTTTATTTGAATTTTATCTTAATATATAAGTAGCAAAGGTTTAGTGTAAAGTTTGTCGTAACTTTTAACTATTTTTTCCTATGACAATACCAACGACTACATATATATATATATATATATAGAGAGAGAGAGAGAGAGAGAGATATGTTCATTGGTTGTTTATTTTTGGTTTTGATTAGCAGTGTTATGGTAGCGTGCTTATCCATTCAAGAATTATCTTGAGAGAAACTCAAACTCGCACGAGAATTAATATCATCTTTAATTTTTTTTATAGGTATGATCATACATTATTTTTATTATTTACAAAAAATATATCACATTCGAATGAACCATATTAAAAGTGTAATGAAAGTAAGATATCTAGATATTTATCATTGTCGAATTGGATAACCAATTTAAAAAAAATATAATAATAAACTTATAAGTGTTGAGTTAGTCAATTATTGAGCTAATATTTTGGTAAACAAAAGACAAAGTTCATACTCAAACGTACATATAATTCCATTTTTAATCAATTTCTTATGTATTCATATTTTAGACTAATATTTATGGACTTTCTATTATATATATTACTGTATGTTCTCTCCAATATTTTTTTACTATTATAATCTATTTAGTTTGTCATTTTTCTCTTAAGACTTAAACGTGGATAATTTTTCTAATAATATGTTTGTCAACCAGTCCATTTATTTTATGGTTTTGGCCATTTCTCTGAACTTTGTTTCATAATCGAATGATTTATATATTCAAGATTGACATATTTTAGTCTCTTATGTTCATTTTTGCAACATTTCAATCTCCATGTAAAAAGAATAAGGGAAACCAAAGCGTGTCATTTTTCGAAATATAAAGAGCCAAAATATTATAAAAATGAAATTAGAAAAATATGAAAATATAAAAAATGAAAGACCAAGGGTATTTTTTATCCATATATACATGTTTGTTTTAATTATAAAAACAACATATACACTTATATTTCGATGCTTAATACTTAGATTGGTAATAAAATAACTCAACTTATGAATCACAAACAAGATATTCACCCTCCTACATAAAATCACATATACAAGACTTCATATAAGACTAATATATTTTTTCAAGTATAACATTACTATCAAAAAATTTATTTATCTCATTAACTCAAGATTACTAAATTTTTTAATTACATTTTCATTGTTGTGAGACTGGGTTACAAAATTATTTTTACTATTTTGAATTGCTCTTATTCTAAAAATAATATATACTTATTAAAAATATTTCATCTTGAATTTAGATCATATATACCTATAAGTATCTATAATCTGATTCATGTCATTACTTAGAATAAGTGATTATCGTGTCCCCATAAATTTTTATTGAATAACACTTTTTTTTTATTGTTATGCTTAAACGTTTTAAATTTAGATAAAATATAATGATCATTTTTATATCATGTAGACATTTGTGTTAAAATATATCATGATCTAAAAATCATACACACCTTTGAGTCATTTTTGGGATAGAAAAATATTTCATGTTGAACTTTTGTTGAGCTTTTTATTTAAGAATGTAGTCGTAACATATATTTGATCAATTCCGAGATTGTATTTGGATGCCATAGAAAATAGCATCCTTGTGCTCATAGTTCTCATAAACGTAACATGTATGTTAAAGTAATTATTCTTTTATATGGTAAAAAACTTTGACAACCAATATAACATTGAATACTTGTACAATTAAATTTATGCGGTATTTATTTCAAACACTTGTTTACATCAATTTAGAGTCGTCTTCTAAAAACGTACCACCGTAATTGTGTACGAAATGTTTTCCCGAATTGTTTTCATTAAGTTAATTTAAGATATTTTGAGAATCCGGCTCATCCAATCTTTAGACGTAAATGTTTTTATGACCATTTTCTTGTTTTTAGAGGTGATTTGGACTTTATTATCATTATATAACATGGACTTAACAAAATTATTTTTAAATATTCAAACATGTTGTCAGACTCATAGTTTATTATCTTATAAGTTCTTTTTTGTTTTTTGTAACTAATAAGAACGCACTTTATGAATATTGACATAATTTTGATAATTTCTTTGTACATGTACTTGCAAAAGACAAAATAGTCGTACACTATGAAGTAATCAATATTTGGCTTTCTTAAGAATCATACTAACATTATGCGACCATTCAGTCAGACTGAACTATAACCTGCAAGGCAGTTAAGAAAATCTATACTTGCTTGCAAAACCACAAGACTACTCCCAAAAGTGGTCAATTAAAACGTACAAATCCAGGTCTACAATTTAAAGTTTACATAACAAGAATAGTTAGTGCTTGGGTTTAAACTTTATAAGCTGGTGGCAGCTGGAGGATCGCCCGAAATAGTCTCGGCAGGAACCGCATTGGTCAGTTGTGTTCCACCCCCCTCAGCTTCCACCACTGACGCTTTGCCGGCTCCTTGCTCCATATGAATAAGGTCGGTGTTTAAAGGGCCACCCATGCTTGGAGGGGCGGACATTTTTACCAAATGACTCAACGATCCCAACTTTATTCTTGGATTCAACGCTAGCAACTCGGCCATGGTCTTTTTTTTTGTTCGCTATCATATCCATTGCAACCCTCATCACATGCTTCTCCCTCTCATCTAACGCGGTTCTTAGTTTCTTCTTCCAATGTCCGCGCTTGGTATCCATCTTCTTCTTTTCATTCTCTATCTTACTCTTCAGGTCTCCGTTCTCTAATATCAACGCAACCAAACGCTCAGCTTGATCTTCCATTCTTTGCACCTGTGACACATTTTGTGCGAGTAAACCAACACTTTATGACAGCAGCTCATCATTTCACTTGATCGGAACGTTGTTCTGTGCAAGAAGAGAAACATTACCAGACGAAAATTTCTTACATCTTTCTTTGCTCGATGACAATGAACCTTTCAGAGCAGCAATCTTACCTCGAAACCCCTTACTTGCTTTGATCGCTTTGTCTTTCAATGCCTTGGTAGACCCATAGACGTGTTTAAATCGAATGAGATCAATGGTAAAACTCTTCTTTGACCCGAACAACATAGGATTTGGCTTCCACTTCTCCATGACTTCTAAGTCAGCATTGGACATCTGACGATACTTCAACATGGCTGAGTTGTGATGCATATGCATATCACATCACATTAGTTCTTGATCGTATTTTTTATTCTATAGTTAAATATATTATATCTTACCTCAATCGCCAGCTCCACTTGTTGTTGCAGAATGTCACTCATGGGCATACCATCATAGTGTGACAGTTCGGGATAGCACTTGAGTTGCTCGAACATCAGCATCGAGGGACGAAGCATAACAACTCTAGTTGACGTCAACTCCTTCATGGTTATATCCCTTGTGTTGGACCCTAATCCTATGTTACTAGTTAGTATTTTCTCCGGTCTAGAAATATTGACATCGGAGGGTCCAGTGCCAACCCCATCCACTAATCAGGCTGAATGACGAACGTTTGAAGATTTCACAAACTCTTTCATTCTTTGTGTTATCTCGTCGGGAGTTTGCTTCTTTCGTCTTTCTTCTTCATCATTACTATCCTTTGCTCGACCCATCTGGACATCCATTTGGTTTTCCATCTACAATAACCACCTCAGAAGCTTTCCCCCCGATCCTGGATAATCGTTGGATGCATCGACTGGTCGTCCGACTTCTTTAACACCGCAACACCATCTCCACTGTCCTTGTCCACCAGTTGTAACTTCCTTGTTGGAAGAGGTACAACATCAACTATCATCTGAGACTTATTTTGCAAGGGTATCACTTTATCATCTGATTCTTCTTCATCTTCCCGAGCGCGCCGCCCTCAGTTCTCTACTACGTCACTTCCGACATGGGTAGTGTCATTTTTATGCTGATCCACTTTATCATCCCCTTGAATATCCATTACCTCCCCTTCACCCTCATTCTGGTAAGGCACTGATGTGAAACCTTCTGCCTCTTTTGATTTTCGGGTCTGAGTGACTGCTAGCCAAACCCCCGTACTATTTCTTTCTTGGTACCTCTTTTCCATCAGCGCTCGTATGCGCTCCACCGACATAAATTTACCATAATATGCCACAGTCACTTCTTTTTCTTTTGAAATTTTCAGCTCTGACACTGACCACATACCAACTTTCAGATAGTTCACCTGCGTAAAAAGAAGAGATGGTTCCTGAAACCAAGTCAAACTCGATAGGTTACCTACTTGAACCAGCGGGTCCTTGTATTCCTCCGACAAGCCTTCCTTGCACCAATCTTGATAAGTTCCTTCACCTTCACAAATAATTTAGGGAAAATTAATAACAAGATCGGCCAACAAATCAAATAAAGCTTACTAATCACGCTTGAACTTCACTTTCTACTTTCTTTCTAATTGGAGATTTATTATGGGATTTTCATGATCCCAAATGCCCGATACAAACACAATTTTTTTTTCTAGTTCTTATCCGATGAAGGGAGTTCAACAATCTTCCTTATTTCGGTCAGCTTTGTGTAGAAGAAAACTTTGCAAGTTTCACTACATCAATGGCTAAGAGTAAATCTTCTAAACAGACTTTAATTCCTAAGAAACGCGAGCTTGAAACTATACTAAAAATCATCATCCACTCATTTGCGGTTAATTAAGTTGGACATATTCCAATTACGCTAAAGAAATCCTGAATTAACGAAGTCAAGGGAAATTGAAACCCCCAATCGAAACCGGTTATGAATAGGCAGGTCTCATGATCCTGAGCCTGATAAAGATGTTCACCAACTACTGGCACCATCACTATAACATCCTTGAGAATCCCATAGCTAGACCTAAAGCTTAGTAACCCATTATCATCCAAATACCCATATTTATGCGAGAATTGAGAGAAATAACTTTCTAGGAAAACTAGATCTTCAAACTCTGACTCAGTAGTTTTCATTGATTTCTTCTTGATTGCCATTTTTGGTGCCATTGTATCTACTTGTTTGACTGTAATGAGCCGATACGACGAATAAGAACAATTAAAAGAGGAGGCGACTCAGGATGAGTATCACGCCAAGGAAATATGGTTTTCGACTCGGTACTTGAGTAAATGGGTTATCATTTATCTTAAACCAAGAAGATTTTTCCCAAAACTAACGCTAACTATACATACATAAAATCGACATACATGTTTTGACTTTGGAAGATGACGACAATCTTTATATAGCAACAGACCCTTGAAGCAGCGACAAATGATGAGTAAAAGAAAAATAATGAAGAGGGTGATACTACAAATAATCCAAAAGAAAGTGGAAATTTCATAATCTACTTTACACCCATGTGTGATGAGATAAACAAGTTGTCAAAGACATTAAGACTTAAGCACGCATCATCGAAACCCAAACGCCATTTTCATAAATCGGTTGGGTGTCAGAACCGTCAAATCCCACGCGTAAATTTAAGCCAACCACATGTTGTCTAAAGGTTCAAAATATCAAATGAACTACCAGTGTTATTACTGTGTCTTTCAACTTGGATCTCCCACGATGTCGATTCATCTTCTCGTCTAATTAAATTTAATTCATCGATTCCACACTTACCGTGTACGATCTATGAACTAGGGGGTACCCTGATGAGGGTGTATCCTCTGACCGTCAAGAAATAAGGTATTCGAGCAGACGAATTCATTCAAAAAATATAAAGCGACCCTAAGTACGGTATAAATCTGAACGATAATCAAAGAGGATAAAAGTACTGAGCATAATCGAGGGCTATACGAGAAATCAAGGTCTGTCTGACCGATATGAGATAGATCGATTGCACTCAAACCAATCATGTATATCACCAACCAAAGATGAAGATAACTGATTTGGTCCGAAGAGAGAACCGAGCGAGGCGTCCGGCTGAGCAGAAGGGGATCATTTGGATTATGCTCGGCTCGGCATGCGGATGAAACTGATCAAGCCCGATCTACGAGAGTAACGGCTAGTGCAACAGTTTAATGCTACTTTAACGAAACTGCTTAAACACTAACGCATTACTCATAAATTCAGGTCTCATGATGTAAATGTAGTCGTGCATGTAGTTAGTAGAAATAAATATTATAATAACCACCAATTAACGGTGAGAAAAAAAATATAAATAAAGGATAAAACCCTAAATAAATGTAAGTTCTCTTCTCTGAAAATAAAATTTTCTACTTGGTATTATCCTTTGTTATATTTCCGTAACAAATTTGGCATCGTCTATGGGAAACTAGCAAAATATTAAGTTACGTTAACCATGGTGGTTACTAGGTCAGGGATTGAAAGAGAAGTCCCAGAGTCAAGTGAAGCAACATGCAATCGAAGATCGGTTGTGAATCCACCATTGAGGTATGGCATTTCACACCCTACCACCGCCCCCAATTCAGAGGTTGTGACGGCAGTCCCCGTTGAGCCGATAAAACCAGCATCACAGTTGTTGCAACCAATAGCAGGGACCAGAATAGAGGTTGTTCCCCCAAGGTCTGCGGAGGCCCTCGTCGCACATGACGCACCGGGAGCTAACCCAGCTACAAATCTAACCTTTCAGGAGTTAGAACAGCAACTTCAACACCTCCAATGGGAGCAGTTCAGAGTGGCGTGTGAACGAGACGCCAGAGAACAAGTCATACAAGCTACTTTAGCATGGATGAACGACACACTTCATGCTCTGACTGCCAAGGTGCGGAGAGCTAGCCGAGTTAGTCACCAATCAGGGCCCGAGACCAGTCGGGCCAACCATGCAGATCGATCCTCCAAGCGTGACGACAAACAGGAGGGAGAAGGAGAGAGTGGGGGCAAGAATCGCACCAAGGAGCAAGAACCTAGGCTGGACGGACGCCACACTGTATCAAAAAAAACCCGGGAGGATGAGGACATCTACTACAACCAGGTTTGACCCAGAATGTCCAACTACATCCTTAAATAGTCTTCTTTTTTGAAAAAGATCCTTGAAGCACAGTTACCAAGGAAATTCGACCTCTTTTGGATGGAGGCCTACAATGGGACGAGTGACCCGGAGAGGCACCTTGAACAATTCTGTAACATGATGATGGAGTTCAATCCGGATGATGCTATGTTATGCAGAACCCTATCTATAACACTCAAGGGAAATGCGATGGGCTGGTTCAGCAGTCTGCCTAAAAGATCAATTCATGATTTTGCCAGCCTATAGATAGCTTTCAAGGAAAGATTCGTCGGCAACAAGGAGGTCAGGCGTGAGCGAGACTCGATCATGGATATCTACTAGAGGCGAGGTGAGTCACTTAAAAGTTACATCCGACGTTTTGTTCACGCTATGAATGGTCGCTGGATTTAGAGGAGAATATGACGATGACCTCACTCAAGCGAGGTCTCGATCGACGGGGAGAATTGTACACCGACCTGTTCAGGTTTCCAATGTAAAAAATGGGAGACCTTCTCGCTCGTGCAGACACTTTCATCATGGTGAATGATGCCCGGAGAGGGGATTCACCTGACATACACATTTCTGAATCTAAGGGTGGACTGCCTGAACGAAAAAAAAATTGACGACCCCCCTCAACGGTACACTAGTCGAAGGACTCAACACTATGAGAATCCGTCCAGACGATTCACGCTGCTAACCGAGTCCATGTTAGTCTTTAAAATTTTCATACTTGAGGGTGATCAATCCACATTCGCTTATCGAAGCACTCTTCGAACATGATCAACTAGTATTGGAACCTTATAAATGTGACCAACTAATATTGGAACCTTTATACTTGACCAACTAGTGTTGGGATATTTTTTATGTGACCATCTAATGTTGCAACCTTTAAATTTGACCAACTAATTTTGAAAAGTTTGCATCTATTACAAATGATTTAATAATGCCACAAGAAAATATCATTTTTTATCATCGTTTATCGATCAAATATTGGAAAGACTAACCGGGCATGCATTCTACTATTTTCTTGATAGGTAATCTCGATACAATCAGATCTTTATCCGACAAGAGGATCAATAGAAGACGAATTTAACATGTCAATATGGGACTTATGCGTACCATAGGATGCCATTTGGCCTATGCAACGCTCCTATTACCTTCAAAAAATGTTTCATGCTTTATTTTTCCGTATTTGGTGATTTTTTATACATGTCTAGCTAACTTGTATTTTGTTTTGTAGCAGTGTGTGTTCACTAATCTCGTGTTAAATTGGAAAAAATTACATTTCATGGTAAAATATTGGATCGTTCTAGGACACAAGATATCATAATAAAAATCAAAGTCCATCGAGCTAAAGTGAAAGTAATTGAAAAACTACCTCCTTCGAATTCAGCGAAAATGATAAGTTTTCTTGGTCATACAAGATTTTACATATGATTCATAAAATATTTTTCAAATATATGTAAACCTTTATGTGATGGTTTAATGAAATATATTGAGTTCATATTTTCTAAATAATGTTTATATGTATATCATGCTATAAATTCCAAACCCATTTGTGCACCAATAATTATTTCACCTGGTTGTAATATGTCATTTGAATTGATGTGTGACACTAGTAATTATGTGATAAGGGTTGTCATTTGACAACAAAAATTGTTAACTATATTAGTTAAACATTCTTATGTGCTCAATTAAATTATACCACTACTGAAAAATAATTATTTGCAGTTGTTTTTGCATTAGAATTTTTTGGATGTTATTTGTTAGGTACTAACATATAGAACATTTTGCACTTAAGTACTTGTTAAACAAAAATTATTTGAAACCATGGTTATTGTGCTGGGTGTTTTTGTTGTATGGATTCGATTTGGAGATTAGAGACAAGAAAGGTTAGAAAACATCATTGTGGATCTCTTGCGCTTAGATACAAATGAACTTATTGAGAACGATGTATATTAATCAATGAGTATTTTTCGGGTGACAGGTTGTTAGCTATACATACATAGTCATAGTTTGCAGATATTGCAAATTTTCTTGTTAATGGAAATGTTCTAAAAGACATAATTTATCAGAAAATAAATAATTTTTTCCGTGATATTAAGCAATACTATTCGGATGATCCATAAATTTATAAATAATTTTATGATCACCTTATCAAACAATGCATACCGAAAACCGAAGCAACGAACATACTACACCACTTTTATTCTTTAAGAGCCTGAGGTCATTCTGGTTTAATAAAAACAACGAAAGTTTAATAATATTATAGAGCTAAAGTTGTTCGATGTGTGAGTATCGATTTTATGTGACCATTTGCATCATTATTTGGTAACAAGTGTATCCTTATTATCGTTGATTACATCTTCAAATGGGTTGAAGAAGTAGTCTTACCCATAAATTATGCAAACGTGGTGATTAAATTTGTTAAAAAGAACATATTTTTGTGATCCAGATTCCCACGAACGATCGTCAGTGATGTAGGATCATATTTTCAAAATCGTCAATTGAACACTCTTTTGGACAAGTACGGAGTTAATCACAAAGTCGCAATATCTTATCACCCTCAAAAAGTGGATACTTAGAGGTATCATATCTATAAGTGAAATGACTATTAGAGATGACAACGAGTGCTTCACGAAATGATTGGTCATCTAAGTTTGATGATGCATTGTGGGCTTCAAAAACTGCTTTCAAAACACCGATAGGTATGTCTCATTATAAATTGTTATATGGAATAACATGTCACCTCCCATTAGTGCTGGAACATTGATCATACTAGGCCACTTGACTGTTGAATTTCGATATAAAAATAGCTTGTAAGAAAATATGTTTGAGACACAAAATAAAAATGAGATTTTTTTTTCATATGTTATTTTTCTTTTATAATCATGATATGTATTACTGTTATGATGTATTTTCTTGAGTTTAGTAGATATATTTTTATTTTCTTTACATTCGATTGTTATTTGGCGAACTAAATCAACACTACTCTAAATCCAAAAAGATTATTTAACAACGATTATCACCTCCCAAACTAACCTTATGTACATTTGTTCTATATTTTATTTTCTAACAAAATTTTAATATTATGGATAATATTGGTTTTAAAGTGCGAGGTAATGAGAAAATTGTTGTATTAGAATATCATGAAATAAAACAAGTTATGATCATTAAACATTATAGATGGTATGATTTATGACCTTATGAGCTGATTTCGAATATTCTGAATTGATTTGTAATAATAAAAATAAAGGATTGTATGTTTATATTTTTATTTGATTAGGTCTCTAATATACTTTTTTATGAATGTTTTTTTTTAATAAATTATATAGGATTGAAAATCAAATATAATATTTTACACTAAAATAAATAAATACAATGATTTTCGTAGTTTCGTCAACTCTTAATCAGCTTGAAACGAAGCACTGCTCTAAAATATATATATATATATATATATATATATATATATATATATATATATATATATATTCCAAATTTAAATGTCTATTTTTTATGAAAAGCATTGAATTAATTAAGAAAAGTTCAAACTATTACATAGGACATATCCTAAAGAAAGATACGAGCGTCTACATAAAGAGCTAAAATGTAGCCATCAGATCCTATTTGAATCTTAAAACTCACTAATGCACCCATTCGTCATAATTATTTTTGTGATATTTATTATTGTTAATTATATTTTTGGGTAAGACTGCATAAAGAGCTAAAATATATATTTTTGAAGATGATTTTTTTTATAACTATTTTATTAAGAATAATGTTTAGTTAACTGTGTATGCAATTATTTAAAAATTTTATTGATTGTTTTTAAATACTACGTTTTCTATAAGGTTGAACGAAGTTCTTAAATTATGGATTGCATGATGCAATTGTATGAGATGGGGACTAAAAATACACTAAGTTATAACAATTGATGGTGGTCAAAAGTAAAAACAACGGGCTAAAAAAGACGTACTAAATTATTTTTTAATAAAAGACAGGTAGGAGTGATTGATTTAACTAAATAAAATAATATATATATATACTCGTTCATGTTTTCATATTAATTTTTTATTACTATATTAAATATAAAGAAGTTAAATTTGAATTTTCGGATAATAAAGCTGAACCCACTAAATTAGTGTAATGGTATAGAAATTTAAATTGATAGGGATAGATTAGTTAAAATCTAGAAGATCCTATTTGAATTTCAAAACTGATAATGGTACATTAGGGTAGGGATGTTTCGTATCAAAAGATTATTTACATGCATCATTGCAGTAGCAGCTAATTTACCAGGAACATAGAGCTTACTATTATTACGGTAGCCAAATGTTTTTCGCGGGCACATTACCATAAATACCATTGTCAAGTTTTTATATTTATGCACTAAATTGTTTCGGTCTTCAACGTAGTGAACATCTGGCCCATGCCACAAATCTTACATATGTAATTCACAACACGGTTTTGTTCAGTCACAATCTTATTTCGCACATCTAATTCCTTCATTTTATAGATATCACTCTTGCGTGGTCACCATTCCTAATCGCTTCGTTTAGTCAAAATTTTACACCGGAACTGTACAGATAGATATATTAGAATTGAGCAAGTGAAAATAATATATTTTTCATTTATCTGCATATTCGAACTTGAAATTATATTCACGAACTCCATAATAAAGTAAACTAGAAAGCTTGTAGTAACTCGATATAAAATTGTGTAACAGTCAGTCGATTTCATATCCATAGGCATTTTAGTAGTATAATTGTAGAATAGTACTAGTTGCTTTAATTTCCATTATGCAGGTTGGTTACTTTTTCTATTTACAGACGCCTCCACTCCACCAGTCCACTAGTAACCTAGCTATGACTATGAGACATAGACCGAACTAAGCAGACATGACATCTACTACTACTTTATTACTCGTCCTAATAATGTCGATCCATCAATCACTCTGTTATCTTGAATTAATTACTATACACTTTTACAATTGGCTGTCGCCTACTACACCCTACAGTGCCTACACACTAGTACACAGACACTGAGACACACACCCACCCTCCAATCTTCCTCTCCCTTTCGCCGTTACGTTTCTTCTCAATCAGATCAGATGAGAGTGAGATGGGTGATGGGTGATGGGTGATGGGTCCTCTCCCTCTCTCTAACGTCATTCACCGTTTCTTTCTGTAGATTTTGCATTTTGGCTACTCGTTTTAACCCAGATATAGCCGGTTACTTTGGGTAATTTTCAAGTTAAACTACTGTGTTTTCTACCAAATACTAGTACTACTACTACTAGTACATTATTTACGGATGCTTAGCTTAACAATACAGATGGCTTGAATGAGTTTCCAGTTTTACATTTTATTTATTTATCAAATACTACTAACATAAATTATGCATGAGATCTCTCTAATAAATCTAAATACCAAAAGATATCTTAAAAATATTACGTCGATAAGTATTTTTATATGTATCGTTGTTATTACTGAAGATCTTGTCAGTGATTTTTTTGAAGCCTTTTCATTTAAAGTTTGTGACACGAAGCTTATAAGTCACTTATGAGTTATGACGGATTTCGTAAGAGTATTAAAGTTTCTTAGTCCAATATTGGTATTACCTCTAGATGTTTGATCATATTTCTAGGATTGTGAATCAACTCCATGTGACAGGGATTTATAGTTCTCCTCTATCATTAGTCATGTTCAAGGTTGTTAATAAACCTCAATTGAAAATATGTGAAGAATTTATTGAGTTCTACCAAGAATTCAGCGTAGTTGACTTGTATTTGTCTGAGTTAGCTTGGGCGAGATTCTTGAAGGGTTCTAATGAAATCCATAATACTTTCTCAGAAGGTTTATGAACATTTTGATGTTGGTAATTTTGAATGATGAATAAGATTTTTGGCAAGAAGGCTAATCATTTTTTAATCATGGATGATGGTGCAAAGATCCTTAGTAACCCTCTAAATTATAACAAAATTTGGAGAGAAAAATGAGTTTGTGTACGTCTCAAGTGATTTGGAGACCGAGACAAAAAAAATAACTGCATTTGTTCACACACTTAGGTCTTCAGCAGTAAGTCATCTTTTTTTTGCTATGATATATTTATTGTTCATAAGTGAGAGTTTATTTAGTTTTTTTGGATAATATCTCCAGTTCCAGAGTAGGCATATAAGACTCGACTACTACAAGCAAAAAGGTAGTATGCTAAAATTACAAAGGAGGCTGGACAATAGTCGTATTTTTATAATTCCCTCATAGTGCCTCATAAATTCATTACAAGTGACATATGGACATATATTTCTATAATTGTTCATAAGATCTTGAATGTAATCTCTTTAGTGTAGCCAACTTTCATAGCAATATATGTACTTCTTTTGTGTTTTTTGGATGGTCTATTACAACAAAGTTTGATAGTTTAGTAAGATCTGCTTCTCTGTGTTTCTCACGGATCATATAACATTGGGACTTGCCAGATCGTACACCAAAGGTACATTTCTACAGATTTAGCTTTAGATTGAACATTTTGAGGTTTGAAAAGGTTTCGACCAAGTCAATTGAATGATACTCATCTTGAATGCTAGTGACCAACATATTATTACTGTATGCATATAAGTTTTGGTTGAGTTGTGTTGTAAAGTTTTCGTTGATAATTTTTTTATATGTGACATCATGTTCTTTTGCCCGAACTGCATTACTTTTGAATAATGAAGCCACTTTCTCTTATAAAGTTCATGTGAACCTGATCATCTTTATACATTTGTATTTGGTTTTATCGTGAATAATTTAATAAAGGATAATGTGTTATTCTTTGAAGACGCATCCACTAGTTGATCAATTCTTACGATGAGGAAGAGATCTTTCAGACATGATTTGTTCAAGTCTGTAAAATTTACACACATCCTCAATTTTTCATTCTTCTTTTTAACCACTACTAGATTGGATATCCATATTGGGTAATAAGATTCTCAAATTTGGCCCACTTTAGTGAGTTTGTCCATATTTTCAACAATTGCTTCTATTTTTTGTTGGAAGTCTGATCTCATATTTTAATTTTGCTGAGTCTTGGCTTGGTTGTCCGATTTGGCTCACCAAAATAGGTGATGTGGTAAGGTACAGAGAGAGAGAGAGAGAGAATATTAAATGATTTAGAATAGAATAACGATTGTTACCCATTTCAAGTGGTGTGATAAGTTATATTTATAGTAACAAAAAAGAAATTTAAGAACTAGTGGCACATATATATCAGGAGTCTTTGTTGCACTACTAAAGTAATTATCAGTATCAGAGTAAGGGGTGATAGTTATATCGAGGTTGATTGATCAGAACTAGCCAAAAGTGCATAGCCTCCTCAATTTTAATTCGTGATTCTACTTGTGCCAATAGTGCTATAAAAGATAAAGCCCTTATTTTCATCATACTCTCAGCTAAATTACTGGGATAAGTCCTCGCCTAAACTATGTGCAAGCAACATCCTTACTACAATAATCAAGAGTTTTTTTAGTTTGGATCAATTTTCGGGTATAATACTTTAGATTTTCCCAAATTTTCTGGAATATAATGCATGATATAGACCTTATGACCCTTAATCTCCTTACTACTTACAAACTGATGTCTGAACAATATCCAAATGGTTTCAAAATTGGTAACTAAAGCTGGATCCAGCTGATTAAACTAGGTTAAAGCGTTACCCTTAAAATTTATTGAAAAAGCTCGACATGGAAGTTGATCATCATCTTTAAAACTTAATATAATTTTTTTGAATTGGTAAACGTGATGTAATGGGTCACCACTTCCATCACACTTCTCTATATTGAAAAGTTCGAACATTTTTGGATTCTCTCCAACCAAAATTTCTAAGGTTGGAGGGGGGAAATTCTTCTCCTCTAACTCTGACGGTAAAAAGGTTATTTGCATCCACATACGGAGCTAAATACATGTCCACCTGATACTGTGGACCTCATTGGTAGATCAACATTTGATAGCCATATATTGGCCTCGCTCTAACATCATTTTTTAAAATTCATTCGGGTTAAAACTCTGGGTTGGAACTTAACTTATAGAGCTTAAATGGGAGATAACATTTGTTGTTGAATGCCAGGTGTGGAAACAGATGAAGGGACATGCGTTTGCTGCTAAACCCCAGGCCAAACCTCATTTCATATTGTATCTACAGCTACAACCAGGGTTACTCATGAATTTTATCCCTGATCATGATCACGATATCTACAAGACTCTCTGTGAGGGTGCTTTGATCTTCTAAATCGGGAATGATGTCTGCGACTAGAACTAGCGTAATTTCTTTGGTCATGCCTCATCGTGGATGAGAATTGGTCATCCTAACTTTCTGAACGTTCCTCATCTCCAGAAGTGGGCAAAATATAGAGATGTCTTATCTGATACTCCCTCATCAAAAAGCTACAACTCCTATCCGAACCATATGGTCCCATAGATTTCGTATCATCTACCTCGGTTATTTTTGTTTCTGTTTTAGACCTGATTTTGGATTTTAAGGCCAAATGCCTTATATAGAGTGTTTCATTTTCAATCTAAAGTGCTGCCACTTTGGCTAACGTTTCCTTTTCGATCTGAAGTGCCACCAATTCGGCCATCAATTGTCATCTTTGTTCTTCTAACTCGTATTGTGAAAGTGTCAAGTCAAGAAGATTTATTAACCGTTCTCACGTAAATTCACCCCCCCCCCCCCCCCCGGGGTGATCGATATCTCTCTCGTGCATCGATCAACTATATTTTCTACGCGATCAAATGTGAGAAATTACTTTTTGGTAATCTGTTTTTAGAAAATGGCATCCGAGTACCAGTTGAGATGTATCTCCTATAATAGTCGCCACGGATGAGTCTTGATTCGTTCATCCAATCTGGCTGACTAGAATATATGATATTGTAAAATAGTGAGATAAAGTAGCTAGAGAAAGATAAAAAGTAAATGCTTTAGATATAATAATGATTGTTTGCCCGCTGATGTGACAAGTTACATATATAATTACCAAAATTGGCATTTGAGCACTAGAGGTCCATGGAAACAATGAGTTTATATTTTACTTTCTTTTATGGTCAATAAATATAACCAAACCCGGCCCTAAATCCTAACCAATAACTACGTTATCAATTTTATTAGTCTAAAGTTATTTTTGATGGAAAATTTTAGACACATAAATTTAGACGGGCTCCATGGCATATCCAGGATATTCCAGGAATACATATCAAGTTTGTTTGGTAAAAATTAAGCAATTTCTACCTCCTATAGAGAGCATCTCGTCTAATTCGCAATATTTTGCCTTTTCACTCTGATGCTTTATACTTCATGTTATGGTTCATAAGATACGAGGCTTATTAGGATCATCCATATAATCAAGGATGATCGGGTCCCCTGCTAATTTTTATTCTTGAGTGTTACGAAAGTTGCATAATATTCATTTAAGTCTTATGATTCTCTTTTATTACTCCTACATTTCTATTGATCGGGCACTAAAGGAATTGATGCGCTTTAATCCAGCCATGACCTTCCCAAAATTATATCATAGGTGGAAAGTAAATCTATTATCATGAACATGCAAAATAATTTATTTTTAAACTCTTGTCTGACGATGACTACATCGAAAATGAGTTCTTCTAACACATTTACATATGCATTGGTGAATCCAGTTAACATCCTCTAAGAAGGGATCAATACTAGAATACCTCTCATTTCGTCATACATACTCTTGTATAAAATATTGGATAAGCATCCATTATCTATCGTGAATTTTTTACCTTCTACTCCAACTAATTATACTGTTGTTAGTACATCATATGTGGATCCCAATATTGGCTATGTATTTCAATATAGATGTGGTGATGTTTGACCTTGATGCTGCACATCTAGGTTCTCTATGTATCTTTACCTTGAAGTTTTTGTAATCCCTGAAAATGGATCTTCTCCCATAATTATGCAAATTCTCTATCGATTAGGATATATGTTTAGATATTGGTATTCCTCTACTTTAAATACGAACCTCTGAGTATATTCCTTAAACATACATTTGGCATTTGTTTGTAGTGTATGGTGTAATTTTTATCTTATTTTATCACCTTATAACCAATAAAAAAGCTTCTAAAAGTTATTTGTAACATTTTAAAACTTTTAAGATGACATAAGAAGAAAGTGTTGAACCCTGTCAAGATAGTTATCCTAAAGCTCATGGAGAATACCATGGTGTTTAGGGTCCACTTTTGTCGTGTTCATGGAGAATACCGTAATATTTTATTTTTGAACTATTTTATATGGTGTTTAGGGTCCACTTTTGTCGTGTACTTGTTTATTTTGTGATTGGTAAGGTTTGGCAGAAAAGCTCCATACAAGATATCTGGTGTTAATAGAGACTCTTCATCAAGTAGATCATCTTCATATTTAAAGAGAATATTTTTTTTTGTTTTTTTGTCTGTTTGATGAAGGGGTAATATTTTAATGATTTTATCTATGTCATTACTCAATAAAATATGCGGTACTATTCTTATGCCAGTTAATTGTCATTAAGGTATTGAACATGTGCTAGCGCAATGTAGTATGAGCTCGGCCGCGCCCATAAATTATAATTAATAATGTTCTTCTGACCCATGTAAGATTAAGATGACAATCCTCATAATCTCTATTAGACTCCTCATTTCTTCAAGGAAGACTTGGAGAAGCGTCTCTTGAAAAAAAAATGAGGACCTGGTTCTGGTTTTCAGAATTGTGAAGTTGTCTTCCCATTGTAAGGTGTCAAAGAGAAAAAAAAAGAAAAAAAAGTTAAAGAAAAACTTTGGGTACAGAGAAAATACAAAGTTTTGGCTAAAAGTGCCAAATGAAGGATGAACAGACGTATTTAAACGCAAATTAAGTCCATCTCTTTTATTGATCTATTTTAGTGACGAATGGTCTAAATTGTCTAATAGATGAATGGATGTGATGCACTGATATCCAACGGTCATATCGTCAAAGCTGAAACAACTACCGTGTGTGTTGTTCAGGTAATGATGGTTGTCAGACGGACCACACATGTCGAATTGTTTTAGTTGTCTATCACGTGACAAAACTCTGGATATATTCAAATTAAAAATCAAATGTTTAATATGTTGGAAAATTAATGAATACTTAACTAATATATATTTTTATAATATTTTCATCTTGTTTTTGTATGGTTTTGAATTATTTAGTTAATGATAGACCTTTTGATAAATCTCAAAATTAAAATTAATATCCTTCGATGTTATATTTGATTTTATTTAAAATTTTAATTTTATAATAACAAATATTTAAATTTAAGATCTTATTTTTATTTTTAATATTGTTTATTAACAGTAAAAGTTTTATGTATTCAGTTCAAATTTTTATTAAATAAAACTTTAGAAATAATTTAGTGTAGATTAGACATATTCAAGTTTTATATCTAAAGCTTTAGATCGATGGAAAACATATATGGTTAACAAACTTTTAGTAATTAATCATGAAATCTTAAAAATCTCGAGTACAAAACAACGTCTATATATACATGGAGAGAGTTTATACCTTAAACATAATTATTAGGCTAATGTTTCGCGTTTGTATCAAAGTAGTATCTTCACTTTTATCTTACACTAATCTTTTATGTTTTAGAAATTTGCATTATTAGTCTCCCAGACATGTGAGTACCGAGAAGCTAACATGCGTCAACTCAAACATTAACATTTTGTCTCACTATTGGTCTCCCAAAAATCTAAAACCCTAATTCGAGAAACACATAGTCTTCCTCATAAATCCTATAACCACATTCATCAGATTTTTGGGGACAAATAGTCAGACAAAATGTTAATATTTGGGTTGTTTGCCATATGTGAGCTTCTCAATATTCACATGTTCGGAGACTAATAATGCAAATTTCTAAAACACAGAGGAGACAAAACTAAACATAAATGACTAATTTATTACAAACGCAAAACATAGGAGACTAATGGTAATTTTTATCCAAATCATTATGTTCTAAAGCTTATTGCTTTTTTACTATTTTTGTATATTTTTTCCAAAAGTAAATTTTTTATTGAAAGTCCTTAAAAAATTTACACGATAGACATTAAGTTTTATTAATCAAGCAATTAATCTTGATCAGAAACTTGAAACAACATGATCCTTTGTGAGGAAGGTATTGGAGTTGACTTCTCATGGTTTTCTTGATCAACATCTTATTATATATGTGTTGGCATGTTAGATTGCAAGGACTTGATCTTCCATATCCATGTAGATCATTTGGAGGCTATATCCAATAGCTGCATTGTCTGCTCCATAATTAAATATTTGAATGACCTGAAAACTAAAACTGAGAGCATTGTAATTGAAATTTGATTTGATAATACAAATAACATATGATCCAGTTATTTGATGTTGTTCATTTGATCTCAAATAGCGAATCCTAAACTCTCTAATAGTACAATGGCTCTAAGAAGATTAGGAATTTGGTTGTTTCAAGGTTACTTCTCATCTTACATTTGAGATACCATCGAGTCAGCCAATCAGCTACTTAATTTTGGGTATTGGAGATAGGTCTAATTGTCATGATTGAACTAATGAGTTTTCTAGAGTCATTGATCACTGGGTTTAAAAATAATTTTGCATTCATCATTTATAACTTTTGAATTATGAGCTCAAAATCAGATTCAATGTCTATATTCTTACATCTTTTAAGGTTACATATTAGTAGACCATTTAATAAATCCATGCTTTTAGCATTAAAGGGCTTAGCTTGCCATACAACCTATCATAAGTACTTATTGTATCATAATTTTTATGTCTAATTATACTTGCTCCACTAGACTCTCCATTTAATAGGCAAGATCTGTCGCAGTTTAATTTAAGTCTGCTATCTTTGGGAGTTATCCATTAAATGACATTCATCCTATTAAAATTTCCAATATGGAAGAAAAATCCTAACTTGTTTGCTAAGTTAATATCACCAGACCATATCTTCTTTTTTAAGGGCGTTGGTATTATCAAGACATGATATATTATAATATATATATATATATATATATATATATATTCTAGAATAATTTTAGTGTTAACGTGAACATCATCATACTTGAATTTGTTTGTAAAGTGCCAAATTGACCAACATATTATAGTTGGAAATATTATTCTAATGTGAATAATTTTATTTGTAGACCAAAAACAACATCTTATTAGATGTTATATTTTCATGTATCTACGAATGGGGATACCAAATAATACAGAGAAATGATTCTAGATTTTTAAAGATATATGACATATAACAAATACATGATTAATTGTCTCTATATCTTGGCAGAACATACATTTAGAAGCCAATCTAAAGTTTCTTTTTTGGAAATTAGTGTCTACATAGATCCATCATTTCTTGGTTTTCCATAATAGGAAATAAAATTTGTAAGAATAATGTATTCTATATTTTAGCAAAGATATTTGAGGTTGAACTTTTTTTCTTATATAACTCCAGGTTGTTTTTGTGTTAAAATCACCAAATTTTCTGAAAGACCGTATTATCTTATCTTCTCTTTTAATATGAATGTTAAGATTTTGAATCTTGTTATTATCAGAAGGGGTAATGTTTGATTTTCATTTATCTAAATTCCAATTGTTATTTGACCAGGAGTTGTTAACTTTATCAATAACATACACATAATTGTTTTCATCATTTGATAATTGAATTAAAGGCTGTTTTCTAAACCACTTGTCTAGCAAAAAATTAGTAATACTATTTTCTAAGTTATATAGGATACGAGGCTCATAAATAATATATATATATATTTATCTTCTCCATGTCATTGAACGTTTTGTTGTTGTTCTAATTTGAAGATGATGATTGTTTTTACAATATATAGAGTTCATATACTTTGCCCAAAAACATTTGTTTTCTCGAAATTTAAATCAAATCTTACATGTATATGTATCGTGTAAGTCATTAAGTTTTCTCGCATTCAAGTCATCTTCTTTATAAGGTTTACAAATAGTGTCCCCCTGAGTCCAGTGAATAACATTTGAAAACCCTTTAGATCTCCATATAAATATGTTAAAGAGTTTTTCAATTCTATTAATAACATTTTAGGCAAGGTACACTATTGAATATAATATAATAGAAGTGTATTAATACTGATTAGATATAACATTTATTACTATTTTTGTATGTTTCCTATTATCTCTACATATGTTCACAACTATTTGTGTTTATTCTCTTAACCATTTTTACCTCTCCAATTATTTCATTATATTATGTTACTAACTTATCTTCTTTTTATTTATTTTTCCGACATGCCCTATACGGATTTGATATTTATATGTTGGTTGTAATCATCCGACCCATAAATACATATCGTTTTTATCGAATAATAATTTTACATATTTAAACCTTTATATTTCTAAACTGCACTTAAAGATTTGATTTTTTTATTATAATTTAAAAGTGTTATGCTTTAGATCTGGCATTTCAGTGTTTGATTCATTGGGTTAATCTTTCCTGACCCTGGTTTCGTATGCTAAGGTGGTATTCTTGTGCCATCAATAAAACGACATCGTTGGCCTTGTTACTTTTGATTTTGGAGTGCGAGGCGTCCTCCGAATTTTTTAGTTCTTCCCTCGTTGTGTTGGTTGCGCCGCCGACAAATTTGTGGTGTTGGCCAGTTATTGGCAACCTCTATTTGGAGTTTTACAAGTTGTTTGGTTGTTTCTAGTGTCGCCGGCTACGAAGTTTACTGAAACCCTTCTCCCCATGGTGTTGTGGTGATATTGTTATCCGACTTCATGTAATGGAGAGGCACGCGACTTATTGAATAACCCTTATTGTCTAAGCCATTCTCTTATGGTTGTTACATGTTGTTTGGTTGTTGCTGGTGTTCTTTCTAGATTTTGATGGATGTAATGGACAGGGACACGACTTATTGTCTAATCCTTTCTCTCGTAATGTTGGACTCGTCGTTAACGGTGTTTAAGATGAGTCTCAATCTCTCTTCATTTTGTAAGTTTTTGTATCAGACCTTTAAGCTTCATTCAGCCCAATGTCCTGGTTCTCTCTCTCTATATAAGGTCTTCCTCTAGTTGTTCTACAATCATTTTGGGCTGCTACAAAGTTATTTTTGCGCTTGTACACTCAAATATTAGTGACTCACTTAACATGTATTGAAGTTTATCATTTTCTCCCTATTATATACTATTTCTATTGCTTAGTGTTTGTAACTCGTGGATTCATATGACTAAGGTAAAGCTATTTCCCCCAAAACTTTTATTGTTTCCTCCATGTTTAAGACAACACCACATTCTTATTTCTTCCATAAAGTAAAATTCTATTTTACTTTTCTTTTAATTTCCCACCCAGACACTCATTTCTTTTTACCTTCTAACCCTAGCCACCTACCTTCTAACCCAACAAAGCAAGCCCTAGCCACCATAATCGAGACACTCATACCCAACGATGCATACCCATGTAAACATTTTTTTATTCTTGTTTTTTAATCGATTCCATCAATTGTTCATGAAATTGATTTCATTGAGCTTTTTTTAGAAATTAATTTTATGAAACTTTCAAAAACTTTATTTGCTTTATTTATTCTTCTGGAAATCGATTCCAAACATCTTTTGAAGGTTCATAAAACGGATTTCTATGAACCTTTTTTCTGAAAAAATAACACGTAATTCGAAGTGGGTATCTCAGAATCATGTTTTATTTTTTTTTATAAATAAAACAACTAATTTCCGAGACAATCACTCAAAATTAGTTAATTAAAAAAATAACATATGATTCCTATTTGGCGTCTCAGAATCATGTTTTAATTTTTAAAATAAAACAATTAATTTTGAGTGTTTGTCTCAATAGATAAGGATACCTGTCACCCTGTATCTGTTGGAAAAAAAATCATATATGATCGTTAAATTTACTTTAAATTGTCAAATAACGTATTTGTTGGGATATTCTTTAAGCAGTTTCAATCATGTTTTCCAACAAAGTCAGTGAAAGTAAGGAACCTGTCACCCCGAGAGACTCCTATGGACTGCAAACTCAACGAAGTGGTTATCTTTATAGAGGTGCTAAACTGGGGACTTCGGTTCCCATTGGACCCATAAATTGTCAGGTATTTCCACCTGGTTAAGCTTTGCCCAAGTCAGCTAAGCCCAAACACCTGGTATTCTCTCCTTGCTTGCACAATAGCATCAAAACTATCCAAAATACCACTCCCAATGGATCAATTTGATGTTGTGGTAAGTCTATGCAAGAATCACCATATTTCATTTTACCATCATAATATGGGGAACAATTTCAAGATGGTAGACGACTTGCTGGAGTATGAGAATAACTAGAGGACACAATTCCTGTATATCAGTGGTTCATGGAAGAATGGTTAAAATATCAAGACCAACACCAATCATAGCATGTTAACTAGCAGGTGGAAGAGTACTGGTGAGTTATTTTATCTTTGTTTTTCATGTTCTTCTTTTTAAAGCATAAGTATTCCTCTCATGATTAATTTGTCACTTCTTTTGTCAGTGTTGCCGAAGGAGTTCACCGAACACCTAGAGGAGGGGCAAAAAACTTGTGCCAAGCTTAATGCATGGGCTGCGGAGCGCTGGGGGAATGTCTTCCACAATTTATTTACCTCAGGCAATCTTGTAAGGTCCCATCTGTGGAACACCACAGGTCGGAAGGACCTCTCATGGGAAGAGCTGACTACGTCGCCTCTTCCTGGTATAATTCTCAAGCAAACGGAGGCCAAAGATGGTAAATTGGTCTTACCATCCAGATAAAAGGCTCACAGCAAAATGAAAGAGAAGAAGAAGATAACTGCAACAGATCCGGTCCAAGCTGCCACGGAGGGGACTGGTTTGGGGAACCAATGAGGAATTGACGTTGCCCTGCTCAAAGTGGTAGAAGCTGAGACTGTTAGGGAGGCGGAAGAGTCACAAAACCCACCAAAGCCTCCCAAAAAAGACCGAAAAAGGGCTAGCAGTGACGAAAAGGCTGCAAAAAGAAGAAGGTCACCTTAGGAGAAGAAATAATTCTTCTCCCTTCAGAGCTTCTACCTCCACCAGCCTCTATTGATCCCACTATACAAGAGAAGATACCAACAGGTGTGCAGTCCGGAGAGGTTGTTGAGAGGAGGGATTGAAGGAGTGGACATTAGTGCCCTTGAGGATATTGATTTATACTTCAATGATTCTGAGAAGGATGAATTCCCAGGTCCCTACCGCCCTTTGAGTTCTGCTAATATGGTGACCTATAATGGTAAGTCTTTCTCCGTCTCGGGAGAGCACGATGTTATAAGCCATTCTCTTCTTGGTCACATCCAACGAGTGCTTGACTTGGAAAGACAGGTGAAAATCCAGACCACTCTCATCAACTCCCTTACCACTGACAATGAGTCTCTATCAACCAAATTTATTCATGCCAATCAAAGCATAGAAGAGCTGAAGAAGGAGATAGAAGCATTGAAGAAAGAGAAGGAAGATCTATCAACCAAGCTGGCCACTTCGGAGACTACCAGTACTGAGCTCCAAACCAAATATTCAGGCTTGGAAAAGGACCTTACAACATTAAATGAGGACCTGAAGACCAAAGATGGTGTCATTTAGACCCTATCCGGTGAGAATACTTCCTTAGAAGGTACTGTGTCAAAGATGTCCAAGGAGAAATAGGATTTGATGAAGCAACAAGAGCAAACTATTCAGGAAGGCATTAAAAAATATACTAATGAAGTGATAGATTCCCTTGAGAAAAGATACGATGAAGTCAGGTCCGACATGGTGCTGCTCTTCCATGAAACTTTTCCGAAGTGGACCCTTGGTCCACTATGAAAACATGTGGAATACAAAGACCTTCCTCCTCACACCATGGCAACTGGTGACAAGTACAACTTTTCTAGTGATCAATAGACTCCACTAATGATGAAAAAGAGGGAACCGTTGAGAGTTCGAGTGCTGAACTCAAAATCCCCAAGAAAGGTGGTGGTGGCGAAGGGACATCCGAAGGGAACAAGCCCTAAGGTTTAATCATACTTTATATATTTTCTGAACAATTAAAGTCCTTGGCTGGCGAAGGCATATTTTGTAATGTTATCCGTTTGAGTCCGGATAAGTTCTTGAAATACTTAAAGTCCTTAGATAGCCAAGACATATTTTGTTCTACCTATTCGGTTAAAGTCCAAAGAGGTTTATTTATCAAATCTTTCTTTGTTTAACACTTTCTTTCCTTTTAATTTTAACGGCTAATGTTTAAATAGCCCCTATTATTTCAGAAGTAATATAGTGAGAGTGTTTAATATCTCCGATGACATGTGCTTAATGGTCATCACTCAACCAGGTTTATCCGGTCTACCAAAGATCCAAAGTGTTGAACCAGTGATTTATACTTAAATTGAATTGTATTAAAACCACACCAGATATTTTAAGAAAGCATCACATTCTATTGAATGAAAAAACCGGACACCTCATTAAAACCTCCCGCGCCACTAGGGTAGTAAAGAGTGTGCCCATAATAATTACATTGATATCTAACAAGTAAATATTTACACAACTTTTATTCTAAATATAACCTGAGATGTTCAATATTTCATGGGTGCTTCAAAACCCCCCTTCTTTGTCCTGAAGCCTATATGTCCCAGGCTTAAGCTTTTTGGAGACCTCATAGGGGCCATCCCAGTTCGAAGCCAGCTTACCGAACTGATTCTCCTTGGTATGTAAGAAAACTTTTCTCAAAACTTTATCTCCTAGTTGAAAATATCTTCTATTGACCTTGGAAGCAAACCTGCTCCTCATCAAGCCTTGGTAGTGGGTTGTTCTCAAGTGAGCTTTAACCCTTTTTTCTTCTATTAAGTCCAACCGATTCCTTATTGCTATCTCAATAGCTTGTTTGGAATAGCTATGGACCCTGTATGATGGTAGTGTAGCTTCTATGAGGGTAATATCATCCATCTCATACACCAAAGCAAAAGGAGATTCCTGTGTAGCAGCCCTATGAGTAGTTCGGTACGCCCACAACACTTCTTGCAGATAGCTTGGCCACTTCCCTGCAACCCCTTCTAAATTATTTTTTAACCCGGACAAAATAATCATGTTTGCCACTTCAAATTGGCCATTTGCTTGTGGATGGAAAAGAGAAGAGAAAAAATGTTGAATGCCCCTAGAGGCACAAAAATTCTCCATGTCCTTGTTATCAAACTGTGGCCCATTATCTGTGGTAATATTTTGAGGAATCCCAAATATGCAACATATATTGGATAAGATGAACTTTATGAAAGATTTCGAAGTGGTTCCTCCCAAAGGAGCTGCCTCTATCCATTTTGAGAAGTAATCAATAGCAACTATAATAGTCCTGCACCCTCCGGACACCATTGGTAGAGGCCCAACTAAATCCAATCCCCAACGAGCAAAAGGTACTGGCTCAGAAATAGATTCCATAGGTACTGCTGGCACATGAATTTCGTTGCCATACCTTTGACATGGATCACACGTTTTTACCATTTCTTTAGCATCTGCCATTATGGATGGCCAATAATATCCAGCCAACAATACCCTCTGAGTTAGTTCCTTGTAGCCACAATGTGCTGATCCTTCTCCATCGTGTAGTTCGAATAAAAGGACTTGAGATTCTTCAACCCCCAAACAATGCAGGAGAGGTCTACTGATTTTTTTTGTAGAGAACCTCCCTTATAATAAAAAAACACGAGCCTTGTGTTTAATCTTCCTTGCCATAGCTTTATCCGGAGGTATGACCTTATTAGAGATATATTGAAGAAGGGAAAATCTCCAATCCTTAGGTTGAACTACTTGTATACTCAAGCTTTCCTCCTCTTCCATGTTCTGATTTAATTGTATGGATGGGCATTCTTGTATGTGAATCCAAGGGTAGTACTCAGAATATGCTATGGTTCAAGAATCTGCCAGTGTATTTTCCGAACTAGGAATATGCTCATAGCAAACACTCTTGAAGTTGGATTCCACTTCTTTAAGGACCAGTAAGTATTTGATCAGCTGTTCCTTCTTGGCCTCAGATTGACCTTGAACATGATGAATAAGAAGTTGGGAATCACTCATCAACCTAAATATTTTAGCCCTACATAGAAAAGCTAATTTGAGACCAGCTATAGCCGCTTCATATTCAGACTCATTGTTAGAGGCCCTTAATCCAAAGCATATAGTCTGGTATATTTTATCACCGTACGGAAAGGTTAGGAAAATTCCAGCTTCACAACCCATTGTGTTTGATCCACTATCAGTCCGGACTACCCATTCTTTTTTTACTTTTCCTTCTGAAACTTGTTTTGAACTCCTATCTGAATGGAATTCTACCAAGAAATCAGCAACAAGTTGAGCTTTGATGGCAGTTCGTGGGGAAAAATCAATGTCATAATCACCCAATTATACTGACCAATTGGTCATCTTGCTTGATATATCTGATTTCTGGAGAACATTCTTCAATGGGAAAGATGTTCGGACAATGATAAAATGAGACTGAAAATGCGGCCTCATTTTCCTTGCACCAATCACTAAGGCTAGCGCAAACTTCTCAAGCTTCAAGTACCTCTTCTCAGAATTTATCAAACTTTTGCTAATGTAGTACACCGGACGAATTATCCACTTCTCTTACCAATACTGCACTTATACCGCAGTCTGACACAACCAAGTAGACATAAAGTGTTTCTCCTTGAACGAGCTTGAAAAGGGTCTTTGGTGAAGATAAGTGTTTCTTTATTTCAACAAAAGCTTGGCTGTATTGCGGAGACCAATTAAAGTCCTTAGCACTCTTCAAATTCTGGAAAAACGGAGCGCATTTGTCCGAAGACCTTGAAATAAAACGATTCAAAGCAGCTAACCTTCCAGTAATCCTTTGGACTTCTGAAATATTCCGAGGAGGATCCATTTCCAGTAGGGCATTAAGCTGATCCGGATCGGGCTATATTCCTTTCTAACTTATCACATAACCCAAAACATTTCCGGACCGGACCCCAAAGACACATTTTTCTGGATTCAGTTTTAAATTCACCCTTGTTAAATTGGCAAGAGTTTCTTGAAGATCAGCTACATGTAAATCTTCCTCCAAGATCTTAACCATCATGTCATCGATGTATACCTCCATATTCTTACCAATCTGACTAGCAAATGTTTTGTTTACCAACCTTTGATAAGTAGCCCCAGCATTCTTTAACCCCAAAAGCATCACCTTATAGCAATGGAGACCAGTGTCTGTAACAAAGGTAGTGTGATCCTGGTCCTTTGGATCCACCTGAATCTGGTTGTACCCAGAGAAGGCATCCATGAAGGACAACAGCTTGTTTCCAGACATTGAGTCCACCAACTGGTCTATCCGGGGGACTGGATAAAGATCTTTTGGGCAAGCTCTGTTGAGGTCAGTAAAGTCGATACACATCTCAATTCCCCATTCTTTTTCTTGACTAATACTGGATTGTCAGTCCATAAAGGATACTAGGATTCCTTTATGTGTCCCATCTTGGTAAGTCGGTCGACTTCTTGGACTATTACATCAGCTTTATCAGAGAAAGCTCTCCTTTTCTGCACAGCAGGTGCAACATCACTTCAGATGGACAGCTTATGTAAGATAACACTTGCAGGTACTCCGGTCACATCAGCATTGTACCAAGCAAAGACATGCTGATTGTTTGCTAAAAAATACAACTTCTTTTTCAATTCTGGCGCCATCTTGAAGCCAATCTTAACACTTCTACCCTCTGTTAGAGAGTGGGTTTCAATCTCTTCAACCGGTATTAAAACACCAGGGGCCTCTTTGGGGTCATCAGTCTCAGCCTCTCCCTCAAAAGGCCTTAATAACTGCTAATCTTCATTAACCCGAACTGCTCCTAAAGTTTTAGGAGCAAGTGCAGTTGCATAGCACTCTCTTGCTATCTTTTGACTACTTCGGATGAATAAAGAAACACTTATCTTCACCTTGAACGAGCTTGAAAAGGGTCTTTGGTGAAGATAAGTGTTTCTTTATTTCAACAAAATCTTGGCGGTATTGCGGAGACCAATTAAAGTCCTTAGCACTCTTCAAATTCTGGAAAAACAGAGCACATTTGTCCGAAGACCTTGAAATAAAACGATTCAAAGCAGCTAACCTTCCAGTAAGCCTTTGGACTTCTGAAATATTCCGAGGAGGATCCATTTCCAGTAGGGCATTAAGCTGATCCGGATCGGGCTATATTCCTTTCTAACTTATCACATAACCCAAAACATTTCCGGACCGGACCCCAAAGACACAGTTTTCTGGATTCAGTTTTAAATTCACCCTTGTTAAATTGGCAAGAGTTTCTTGAAGATCAGCTACATGTAAATCTTCCTCCAAGATCTTAACCATCATGTCATCGATGTATACCTCCATATTCTTACCAATCTGACTAGCAAATGTTTTGTTTACCAACCTTTGATAAGTAGCCCCAGCATTCTTTAACCCAAAAAGCATCACCTTATAGCAATGGAGACCCGTGTCTGTAACAAAGGTAGTGTGATCCTGGTCCTTCGGATCCACCTGAATCTGGTTGTACCCAGAGAAGGCATCCATGAAGGACAACAACTTGTTTCCAGACATTGAGTCCACCAACTGGTCTATCCGGGGGACTGGATAAAGATCTTTTGGGCAAGCTCTGTTGAGGTCAGTAAAGTCGATACACATCTCAATTCCCCATTCTTTTTCTTGACTAATACCGCATTGTCATTCCATAAAGGATACTAGGTTTCCTTTATGTGTCCCATCTTGGTAAGTCGGTCGACTTCTTGGACTATTACACCAGCTTTATTAGAGAAAGCTCTCCTTTTCTGCACAGCAGGTGCAACATCACTTCAGATGGACAGCTTATGTAAGATAACACTTGTAGGTACTCCGGTCACATCAGCATTGTACCAAGCAAAGACATGCTGATTGTTTGCTAAAAAAGACAACTTCTTTTTCAATGCTGGCGCCATCTTGAAGCCAATCTTAACACTTTTACCCTCTGTTAGAGAGTGGGTTTCAATCTCTTCAACTGGTATTAAAACACCAGGGGCCTCTTTGGGGTCATCAGTCTCAGCTTCTCCCTCAAAAGGCCCCAATAACTGCTAATCTTCATTAACCCGAACTGCTCCTAAAGTTTTAGGAGCAAGTGCAGTTGCATAGCACTCTCTTGCTATCTTTTGACTACTTCGGACAACACCTACTTTCCCTTGAACCGCATACTTCAAACATTAGTGGACTGTTGAGGCCACAATATGCATTCTACAGAGTCGGGACCTCCCAAATATTGTATTGTAACATGTAGGGCAATCTACCACAACAAATAACACTCTAACCAACTTTCTAAAAGGCCCATTTCCCAGCAGCACCTCTTCTTCAAACTCCCCGATTACATCCGCAGAGCATCCTGGTGAAGCCCACAATGGTTCTGTTTGTTTGTTTAATAACGGTCGGGTTTTTCATCTACTTGTAAGAACTTAAAAAGATGACGTTTGCCGAACTTTCCGTGTCTATTAGAATTCGTCTGATATCATTGCCCCCAATAGATGCTCCTATCACCACAACATCCTCATGAGGCCCATCAATATTTCTTAAATCATCCTCATCAAAGACTATAAACAGAAAAGGGGTTTGGGAGTGATAAGAAGACATGCTTCATTCCAAATGAGTAGCCAGAGAGTGAGCATGCCTCTTTCTTGATGGAGTGGGCTGTCATGGTATCCCCTCCAAATATAGTGAGTAACTCAAAAAAACTAATGAGTCCAGACACCGTCTTAGTTTGCTCTGTTATGACCCCTACTTTATTCCGGGTTGGATCAGGATCCAAGTAATCCGAATCAACATAAAATCTTTCAAGAATCACCATTGTCCCCTCCGGAGCAGATGTTCTCACATTGTTTGTATGGCCAGTTCGAGGAGCATTATCAGGCATCTTTCCACTTCTTCTTTTGACATAAGCTCCCATCTTACCTATTTCTATGAGATTATATACTTCATGCTTCAGAGCAATGCAGTCTTGGGTGTTATGGCCAATATCATTATGTTATTGGCAAAAACAAGTATTTTGACTGTCTGTGGGAGACTGTAGTGTTGCTGGTTTCCAGAAATGGACTTCATCCTTGGTCTTGTCATAAATTGTTGCCACATTTTCTTTCAATTCTGCAAACCACTCCGGTTGAACCCAAAGACCTCTTTTAATCTTTGACTGCTGACTCTGAGATTGATTTTGGTTAGATTGAGCCTGTTTAGCCATGTTGGACCCTTGTCTGGTCTCCTTAGCCTTATACCCGGACTGGTTTTGGTTTTGAGCTACTGGGGTGGACCTCACCTGACGGTGCACCCTAGTTTTCTTGGTTTTATCCACGTTAATCTGATTTCCCACCTGATTTAGTAAGCCACCCCAAGTCATGGCCTTCTTCTTGGTCACCGAATCAGCCAGATTCCCAGGGTTCAACCCTTGTCTCAAAGAAGCAATTGCCACATGTTCGAAGCAATCTGCTAACCCGTTCTTGGTATTTACGATCCAAATTATGTAGTTCTTTAAGGACTCATTTGGCTTTTGGGCAAAATGGATGATAGTGTCTCAATTTCCCTTCACCTCCTTACTTCATACAAAATTCCTTCGGAAGGCAACCCAGAATGTATCAAAGTTTCTGATACACCCCTGGGGTAAGCTATTGTACCACTTAAGAGCACTTCCCGTAAAAGACTGGAAGAAGACTCTACATGGAAGTTTTTCATCATTATCAAAATTCATCATGAAGTTCTTGAACTGCTCTAGATGATTGTCCGGATCTTTACTTCCATCTTATTTCTCCATTTTGGAGTTGTCAAACATTGTGGGTAGGTTTCCAGACAGTATTTTGCCAGGCAAAGGTGATTGTCTCTAATTTCTATTACGACTGAATATTGTATCTTCATTAGGTGTTGTAAAAATACCTGGTTCGGTCTGAAAAACAAAAGGATCAATTAGCAACTGATCTACATGCCTGTGACTGTGGCTGTGAGATGATCATTTGCCCAGATGCCTTTTAAGTCTCCCAAACCTCTTTCTTTCTTGAATATTTTTTAACTAGTTTCTGTTTCTTCCGAGACCTCCCCTCATCACTACTTGAAGACAAAGACTCCTTAAGCTCAGCCTCGTTCGAAGAGCTGTTGGAGGATTCAGAATCTGAGCTTTCAACTGGCTTAGACCAGTGAGTCTTCTTAGAACGGACATGGGTCTTTTTTTTAACTCAAATGAGTTTGTTACTAAATTCTTCCGCTCTCAACTTGTCTCGCTCCTCGATGGTGTATTCCTTATTTTCGCCAACTACCTCCACCACAAGTGGTGGAGTTTCTTGCTCGTTCGGATTCATCCGAACTGGTCTTTTCTACTGGTTTTTAATGCAAGATTCGGGCACCCTCGCACTCCTACTGTGGTCGCCAATTTGGTTTGGTTTATTTTGGGCTTGGGTAATTTTGTAAAGTGTTTTGTAAGGTGTTTTGAGTATTAAGTGTTTAGTGTGTAAAGTAGTGAGAGAATTGAGCAGCCTGGTTGTAGTAAATGTTCATTGCCCCTATAAATGAAAGTAATTGGGGTATTTATACCTTTAATTAAGGACTCATGGGCTTTCGGGTCAAGTTATGAAACCAGGTCAAGTTTGAGGGCCCATTAATCTTTTAAGGTGATTACCACATAGCTTAGTCAAAAGGTCTTTAGGTATTTTCCTGTCCGGATAGTTCAGTGCTACGTTATTGTTCGAATTTCCCTTGTCCGGAAAATACAGTAGGTTGTGACTGGATAATCTAAACTCATCAAGACTAAAGTGAAACCATTAGATGCACACAAAGCGAAAAGGGTCTTGGATTTGATACATACAGACATTTGTGGTTTGTTCCCTACAACATCATGGAACGACTAACGATATTTTGTATCTTTCATTGACGACTTTTCATGATATGTGTATCTATATCTTATTCACAAAAAATCATAGGCCTTTGACAAGTTCAAAGTCTTTAAGACCGAAGTTGAGAAAACTTGGTAAATACATTAAGTGCGGCAGATCGGACCGTGGTAGTGAATACTACGAGAGATATGACGGTTCAAGTCAACGACGATTTGGACCGTTTGTAAAGTTCCTAGAGGAGTGTGGGATAGTCCCTCAGTATACGATGTCGGGTTCCCCCAAAATGAATGAAGTATCCGAGAGACGAAACTCTACGTTGAAATATATGGTAAGAAGTATGATTAGTCATTCAACATTACCTATATCACTCCGAGGAGAAGCAATAAAATGTGCAACCTACCTACTTAATAGAGTTCCGACAAAAGCAACTACTAAGACACCGTGTGAACTTTGGACTGGGCGTAAACGTAGTTTAAAACATTTACATATTTGGGGATGTCTATCTGAAGCAAAGCCTTATATGCCGAATGAAAAGAAATTGGACTCTAAAACGGTTAGTAGTTATTTCATTGGATTTGCTGAGCACAGTAGGAGTTTTAAGTTTTATGATGCTTCCACAATGAATATATTTGAGATGGTTACAACAAAAAATTTTTAGGATATGGAATTTAAGAGGAAGAATTTAGTAACAAACTTTCATTTTGAGGAAGAATCGATAGAGATTCATGAAAGTTCAAACAATGATACTTTGGTATGAGATGATAATATGGTATTTATGAGGCCAATCATCACTTTAAATTTGTTAGAACACATAGATCCTCAAGATGATGTTAATCTTCATCCTCTGGATGTTTTCCAAATTGAACAAAATAAAATTGTTCCAATGAAGCAAATGAAGTTTTTCAAGAAGAACAAACTTTACCTCTTCAAGAAGTTCAAGTGCAAAATAAAGAAATTATACCTTTGCGTAGATCTACTAGAGAAACGAAGAGCGCTATATCTTCAGACTATATAGTGTATCTTCAAGAACATGAGGAATTTTATGGTACAACAGAATACGATCCTTTAAGTGTTAGTGAAGCCATGAAAAGTTCTGATTCTCAGTTGTGGATTAAAGCAATGAACGAAGAGTTTAAATCAATGCAAGATAACACAGTATGAGAGCTTGTTCCATTACCTTAATGAAAGAAGTCGATTGGTTGTAAATAGATTAATAAAATAAAATGGAATTATAATGGTAATGTGGAGAGGCGTAAAGTGTGACTTGTAGCTAAGGGTTTTACTCAACGTGAAGGGGTTGATTTTAAAGAAACCTTCTCTCCAGTTTCATCGAAAGATTCTTTTCGGACAATAATGGCATTAGTTGCACACTTCGAATTTGAGCTCCATCAAATGGATGTAAAGACCGTATTTCTTAATGGAGACATTGAGGAAACGATTTATATGTTTCAACCTGAAAACTTTGTCTCCGGTGATACAAAGTCGACGATATGCAAAATAAAGAAATCTATTTATGGTCTCAAGCAAGTGTCTCGACAGTGGTATCACAAATTCTTTGAAGTTATTATCTCATTTGGTTTTAAAATAAATTTGGTAGAGGATTATGTGTATCAAAAGTTCATTGGGAGTAAATTCATATTTCTAGTGTTGTATGTTGATGACATATTATTGGCCATGAACGATAAGGAATTGTTACATACGACCAAGAAATTTCTTTCAAACAAATTAGATATGAAAGATCTTGGAGATGCATCCTTTGTGTTAGGAATTCAAATTCATAAGAATCGATCACATGGAATTTTGAGTTTATCACAAAAAGCGTATATTGAGAGTATGCTACAATGTTACGGGATGGATAGCAGCAAAGGAAATGAAACCTCTATATCAAAAGGTGAAAAGTTTAGCCTTAAGAAATGTCCAAAGACAAAAATTTAGATTGAGGAAATGCAAAAGGTTCTATATGCTTCAGCTGTTGGAAGTCTGATGTGTGCTCAAGTTTGTACACGGCCATATATTGCTTTTGTGGTGGGTGTGTTAGGGAGATACGTAAGTAATCCGAGGATAGAACACTGGAAAGTAATCAAAAGAGTTCTCCGGTATTTGCAACAAACAAAACATCACAGGTTAACATATAAGAAGTTGGATAAACTGGAGGTCATAGGGTATTCCACTTCGGATTTTGCTGGATGTGAGGATTCTCATCGTTAAACCTCAAGCATTATATTCCTTTTAGTGGGAGGTTTAATATCATGGAAAATTGTTAAACAAACACTCATTTCATCTTCCACTATGGTTGTGGAATTTGTTACTTGTTTCGAGGCATCCAATCAGGCGCTTTAGCTGCAAAATTTTGTCACGCGACTGTGAATCGTAGAGAGGATAGAAAGACCTCTTAGATTATATTATGATAAATAACTCGGCATTTCAGTATTCAAACAGTAACAAGAGCTCGGTTAAGTCCAAACATGTAGATATCAAGTTCATGTCTGTTAAAGAGAGAGTACAAAGTGGTCAAATTAGTGTGGAGCACATAGGGGCAAACTCGATGTTAGTTGATCCTCTTACGAAGGCATTAGTGTCTTAAGACTTTTATTTAACACACCATTAACATGGGTGTTGTGTACTTAGAGGATTTTTAGTTTCAGTGGGAGTTTGTATTTAAGCTATTAAATTATCTGTATTATGATAATCGTGAACTTAAGGTCATTAATGTAAACATATTTATGTATAAGTATTCAGTGTGCTCTTATCTTTGATTATTTGTACTCTGCTGTAAGTAGACCTCCAGTTAAATGAGACCAGTTAAGAATAGATATGTAAGATTACATTTTATATTATTCTTATGTTATGGATCATGATAAATCAATGTAGTTGATTGTTGCGATATCGTGATTACTGATGCATCTATTTGCGGCTTGAAATACATTGATGATGACTTTAGTCCTATATTGTTAATGGTCATTTACAGGATTGTTTAAGTTATCTATGTGACGATAGAAATTAAGAACGTCCATTAATTGGATGCATCCTATATTAGCATATGATGATCCAAGTGGGAGATTGTTAGAATTTCTCCATTGAGTTGGACAGTCACATGTTTTTTCGATGTATCGGACTATCGTTAATATTAGTTCAATAAAAGTAATCATAAAGAAATGGACGGACTGGTAGATAAAATATGTATCATAGAGGTAATTGTACAAATACCAGTTTAATTCTGAATACCGTGAAGGATTGGATTCGGAAATAAACAACTTAAGCAAAACGTAAAGTGTTGGGTTATTTTGTAAGACAAAATAATACCGGATTACGGTCCCTAAAAGTGGAAATTTAATAAGGATCGGTCTTCATTAAGTAATTGTCTCGAAATTACAGAGAGTTAAATAAAAATAACCGTTTTCCCAGTTTTCTGTATAAGAAGCAAGTCTCACTTCTTGAAAACGACGATATCAAATACAGACGAAAAAAAAGCTTTAAAAACAAATTAGTTATTAGTTCTAAATCAATCATTGGGTTTTGGTTGTCATCTCTTAGAAGACATAACCTAGCAAAGGATTCGCGGATGACATAACCTAGCAAATTCGGATCATCCGCAGCAAATTCATAAGCTAAAAATAAAAAAATGTCTACATTCTATATGTAATTTTTTCGCATTATTAGATGATTAATTAACTTCGTAGTTTAATAAGTTAGATAAGAAATCCGAAAAATATTTCTTACATTAAAAAAAGGGAAAAGCAAATCAATCTTTATAAAAAAAAAAAAATCAAGATTTCACATTCGCATTCTTTAGTTCGGCACAATTGTGCTATAACGGCCGTATATCAATTGAATACAACATAGACATAAAAGAATACATTGTATTGTATAATTAAACATTTTTCGACTCAATCGTCAACATGCAACGAACTTCGCGAGAAACAACAGGATTTTCCTCCTCCACTTTTCGAGTGCCGTTTCTTTTCGGTCAACTCCACTACTCCAACCCACTCTCTTGCCGGAGACGATACCGGAGACAATTCCGGTAAAGCAGGTGAAGAAGACGATCCAGGGCTTTCGGAGTAGTTAGTTGATGACTCTTCGTCCATTTCGTTCTCTATTAAAGCCTCAGCGACACTCTCACTACTAATCATACTTGATTTCGACATTTTTCTCCTTCGCCTTTGTTCGTGACGGCGACGGCGTCTCAAACTTTGTTCCATATCACGGTACCCAATCGCCGACACATCACTCATGGTCGAGAGATCAGAGCCGTCGTTGACTGCAGCTGCAATATTCAAGATTCCTAGAAACATACCACTCGGACGGTGAATTTGAAGAGCGATGAAAGAAGGAGACTTGATTGCGTCTAAAGCAGAAAAATCTTCTTCATGCGATGGAAGAAAGTTGCTTACGAGAAAACGCACGGACCCGATTAAAGTATCGCGGATATAACCAACGGAGTAAATCTCGATTGTGACACCGGACGTTTCGCTAGCGAGAAAACGAGGTGAGACACGAAAGAAAAACTTATCATTCCACGTTGGGTTCTCGGATCCAACCTGATCAACTCGGGTACGGAGTTTTTCGGACGGGTTAACCCATGCGAGTGCGTAAGTGCGCACCTTACGCAATCTAGGCCTCGATTCCATTAGTCGTTGAGCCGAGATCAAGTTGATCTCCAATACATATGTTTCACTACCACACATCATTTTTTCAGAACAAAAAAACGAAATTCAAAAAGTTGCCGAATTAGCTCGGCTCGGTCAAGAAGGAGAGGTTGATCTTGTCGAATTAGCTCGACACGATCAAAGACACTCCTTCTCAAGAGAGAGAGGTTTTGAGGGGAGATATAGATATTGGTGAGATGAAGAATGGTTTGAAGAATTCCTGTGTTAAATAAGAGCCCTGAAATCAACAAGAATGAAGTTACAAACACTAGAGACAGCTGTTTTATTCATGCTGTTCTTCTTTCTGTTTTCCCACTTCAGTTTTTTTTTCTTCCTTTTTTGGAATATTCAAGTATTTCTTAAACAATATTAAACTATTTTAACAAAAACTAATTATAGAACCAATTGTAATTAACAAAATTCATGAGATTTATGTTAAATATAGTTAACATGGAGAAGATAAAATTAGACATTGTTTAATTAACTAATTTTTTATTTATTCGTTAATCATAAGAAAAAACTATATATTAATAACGAATTCACTATGCCAATTCTGGTTTGTTGGTTTGACGGGTTTCGTTATTATAGAGAAATATATTTTTTTTTCAGACGATTAGCTGTCTAAACAAATTTTTACTCACGTAAATTTTGATCACTTGTTTTTAACAGAACCCCTGGTAAATATTTCACGTTCTTTTAACAATAACAAGGAAGAGAATTCTCGGTAAAAAATCTACACAAACACAAAATCTCGCCTAGGTAAATTTAGTTGTCAAACACCTTTTAACCAAATTTCTGTCTAATTTTGGGTAAAAGAAAACATGCTTTGAATATAATTATGGTCACATTATTTCTGCGACACTGGTAGTGGTGTCGTATCATATCAAAGATTAAATCATGATCAAATAGTTAAATCTTACATACACTTGTATAACACTGACCTTCCGATCAAACTATCTCTCGAAGCTAACTATATTAGGGTTGCACAATTAGTTACATACAAAACCAACCCTCGCACGAGAAATCAAAGAGATACAACTTTATGAGTAGTTCTTTTTTTCTTATACCAAGAATGTAAAGAATTATGAATTTAGACCCTAGTCGTGTTACGTTTATAAAGAAAAGCTTTGTTAAGCTGCTATGACTGTCGAGTTTGAAATTTCTGACTTGCTTTTTACGTACTTACCTAGTACCTTTTGGCGGCTGTTTCGATCTTTCATTCGCGATAGCCTATCTTTGTTTTGTTGTTTCTTTTTCTCTTTCTCTTGACCTCGACGATGCCTCTCTGTCTCCAGTACACCTTGCCAGACTACTTCACCTGTTGATGGCCAAAGCCACCGCTCAGTTGGCTGCTCTGAATCGGCTTTTTCTGCCAGGTCCTCATCCATGCTCTTTAAAGTGGCTAACTGAAACCATTTGATCCACATTTTCCCTTTACGACTCTTCAATTTGTATTCTTCTTGCATTGTACCTGTTTCGGGGTTTATGTACACCATATGTCTCCCACTATGGTATGCCCAGATGTTTACTAGAAGCTCCAGCAAACGCGAATAGCAATGCTTGTCCTGTACGATATAGAAATCAATATTGAGCTTCCATAAAATACGATGTTTAACAAATTCTCATAGGCTAATAACATTACTTAAGCCTAGACTTTGTCTCTTCTCTTATACCCATAACCTTTATTTATAAAGTTTGAGGGCATATCTGATACAAAAGAAAGTTTAGGGAGTATAAGTGAGACAAAGAGTAAAGTTTAGGGGATTTTATGTTATTCGCCCTATTTTAGCTTTAGCCATCTGTAGACTAATCATTTGAAATTAAGACCATTTTTATAATCCATGAAGCACATTATGACCCGTCAATGGCAGACTACGTATATAAAAAGCTTTGATTCAACTTGGAGGTAATTTACTTTATGTGTACTTAGAGAGCACCGGCCACTTTGGTGGTGTTCGTCGTAAATCTGTGCATCCAATGCATCCACAAACATCCTGCAAATGAGATAAACAAGGTCATGCTCGGAAAATATTTTCAAGTTTTGGAGTAATTATGATAAAAAAGCAATTCAGTTGTACCTTGAAAACATGACAAACTCTAGGAAAGACCTAGTCGGCAAAGCCCAACTGTGCATGACAGAGAATGTTCCAGCATTTTCAGGCATTTGTGGTACAGAATCCAAATGCTTTACGCCGTACATCCTCTTCAGAGTCTCTCGAAAAACAAACCTTTAAATAGATCATAAAATTAGGATATAATGCACTCCTTTTTTGCAAAAAATAAGCACATTACACAGACTTATAGGTGTAAGGTTGAGAACACCTTACTTGCAGTTTCTTGCATTTATAGCATCACAAAATGACCAAAAATCTTGTTTCGGAGAGTATCTCGGGTCCTTATCCATGCGAACCCAAAAGTACAGCGAGTCCCCATGCCTTTGTGTTTGTATTGCATCTAGCAAAGAATTTTCAGCAGCTTTGGATAATGATACCTATTTGAGAACAAGAATTAGATTATAAAAAAGCACATCACTGTGTTTTCTCTTTCAAATTATTTTTTTGACTCTCAATTCAAGCAAAAAATTTAACTTTTGAATGTTTTACCTGTCGAATCTGGGACTGGTCTTGTCCCTGAATATTAATACACGCGACAACCAGCTCTTTAAATTCCCCTATTAAAGTATGTTTTCGAGAATATATATAAATGCCAATCCTATTAAATCTTCGTTATGATCTGGATTTTTTATTATTTATTCCGGAAAAGACAGATTATCCCTATCACTAAACCCGGAGATATTAATTGAGTTCGAAAAATGATATTCTTAGGTTCCTAACTAGAATTTCCGGGACAGAAAAAGCATTCAGCTTCTAGCAGTAATAAAGCTTAAAAAATAAGAACACATCGCTTTTTGAACATATATAGGAAGCAAACTACATAACCTTTTTGGTAGACTTACAATAGGTATTTACAAGACAAAACCAAGAGAAGCTAAAAAAAATGGTGGAACAAGATAATAGAATAGGGAGTAGATCCTTACGTTCCTAGCTGTTGCTCTCCAAGACTGAAACCCAATCCAAGCATTCCTGTGGACACGGTCAATCCGGTTTGCGAGTGCAAAAAATGCTCCATGTTCACCGAGGATGTCCCGGTAATAAGGGTTGTTAAGACGTGTCAGACGAGATGGTGCGTCAATATCATCGGTCCCAGGTCTGCGACCCTTAGTGGACTGCAAACATTTCATCCATGTATCCACATCAGAAATGAACATATGCTGCTCTTGTGCAGACATTTTGAGTATCACAAGAAAAAAAAATATTACAAGTAGAATATATAAACATGCGACAACAGAAGAAATAACAACGTCATAAGAAAAACTTGTACGTCAGATATCAAGAGCAGTTTGTAGAGAGACTTATGCATCATTCCACATATTATTCATCCTTACATAAATACTTAATGTAGAAAAAAATAGCCTGCTTATGCAGCAGACAGATCCTAGTTTTTTCAAACTCAGTAAAATACTATGATATCATAGGCTGAAGTACAGTGTTAAATGACACGCTTGACTAACCAGTCCAATACCACGATAAAGAGAGCGTTGATGGAGAAATGGCCATGTGCCTTCCCCAAAATACGGTTCATAAATGCACAAGGGTTGGCCTGTTCTTTCAAGCTCCCCTTCATCCCTTTCATGCAAAGCATTCTTAGCACGATCTGCTTTTTTGGCACTTCGATATACTTCCTCCCATGTTCCACGGGGCTCATCAATTCTATCTTTCAGCTGCAAACCAGTAAAAACAGTTCAAAATAGAATGTAAAAGTAGTCGTGTAAAGAACAAGGTAAGCAAACTTTGAAGCTCTATCGAGCTCAGCTCATTTAACAGATTGAAGTCGCTCGAACGAGAGCTTACAGAAAAAATTATCTACAAAATTCGCTGTGTTTAAAATATTCATTTTTCAGCTGGACCAGAAACAGAGGTTTCCACACAAGTAATATGGGTTGATAAGTTTAATGAGCAACTTAATTCAATTAGTAAGCCCGACTGACCAACCACCTACCTCTTCCTCCTCTCTTCTCTTTTTAGTATTGGCCATATGAATACGTCTCTCTTCCGCCCAAATCTCATATGAAAAGAAATTATCAATATCCAGTGAAGAACGAGCGTTCTCGCCTGCTGTACGGTTCCACATCTCCTCAACCTTAGTTAAATATCTCCTACTCCTGAGACTTCTGTCTTCATAAGTTGAATTCAAGAAATCTTTAAATAAATGCCATTGCCATTCTTCTTTCATTTTGGGAGGCAACTCCTTGATAGCCTTTGGCAATGCTACTTCTGAAGATAACTTGAGAACTCTTTCAAGAAGCAAAACATAACCTTCAACAGTTTCTTGAACCATCATGTTCTTGATAGAGCTTCTTCCCACCATAGCAATATTGCGTGCTACTGAAGATAAATTTCCTTTTGAAAACACTCCCAACGTGATCTGGGACAGAGCCTTGATATTCTCCTTAGGAAAAAGATAGCCATTCACCCTGTCATCAACCTATTTGTTATTGCCAATACAGTCAGTAGGATATACAGTGAACTTCAAAGAAGAAAACAATATAAGAAATTATAGATGATCTGGATTCCATATAAGACAAGATGAGGGAAAAGAAAATTAGAAAGGAAAAGGAACAAAAGAAGCCATTTCGGGAGGCACAAATTAACATCTCTTATAGATCCTCCTTGTACCTTTCAATTTACAATAGTTGCATTGAAATTTCTGAAATCCATATAGAGAAACTAGCTGTCTTAATACCGCACTTATCAAGAGTTTACGAATAAAAACCACAGAAGTCGAAGCAAGTAGAAGCCTTACATATTTCTTGATGTTGGAGAGATCTGGTGCAATGATTGCTTTACCAAAGGACATTGCCTTCTTCAGGATTTCTGGAAAAGTTTGCTCCTCAAGAAAGGATCCATATATCACAAGATCAGAAATACCCAATATCTCATCGACACCTCGGTCAACAGCTACGTGCTCCACGGCATTTCTTGGATATGATAAGTTAAGAGCAATAGTCTGGGTTAAGAAAATAGAAAATAGATTAATAGATAAACGACTGGAATAATGATCGAGGGTCAAATATAATATTTTAATATAATACCTCAACAGCCATGCTGTAATTACTTGTTGAACCTCGGCTTAGAACAATGATTTTGAGACGAGCAGAAAGATGTCTATATAATGGTAACAAGGCTTGTAACACAAGAGCATGTTCCAGCCATAAACCCTTGTAGAAGAATTGACTTCCAACAATTGAAATTATAATGCTATCAGGATTGTAGTCGAACTCCACATGTAGATCCTTCTTGTACAAAACCTTTGAAGTGTCTGGTCTCCATGCCTCAGCAGGAGAACCAGGAATGACGTGATAGTTTCGTACGTTAAACATAGAATAAATCATCTGCAGAAAGTGCAGAAAAAACATTAAAACCCCTGAATAACAAACTCAATCTGAGCTCAAGTGGTAAGATTCAATTTCAATCAAGAAAAACTTGGCGAAAAAATCACGTGAAACGGTGAAAGAGTAAAGGAACTGATGAAGCATAGAAAATAATTAATTACTTAAGTTGGCCAGCAGAACATAAAAGATTGGACTCGAAACCACGTCTAATTTATTGACAGGAAAACCTATTGGGACCATCATAGTATAGTTATCCTAGTCCTTTTACACTTTTTACAACCTACTGCAACTTTCTTCATACAGTTTGCCTCTCATTTTGATACTTTTTGCATTTCTGTAACCAAACCTGAAATAATGTTGTCCTCAACTCCTCAGATTCTTTTTTTACCACTACATTATTAAAGGCCGTTGAATGAACACTCATAAAAAATCTGTTTATAGTGAACAAGGCCTATAATTTGATTTAATATCAGCGGTATATTCAGCCAGTTTATTTATAGTATATTTTATGCCAATTAACGATGCCTATACAATCTCCTGAGTTGAGAACTTGCGTTCCAAGAACAGATCATGCATAAGTGATGCAGACTAACAGAAAAATGCAAAGAGACAATAAATGTAAACTATGATGTTATAAGTTACAACAAGTTTAGAAAGATAAAAAAAGTTTAATTGTAATAGTTATTACCGGCAGGAAATAATTGGAGAAGACAACAACTGAAGCCCGTCCAAAAATCTTTTTCCAGTCATTTACAAGCTCAGTCTGTCCAGTGGAACTGTACTCGTTTGAACGAATGGCTAGACTTCCGTCATGGATGGTCCATACAAGGGGCAAAGATCTAAAGGGTTCTTGCATAAGACTGGAACAAGAGATACTAATCATGTTAAACTTAAACAGATATTCACAGTAAAGGGCTCTCCAAAGAATTGAAATCGAACTAGAATTCATTCCTACCGAGAGAAAACACTTTTGGCTTCAAAGGAGTTCACTAGTATACCATCAAAGCTGCCAAAACAAGAGCAATATATACTATATAAAAACCATTAGACATAACAAAAAAACAAGCTTGAGAATGCTGAACAAGAAGTTTAAAATCAACGAAAAATGTGCCTAGAACTCAGGATCATCTTAAGAAAACTTCTTAAGACATTCATATGCGTGGAACAGGACAAACTCCTCGTAAATCAAAATTAGTAACTTGAAGTGACAAATCTCCATTGATTGGAAACCTGAACTTGCTTGCGAGTAAATAATATAAACTTTAGATTTCAGTAACTATGCATACTTTAGCCAATCAACCATAGTCTCCCGCCCAAGTTCATTTCGCAGAATAGTGACTGAAACTCCTAAATTTTGCCAGATTTCCCCTACAGGGCCATCTTCGAGTGAGTAAACCTGCCAGACGGAGTCATGAATAAGCATAACTATAATCATCATATCCAACATCAAACTACACCTACATAAATCCAAAAGAAACACTAAAACATCACTCTCTAGAGCAGGCTAAAGCATAATTTTCCACTAATTAGATAGATTCCCCTTAGTACCTTAATCTCATAACCAATCTCTCTCAACGCAGTTGCAACAGTCACCATAAGCAACTGTTGTGGATCAGCCACTAGATCAGCAAAAACCTAGATACACAAGACATAAACAAATTTAAATTACACGACAAGGTACCAAGTTTAGCCAGAACAGTAATTACAAATACATAAAGATAGAAACTAACCAGTGCGAGGTGTGGCTTTCTGTAACCATTTAAACCAGAACTCAAATTGACGAATCTAGGTGCTGCTTCTTCATTCTGGAATTTCATTAAAACCCTAAGAGCATCAAATCTAAAATCTTCACCAAAATCAAAATCAAAACCACTAATACTCCTTAAATCCACATCCTCCATTGGTTTTTCAGATTTATAGATGACATAGCCAGGTAAAAACATCTGGAAGAGCACAACGAAGAAGAGGAACGTAGCAACTGCACAAATCCATTGGAGATAGTCGAGCTTCTTGAAAAGTAAAAACCTGGAGAATTTCGATCTGGGTGGTCTTTGAAGAAACTGGTGTCGCTTTAATGGGTCTTTGAACCCAGATTCTAGACAACCCATTTCACTAAGTTCTCATCTGAGGTTTGTCAAACGCCAACAAACAACAGAGAGAGATGCAGAAATGGAAAGAACCGCATGCAAAAGATAGCCGGAAAGAAAATGAGCTGTCAGCTGTAAATCGATAGTGTGAAATTCTGATAAGGACAGAAGAGCAGTGTTGATGAGATGTTACCGAGTCGAAACGAAGAGCAGTGGCAGTGACGCGAGAGATCTAGAGGTAGAGAAAAAAGAGATACGAGTTGAAATGGGATTTGGAATCGTGATTGAATTATGTCAAAGATTTGGAGTTCTAGTCGTTTCCATTTTCTGATCTTATTCCTTCCCATTGACTGCTGTGCTGTATTCTAATACTATTAGCATACTACAATTTTATAAATATACTTTTGTGTTACTAAAAAGTTCAAAATTTTGAATAGTTATATAAATACATGATATAATGTCCTGACATTTTGGAGGGCATGAAATTTACAATGGGTTTCAATATCGTCTAAACAGCTTTATATATTTATTAATTTTGTTTAGGATGTAATAGGAAGTAGCCTAAAGCTATCGATGCAATGGCACGAGGTTGATACAAAAAAGGTAAAAACTAAGTATATAAATGTTATATATTGTTTGAGAATTTTTATATACCGGTTACTCTTTACTTTTAAAGAAAAGACAAAAAAACATTGATTCGTTTTTTAAACTATAATCAAATTATAAATTGATCCTATCATCTTTAGCCGTTGATTAACAAATAATTTAATATTTTTTAATTTAAACGGTAGTTTATAATTTAAAAATAAAGATCATTTAAAAATTTAATATATATATATATACAATATTAATTATATATATATATATATATATGATATTAAAAATATATATCAAGCGAACATCTTAATTCAAATTATGATCTATGCAATAAGAATAAAAAAACAAAAGAACAACGACTTTTATTGTCAGAATATAACAAACAATAACAAACTCACCTCTTTGAATTTGTAATATATTAGATTTATGTTGTTTTTGTTCTAACACATTAATTTGTAATTGTAAATAACAAAAAAAGAGTCATTACATCATCTTCGACTATTGTAGGCAAATGTTGAGATAGCCTTACATCATCTGGATTTTCACGATCTGATGACAAGTTCTGTGTGAATTGTGACCACATAAGTACCTCGTATGGTCTCATTTTTATGGTCTCATTTTCACGGACTGATGAGATAGCATTTGAAAGAACAAGTATAATAGTTTAAGTGTAAATATTAACCTACTCGTGACTTTCTTATAACTTCTAAGCGAGTCATCACCATCTGTTTATATTAGAGGTTTGTAAAACAAAATATCACATACAACGCCAAATTTGATGAGGAATAACCTCGTGAAAGTAATGTTAATGATTATAAGACCTAAACAGCTTAAGACTTAAAAGTAGTAGGATCAATTTTATAACTTCTCTCTTTAAATTGTTCACCATTTACATGAAGGGTTTCCCTTGTTATAGCAAATATAAAATAAAATATAATCCGAAAGAACATATATCTTTGAAGGTGCGTGACATTCATGTGTTACAAAATTTCCAGAATTACCTTTTAACCATTTAAGACATTTTAGATTGTTATTGATAAAGACACGAATTATCAGGGAGTTGAAACAATTATATTAAGTAAATTTTAAAGTTAAGAGATGAGATTTATGTTATTTGTAAATATAAAGGTCCACAATGCAATTTACGTGTTTATGTAACTGAATCCGTTAAAGTCTTCCGAGACTCCTATAAATAGGATCGGAGACAATGAATAAAGGATCCGACTTTTACTTCTGGAAATTTGTTTTCTACTATTATTTTACTTTCAACAAATAAAGTGTTATCATTCTCTCTCTACATTTTTACTCTCTCTCAAAAAGAACATACCTAATTCAATATTCAAATAAGAAAATCACTTACACTCAACATTGGCGACCACAATACCTAGTTGCAAATCTAAAACTATAAATTAAAGAATTTACAGTTAGCAATATTGATTAAGATCAATATGGAACCAAATATTAGAATTGATCCTACAGTTCATGAGGAGCTCGAGGCACTCCTGTCAGATCTACGCATAGAATAAAGTCAGCATAATAGTCAAGTTCATGAGCGATGTGATCGATTTGACATAGAAAATCAAATAAATCAATTGTTAGAAAAAATTATTGTCTTGGATGATGAATATATTTCAAGTGAACAACAAATTCAAACTAGAATATTGAAATCTGAAATACGCCAAGTCAATGCGAAAGATGAATTGGAAAATTGATCTAATAAATTTAATAAAGCATATCGGAGTCGAAGTGATCGAAAGAAAACACATTTTTAATCTGACAACGAGCATCGTTCTTCTCGAAAGAAAAGGAAATAAAATTATCAATATATTACATCTACTGATAGTGAATATTCAAGCTCGGAATTTGAGGCTATTTTTAAAAAATAGAGGAAGTACCGGAATTCTTCAAAGGGAGAAGAAAGTCGACATAGAAATTCACGTAAATAGTATAAGTTAAATAAGATAAATGAGGCTCGAAATGTGAGGGATACCTTATGGCATAAAGATGATACTTCTAACTAGTATATGAATACAACATATCAGAATCTATATGTTGTTATGGGGATAACTGGTTCCGATCAGTATATGTAATGGGTTGATTGGAGAAATTAAATTTATCTGTTGAGATTAGGTCAATTCCTCTTTCGAGGCGCTTTGATATTTCAAAGGTAGAAAAGTTTGATGGAACTCAAGATCCTGATGATCATATTGAACAATTAAAAAATTATATGATGAATGTTGAGGATGATGATAGGTTGGTATGTATGATATTCTCACAAACTTTCAAAAGGACAACTTTAAAGTGATATAAATAGAATCCTGAAAGGGGTCTATAACCAATTTTAGACTTTTTATACTGTTTTTTTAAGACAGTTTGTGGGGAGAAAATAAATGCGAGCCAATAGTGATACAATAATACAATGTAAACAGACAGTAGGTGAGAACTTAAAAGATTATACAAGGCGTTTTGTGTTAACAAAAGTGGGATTGGATGATTGTGAATAGCTGGTTGTTATGGTAGCTTTTAGACAAAGATTGTTGCCATGCGATTTTGCGAATCAGACTAAAAAAGGAGAGCTTTAACTTTTGGGGCACTTATGGCTCAAGTCGAGGAAAACATAAAGTAGAAAAATCTATAAGAGTTTGAGGTGGATCTGATTCTATTAAAAAAAGCTCGGGGAAAACATAAATTAGTCAATGATACCAGGGAAACACCTCAAATTCTCAGGCACCATCTCGTCCAAGGATAAACAATAATCCAATTCCTCAAACCGGATGTGCTCCTTCTCAACCCACTAGTTATCAGCCTCATCGGACAAGACCTAATCAGTGGATAAGACCAAAATATTTTGTAGAGTTAACTGAATATGTAGCTTCTATTTTTGAAAATTCAAAATAACAAGTTCAGTTTAGAAAACCAACACCCATAAATAGAGCAAGGGAGGAGCATAAAGATATATTTTCAAGTATCATAATAATATCGGGCATGACAATGCAGAGTTTATAACATTAAAGTAAGAAATTCAAATCTTGATTGAAAATGGAAAATCAACAACTTTTGTCAAATGACAAAGCAATGGGTTAAAAAACCCGAGAATATTAACACAACAAGTCATTAACACAAACTCGAAGCAAGAAAGAGCATTGATGATTTGGGATTCTGAACGTAACAAGTTTGATGCGGCATCATAATATTTGGATACAGACCGATATCGTTTAATTTTGTTAGTTGTGGATGAGGTAGTTGTTCAAGAATGGGTTCGAAGACACCATGACTGATAATACAAATATCCGGGGAAGACACTATGACTGGTAATACAAATAGCTTACAAAAAAGATATATAGTAAGATTGGTCACCCAACTAGAAGGAAGAATGTCCACTCATTTATATGGAAAGATATAAACACCTTTTATTTTGTTAGAGAAGGATGGTCTGAAGGGGATAACAGTCACTTATGAAGATGCGGTAGTTATTGATAGGTTCAGATATTTTTGGAAGGGAAATATTGCTTTACCCAGAGGGGCAGTTTGGGTATCTTTTACACCTAGCCTATCGTGAAAATTATGATGTAGTCAATCATGACTCAACTGTATGTTAATAGTATTTAGGGTTTGGGCTTTAAAGATTGATCTGAATCCAGAGTCTGACCCATAAATCCCATAGGTTATAAAATCAGTATAAATACCCCAACCAACTTCATTTAATGGGTTGGGCCTTTTGAAGAACATTAAATACAAGCATACACATGTATTCTCTTACTACTCACTATTTAGAAATTAATAGTCAACTTACAAACTCCACAAAATACCCCCGACTATAAATAATCCATACCAAATTGGCAATCACAGTGGGAGGCGACGGTGCCTGAATTTCAGATTCAAAACCAGTAAACAAACCAATTCTGATGGATCCGAATGTACAATACGCTCCACCTCTGGAGGTGGAAGGGGTAAAAAAAATAACGAGCACATTATTGTGTCTCATGTGAATCGCAATGGTAATGAAAAAAAATCATGCAAGAAGAACGTGATCAACTAATGGCTGAAATTGAGGCTTTAAGGGATCGGAAACAAGCTGAAAAATGAATTAAAGAAAATTATGGTGCATCAGCACCACACCCTACTAATAATCCTGGCGAGAATGAGCAATTCATAAAGACTCATCTCAACTCCAAGAAGATACATCGATCCAAACGAATGGAAAGTTCCACATCAGAGTCTTCTAACAGTTTCTCTAATGATTCGGAGCTTGATGAATCAGTGTCATCCAGTAGTGGTGAAGGTCGGTTGAAAAAGAAATTAAGATTGACCAAAAAGCATTAGAAAAAAAGGATAGTGATGGCATACACAAAAAGTATCAGGGGAAAATGAAGGGTTCGCTGATCAACATATTGATCGTTTATTGATCATCCATTTGTTTTCCAATCCGAACCAAGTATTTTTGGAACTCCTAATGAAGATATCGTGTTTAGTCGCAGTCAAAATTGGAGACAATCACCTTTGTCATAAAAAATACTCTCCGAGCATCTTTCTAAAAGGATTGATAGTTCTAAGATGGAAAATTATGATGGAAGTAAATATCCGGATAATCGTCTTGAACAATCTAAGAATTTTATAATGAACTTAGATGATGATGACAAACTACTAAGCAAGTCTTTCTCACAAATCTGTAAAGCTTGTACTTCAGATATCAAGAGCAATTTGTAAAGAGACTGCTGTGCTGTATTCTAATACTATTAGCATACTACAATTTTATAAATATACTTTTTGTGTTACTAAAAGTTCAAAATTTTGAATAGTTATATAAATATATGATATAATGTCCTGACATTTTGGAGGGCATGAAATTTACAATGAGTTTCAATATCGTCTAAACAACTATATATATTTATTAATTTTGTTTAGGATGTAATAGGAAGTAGCCTAAAGCTATCGATGCAATGGCACGAGGATGATACAAAAAAGGTAAAAACTAAGTATATTAATGTTATATATTGTTTTGAGAATTTTTATACACAGTTTACTCTTTACTTTTAAAGAAAAGACAAAAAACATCGATTCGTTTTTTAAACTATAATCAAATTATAAATTGATGCTATCATATTTAGCCGTTGATTAACAAATCATTTAATATTTTTTAATTTAAACTGTAGTTTATAATTTAAAAATAAAGATCATTTAAAAAATTAAAAGTATATATATATATATAACATTAAAAAGATATATATCAAGCGGTCGCTCATTTTAAATTCCTCGCATCTTAATTCAAACTATGAACTATGCAATAAGAATAAAAAAACAAAAGAACAACAACTTTTATTGTCAGAATATAACAAACAATAGCAAACTCACCTTTTTGAATCTGTAATATATTAGATTTATGTTCTTCTTATTTTAACACATTCATTTGTAATTTAAAATAACAAAAAACATAAGGAGTTATTACATCATCTTCAACTATTGTAAGCAAATGTTGGGATAGCCTTACACCATGTGTATTTTCACGATCTAATGACAAGTTCTGTGTGAATTGTGACCACATAAGTACCTCGTATTGTCTCATTTTCACGGACTGATGAGATAGCGTTTGAAAGAACTAGTATAATAGTTGAAGTGTAAATATTAACCTCCCGGTAACTTTCTTATAACTTATAAGCGAGTCATCACCATCGGTTTAGATTAGAGGTTTGCAAAACAAAATCTCACATACAGCGCCAAATTTGATGAGGAATAACCTCGTAAGTAATGTCAATGATTATAAGAACTAAAAGCAGTAGGATCAATTTTATAACTCCTCTATCTAAATTGTTCACCATTTAAATGAAGGGTTTCACTTTGTTATAGCAAATATGACATAAAATATAAAAAGAAAGAACACGTATCTTTGAAAGTGCGTGACATTCATGTGTTACAAATTTTTTAGAATTATCCTTTAACCGTTTAAGATATTTTAGATTGTTATTGATAAAGACACAAATTATCAAGGAGTTGAAACAATAACATTGAGATTGTATTAAGTAAATTTTAAAGTTAAGAGATGAGATTTATGTTATTTGTAAATATAAAGAACCACAATGCAATTTGCGTCTTTATGTAACTGAATCAGTTGAAGTATTCTGAGACTCCTATAAATAGGATTATAGACAATGAATAAAGGATCCGACTTTTACTTCTGGAAATTTGCTTTCTTCTATTATTTTACTTCCAACAACTAAAGTGTTATCATTCTCTCTCGCTCTACATTTTTACTCTCTCTCGAAAAGAACAAACCTAATTCAATATTCAAATAAGAAAATCACTTACACTCAACATTGGCGACCACGGTAGGAGAAAGAGGTACCTAGTTGCAAATCTAAGACTAAAAATTAAAGAATTTACAGTTAGCAGTATTGATTAAGATCAATATGGAACCAAAGATTAGAATTGATCCTACAGTTCATGAGGAGCTCGAAGCACTCCTGTCAGATCTACACATAGAAGAAAGTCAGCATAATAGTCAAGTTCATGAGCGATGTGATCGATTTGACATAAAAATCGAATAAATCAATTCTTTGAAAAAATTATTGTCCTGAATGATGAATATGTTCCAAGTGAACAACAAATTCAATATGGAATATTGAAATCTTAAATACGCCAAGTCAATGAGAAAGATGAATTGGAAAACCGATCTAATGAATTTAATAAAGCATATGAGAGTCGAAGTGATCGAGAGAAAACACATTTTCAATTTGACAACGAGCATCGTTCTTCTCAAAATAAAAAGAAAGAAAAACATCAATATATTATATCTATTGATAGTGAATATTGAAGCTCAGAATTTGAGGCTATATTTTTTTAAACAGAGGAAGTACCGGAATTCTTCAAAGGGAGAAGAAAGTCGACGTAGAAATTCATGTAAATAGTATAAGTCAAAAAAAAAGAAATGAGGCTCGAAATGTGAGGGATAACTTATGACATGAAGATGATACTTCTAACCAGTATGTGAATATAGCATATCAGAATCTATATGTTGTTATAGGGATAACTAGTTCTGATCAGTATATGTAATGAGTTAATTGGAGAAATTAAATTTATCTGTTGGGATTAGGTCAATTACTCTTTCGAGGCGCTTTGATATCTCAAAGGTAGAAAATTTTGATAGAACTCAAGATCCTGATGATCATATTGAACAATTAAAAAATTATATGATAAATTTCGAGGATGATGATAGGTTGGTGTGTATGACATTCTCACAAACTTTCAAAGGGACAATTTTAAAGTGATATAATAGAATTCTGAAGGGATTTATAACCAATTTTAGAACTTTTTATATTGTTTTTTGAAGACAGTTTATGGGGAGAAAAGAAATACGAACCAATGGTGATACAATAATACAATGTAAACAGGCAGTAGGTGAGAACTTAAAAGATTATACAAGGTATTTTGTGTTAACAAAAGCGGGACTGGATGATTGTGAATAGCTGGTTGTTATGGTAGCTTTTAGACAAGGATTGTTGCCACGTGATTATGCAAAGGAGACTACAAAAAGGAGAGCGTTAACTTTTGGGGCATTGATGACTCAAGTCGAGGGAAAAAATAAAGTAGAATAATCTACAAGAGTTCGAGGTTGATCTGATTTTATTCAAAGAAGCTCGGGGAAAACATAAATTAGTCAATGATATCATGGGAACACCTCAAATTCTCAGGCACCATCTCGTCCAAGGATAAACAATAATCCAACTCCTCAAACCGTAGGTGCTCATTCTCAACCTACTAGTTATCAGTCTCATCGGAAAAGACATAATCAGTGGATAAAACCAAAATATTTTGCAGAGTTAACTGAAAATGTAGCTTCTATTTTTGAAAATTCAAAATGACAAAATAGTGGGTTGAAAAATCCGAGAAGATTAACACAACAAATCGTTAACACAAACTCAAAGCAAGAAAGTGCATTGATGATTTGAGATTTTGAACGTGAAAATTTTGATGCGGCATCATAATATTTGGATATAGACCCATATCGTTTAATTTCGTTAGTTGTGGATGAGAAAGTTGTTTAAGAATGGGTTCGAAGATACCATGACTGGTAATACAAATATCTGAGGAAGATGCCATGACTGGTAATATACCAGTAAGTTTGTAAATATCTGGGGAAGACACCATGATTGGTAATACAAATAGCTCACAAAAAAGATATATAGTAAAATTGGTCACCCAACTAGAAAAAAAAATATCCACTCATTTATATGAAAAAAACATAAACACATTTTATCTTGTTCAAGGAGGATGATCTGAAGGGGATAGCAGTCACTCATAAAAATGCAGTAGTTATTGATAGGTTCGGATATTTTTGGAAGGGCAATACTGCTTTACCCGAAGGGGCAGTTTGGGTATCTTTTACACCTAGCCTATCGTGAAAATTATGATATGGTCAATCATGACTCAGTTGTATGCTAATACTATATAGGGTTTGGGATTTAAAGATTAACCCATAAATCCCATGGGTCATAAAATCAGTATAAATACCCCAACCAACTTCATTTAATGGGTTGGACCTTTTAAAGAACATTAAATACAAGCATACAACTCTATTCTCTTACTACCCACTACTCAGAAATTAATATTCAACTTACAAACTCCCCAAAATACCCTCTGACTATAAATAATCCACACCAAATTGGCGACCACAGTGGGAGGCGACGATGCCTGAATTTTAGATTCAAAACCAGTAAACAAAACCAATTCGGATAGATCCGAATGTACAATACGCTCCAACAGCTACAACAGCTTCACAATCAAGGATACCTAAAACGTTATTCGTACGTCTGCCCCTGTTGTGGGGTGGGCCGGGTTAGTATGGAATAAATTCAATATTCATTGTCACTCATTTATCTTATGGCTCGCTATCATGGGAAAACTTTCTACCAGAGATAAACTTCTCAGTTGGGGTTTCAATACCCCACCTGATTGTGTCTTATGCAACTCTGCTTCCAAAACTATTATTCATCTCCTATTTGACTGTAGTTTCACTTAGAGTATTTGGACCTTTGTTAGTTCAAAACTAGGTTTCCCTTTTTTTGCTTCGTGTTGGCAATCTTAGGTCTGGTGAGGCGTCAAATTGGTCTCATTCTTGAAACCGTCACATTTGACGCTATTGCTTTGGCGTGGTAATTTATCACGTCTTGAAGAAGATGAACTCAAGAATTTTTGGTTCCTCTCCGGCCAATGCCTCTCTGGTTTCTCACCGGATCTTCTCTGATCTTTGGTTTAAATTCCATGGCACCAAGATTCGTTAGCCTATGTAACTACTTTTAAATTAATTTATTTATTCTTCTACTTTATTTGCAGGTCCCCTTCTCATCGGTCTCGTTCGTTACCTTCCATTGGTGTGAACTTCCTTGGAGTTATTCTCTGTCGGCTCGATTGGCCCTTGTCATGTTATTTTAGTTACGTTGTGTATGCCTACTGTTTTTGTCATTTCTACTATGTTTCTTTTAACAGAGTCATGCCTATTGACCTCTTTATGTCGAATGTATCTCCTTGGGCTGAAATTACCGTACCAATTGTGTCTCATGTGAATCGCAATGGTAATGAAAAATAATTCATGCAAGAAGAGCGTGATCAACTAAGGGCTGAAATTGAGGCTTTAAGGGCTAAAAAAAGCTGAAAATGAATTAAAGAAAAGTCTGGTGCATCAGCACCACACCCTACTGATAATCCTGGTGAGAATGAGCAGTCTATAAAGACTCATCTCAACTCCAAGAAAATACATCGATCCAAACGAATGGAAAGTTCCACATCAGAGTCTTCTATCAGTTCCTCTAATGATTCAGAGCTTAAGGAATCAGTGTCATCTAGTAGTGATGAAGGTCGGTTGAAAAAGAAATTAAGGCTGGCCAAAAAGCATTAGAAAAAAGGGATAAGTATGGCAGATGCAAAAAGTATCAGGGGAAAATGAAGGGTTTGGCTGATCAACATATTGATCGTTTGTTGATCATCCATTTGCCTTCCAATCCGAACCAAGTATTTTTGCAACTCCTAATGAAGATACCGTGTTTAGTAACAGTGAAAATTGGAGACAACCACCTTTGTCATAAAAAATACTATCCGAGCATCTTCATAATAGGTTTGATAGTTATAAGATGGAAAAGTATGATGGAAGTAAAGATCCGGACAATCGTCTTGAATAATTTAAGAATTTTATAATGAATTTGGATGACGATGACAAACTACTATGCAGGACCTTCTCACAAACCTTTAAGGGAAGTGCCTTCAAATGGTAAAATAGTCTTCCTCAAGGTTCTATAAATAATTTTGATATATTTTGGGTTGCATTTCGAAGTCAATTTTTTAGAAGCAATGAGCTCAAAGGAAATAGTGACACAATTATTCATTGTGCCCAAGAACCAAATGAGTCATTAAAATAATATATCACTAGGTTTGTAAATATGAAGAATGGGCTGTCTGAATGTTTTGAACAAGTTGCAATTGCCTCTCTGAGACAAGGTTTGAGTCTGGGTAATTTGGTTGATTCAGTAACCCGAAAGAAAGTTATGACTTTTGGGGGATTGTCGCATCAAGTCGGGAAGCAGATTAATGTTGAAGAGACTAAGAAATCTAGATTGCCTTGTCAAAACAGATCTACTAACATAGTGGCAACTCCTCAAACAATAACTCAGTCCGGTTACAGATCGAACGAAACCGAGAAGAGGTCACATCAGCCCAAACAGAATCAATCCAACCAAAACCATCACGTTAGAAGTAAAATGAGACTTTGGGTTCAACCTGAATGGTTTGCTGAGTTGGGGGAAAGTGTAGCAACAATATAAGATAAAACTTAAAATGATATACACTTTAGAAGGCCAACCATACTACAGTCTCCTAGAGAGACCCGAAGTACCCGTTTTTGTAAATATTATAACGATGTGGGGCATGATACCCATAATTGCATAGCCTTAAAACAAGAGATGCATAATCTTATTGAAAGAGGTAAATTGGGAATTTTTGTTAAAAAACAAGGGGGCAGCAAGCCAGATAATGTGCAATCCAACAGCAATGCTCCCCGAATGACTCCTTCAGCAACCCCTGAAACATCTAGAAAGGTGGATGCCATGGTGATTATTGAAAGGTTTGATGTGGATTATGAATACCTTGATCCGGATCTGGATCGAAATCAGGTAGGGGTGATAATGGATAAGACTTCTACTATGTCTGATCTGGTAAAATATTTTGAATCTTTAACTATATTTAGAGGAGATACTGTGACAGCGTCATCAAGTTGTTCAAGAAAAAGACATATCAACAGCTTGACTACTCAGTTGGATGAGAGGATGTTAACACATCTATACCAAACTCTAGCTCATTTCATTGTCTTTGATAAGGATTACCTAATAGATATTGCAGGGCCACATGAAGATGTCGTGGTAATAGGGGCATCAATTGGAGGAAATGATGTACGCCATATCCTAATTGACACGGGAAGTTCGGAAAACATATTGTTTATGAATTATTATAAACAGTTGAAGAATCCCTCAATTATTCAATGGTCAAACAGAACTATTGTATGATTTACTCGGAGTTCGGCAGATGTCATTGGTGAGTTCGAAGATGATGTAATATTGGGAAAAAAACCTATTTAGAAGACAATGAATGTGTTGTTTGTTATGGTTGAATGCCCAACATCTTACAATGCTATCTTTGGGAGATCTTGGCTCTCCAGGATGCATGTTGTGGCCATTACTGTCCATCAGTGTTTGAAATATATTGTGGGTACACAGGTTGGTGTTGTCCGAAACAGTCAGAAGATAGCTAGAGAATGCTATGGAACAACTTGTGCCTCCAACTATTTGGAGTCGGTCAAAGTTGACAAGGAATAACAGCTATTGGAGCCTTCTACTGAAAAGAATGAAATTGATGATCCAAGGGAGGCTCCTAATGGTATAATACCTATAGAAGAAGTTGAAATCTATTGCATAGCATAGCAAAAGGCAAAAGTGTTAAGATTGGTACTAAGTTCCCAATAAGTTTGAAACAAAAGCTACTGTCTTTCTTGTCGGATAATTTACATGTCTTTACATGGTACAATGATGATGTGACCGGGGTACCTACTGAAGTAATTTACCACAAATTGTCGGTCCAATCTGATATTGGACCAGTAGTTCAAACAAGAAGGTTATTTTCTAAAGAAAAAGCTGATATGATAGTACAAGAAGTGGTTCGGTTGACCAAGATGGATCACATCAAATAATCTCAATACCCATTGTGGATTGCTAACCCTGTGTTAGTCAAGAAAAAGAGTGGTAAATGGCGCATGTATTGACTTTACTGATCTTAACAGAGCATGTCTTAAAGATCATTTTCTTGTACTTCGGATAGATCATTTAGTAGAATCTACATTAGGGAACAAGTTGTTGTCCTTCATGGATTCCTTTTCAAGTTACAATCATATACAAGTAGATTTGAACGATCATGATTATATTACTTTTATTACTGATATGGGGCTTCATTTTTATAAAGTGATGCATTTTGGGTTGAAGAACGCTGAAGCTATTTATCAGCGATTAGTAAATAGACATTTGCTGGCCATATTGGCAGAAACATGGAAGTATATATAGATTATATGATGGTAAAAAACCTCGAAAAGAAATAACACATATCTGATCTCTAAGAGACCTTTTCTAACTTGGAAACCATCAACCTGAAGTTAAACCCGGAAAAGTGTATTTTTGGGGTCCGATCTGGCAAGTTTATTGGGTATGCCATAAGTGAGAAAGAAATTCAAGACAATCCGGATCAGCTAAACGATTTATTGGCTATGGATCCTCTTCGTAATACTAAAGAAGTCCAGAGATCAACCGGATGACTCGCTGCGTTGAACAAATTTATTTCAAGGTCATCGGAAAAGTATGCTCATTTTTTTTTTCAGGTTTTGAGGAATGTTAAAGAATTTAATTGGTCTCCCCAGTGCGATCAAGCCAATCTTGAAATCAATAAACTTTTTTCTTCACCCAAGATGTTGTTTAAACCTATTAAAGGGGAAAACGTTTCATATATTTGGTAGTATCAGACTATGCCGTAAGTGTCGTTCTGGTAAGGGAAATGGATAATTACCCCTGCCCGGTTTATTACATGAGCAAGAATTTTCTAGAAGCATAAAAACGGTATTTAAAGTTAGAAAAATTAGCATTGGCATTAGTAATAGCAGCTAATTAAAACGAGGCCATAATTCTAAGTACATTCAATTACGGTTCGAACATCTTTCCCCTTAAAGAATGTTCTCCAAAAAGATGACGTATCAGGAAGAATGACTAAGTGGTCAGTTGAGCTCAAAGTTATGATATAGCTTATGCACCTCAGACTGCAACCAAAGCTCAAATTATACGTATTTATTTGTAGAATTTCGTACTAAAAGGCCTCACGAGAAAGAACATGAGAACAAGTCTAAAAAGAGTGGTTAATCCGAACATATGGTAGCTCTAGTACAATATAATTTGGGGCTAGAATTTGTTTAACCTCCCCTTATGGCGATACCATGCATCAGGCTGTATGTTTTGTCTTCAAGGCATCTAATAATGAATCTAAATATGAAGCGGCCATTGCTGGGTTAAGGTTAGCTCAAATATGTGGAGCAAATAGATTCCAGTTAGTAAACGACTCCCAGTTGCTTATCAACCAGGCTCAAGGACTATCTGAAACAAAAAAAATATCAGTTGGTAAAGTATCTGCAAGTACTAAGGGAAGCTTCTATGGGGTTTAAAAATGTCTGCTATGAATATATCCCTAGATCGGAGAATACTATGACAGATTCTTTAGCCACCATAGCTTATTCTGAATCCTACCCATGGATCCTTGTGCAAGAATGTCCCTCCATAAGTTCAATTCAAGGGAAAAAGAGTGAATTTGAAGAGAGTTTGAGTGTATCTGCCACACAAACCAAAGATTGGAGGTTCGAAATACATCAGTTTATTTCCGATGGAGTTTTACCTTCAAATAAAGCTTTAGCTAAAAAGATCAAGTATAAGGCTCGTGGTTTCTTAGTATTAAGGGAAGTTCTCTACGAAAAATATTTCAGCAGGGCACTTCTCCGTTTTTTAGGGTTTGAAGAGTCTCAAAGTATCCTATCCGAGTTGAATGATGGATAAGGATCAACACATTATGGCTACAAAGCCTTAAACATGAGAGTTTTGCTAGCAGGATACTACTGGCTTACCATCATGGCATATGCAAAAGATATGGTTTGGAGGTGTGACCCTTGCTAAAGATATGGGAATGAAATCTATGCGCCAAAAATACCTATGGAGTTAATATCTGAGCCCATATCGTTTGACAGATGGGGTTTGGACTTAGTTGGACCTCTCCCCGTGACATCCGGAGGTTATCGAACGATAATAGTGCCAATTGATTATTTCTCCAAATGGATAGAAGTTGCACCACTAGTTGGAACCGCTTCTAAGGCGGTTATAAAATTTATTATGTCTAATATATGTTGCCGATTCGGAATTCCCTGACGAATTACCAAAGACAATGGGCCACAATTTGATAATAAAGATATGGAGACATTTTGAACTTCTAGAGGAATCCAACAATGCTTCTCTTTCATTTTTAATCCTCAGTCTAATGGGAAAGTTGAAGTTGCTAATCGAACAATTTTAACATTGTTGAAGAAGAATCTAGAAGGAACTGTTGGAAAACGGCTGAGTTACTTGCAAGAAGTATTGTGGGTCTACCGAACTACTCCACAAACGTCAAACAAAGAGTCTCATGTTGCCCTTGTTTATGGGATGGATGCAATCACACCCATACAGCTACTTTGCCATTATTCATGATTCAAAGATATTCCGAACAAGCTAATGATTGGCAGTTAGGAATCAGTTGGATTTGATTGAAGAAAGAGAGAATGAAGGCATATTTAAGATGACACACTATTAGGGTTTAATGAGAAGTAGATATCCATCAAAAGTAAAGAGAAAAGATTTTCAGTTAGGAGACAAATTATTAAAAAATGTATTTTTACACACCAAAGAAAAGAAATTTGGGAAGTTGGCTCCGTAATGGGGAGACCCCTATATGGTATGTGAAAGAACCAAACCATTGACATATAGACTTCAAGACAAAGAGGGCAAAGTTTTGAAGCACCCATGGAGCATTGAGCATCCCATGTTGTATTTAGAATGAAATTATCTTGTAAATATTTAAATTCTCATACTTCAATGTAAATATTATGAGGGCATACTCTTTCCTACCCTGGTTCCGCGGGGAGGTTTTAATGAGGTGTCCGGTTTTCAATCAATGGTATCTTATGCCTTTATTCAAGAATTTATGTGAGTATGATGAGATCAGATATATTGAATACTTATTAAACACCGCGACCCTCAAATGAGGTATCTTTGAGGTGATTGGATTCATTAAACACATAATCAGATTTATTAAACACCCTTGATCAGATTTATTCAACATTTTCATCCTTCAAATTAAATATTGTTGAAATGATTCAATAAATTAAAAATTTATTGAATAAGTCAGCGAAATTAAAATACAAATTAAAGATTAGTCATAAGAACTAAAATAAGTTTATGAGAAGGGAAAAATTAGCATTATATCCGGATCTGAATATGTCGGATCTAACCCAGTAAAAATGCCTTGGCCATCCAAGGACTTTGATTCATAGAACAAGAATTAAAAAGGATAACAAAATGCCTTGGACTTCCAAGGACTTTAGTTTTGGCCATAAAAGTAAACGTTATAACCTTAGGGTTTCATCCCCTCGGTTTTTTCCTTACCTATATTGTCCTTGGGACTCTTAGTATCAGCAGTTGAGCTTTCACCGGTTCCTTCGTCAGAGTCATCATTACTTGAGTAACCATGTTTATCACCATCCGACATGGTGTGAAAATGTATCTCCTCGTATGGTACATATTTCCATAAAGGTCCAAGGGTCCTCTTTGGAAAGGTCTCGTGGAATAACAGAACCATATTCGACTTAACTCCCTCTTATTCTTTTTTCAAAGAGTCCACAATACCGACAACATACATCTATATCGTTGTTGCTATCTCTTGAGCTTGATTTTTCTTTAGAAGGGTATTTTATTCTTCCTCTTCTTTAAGAAGTTTTGCTAGATTCTTTTTCTCTCCGGTAAAGTGCTGATGGTGTTTGAGTTGGTGGTTTGTTGTTCCTGCAAACACTTGATCTCAGTAGAAGTGGTAGTTTCTAGTTCGGAGAGTTTGGTTTGAAGGTTTTCTTGGGCAATCTTAGCCTCTTGTAACTTAGATTTCAGCTCATTTTTATCTTTACTCAAAGTTTCTACTTTCAACTGTTCGGATGAAAGAAAGTGTCTCAAGTTTTGATTTTCCGTGGTAAGAGAGTTGATATTCCCGGCATGTTCCCTAACCTGTCTTTCCAGATCCACTATTGGCCTAATAAAGCCTAAAACTGCATGGCCTAGGGTATCTTGCCCGTTTGATACCTCGAATGATTCACCATTATAAGTGACAACGTTGACGATTGTGGCCTGACGAGAGGATCCAACAAAGTCATCATTGTCAAGATCGCTAAATACATATTATGGAACTATCTAGATTTACCTCTCCTTCAATAGATGGTTGGTTAGCTGTGATGATTACCTATGACCATATGTTACTCTTGTTCTTCTTTCTAGCTCTTCGGTCATCACCTTCCTTGGGCCTCTTGTGACCTTTTCTCTTAGCCTGAAGCGGGTGATCCGATTCCTTGGATTCCCTAATTTTTGCAGCCATTGCTTCTAACAAAATAACATTTATCCCTTCAGGATTCTCCGAAGTGGCTCCTTCGGTATTCGGGTGAGATGAGTTGCTTTCAAATTTTTTCTTTTTCTTCTTCTATATCTTGTCTAGATGACTATGAGCTTTACTCTGGGCTGGTAAGTAAAGCTTTCCATCCTTTGCATTTGTCCTCCTAAGTATAACGTCCGCTAGAGGGGGGTGGTCAGTTGTTCCCAGGTGAGGTCTCTGCTTCCAGTGGTGTTTCACAGGTGAGCCCTCAACATGTTTCCTGAGGTGAAACAGTTATGAAAGTCAAGCCCCCAATTCTCTGATGCCCATTGATGTAATTTGACAAAGGTAGCTTTTCCTGCCTCCAAGTGCTCAGAAAATATCTTTGAAAGTACTGCAAAGAGACACAATAGTTAGTTCGGTCTAAACAACATAGAATTTAAATATACGTGGAGATCTTAGCAAATATTACCTAAGCTTCTCCAATACCTAGTCAATTGACTCAGATTTTTTAATAGTTGATCTTTTTACCATATTCCCATACTCCACTTATGAACAGAAACTAAGTCCTCCAAGGTTTCTCAGCCTCCAACAAATCGTTCACTACCTTGTAATTTTTCCCCAAGTTGTAGTGATAAAAAGGGATTAGATGATTCCTACATAAACCATCCACAACAGCAATTGCTCCATGGGTATTATGATCATTGATAACTTGGACGCAATGATACTGGCTAGTAGAGTATACCAGGCGTTTGGACTCAGCTGGCTTGGATAAAGCTTGATTAAATGAAAGTATCGAACGATTTTCGGGACTAAATAGAAACGAAGTCCCCAGTTTAGCACTTCAGTATATACCACCAATTCATTAACCTTGGAATCCGGAGGAGTCTCTGGTGTAACTGGAATCCTAACCTTAATAGATTATAAGAAGCCCCACTTTATTCTTATCCAATCTAGTTCAGCGGTGTGTGTATACACATAGTTAATTTTTTAAAGGGCCAATAAATATTTCACACTGACCTTTTCAAAAATTTGGCCCAACTTTCCACTCTAAACACTCTCAGAGTGATTTGGTGTTAGGAAGTCCTGCTTTTTCCTAGTGGACCGATCCAATATAGTATTTTCAGTATGTCTCCAGTAGGGTATTCTCCCCACTGTATTCCATATTTTCTTCCATTATAGTCAACCGTTGTTCGGTCGATTTAGCACTTATGGTCTCTTTTTTAGTTTGGTTGGCCTGATTATGGATGGGCATAGTCTCCGGATTTACAGGGGATTGGGCAGTGGGTTTAGTGCTTCTGAAATGATGTTCTTGGAAGATGAACGAGTGCTCTTGGACTTGAAGAGTCGAGTGATTCTCCGGGGAGTGACGTCTTCAATATCTGATCCCATGGCTAGGAACAGTGAGGGTTTCCTACTACCGAGAGACATTTTTTTCTTAGGGAAAAAATCTAAAGATACAAGAATTGAAGGTTCTGATTCCAACGAGGATAATGTCTGGATAAAAGAAGGTTTTCGAGTTACCGATGTTTTTGATGATTATGTGCTCTTATCCGGTTCTGGTACTGCTTGGCTAACTACTCTACCAGGAGAAGCATGAAGTCCGGCTACGATCCTCACCTCTTGTCTTGCCTTTTTTCTCGCTTTTTCCAAATTTGATAGGTTTAGCCAACCCTATTTGATCAAAGCGTTTCTGGCTGCGAACATATAACTTCCTAGAAATATACTATAATCACAAACTCAAGCTTTCTCTCTCTGCAAGATCAAACTTTCTCCCTCTAGAAACTGATTCTGATTATGAAAAAACAAACAGTAAAATGGGTTTATATAGAACTAAAAACTACATGAGGGTTTCTTATAAAGGAGATGAAACGGTTCAAACAATTATTAAGGGTTATTAAGCCTACTCCAATTACTTTTTGAAAAATAGGTGCAAGTCTCAAGGAAGAAAAATGGTTGAGAGGTCGAATCAAAGTGTGACACGTGTTAGATTTCAAATATCCAAAAGGATCCGCTTCGGATCCGATCAGAGAACTTTTTCTTGATAACCAACCCTTTAAAGAGACATTTCAGAGACGTTCCGGATCTTTTTATGAATAAGTTAGCTCTTCCAAAATGTTTTTAAAAGAGCTAAAGGGGCAACTGATAGGTTCATATATTTTTGGAAGGGCAAAACTGCTTTATCCGGTGGGGCAGTTCGGGTATCTTTTACACCTAGCCTATCGTGAATAATCCGATATGGTCAATCATGACTCAATTGTATGCTAATACTATTTAAGGTTTGGGCTTTAAAGATTGACCCGAATCCAAAGTCCGACCCAGAAATCCCATGGGTCATAAAATCATTATAAATACCCCAACCAACTTCATTTAATAGGTTGGACCTTTTGAAGAATATTAACTACGAGCATACACCTCTATTCTCTTACTACTCACTACTCAGAGATTAATATTTAACTTACAAACCCTCCGACTATAAATAATCCACACCAGTTATAGGGGCATACATAACTCGGGTTGAAATTTGGCTTATTCTTATAGATACCGAAAGTTCAGAAAATGTATTGATAGGCCTACGTATGATAGGATGCGTAATCCACCTAATATTTTTTGATCTGATCATACTATAATTGGGTTTACTGAAATGACAACTCAAGTGATTGGGAAATTTGAAGGGGAAGTATGTTTGGGAAAATACCATTTTAAAAAGATGGTCCAAGTCTTGTTTATGATGGTCGAATGTCCAACTAGCTATAATTCTATATTTGGAAGATCTTGGCTATCAAGAATGTATGTTGTTATATTACTGTTCATCAATGTTTGAAGAATATTATTGGGGATCGCGTTGGGGTGGTCTGAAGTGATCAGCAGGTAGCTATGGAGTGTTATGCAACAATTTTTCATCCTTGAGAATCTAATTCTAATGATCAGATGACTGAATAAAAATTAGGGGGGGGGGTTAACCTCAGGTGAAGATGGTATGGATGATTCGATGGAAACCCCGGGTCCTTTAGCAGTAAGTGAGAACATCGAAAAATATACTTTTACTGCTGGGAAATCTCTGCGAATATGAACATTACTGTTATCAATTTTGCGTTATTAATTGTTACAATTTGGATATTTTTGCTTGGAGAACAGATGATGTAGTAGGGGTATCGCCTGAGGTAATATGCCATAACTTAACACTAAATCTAAGGATCAAGCCTGTTATTCAGAAGAGGCGAGTTTTTTCTGTGGAGAAATCTGAGGCCATTGTGACAGAGGTGAATCATTTATCCAGGGTCGGATATATTGGAGAGGCACAATATCCACTATTGACTGCTAACCTAGTATTAGTTAAAAAGAATAATGAAAATTGGCGAATGTGTGTTGATTCCACAGATTTATATCGTGCATGCCATAAAGACCCATTTCATGTTCCTTAAATAGATTAGTTAATTGATTCAACTTCAAGGAATAAATTCTATCTTTTATAGATTTTTTTTTCAGGTTACAACCATATTCATATGGATCCAAAAGATCAGGAGAGTACTGCATTTATAACTAATCGAGGATTACATTATTATAGAGTTATGCCATTTGGTCTAAAGACTAGTGTGGAAACATTCAAGAGACTGGTGAATAAGGCTTTTGCTTCCCAAATTGGAAGAAACATTGAAGTTTACATTTATGATATGCTTGTTAAAAGTCTAACATATGATGAACACTTAAAAGATTTAGAAGAAACTTTTTTAAATTTGAGAACCAATTAATTCAAGTTGCATCCAAAAAAGTGTACTCTTAGTGTAAGGCCAGGTAAGTTTTTGGGATATATCATCAGTGAAAAAGTAATAGAAGCTGATTCTGGTCAATCAAAATTCTTGGTGTCAGTGACTTCACCTCGAACAATAAAGGAGGTGCAAATTTTGACAGGAAGGCTAGCTGCACTTAATCGATTTATTTCTTGATATTCTATCAAGTGTGCTCTTTTTTCCAAGTTTTATGAAGGCCAAAAGAGTTTCTATGGACACTAGAGTGTGAAATGGTTTTTTCGAAGATTAAAGAACTTTTGTTGTCACCTGAAATTTTATATAAGCCTCAGATACGATAACAATTATTTTTGTATATAGCAGTGTCAGATTTTATTGTTAATGCATTTTTTATAAGAGAGGAAAGTGGAACTTTAAAACCAGTGTATTATGTGAGTAAAATTTTGTCGGCGTCAGATAAAAGGTATTAGAGGTTATAAAAATTAGTCATGGATTTAATGGTGGCTGCTAGAAATTGCGTCATTACTTTTAAGCTCACATAATTTTTGTTTGAACTTGTTTTCCATTAAAAGATGTGCTACAACGACCAAATATTTATGGTAGAATGATTAAATGTTCAGTAGAGCTAAGGGTTTTTTATATAAATTTCGCTCTTCGGACGACAATTAAAGCACAAGCCTTAGCTGATTTTTAGTGGAGTTTCATTCAAGTTTATCTAATGATGCGTTATCTAAAAAGTCATTGCCAGAAGTTTCAACTTGGGTCGTTCGAACTAATGGTGGTTCTAACATATTAGGATCAAGCGCATAAGTACAATTGATTGCTCATTCTGGAAAGGCTATATATCAGGCTAGTTTAAATTTTATGCGTCAAATAATGACGCTGAATATGAGGCTGCATTAATTGGTTTAAGACTTGCAAATATTTGCTGAGCGAAAATAGTACGGTTATAGACAGATTTGCAGCTAGTGGTGAATCATATGACAGGAATATCTTTGGCCAAAAAGAACCAATTGATTTTATATCTTCGTGAGCTTCGAAGGTTAACCATTTTGTTTGATAAAGTGGTTGTTGAGCATATCAGTCGAAGAGATAAAACAGTTTATAATTCTTGAGCAACCATTACGTACATAGAGGAATATCTATGGATATTATTATAGGAAAGCCCTTCGATTTTTGACGCGATCTAAACAATGTAAATATGCTGAGGAAATATTTGTCACCCCAGAAACGATTCAAGGCGACTGAAGATTTGATATAGTTGATTTTTTTCTTAGAAGTATATTACCTCAAGATGTAAATTCAACTCAAATTTTAAGATATAAGGCTCATGGTTATACAGTGTTAGATTGAGTGTTGTAGAAGAAGTCTTCAAATAGACCATTATTACGATGTTTGGGTGAAGGGTCAGCTCACTGTGGGTTTAAGTCTTTGATGCAGAGGGTTTTGTTGGCATGTTATTACTGGTCTTAGATTATGAGTGATGCTAAAAATTTAGTTCGAGGCTGTGATACTTGTCAACGTTTTGCCAATTTCATTCATAAATCGACGTTACTACTTATGGGGGATAGATTTAGTATGGCTACTACTTATGGCTTTTGGAGGGCGTCAAATGATTATTGTAACGGTGTATTAGTTTTCAAAGTGGACTGAAGCTAAACCATTATATGGTACAAGAGCCAAGGATGTTATCAAGTTTATTGTGAATAATATTTGTTGTCGTTTTGGAGTTCCTCGAAGAATTATTACAGATAATGGACCTAAATTTAACAACAAAGAAATGGTTTCTTTTTGTAATTTAAGAGGTATTACATAAATTGTTTTCAAAGCATTTTCATCCTCAAGGAAACAACCAAGTGGATGTAACTAATAGGTTTATTTTAGAAGGTTTAAAGAAGAATTTGACAGGTGTTGTTGGGAAGCGGCCTAACTATTTGCAAGATGTGTTGTGGGCTTATAGAACGAATCATAGAAAAGCTACTCAAGAAAATTATTTTGCCTTTGTATATGTAATGGATGATGTAAGCCATGCAAAATATATTTTACCTTCTTATATAATAATTCATTACTCCGATGAGTCACATGAAGAGGCAAGAAGGACATACCTTGATTTGATTGAAGAAAAAAAGGTTATAACACATTTAAATTCGGCCCGTTATCAAACTTTGGTGCAGATTCGTTATAATTCGAGGGTGAAACAGAGGGATTTTAAGGTGGGTGATGAATTTTTGAGAGATGAGTTTCTCCACACAAAGGATAAGCGGTTTGGGAAGATGGCTCCAAATTGAGAAGGTCCTTATGTGATAGTAGAGCGAGTTAAGTCAGATACATACCACCTTTACGATGAACATGGGAGACTTCTACAACATCCATGGAATATTGAGCACTTAAAATTGTATTTTTGGGAGTAGTTTTTTATTTCTTTTTTTCAAACTTTTATTGTAGTATGATTTTATTGTTTTCGTGTATAAGTGGCATACTTTTTCCTCTCCTGTTGGGCCCGGTAAGGTTTCAATGAGGTGCCACATTTATATTTGTAGATATTAATAAAATCCATTTTCTTGGCCAATGGTTATTTAAGATAAAAACACTTAAATTATTTTGGGAACTACGTAAAGACTGATCATCTTTGAAGTAGTTAATAAAAGGTAATTTAAGTAATTGATTTTATTCAAAGTGCTCGACGTTCATTTAAAGCACTGATTTGGGGTGATGATTCTATTTGAAGTGCTACACGTTTATTTAAAGCACTGATTTAAGGTGATGATTTTATTTGAAGTGCTTCTGATTTGAGGTGACGATTTTATTATAAGTGCTCCACGTTCATTTAAATCACTGGTTTGAGGTGATGATTTTATTTGAAGTGCTCCACATTTATTTAAAGCATTAGTTTGAGGTGATGATTTTTTTTGAAGTGCTACACATCCATTTAAAGCACTATTAAAAAAGATAGGAAAATTTAAAGTATTAACATTCTTTAAACGGATTATTTTATTTGAAATGCTATGCATTCATTTCAAGCACTGATTCAAAAAAATAGTAATATTCGAGGTGCTAACGTTCTTTAAATGCACTTTTTCAAGTAATGACAATATTTGAAGTGTTACCGTCTTGTTCTTTGGTCAAATTAAAATGCATTTTCTAGTCTTACAAAAAGATAAGTTCAAGTGCCAAGCGTTTAAGCACTTACAAAATATTGAACACCAACACCAACAGATGATTTAACAACATATAAAACAAAAAATCCGCCTTTTTAATCCTCTTGGTCTTTATTGTAAGAGTGGACTGAGCTTTCTTCTAAGAAGATATTTTCCTGATTAGAGGCGTCTTCATCTTCCTTTCACTTAATTTCTTTAGAAGATTTACTAGGTATAGGTTCAAATACTTCACTTCGACGATTTTACGAGAATTAATTTCCAGAATCCTGACAAATTTTCCTTTGGGAATGCTGCATGGAATTCCCAGAGTAAGTGATTTTTTTTTCTCCTTGGAGTTTTTTTTATAATAGTAAGGCTTTCTAACGCACTTTAGGTCTTGGAAACTTTTACAACTAGGCGTTTCTCTTCCGATGATTTTTCCTTGAGTAATTCCAACTAGTCAACCATTTTTTCTTGTGTGATTCACTATGGTCAAGTGACTTTTCTAGTGAATATTACTTGTATGGCTCTTCAGATATCTCTTGTTCATGTCTTGACTTGAGCTCAGCTAGCTCGATTTGATGTGAAGAGTTTAGCTTTGATTTTTCTTGATCACTAATTTCTCTCAGATGAAGTTTGATCTGGATGGCTCCTTTTATGAACTCCGATCTATTAGCCTAGAAAACATGGAACTATTCGAGGATATATCGACCAAAAACATCTCTCATCTTTTTCTCTCTCTCTCTCTCTCTCAACCTTGTTTTTTTTTCCGACGAACCACATATTTAGCCATAATCTCTAGTTTGTTTCGAGTAGACCTAATCTTTGTGCGTAAAGGTTTTACTGCTTTCTCGAGGTTATAGAATAATTAGAGTATGATACATCTTCAGAAGGCTCCTCAACAAAGATAGTAGAAGATTTTTCATTAATTGTAAGAGTAGATAATGAGGAACCTGGTGGAAGATTCGAACTTACAATATGAGGCAAAAGAGGTGTTGTAACTTGATGACCAAGTTGTTCAAGTTGTTATTGGATTCGTTGAACTTCATGATCCATGTCCCTATAAACATCTTAAATTTCAGCTTCACCAATAGTCTCTGCATTATTATTTCCTTGGTGATCTATCGCTACAAATCCTTTTATCTCTATTTGGATTTGAATTAGAGGGAGGGACTTTAACTCTTTTCCATGCATTTTTTGTTGGATTAGTTTTAAAAGAGCTTCTCTTCTTCGAAGCAGCAGTCTTTTTTCTAAGAAGGTTAAGCCTCGATTCCTTTTTCAATCGTTGGAAGATTAGTTTTGTTTGCTTTTCTCTTGGTTTTTTTCTCTATCTCTTTTGTGGATTTGGATTTGTCGAAGAGCTAGCAACTGTTTTTTTCATTTTTCCCCTTTTTTAGGGGTAAGTGACTTTTTGACCTATTTCGAACTGTAAGTATGATGTTTGTATCAGAATCTAATAATATTTTGCCAACGTCATTTAGGTTTGGAGGTTCCATCAACTCTTCTTCAAGAACAACAACATACGATGAGATCCTCCATAAGTGGCTATTGATAAAATTTATGGATATAAATGCGTTTTCGAACTCATTACCCCATGCATTTTGTGCCCATGTAGACATTTTGGCAAAGATTTCTTTGGAAGTGTTTTTACGAGCTTTGTACCGCCTCAAAATTTCTACATACAATAACAATAGATTAAAAAAATGAGTTGAAATATGAGATTCGATGATCAAAAGAAATTTATTAACTTACTGAAACTATTCCAAATGAGGTTGAACTTTGACAAATTCTCTTCGAAAATTTGCTTGCCATTTTCCTAAGCTCCAGAAACAAAGAAAAATCTTTGTTTACAGAACTTGTCAGCTTCAAGGAGATCGTCAATTACCTTGAAACTATCTCCGAGAGGGAAATATTAGAATAGTAGTACTGAATTTTTTGATAGATTAGTCATTGCAATGAAGTCTTTGATAGAAAGAGGAACTTTTCCTAATCTAGAAGCCATAATGACAGATAACAGAGTGAACCATAAATTTGGGCTTGCTTGTGTTGGGAACAGATCGAGGAGTTCAACGTACTCCACTATCATAGGGTGAAATGGGAATCAAAGTCCCTAGTTGATGATTTCAGGATAGACTACCAGCTCATTTTCTCCACAAAAAATGAAGTTTCTCCCTTTATTGGTAGCTGAAGTATAACGTTATACAGAAGACCCTATTATTTTTTTGGACGTTCTGTATTAGATTGTTTATAATACTTGTATGGCACGTTTTTAACGCTATAATATACTTGGAAATGACAACCTTTAGATTAACACTCAGGCTTGTAGCAATATCCTCGGGTAGCTCAACAGATTCTTTTTTCTCATTTGTCATTTTCTTAGGAGCAAGCTTCTTTGAAGAAATATCTTCAGACTTAGAGGCAACAACACTCAGCTTCCGTAGAGGCTTCATCTCGAAGCTGAGGTGCGATAATGTGGCTAGTGGCACCTTGAGAATTAGTTGGTGCAGTAATTGTGGTTTGTTGGTTGGTTTACGAATGAGTTTCTTGTGACACTTTGTTGGTCACAACCACCTCTTTCGAGGGAGGATAAAATATGGGATTTTGTGGAATATTAACGTTCTTGGAATCTCCCATAGCTTTGAATGTACTTCGGTGAGAAGGTTGGTTTTGGTAAAGGTGGGTTGTTGTTTGGATTCATGGTGTTTCATTACCATAAATCCGAGGAGGTTTAGTGTTAATTATAAAAGATGTTTCCGATTCTCTCTGAGATAATTTACTTTGTATCTCTTTGCGATTAGTTCGAGGAGGAGTTGATACGTTGCTAGAGAGTGCTGGTGAAATATTTCAAAGAGGTGATCGTTGAGGAGATCTTAGTGAGCAGGTGTCAAGAACTGGGTTGGATGGATTTTGGTACCCAGAAAAACTCTCATCAGGGATGAAATTTTCGTATACAGTGGTATGAGTTGAAAGCTTGGGTGAATTATCTATTACGCCTGCATCACAATATTCAGCAGCCATTTCACAGATACACAAGTAGTCGTAGATACCAAAAATGAGTTTTTTTAGTAAATAATGATTTTTTTCATAAACTAAGAAGAAGAATCTTCAAATTAGTCTGTAGAATGATAAAAGTAAATCGAGAAAGTTAAGTTTTTTGGTGAAGGTGGCGAGGGAATAAGGTTTTTAGATGAGTCTCTCTCTTTCTTTCTCTATAAGTTATATGTGAACCAAAAGTAATTAAAGGGAGAATATTTATAGAAGAGTAATGAAGAAGAAAGTGGGCAGAGAAGACGAAGGGGTTAATGATAACTATTGGCTGAAAAGAAAGCCGCCAAACAATTGCCTACTATCAAGTAGAGTGGCATCTGTAAATTGTCAGAACTAATGACATGCCGCATGCGCGCTAGAGTATTCCATACATCTTTAGCTATTAGTAGAGAAATGATTGAAAAGCCACGTGTACATTCGAAGTTAATTTGAGAGAATTGCATAAAGATTCGAGGAGACTTTAAGTATAATATTAAGAAGCCTCGATTCAAGGAAAATTTAAATACAGTTTAATTCGAAGATGATAAATGTATAAAAAAATTCGTATTAATTGAGTGATGGGTGGTTTGCATTCGAGAAAAAATATATATAGTGGTTTGCAGTTTTAATCTGATATGGGTTCGAAAATTTCTAAATTCTTATTCATCGTTTTTTCATAAATTCTAAAAACTACTAATAAAGACATAAAAAAAAAAGACTTGAAACAATAGTATTAAGATTGTATTAAATAAATTATAAAATTATCAGAATTTTTTTTATGTTATTTGTAATATAAAAAACCACAATGTAGATTACTTCTTTATTTAAATGAATGGATCACTTACAATTTTCCCAAACTCTCATAAAAAGAACTAGAGACAGCGAATAAAAGATCCCTAAGATGATTTTAATTAAATGGTCTCATTACGCTTGAATTACATTGAAAACCTCAAAACGTCTCATTTTCTTGAGTTCATTTTGCTTGAATGCCCTTTGAACCTTTTTCAAACGGTCTCATTTCTTTAAATATCCAAAGGAAAAATCCCATACGGTGTCATTTTAGTTATACAACCTCCACAAAACTTGAAAATGTCCCATGCGCTTAAACAAACCCAAACATTTTGGTCATATAACCTTCTAAAACTGACTTCAAATGGGACAATCGTATCTTGGTTAAATGAATTTCAAAAAATCCCAAAAGATCTTATCTCGTTTAAATGGTAAATGACCTATCAATCGGCTTTAAACGGTCTCATTTCGATAAAATCACATCTGAAACCATCTTATGCGTCGATCGGCTTGGTCTCCGAAATGATATAAAACAATAATATCTTTTGAAATGACCTTTGGAACCACCTTTTATTTCGTCTAAATGTCCTTAAAAAAACATAAGTAAAATCAAAATGACCTTCAGCAACCTGGATTTTTATAAAGAAACAGACATGATAGATCCAACAAATTGAAAACATCCACCAAATAAGAAGGGCAGCAGACCCTTTAGAGTTCAAATCAGATGATCCAGAGCATTGGACATGAAAATAGGAAATACGATATTATAACAGCAAAGTAGAGTTCTCAACGCAAACTCATATTAGAAAACCAAGTCTAGAAAGTAATCCAAAACATGAATCCGCAAAATCAGTACAACTTTGACAAGCACAACAAACTAATACTAAATCCAATCCTCTAAGTCTTGGAGAACAACACGAGGAGATGCTTTCTCAAAAGCTGAAATCAATCCCTCCAGTTGATTTCTCAAAGCTGATGGTAAAACAATATATTCAAGTACTTTAGCATGTGCGAGTATAACCTCCAGAAAATGACAAGTCGAAGTTGAAGGTTCAAAACCACTTAAAACGATGGTCTTTATATGCGAATTCAAACAAGCCAAGTGCTCTAGTGACGATCTCAATCCTCGTGCTTTAAAGTTGTATGTGTCTTGGGGATTACAATAATACTGAAACAGTCGTTAGTCGTTGCGTTATGATCTCGTTACATTAATAAAACCACTACTCAAAGCAGCATAAAAGAGTAACTTAACAAATCATTTTTGAAGGAATAAGAGAGAGACCAACCCCGGTAGGGCGACAACAGTCGATTATTCTTAGTGTGTTGACGTGAGGTGAAACTCTAAGCAAAATTAAAAACCCCGAAATGGTGCTGCTACATATCTCAACAGTTAACTCTCTGCAGTTGTGTAACCAGGCCCTTGTGGGGTGTATTTGTTCTGCTTCCCATGTCGATAAAAGCTGGAATCAAAATTAATACTAAATAAATGTTTCGTTTTGTTTAAGACAACTTTAAGTGCTTAGACGGCATATACAAAAAGAGATACATACTCGAACATAGCTGTGACTCAACGTAATACTCCGAGCATGATGGATTTTCGGAAGATGCAGATGATGTTTCATCGACTCGACCGAATTAGAAATATGAAGCATTTCAAGGCAAACTTTTGATACAGAAGAGACATCCTTCAGTTGAATCCATCCAGAGGGCAACCAGCAACGTTGTATGGTTAATGAGTTGAGATTAGGTGTTAAAATCTCCAGTCTAGGACATCGATCCATAGTGAAAGGTCTGTCTATTTTAAGTTCTCTCAAGCTCTTGGAATTAAATTGAAAAACATCTTCATGAAAACAGCAAAGTCGTATACGCAGATGCTCAAGCATAGGACAGCCACAAATTGCTGATATATCACTGCCACATAAAATCGTAGTATCCAGTGATAGAGATCTGAGTGATGTCCAAGATAAACGCGGATCAACATCGAAGTGGCAGTGCCTCAAACGTATCTTTGTTAACTTGGAATGGCCGCATAAAACAGGAGGCAGAGAATACTGATCAGAACCAATCACTAATTCAAGATGTAGTTCCTCCATCCCAAGTCTAACTGCATTCTCCAAACATCGGTCAAGCTGAAACTCCAATGTATCATCGTCAGGGGCAAGATTAATGAGTTGAAATTTTTGGAGTTTCAACAAATTGGCTTCGGATAGAGATCTGTTGATGACAGACCATAATTCTTGGTTAGTAGCAAAATCTAAACCGTCAAAGTTGAGAACCGGGAGAGAGCAACAGACAGATCTCCATTTCTTAGATACGAGGCTGGTCCTGATAACTTGTTTGGTGGGCAAGAAGCTGAGAATACGCACCAGAATTTCTTCAGGTAAGTACTTTGGGGTTTCTTGTCTGGACGTGGCCCTAGTACATAATCAATGTAAAATGGCATCAAACAAACACTACAGATTGAGTTCAAAATCATTATCTAAATTTCTACTTCAAACATTATTGTTCAAGGCTTCTGCCATTTTCGAACAAATTAGCTAATGTAAAAATCAAGAAAATGTCATGGATTAGGTAACGTAAAACTCAAGAAAACGTCCCTAAACTAATTGGGTAGTACCATGCTCGAATTATTAATACGAATCGGAATATATGAAAAATAAAACACAGAGTTTGAAACAACTTCTTACTCCATCGACTTCGATCTCTCTGATTCTTCCTTCTTTCTTTCTTCCTTTCTTTCGTTCCTTTTTTTCTTATAGAGAACTGGGCATGGAATCAAGAGAGGTGATGAAAGTAGTCATACGCGATGTCTGATGTCATCGACAAACTTATCTTTATTTACCCTTATCTTTATTTTATTTTTAACTAATTTTTATAATAATTTTTTAGAACTTAACTGCTAACAGTGATTTGTACTTTTTAAAGGATTAAATCAGAAAATAATATTTTCTTTAAGGTAAAATATATTCGATTTAATAAACAACAAATAACATGGTTAAAAAGTATTTAATAAACAGGTCATTATATGCTAAAATGGTTAAAAAATATTTAATAAACAGGTCACTATATGCTAAAAAGTGACCGATCTGAAAATTTAAATTTCCCCCTAATTAAAAAGAGGAGGATTTAAAATTTTCAAATCTCCCTCAAGACTAATTTTAAACGGAGTTCAATTTTTTTGACGAACTTCAATAACATTAAGCAGCCATGGATGAGTAAAAAACATCTCCTCATCTACTACATTTTATGGGTCAATCTCATCTGTTTCAAGACACTTCTTTATCTATCTGCTCTCCCTCCTAACTGCTACAAGATACATCATCTCTTAACGAATCAGCTCCATGAAGCCATCTTCTTCATGTTTCCTTCCCAATCTTCCTGCTACCTTAATCAATCTGCAACTATAAAATGTAATGGCCATGTCAAGCAGAGCTTGCTACCAGTTAGAGATTAACAAGTAAATAACAAGTTAATCATCAATAAATAATTAAACCTCAACATTAAAGTAACTTAAGTTCAAACTTTATAATAGAGTTATAACTCTTAATGGAAAAGGAGTTTCAGACTGGTTAAAGTCAATCTTCATTTTACATTTTAGGGTCCATCTAGCAAGCCAATCGACTGCTTGGTTTTGGACCCTATAAATGTGAGAAATGTTCATATAAGCATATATTAACCTTCTACAACAACTAAGAATCTGATTTAAATAAAAAGGATACTTTCCATCAACTAACATATTGACTAAAAGAAGAGAATCAGCCTCAATTTCAACCTTACTCCAACTATATTTTTTTGCAGAGAAGCAGGCCATCCAAAAGAGCTTGAGCCTCAGCCATTATAGGCGTCATTTTCCCATAAAGGTTAGTTATTCCCTTGACAATATTTCCAGTGTGGTCGCGGATCAGAAATCCACCACTAGAGTTACCATTTTTATGGCAAGAAACATCACAGTTAAGCTTCAGGTAATTCTCTTTCAGAGGGATCCATTTAAGATACTTAGGTTTTCTTTCTCCATGAGTATAACATGAACACCCCATGTATCTAGCAATGTGCATGTCTTTGTGCCAGTGCTCTGAGAGTTATTAAAAAGGTCCAGACTAATAATAATATAGTTAACGTACCTGATTGCAACCTCATCATTAAGCTCTTTTTTGCCAAATTTCTTATTGTTCATAGCATTCCATATAGTCCAAAGAATAATTAAGGGTAAAACAGTTCTAATATACACATAACTATTAGTGGACCAAAACCATGAACGAAACATATGATTTATAGACATGTATCTCTCAACTCTGATCTTAAAGATAAATCCATAATAAGACTAGAGATTTCACGCCAAATCACATTTTATGAATAGATGGATCAGAGACTCTATGTTAAAGCACCACTGACACTTAGATACAGTTGTAAGATGTTTCTTTTGCAATATAGTATCAACCGGAATAAAATTATATACAAGTTTTCAAGCCAATAAAGAAATGTTTTTAGGAACAACAGAATTCCACATTTTACCAAATATGTTGGATTTATTGTGTTTACTTCTAATATGGTTTCACGTAAGCTTAATATTAAACTTAGTGTTAGTAGAGAGAGCCCAAACTATAGAGTCCTCAATCTGATCATTGATAGACATTTTTTGAATTAAGTCTGGTGAGGATTATTTTAGACTGAGGGTAATTTTGTCAGATGTTTTGTGGTATTTTGAGGGTATTAAATATTTGAGTGTTTTGTAGTGAGAGATTTAAGCTGTCTGGTTGTATTAAATATTCATTACCCTCATTAATGAAAGTGGTTGGGTATTTATACCCTTAATTATGGGCCCATCGGCTTTCGGGTCAAACTATGAAATCGGGTCGAGTTCAAAGACCCATTAGTTTATTAAGAAGATTAGCAATTAGCTTAGTCAAAAGCTGTTTAGTGTTTTAATACTTTTGTCCTCTCCGGATACTTCAATGGGTAATTATTGTCCGGATTACCCCTGTCCGGTTTCACAGTGAGTGGTGGTGAATAATTCCGGACTCATCAGTAGCCCCATTTTTAGGTTTTTTCAAAGGTCTTTGGCAAGACAAAAAACTCTCTTAAGAAATAACAATATTCTCCGGACGTTCATGTATTCATCTCAGGGTTTATCTGGACTGAATACTTCTCAGAAGTTTAAGAGTTCTGCTCTGGATCGTGGGACACGTGTCACACTTTGATTCGTTTTACCAGCCGTTTTCTTCCTAGAACGACGCTCCCACTAATCCAAAAAAGTAACTCCTGCATTTAATGTTCATGACGTCAGTGCCGCCTTCAATCATTACATTTGCCTTTTCGTTTTCTCCTAGGTATTGGTAACTTTTTTGCCTCACTAGTATAAATTACTTCATTTTACTGTTTCACCATCTTCATCACTTTGTCATTTCTTATTTTCAGAGATTTTTACTTCTCCTCTCAAAATCTTTCTTGTGTAGGTTTATGTTCACGGCGAGAAACGCTCTGGTGAAAGGTGGTTGGCAAAATCTTTCAGAATTAGAAAAAGCACAAAAGGTTGAGCGAGAGAGATGTATCGCTGCGGGTCTTCCAGTTTCTTCAATCAGTAAGCCCGATAAACCGTCTTCAGAAGCTGATCGAGGATCATCCTCTTCCAGAAGTGCTAAACCTAAGCGTTTGTTCAACCAAGCCTCTCGCCCATTCCGTCAGGCTCCTCGGTTCATGAGTCTCAGCCCTCTACTGTGCAGGAAAAAGCAGTATCAAGTAAAACAAAACCCTCTTCGTTCATCGCTATGGGGTCAGATGTTGAGAAGTCTCCAGAAAAAGTTAATCTTCACCGGACAAGCCGTCTAGTAAAGGGTCAGGCAACTGGCTCTCAAACCAAGTCCTCAAAGTCAGGGCCCTCCAAGTCTAAGACCAAAGATAAAGCCTCCGGATCGGAGGCACCTATTAGAGCCCCAAAAGACAAATCCTCTAGACCTGAGGCCACTAGAACCAACTCTCATACTGAGCCCTCCGGTACTGAGCCCCTGCCGGACACCAGATCCCTAAGAGAGGCTGATGCTCAACCGTCCGGACAACATGCTGAGCCACCCACTAGCACTCTCCCATCAACAACGGCTGATAAACCTTCCACGGTAATGGAAGAGGTGATGGAGGATGGTATTGAAGATGCTTCATTCGAGACTGAGGCTTCCGGGCAGACTGGGGATGTTGCCTCTGTTAGAAAAGGAAAAGGCAAGGAGAAAATCTGCATGACCCATCCGGATCTGCCGGAGAGTCTGGAAGGCAAAGTGGGGCCTTGCTTCCACAAGGTTAATGTGAAGTATCTGCTGGCCATGCAGAATATCAACTATGTCTATACTCGCACTGCTGAGTTAGGTCGGATCCGGACAAAATGGGGGATCCCTGAATCTGTTAAAGTGAGGATACCAGTCACTCCGGAGACCCCGATGGACTGCAAGCTCAGCGAAATAGTCATCTACACCGAGCTGTTTAACTGGGGGCCCAGATTTCCCTTGGATCCAGAAATTGTCAGGTATTTCCACCTGATAAAACTCTGTCCAAGCCAACTGAGTCCCAACGTTTGGTATACTCTCATCGCCTGCATTATGGCATCAAGGATCTCCCGTATACCACTTCCAATGGAGCAGTTTGCTGCTGTGGCCAGCCTCTGTAAGAACCGTCATATCCCATTCTACCACTTCAATATGGGAGACAATTGTAAGGTGGTGGATGACTTGCTTGAATTAGAGAAAAATTGGAAGACCTGATTTCTTTTTATCAGCGGGACATGGGAAAACGGAAGGAAAATCAAAGCTGGTGTCAATCCAAGTATGTTCACCAGCAGATAGAAAAGCTCAAGTAAATATTTTATCAGTTTGTCTTTCTTACTTTGTAAATTTTTTGTTTCTGGACTACTTTTCTTTTTCTTTGGTTAGTGCTGCCAAAGGAGTTCTCCGATTATATGGAGGAGGGGCAGGCCACATATGCCAAATTAAACGCTTGGGCTGCTGAACGTTGGGGAAACGCTTTCCACAACTGCTTCACCTCTGGCAACTTAGTGAGGTCCCACCTCTGGAACACAACGGACCGGAGAGACCTTACTTGGGAGGAGCTGGCCACACCACCCCCTCCGGTTGTCATTCTCAAGAGAACAGAGGAGAAAGATGACAAACTTGCCTTGCCCTCTACAGTTAAAGCCCCAAGCAAGATGAAAGGCAAGAAGGAAAATAAAAAACAAGTTGCAGCAGAGGTTGTTCAGGGTGCTGTTGAGGAGATCGCTCCGACGAGTCAGGAAGTGCAGGCCCAAGGGGGAATTGATGCTACTATACTTCAAGTAGTTGAAGATGAGAGTATTAGGGAGGCAGGTGGACCTCAAGATCCTCTAAAGGCTCCTAAAAAGGACCGAAAATGGGGAGCAAATAGTAAAGAGAGGGCGGTCAAGAAGAAGAAAGTCTCTTTAGGGGATGAAGTTGTCCTCCGGCCTTCGTAGTCTCTTCCTCTGGCCGACCCAACATACCCCACCTTGGCAGAGCAAATCCCAAGTGATCTACACGCCGGAGAGGGTACCAGAGGGGATATTAATATTGATGGAGTAGACATCAATGGCCTCCAAAACATTGGCCTTTACTTTGGAGACCTTGAAAAAGATAACTTCGCTGGTCCCTAACTTCCCCCAAGTTCTTCTAACATGGTGACCTTTAATGGTAAGTCTTTCACTATTTCAGGGGAAAACAATATGGTGACTCACTCTTTGTTGGGCCATATTCAGCCAGTGCTCAACTTGGAGAGGCAAGTACGAAGTCAGTCTGCCCTCATCAACACACTCAATGCAGATAAATAGAGCTTATCCAATGAAAATTTTAACGCCAACCAAAGTGTTGAAGCATTGAGGAAAGAGCTTGAGGAGTTAAAGAAAGAGAAAGAAGACTTGGCAACCAGGCTGGTCACTTCGGAGATGGCTAACACAGAGCTCCAAACCAAGTGTTCTGGCTTGGAGAAAGATCTCTCCACTTTGAAGGAAGAGGTGAAGACCAAGGACAATGTTATCCAAGCCCTGTCCGCTGACAAGACTTCTCTTGAAGGTGTTGTGTCCGAAGTTACCAAGGAAAAGAAAGACTTGATGAAAGAGCATGTGAAGACAATCCATGCCAAGGTCGATGCGTATACCAACGATGTGATAGATTCCCTAGATAAAAGGTATGCCAAAGTTAAATCTTGCATGGTCTTGCTTTTTCATCAAACATTCCCGAAGAGAACACTGGGTACTCTATGACAGTATGTTGAATATGAAGATATCCTATTTCACACGATGGTGGATGGTGATAAGAGAAACTATTCCAGTGGTATTGATGATTCTACCGATGAGGAAAAAGGGACCGGAGAGAGCTCCAGTGATGAACCCAAAGATCCAAAGAAGAAACAAGATGATGCAGGAACATTTACGGGAAACTAGCCTTAAAATTTTAACTATTTTCTGTTTTTTTCTTATCCTTATGACATACAAAGTCCTTGGATGGCCAAGGAATTTTTATAATTGTGTCTGGTTTGAGTCCGGTCAAGCTTTTACTTTTAAACTTAAAATCCTTGGATGACCAAGGCATTCTTTATGTTTTAATATCATCCTCCGATGTTTAGCTGGGTAGTTTTACTTTGCTAAATTCTTGCTTTGTTTTATATTCGCCCAATCTTAATGGCTGATGTTTAAATAGCCCCTATTTATTTTACAAGTATTTTAAGATGAAAGTGTTTAAATTCTGTGATGAAAAATGTTAAATGATCATCATTTCACCAGATCAATCCGATTTGTTAAAGATACTTAAAAAGTTTTAAAGAAACTGTGAATCAAAACACTCCGAATATTTTAAGAAGGCATCAAATTTTATTGAAAAACCCGGACACCTCATTAAAACCTCCCCGCGCCACCAGGGTAGGAAAGAGTATGCCCCCCCCCAATATTTACATGAGCTTTAAACAAGTAAATATTTACACAACTTTCATTCTAGATACATCTGGAGGTGTTCAATATTCCAAGGGTGGTTTACGATTCTTCCATCTTTGTCATGAAGCCCGTATGTCCCAAGCTTAAGCTTTTCAAGAGCACATAGGACCCTTCCCAATTTGGAGCTAGATTGACGAACTTTTCTCAATACTTTATCCCCTGGTTGAAAATCCCTTCTTCTGATTCTGGAAGCAAACCTGCTTCTCAATGAACCTTGATAATGGGTGGCTCTAAGATGAGCCTTAACCCTTTTCTCTTCTATTAAGTCCAATTGACTTCTGACTGCCACTTCATTAGCCTGTTCGGAAAAGTTATGGACTCTGTATGATGGAAGAGATGCCTCTATAGGAGCAATTGCATCTATCCCATATACCAAGGCAAACGGGGATTCATGTGTAGCAGCTCCAGGAGTAGTCCAGTAGGCCCATAGTACTTCTTGCAAATAGCTTAGCCATTTTCCAGCAGCCTCTTCTAAATTCTTTTTGAGACTGGACAGAATAGTCATGTTTGCCACTTCAACTTGACCATTCGCCTCTGGGTGGAAAAGAGAAGAGAAGCAATGTTGAATGCCCCTAGAGGCACATAAACTCCCCATATCCTTGTTATCAAATTGTGGCCCATTATCTGTGGTTATCTTTTATGGAACCCCAAACTCCAACAAATATTAGATAAGATAATTTTATAACAGCTTTTGAAGTAGTTCCTGCCAAAGGGGCTGCCTCTATCCACTTCGAAAAATAATCAATGGCCACAATAATGGTTCTGCACCCTCCGGACGCCATCGGTAGAGGCCCTACTAGATCCAGTCCCCAACGAGCAAAAGGTATTGGCTCAAAAATCGATTCTAAGGGGACAGCTGGGATATGAATTTCATTACCATATCTTTGGCATGGATCACACGTTTTTACCAATTCCTTGGCATCTTCCATTATGGTTGGGCAGTAGTATCATACCAATAAAACCTTTCGGGTTAAAGCTTTATAGCCATAGTGTGCTGACCCCTCACCATCATGTAGTTCAGATAGCATAATTTAAGACTCTTCAACCCCCAAACAACGCAAGATAGGTCTACTAAATGACTTCTTGTATAAAATATCTCTTATGACTAAAAAACCACGAGCCTTGTACTTCATTTTCCTGGCCATAGATTTCTCTGGAGGCAAAATGCCATTAGTAATGTATTGAAGAAGGGGATGTCTCCATTCCTTGGGTTGAACTACTTGTATACTTAAACTTTCCTCTTCTTCCTTACCCCAATTAGGCTGTATGGATGGACATTCTTGTACATGAATCCATGGGTACGACTCAGAGTATGCTATGGTTGCCAAGGAGTCTGCTAATATATTTTCCGATTTGGGTATATGCTCATAACTAACCTCTTTGAAGTTGGCTACCACTTCTTTAAGAATGAATAAATATTTAATCAACTGCTCATTTTTTTCCTCAGACTGGCCTTAAGCATGATGGATAAGAAGTTGAGAATCACTCATTAACCGAACTCTTTTGGCTCCACAGCTTCGTATTCGGACTCATTGTTAGAAGCCCTAAAAGCAAAGAATATAGCCTGGTATAGCTTGTCGCCGTACGGAGAGGTTAAACATATCCCAGCACCACAACACATGGTACTTGATCCGCCATCGGTCCGGACAACCCATACCTTCTTAGTTTTTTCATTTGTAGTTTGTTTAGTACTTTTGTCCGAATGGAATTCAACTAGGAAATCAGCAACAGATTGAGCTTTGATTGCAGTTCGAGGGGAAAAATCAATGTCATAGTCTCCCAATTCTACTGAACAACTTGGTCATCCTGCTTGATATGTCTGCCTTTTAAAGAAAAAATTTCAAAGGAAAAGATGTCCGGACGACAATAAAATGAGACTGAAAATAGGGCCTCATTTTCCTGACAGCAATTAGTAAAGCCAGTGCTAGCTCTTCAAGTTGTAAGTATCTTCTTTCAGCATCCATCAGGCTCTTGCTGATGTAGTACACCAGACGAGGATAACTATCCACCTCTCTCACTAGTACTGCACGTATAACACATTCGGACACTGCTAAATATATGTAAAAAATTTCTCCATCAATAGGTTTGTAGAGAGTTTTGGGGGAAGATAAATGCTTTTTTTATTTCATTGAACGCTTGGTCACACCGTGGAGACCAGTTAAAGTCCTTGGCACCCTTTAAAGTTTGGAAAAATGGGGCACACCTATCCGAGAACCTTGAGATAAAACGGTTTAGAGCAACTAACATTCCTGTCAATCTTTGTACTTCTTTAATATTCCGAGGATGATCCATCTGTAATACAACATTAAGTTGGTTCGGATCAGGTTGTATCCCTTTCTCACTTATCACATACCCCAAAAAATTCTCGGACTGTACTCCAAAAATGCACTTGTCTGGATTTAATTTTAAATTAACTTTTACCAAGTTGGCAAAAGTCTCTTGGAGATCGGCCAAGTGTAATTCCTCCTCTATACTCTTTGCCATCATGTCATCAATATAGACTTCCATATTTCTTCCAATTTGATCAACGAATTCTTTATTCACCAGCCTCTGATAAGTAGCCCCAAAATTTATTAACCCAAAAGAAATCACCTTGTAACAATGGAGGCCCCTATCAGTAACAAAAGTAGTGTGTTCCTGGTCCTTCAGATCCACTTGTATCTGATTATAACCGGAGAAGGCATCCATGAAGGACAACAACTTGTTCCCAGATGTGGAGTCTACTAACTGATCGATCCGGGGGACTGGATACAAATATTTTGGGCAAGCTCGGTTGAGGTTAGTAAAGTCGATACACATACGTCATTTCCCATTTTTCTTTTTTACTAACACTGGATTGGCAGTCCATAAAGGGTACTGAGATTCCTTTATATGCCCCATTTTAGTAAGTCGATCAACCTCTTGAACTATGGCATCAGCTTTCTCTTTAGAGAAAGCTCTTATTCTCTGCACAACAGGTGCTACATCTCTCCGGATGGATAGTTGGTGTGATATAACATTCGCAGGCACTCCGGTTACATCAGCATTACACCAAGCAAAAACGTGTTGGTGGTTTGTTAAAAAGGATAACACTTTGCTTTTTAGTTCTGATATCATCTTAGATCCATCTTGACACTTCTCTCTTCAGCCAGAGAGTGAGTTTCAACCTCTTCAATTGGTATTAAAACACCATGGGTCTCTCTAGGGTCATCAATTTCACCCTCTCCCCCACAAGGCCCCACCAATTGCTAATCTTCATTTATCCGAAATTCCCCTAAAGTCCTAGGGGCAAACGCAGTTGCATAACATTCCCTTGCTATTTTTTGACTACTCCGGAAAACTTCCACTTGTCCTTGAACAACATATTTTAAATATTGGTGAAATGTTGAAGCCACAACATGCATCCTGGAGAGCCAAGACCTTCCCAAAATGGAATTTCTAGCACGTGGGACAATCTACCACAACAAAAAGTACCCTGACCATTTTCTTGAAAGGGCCCTTGCCCAACAAAACCTCCTCCTCAAACTCCCCGACTACGTCCGCAGAGCTTCTAGTGAAACCTAAAATGGACCTATTTGAACGTTGAATCACATTCGGATTCTTCATATGTTTGTAAGAACTCAAAAGAGGATATTTCCTGAGGTGCCAGTGTCCACCAAAATTCGCCTAATGTCATTGCCCCCAATTGATGCTCCTATTACCACAACATCTTCATGAGGACCAACTATATCTCTCAAGTCATCTTCATAAAAAACAATTAAGAGAAAAGGAATTTGGGATTGATAGGAGGACATGACTCCCTCCAACTGAGTAGCTAGAGTGTGAACATGCCTCTTCCTTAAAAAAAGAGTTAGTGCAGTCATTGTGTCTCCCCTGAATATGGTAAGTGACTCAAAAATGTTTATAAGCCCAGATACCGTCTTGGTATGTTCTGTTATAACACCCACCTTATTTTGGGTTGGATCATGATCCAAATACTCTGATTCTACATCAAATCTTTCAATAATTACCATGGCCCCGTCCAGAGCCGATGTCCTTGCATTGTTTGATGGGCCGGTCCGATGAACATTATCAGGCCTATTCCCACTTCTTCTCTTGACATAAGCACCTAATTTTCCTCTTTCAATCAGATTCTGCACCTCTTGTTTCAAAGCGGTGTAATCCTTGGTGTTATGGCCAATATCATGATGATATTAACAAAAACAAGCATTACGACTTTCCCTAGAAGATTGAAGCGCTGTCGGCTTCCTAAAATACACCTCATCTTTTGTTTTGTCATAAATGGTTGCCACATTATCTTCCAATTCGGAAAACCACTCCGGTTGGACCCAAAGTCCTCGTTTATTTCTGGATTGTTGGCTCTGAGCTAGAGTTGGGTGAGATTGAGCCTTGGCCCTGTTAGGACCCTGTCCGGCTTCCTTAGCCTTGTATCCGGACTGATTCTGGTTTGGTGCAGCTGGTGCAGATCTCACTTGCCTGTGCACCCTAGTCTTTTTTGTTTCATCTACATTGATTTGCTTTCTCACATGGTTCAATAAACCGCCCCACGTCATGGCCTTCTTCCTGGTTACCGAATCGGCCAGATTGCCAGGGTTCAAACCCTGTCTTAGAGAAGCTATTGCTAATTGCTCAAAGCAATTAGCTAACCCATTCTTTGTGTTCACGAACCAACTTATATATTCTTTCAATGATTCATTTGGATCTTGGGCACAATGGATAATAGTGTCTCAATTGCCCTTGACCTCCTTACTTCCAATAAACTGCCTCTGGAAGGCCACCCAAAATGTATCAAAGTTTCTGATGCAACCCTGTGGTAGGCTATTGTACCATTTCAGAGCACTCCCTATAAAAAACTGAGAGAAGGCTCTACAAAGCAACTTATCATCATCGTCAAAATTCATCATAAAATTTTTAAACTGCTCCAGATGATTATCTGGATCCTTTCTCCCATCATACTTTTCCATCTTAGTACTGTCAAACCTCTTAGGAAGGTTTCCAGACAATATTTTGGAGAAAAATAGAGATTGTCTCCAATTCCGGCCACGATTAAAGACAATATCTTCATTGGGAGTTGCAAAGATACCTGGTTCATTATGGAAAGCGAAAGGATCCATCAATAATTAGTCGATGTGCCTCCGGCTATGGCTATGAGGTGACCCTTTACTCAGATCCCTTTTCAACCTTCCATGCCTATCTTTTTTTCTTGAATATTTTTTAACCAAATTTTGCTTCTTCTTGGACCTGCCTTTATCACTGTTGGATGACAGGGACTCCTCAATTTCATCATCGTTCAAGGAGCTACTAGAGGATTCTGACTCCAAGCTCTCTACCGGTTTAGACCGGTGAGACTTCTTTGAGTTGACATGAGTTTTTTTAGCACTCAAGTGAGTCCTTGCTGATGGGTCATGCTCCCTTGGATTGTCAGTGTGGTGAATGGCTAACACCTTTGATTTTTCTTTCAAGCCCAACTCCATCTTTTTAGCAGCTCTCCAGGCTTCTATTTCAGCTTTCAACATGTCTCTTTCTTTGATCCTGTACTCATCGTTTTCTCCCACCACTTTTACCAAAGGTGGTGGCACTACTTGCTTGTTCGGATTCATCCGAACTGGTTTTTCTTGTTGGTTTTGGAATGCTGGATTCAGGCACCTTCTCCTCCCATTATGGTCGTCAATTTAGTGAGGATTATTTTAGACTGAGGGTAATTTTGTCAGATATTTTGTGGTATTTTGAGGGTATTAAATGTTTGAGTGTTTTGTAGTGAGAGATTTAAGCTTCCTGGTTGTATTAAATGCTCATTAATGAAAGTGGTTGGGTATTTATACCCTTAATTATGGGCCCATGGGCTTTCAGGTCAAACTATGAAATCGGGTCGAGTTCAAAGACCCATTAGTTTATTAAGCAGATTAGCAATTAGCTTAGTTAAAATGTGTTTAGTGTTTTAATACTTTTGTCATGTCCGGATACTTCAGTGGGTAATTATTGTCCTGATTACCCCTTTCCGGTTTTCACAATGAGTGGTGGTGAATAATTCCGGACTCATCAAAGTCAATATTTCTTTGATTGAGGAAAATCCTAAGTTTAAAATCATCCCACTTGTTGTCTTTTCAAAATTCAATGACGTTTTGTTGCCTTTAAGAGAGTTATTGCAATTATCATTAAGTGTGACAATATGAGGAGATTCATACCAGTTCTCTAGCAAGAATTCCACCTTTCATTTTCTATTGTTCCAGCTTATATTAGGCTATGCAACGTCTTTAATTTTGCACAACCTTTTCCAGTTACAGGAGCCATATTTTTTTTAAGGAAGCTTGCAAGGGGTGGATGGATTTTCAGTAAATGTCATTCATCAGGTTAGCCCAAAGGTTCTTATTGTTCCTGAAGTTGAGCCATAACTTGCAATCAAATGTAGAATGCATATCAGATATTTTTCAAATGTTGAGGCCACCTTCTTTGTAAGTTTTACACAAATCCTCCCATTTACACCACTGCATCTTCTTCTCAATAGAGTTAGTTCCCCATAAGAACTTGTTTAAGATATTGTTAGTTTTGTTGATAATAGTCTTGGGGATTGATAAGGGAAGATTAAAGATCTAGGAAAGATGAGGGTGTTTTATTGATAACGAAGGTTTCTTAGGAGAAATTGTCAATTATATAAAGAAAAAAACGAATGTAAAGAAAAAAATAGACTTGAGGATATGACCACAATTATGAAATTGTTAAGCTTGTGGGACCTACTATTTGTACTATAAATAGACCCTCTCTTTTTGGGGAAAAGGTAATTGATCAATGATTAAGAAATTATTATATTGTCTTAATCTCTCTAGAAATACGTCTTTCTCTCTCTAAAATATTGTTTAAGTGGTCTGAATAATACTTTGTCCCTCAAAATATAGTTTTATATATAAAACCTCATCCAAAGATTTCTGGAGCGATCAGTGGCGCCGTCTGTGGGAACGATTTGGTACCAGTAATCATCTTCCAAAACCAATCTAAAATAAATACACCATAAAAAATCAGAGGAGAGTAAAACATGAGTAACAATTTGGAAATTGGAAAAGAATTCGAGGAGGTATCAGCGCAAAATAATATAGAAATTGATCAACAGCATGATGATCAGCACACTGGTGAAATTTTGGAAGAGTCCATATTGGTGGCTCGTAGAAATGAATTGCTGGAAGAAATTGAAAAGTTAAATTCTGAAAGAGATGCATCGATCGTTGCAAGGAAAATTCGATCTGAAATCCGAAGAGAAAATGAGACAGAAAAAGATGAGCATGATCACTATCATCGAGTTAGTAAGAAGGACATGTATCAAAGGCACCATCGTAATTCTCCGAGGAAGAATTTGAAGCCAAAGAGCAAGTATGAATCATTTGAGTCAAGTGATTATTCAGTTTATGATTCTAGTGAATCTTCTTCGGAAAGGGAGTATCATAGAAAAAAGATTCTAGAAAGAAATATCCGAAGAAGTATAGGAAGGAGCATCGATCAAGTCATCGTACTAATGAGTTGAAAGGGAAGGATCATATTTCTGAGGAGTATGTTAAGAAAGACAATGTGAATGTATAGAACCTGTAAGTCAAAATTTTGAATATCGTGTAAGTAACCAGTACACGTTGCCTTCCGAGGATGGTCTGTATGCGATGGCTCATGAGGGACCAAGGACTAATGTTTACAGAGCGGGTCATAACTGGAGGTCTTCTCATTTGTTTGCAGAAATACTCTCTGGCAACCTTCCGAAGTACTTCGATATTTCTAAGTTGGACAAATTTGATGGGACTCAAGATGCAGATAGTCATATTGAACAATTTAAAGTTTTCATGATTAATTTTGATGACGATGATAAGTTGTTGTGTAGGGATTTTTCTCAGAATTTTAAAGGGGTTGCTTCAAAGTGGTATAATAGATTGCCGCAGGGTTATATTAAGAATTTTGATATGATTTTGAATATGTTCCGTCAGCATTTTGTGAGGAGTAAAAAATTTCGTGCTAATGTAGATACTATAATTGCAGACAGAAGGTTGGGAAAAGTCTTAAAAATTATACCAGCTGTTTTGTTAAAGCAAATACTGATAGAACTATTCGACCCACCAGTTATTCGACGGTCTGATAGAACTATTGTGGGTTTCACAGGATCAACTGTTGAAGGACTGGGTGAATTTGAAACTGTAGTGGAATTAGGCCAATGACCTTTCAGAAAAGAGGTCAAAATCTTATTCATCGTCGTAGATGCACCAACTTCAACGCCATTTTCAGAAGGTCACAGCTGTCGAAAATGCACGTTGTTACTTCCACGGTACATCAATGTCTAATGTATATCGTGGGGAATAATGTAGGATTAATTAGAAGCAGCCAAAAAATGGCTAGAGAATGCTATCGAATTGCTTTGTCTTCCAAGAAAATTCGAGAGAATGAGTCAAGTAAAGCATAACAGCTAGTGAGTACTTCCTCCAAGCCAAACCCTTTTGATGATCCAAGGGAGTCCTCCAGTTTTTCGGTTCTTGATGAAGCCTACGAAGATCATACATTCCAGGTGGAAAAGTTTTAAAAATTGAGACAAAGTTGTAACCAGATTTAAAGCAAGGATTGATTGAATTTTTATCGTCAAAGTTAGATTTATTCGCTTGGTGTTCAGAAGATGTAACAAGTGTTCCTTCAGAAATTATTTGTCAGAAGCTGTCAGTTAAGAATAATGTGAGACCAATAATTTTTAAAAAAAGACCTTCCTCCCATGAGAAATCTGAGGTGATAATTACGGAGGTAAAGCGTTTAACCAAAGTTGGACATATACGAGAGTCTCGTTATCCGTAGTGGGCTACAAATCCAGTTTTGGTTAAAAATAAAAATGGTAAATGGAAAATGTGCATAAACTTTACAGACTTGAATATATCTTCCTCAAAATATCATTTCCCGATCCCACAGATTGATCAGTTGGTGGATTTAACGTCTGGAAACCGACTACTTTCTTTTATAGATGCTTATGCGGGGTATAATCAGATTATGATGTATCCGCGGGATGAGGAAAGTACTTCATTTATTACTTTAAGAGGTTTATATTATTATACAATGATGTCATTTGGTTTTAAAAATGCAGTGGCAACTTATCAGCGTCTAGTGATTAAGGCCTTCGAATCACAAATCAGGAGAAACATGGAAGTATATATTGATGATATGCTAGATAAGAGTTCGAAGGATGGGAATCATTTTGGTGATTTCGAGGAAACCTTTGCTAATTTGAAAAATAAATTTAAAAGTAAACCCGGAAAAGTGTACATTTGGAGTCCATTCAGGAAACTTCCTCGGGTACATAGTCAATGAAAAAAGGATTGAAGCAGACTCAGTACAACTGAAGACTCTTACATCTATGACTCCTCCTCGTAATATTAAGGAAGATATTAACGGGAAAAGTGGAAGCTTTAAATAGATTTATATCACGCTCATCGGATAAATGTGCTCATTTTTTCCAAGTGTTAAGACATGCAAATTGTTTTAACTCGACTACAGAATGTTCAGAAGCTTTTCACTAGATTAAAGAGTATCTTTCTTCCCCAGAAATTTGTTAGGGTGGCGACCAAAGTCCCACATCCCACATCGGTTAAACATGGGAAAGATTAGTGGTATATAAGTAAGAACGTACCTCAAGTAGTATGAGGCCTTTTGGTAGTGGACCAAATGCAAAGCCGTGAGGACCTTCGGGTGCCAAAGCGGACAATATCATACTAGTGTTGAGATCGTGTTGTTCTTACTTATATACGGAGGCGGAGTATGCGGACCGAACCCCCATATTCCCAACACGTGGTATCAGAGCGCCAGGCCCAAACGGAACGCGATGGTGGTGGTGACCTTCTCGAAGATCGAACATGACTAAGTTAGATGCCATGCTCAATGTGATCTGTTCTAGAGATCCTAGTTCAGAGTGTCAGTGGCTCATCAAGCGATGGTACTTGATTGGAGTGGGGAGTGGCGCTAAGGAACAAGACAGAGTGGTCTAATAGGAGGTGAACAGTAACATCTGTAGTACCTCTATGGTCAGGTAGTCTCCAACCTGATTAGAGTGGGCGGATGAAAGTCAATTGAGAGGAGGCTAAGTGGTACTTTGTTCGAGAGGAGGATTTGTTAGGGTGGCGACCAAAGTCCCACATCCCACATCGGTTAAACATGGGAAAGATCAGTGGTATATAAGTAAGAACGTACCTCAAGTAGTATGAGGCCTTTTGGTAGTGGACCAAATGCAAAGCCGTGAGGACCTTCGGGTGCCAAAGCGGACAATATCATACTAGTGTTGAGATCGTGTTGTTCTTACTTATATACGGAGGCGGAGTATGCGGACCGAACCCCCATATTCCCAACACGTGGTATCAGAGCGCCAGGCCCAAACGGAACGCGATGGTGGTGGTGACCTTCTCGAAGATCGAACATGACTAAGTTAGACGCCATGCTCAATGTGATCTGTTCTAGAGATCCTAGTTCAGAGTGTCAGTGGCTCATCAAGCGATGGTACTTGATTGGAGTGGGGAGTGGCGCTAAGGAACAAGACAGAGTGGTCTAATAGGATGTGAACAGTAACATCTGTAGTACCTCTATGGTCAGGTAGTCTCCAACCTGATTAGAGTGGGCGGATGAAAGTCAATTGAGAGGAGGCTAAGTGGTACTTTGTTCGAGAGGAGGATTTGTTAGGGTGGCGACCAAAGTCCCACATCCCACATCGGTTAAACATGGGAAAGATCAGTGGTATATAAGTAAGAACGTACCTCAAGTAGTATGAGGCCTTTTGGTAGTGGACCAAATGCAAAGCCGTGAGGACCTTCGGGTGCCAAAGCGGACAATATCATACTAGTGTTGAGATCGTGTTGTTCTTACTTATATACGGAGGCGGAGTATGCGGACCGAACCCCCATATTCCCAACACGTGGTATCAGAGCGCCAGGCCCAAACGGAACGCGATGGTGGTGGTGACCTTCTCGAAGATCGAACATGACTAAGTTAGACGCCATGCTCAATGTGATCTGTTCTAGAGATCCTAGTTCAGAGTGTCAGTGGCTCATCAAGCGATGGTACTTGATTGGAGTGGGGAGTGGCGCTAAGGAACAAGACAGAGTGGTCTAATAGGATGTGAACAGTAACATCTGTAGTACCTCTATGGTCAGGTAGTCTCCAACCTGATTAGAGTGGGCGGATGAAAGTCAATTGAGAGGAGGCTAAGTGGTACTTTGTTCGAGAGGAGGATTTGTTAGGGTGGCGACCAAAGTCCCACATCCCACATCGGTTAAACATGGGAAAGATCAGTGGTATATAAGTAAGAACGTACCTCAAGTAGTATGAGGCCTTTTGGTAGTGGACCAAATGCAAAGCCGTGAGGACCTTCGGGTGCCAAAGCGGACAATATCATACTAGTGTTGAGATCGTGTTGTTCTTACTTATATACGGAGGCGGAGTATGCGGACCGAACCCCCATATTCCCAACAAAATTTTCACTAAACCTTTGTGAGGAGAGAGATTGTTTGTTTACTTAACTGTTTCAGATTATGCCATAAGTGTTGTGTTAATTCGAGAGGAGGAAAATGTCCCAAGACCAGTTTATTACATTAGTAAGAGCTTATTGGATGCAGATAAATGATATTTGAAGTTAGAAAAGTTGGCTCTTGCGTTAGTAATTGTTGCTTGAAAAATGCGGCCATATTTCCAGGCTCATTCTATTACAATTCGAACTTCTTTTCTACTAAAAAATATGCTTCAGAGACCAGATATTTCGCGGAGAATGACAAAATGGTCAGTTGAATTGGGAGATCTTGATATCAAATTTGGACTAAGAAATGCGATTAAAGCTCAAGCTCTAGCATATTTTTTAGTGGAGTTTCATTCTAATCGATCGGATATGGATGTGTACAAGGATAATTTCGAGGATGAATGGATAAGTCAAACTGATGGAGGGTCGATACATCTGGAAATGGAGCTGGGATTCAGTTGATTTCGCCTGAAGGAGTATTAATGTTTCAAGCCCTTCAGTTTGGATTTAAAGCAACAAATAATGAAGCATAACATTAAAAAACTTTAGCTAGGTTAAGGCTTGCGCAAAGTTTTGGGGATTAAAAATTTAAATTAATTAACAATTCAAAACTACTCATTAATCATGCATCTGGACAATCCGAGGCTCGGAAGGATCATTTGGTAAAATACTTGAAATAATTAAAAGATTTATCTCTAAGTTTCGAGAAGATAAGTTATGCACATGTTTGAACGGAGGAAAATTTAGTGGCAGATTCTTTGGTACCTATTTTATATTCTGAGAAATACCCATGTATTATTACATTGGAAAATCCATCAATTAGTAAAAATTTGGAGCAGATAGTCGGGATCATCAATGAAGATAGCCAATTGACAACTTATTATTTAAAAGAGTACACTTTAAATCTCATGGGTACAGTTTTTTTGGGGGTGTACTGTATAAAAAATATTTTAGTAGACCTTTGCTTCGGTGTTTAGGATAAAACGAGTCACAAATGATATTATCAGAATTTCATGATAGGGAAGGATCTGCACACTGCGAGTATAAATCATTGATTAGAAGAGTATTTATGGCAGGGTATTATTGGCCCACGGTATCATCTGATGCAAAGGATTTGGTTAAAAAATGTGATACATGTCAAAGATATGCGAACATATTTCAAAAGCCAAGAATTCCCCTTGAAATCATATCATATGCCTTGATATTTAACCGATGGGGTATTGACCTGGTGGGTCCTCTTCTAATGGCTTCCGGGGGGCGACATACAATAATAGCGGTAGTGGATTATTTTTATAAATGGGTAGAAGCAGAGCCACTAGCAGGAACAAAGGCCAAAGATGTGATCAACTTCATTACCTCAAATATTTGTTGCCATTTTAGGGTCCTAATGAAAATCACTACAGATAATGGGCCTTAGTTTGACAACAAATATTTAAAGAGCTTTTGTAATTCAAGGGGGATACAACAGTGTTTCTCAACTCATTTTCATCCACAAGAGAATGGGCAAGTAGAAGTTACTAATCGAACAATTCTTGATGGATTGAAGAAAAATTTGGATGGAAAAGCCGGGAAGTGGCCTCATTATCTACAAGAAGTTCTTTGGGCATATCGACAACTCCTCGAAAAACAACATCGGAGCATCCATTTGCATTAGTTTATGGGATGGGCGTTATAGTGCCATCCGGCAGTCTTTCCATCCTACAGTGTTATGACATATTCCGAGGATCCTAATGATATAGGCAACGCGGTTGAGCTTGATTTGATTGAAGAGAAAAGAAGGCGAGCACAAGTTAAAGCGTTACACTATCAAACATTGCATCCAAAGTAAAACAAAGAGAATTTAAAGTGGGAGATAAAATATTGGAAAGTTTTTCTTCACACCAAAGAGAAACCTCTTAGGAAGTTAGGTCCTAACTGGGAAGGCCCTTTTGAAGTAACTAAGAAAGTGAAGCTTGGAATATATAGAATTAAGGACAAAGAATAAAGAAATCTCAAACATCCTTGGAATATATAGAGCATCTTAAATTGTAGTTGGAGTAAATGTAAAAATGTATATATTTTCTTTTTTTCTTTATTTTTGTGTAAAACATCGGTGGCATGCTCTTTCCTACCCTGATAGGCACAAAAAGGTTATAATGAGGTGATATTTTAAGTTGATATATATATATATATATGTGAGTTTTTTGCTTTAAAATTTTAATAATTGGACCCTAAAGGTCTTCCAACGAAAGTAGGTCTACAACGATTATATGTCCGACGAAAGTTGGTCTACAATGATTATATGTCCGAGGAAAGTTGGTCTAAATGATTATATGTCTGAAGAAAGTTGGTCTACGACGATTATATATTCGACGAAAGTTCATCTATGACGATTATATGTCCAATGAAAGTTGGTCTACAACGATTATATGTCCAACGGAAGTTGGTCCATACCTATTATATTCCAAACAAAAGTTGGTCTAAAATTATTAAAGATGGCTCGAATTATTCGAGGGAATAAGCAAAAAAGATAAAACATTATGAAAATTTAGAAGCTTGTCTTACAAAATTTCCTCGAAGTTTTCTGGAGGACTTTTCTTACAAAATTGCCTCGAAATTTATGAGGACTTTCAACAAAAATGCCTCAAGTTTAAGAGGACTATTACAAAATGCTTTTTTAACTAGAACAACTATTTTGTCACTCAGTAGATTCAAATAAGTCATTACCATCAAATTCTGTCCTTTCACTTTCAATTTCACTTTCAATTTTACTTTCAATTTCACTTTCGGTATCATTTGGCACTATCCCAGGAGGGCGAAATTTGGCTGGAACATGTTCCTAAAAAATTCCTAAGTTGAGGTCAGGATAGTGTGCATGGATTTATTGGATTAAGGCACACTTAACTGTCAAATCCATCGAATCCAACTTATCCACGCATTTAGCAGCATAGTTTTCAACAACATTGAATTTTTCTTTCTCAACATTAGCCCATATGAGCTGTTTTTTATATTACCATCCTTTCAAAATCCTTAAAGTATTTGTTGAAGCCATCTGTTGTTAAGCTGTTAAAGTTCCTATAAGCTACAATGAGCTTATCTTTAGTTGCATTTTATTCCGTAAAAAGTTCCCTTTCATCATGAAAACACCTCGAGGAACTAACAGAAGCCTCTGGAACTTCCTCGAAAATAGTCTTCAATTTTCTTTGCACTTTCTTCTTGGGAGCAGTCTGAACTGGAAGCTTTGGGGGAGAAAATTTCTTGACTTTATCAATAATGCCAATATCTTTTGCATCTGAAATCTTAGCCGTGCTTGTATCTTGGGTTACTCTCTCAGAAGTTTCTTCCATTTTCGAGGAAATATCTAATTCTTCATTAAGATGGCTTTTAGCCATGTCTCTTGTTGGAAGGTAAACGATCACATATTTCTTGTCCATCCTATCTAATACTTCTTATTGAGAAGGGGGAGCCATGAGTTCCTATACTGTTATCCGTTTCGCGGGGTTAAGTTTCCATTGACAACCTTTGGCAAGGTTTATAGGGGTGAAGCAAAGCCAAAATTTGTTGAACCAAGAAGTTTTGGCCCATAACGTAACTCAGAAAAAACATATTTAGCATGAGGGATAAAGTCGACATATGGCTTAGATATACCCCTCATTACTGTTAAAAAAAGAAAAATGTTAAATAAAAAGAGAAAATTTTGATGCATGAAAGGTCATACCTTTGTTAGTCCATACTAATTTGAGCTTATGATGATTACTGGGAATGTCCTCGGACTCGGTCTCCCAAAGACCAGAGAAGAAGAGGAAACGTTGTTTCCATATATTGTCCCCTTCCAGAAAATTCTTTATCATTTTGTGACCGCTCCCAAAAGTAGAGAGTAAAAAGGAAGGTATGGATTCTTTGCTAGCCCAAAAAACCCGACCAGCTCCTCCAAGGAGAAAGGAATTCCTGAGATCTTAGAAGCCATGAAACATGCCATTAAAATGAACCACATGTTAGGACCATCTTGGGTAGGGCATAGGTCAATCTTTGAAAAATACTCGACGAAGAAAGGATCAAGTGGATAATGAAGGCCCCATTCTAATATTTCAGTATAAACTATCAGCTCGTTGTCTTTAACAGACCATGGGTTTCTCCAACGGTGGGGAAGCGGATAGAAATTGCCGAAGGGATTCCCCAACGAAGTCTTGGTAGTTCTTTATCGGATGGCTTGAAATATTTATATCCATTCTATGCAAGGTCATCAGATTTCTGTTTTCAACACTCTTCATATTTTTCCTACCAAGGCCTCGATATACGGGGGAAGTGGGATGTCTTCTTTGAGTTTGTTTTTCTTTTTCGAAGAACCAAAAACTTCAGTTTTATTTTCGAGGAGGCCTATGGTAGTAATCTGTTCTTTAACATCGTGAGGAACAATATAGTGGGAGGCTTCCCCAGGAACTTGTGTAGATACAGTTTTCTCATTGAAAACTAAAATAGCAGTCGTTGTGGTCGGTTTATCTTCTGAAACGGGGGCTACTTTATCTTCAGAACTTGAGCGGTCTTGTGCTTCTTTTGAAAAGTTAATCTATGGAATGGCTTCAAGAGGCTTCTTGGTCATCCGAGCAACATCTTCTCATGTCAGTTTGTGGGGAGGAATCCTGGGTGTTGGCCTCAGAGTTTCGTGAAAAGTGGCAGAAGGCGTTGATGAAACATCAGTTGGGAAATCTTTGGGACGCTTTGAATGTTTGTGCCTGTTATATTTATGGTGCCTCTTTCGTTTCGAAGAAGACCCTTTCGAGTTTTTGTCTTTCCCCGTGATCTTGGAGTCACTCTTGTAAATTTGTAAACAAGACTGATTGGGGGACTAAGAGAAAATATCCAAGGGAATGATAGTTGTTGAATTCTATGTCGGAGGCCAAGTACCGTAGTAAAAGACTTCTGAGGGCTGGTGCTCTGGTGCAGTGTATAAACCGACAGTGTTTTTTCATCGAATTTTCGACTGATAGTTAACCACTCCGGTATGCGAGAACTTCTTGGCATGCACGATTGTTACTCTTTCTAAAATGAAATTCTAGAACTTTCTTTCTCTAAAAGTGATGCGGGAGAGTTGTGAGGGATAAACAGTATTTATAAAGAAAAGGTGGGCTTGAAAGCGTCGAGGCCCAAGGAGCTGACGAGTCATTTTCCTAGGGGAAAATTGTCAAGAATAGGCTTAATGACTGCCTAGAGAATTGATGCGCCGCCCCTAGACTATGTTGTGTCAAGAAGAGAAACACGCGAAAGGCTAGTCAATTGACATTTGTCAAGTGGAGAAGAATTTTCATTGATGGTATCGGAAAAAAGTGTGACGTCATGATTTGGTCTGAAAACGTTTGATCTGGGTAATAAAGGTCTGTTAAAATTCGAAGAGATTGAATTCATTTTATAGCACTATGCAAAATCCAATGGAGTTAAGAGTATACAACAGTCCTTGCATAAAATATTTTCACAAGGATTGGGGGGCTACTGATAATGGAAGATTAAATATCTATGAAAGACGAGGGTGTTTTATTGATAAAGAAAGTTTCTTAGGAGAAATTGTCAATTATGTAAAGAAAAAAGACTAATGTAAAGCAAACAATAGACTTGAGTGTAGGACCACAATTATGAAATTGTTAAGCTTGTGGGACCTACTATTTGTACTATAAATAGACCATTTTTTTGGATAAAGGGTGATTGATCAATGATTAAACAATTATTATATTGACTATTTCTCTCTCTAAAATATTGTTTAAGTAATCTGAACAACACTTTGTGCCTCTAGATATAGTTTTATACAGAAAACATCCTCCAAAGATTTCTGAAGTGATCAGGGATCAGGCAACTTTGACACCAATAATTAGGAATCATTATTAACATAGAGATAATGAGGGTGATTCTACCACCAAATGAGAGATTTTTGTCTTCCCATTCTCTTATATTAGCATTAATTTTCATTTATTCTAAGAGATAAAAATATTTTTGTTTTATCTTTGTTAATCAATTGACCATAAACATTTTGATAGTTTTTTTAAAGAAGTTACAAAGCTTATCAATTGTTTGATCAGAAATATTAGAAAATATCAAAATATCATCTGCAAGTATAAAACTAGGAATAAGAAAACTACTTCTTGATTGAAACTTCATATCTTTATTGCTGATAAACAAGTTATATAGACCTCTAATGAATACTTCTTTTTCCAAAATGAAAATATTGGGGGAAAGAGGGTCCCCCTGTCTTAAGCCCCTTTTGGTTTTGAAGAAATAAAAAACCTTCCCATTTATTAACAGAGAAATATACACATTACTAATAAGATTCCTTATTAGATTAATGAAACTGTTAGAAAAACCAAAGGCTTCAAGGACCTTCAGAATGTATCTGTGAGCCAACTTATCGAAGGCTTTAGACATGTCAACCTGAATCATAATGTTGTTACTATTCTTCTTTCTACTTAAATCATAAATCAGTTTTTTATCTATTAGCACATTATCATTGGTAGAAGAGTTAGGGACATATGCACCTTGCACATTAGAAATTATTCTACGAAGAATTTTGAGCAGTTGTTAATAACTTTCGAGATGATTCTGTTAAGTAAGCTACAAAGGCTTATAGGCCTAAAGTCCTTTCATTGAGTTGGGTTAACATATTTAGGCACTAAACAAATACCTGTAGACATGATACCTTTAGAGATCTTTTGACCTTTGATGAAGTCATATATTTCCAAACACAGATCCACTTTAATAATCTGACAGCAAGTTTTGAAAAAACATCCATTGAAGCCATCTATTCCTGAGGCACTAGAGGACTTAAGGTTAATAATGATATTGTGAATTTCCTTCTCATAATGAACAGAAAGTAAGGATTTATTTTCAACAACAGTTATCACTTTAGGAATGTAGTTAAAAATATTATTGTCAATCATTTGATCTTCCATATTTTTGTTAAGGTAAGGAGGGTCAATAAGAAGCGTCTTAAATAATTTAGAAGTAGAGTAACTAATCTCATCTTTGTTGTTGATCCAGTGGTCACCATCTTTGATGCTATTTATAGTATTTCTCTTCCTTTTCTTCTTCACATAATTGTGAAAGAGCTTAGTGCTTCTATCACCATCAGCAATCCAAGAGATGCAGCACTTTTGATGCCAGAAACTCTCCTCCGTTTTCGACTCTAGAAGAAGGTTAGCGTTGGCTTTAGACAGTTCAACTTTGGAGTCAATATTGTTGAGTAATTGATGCTGGTTCTCCATATGGTTAACTTTTATTTCAGCTTCATGCACCTTAAAAAAAAGTCTCCAAAATACGTCAGATTTCAATGTTTAAGATCTTTCTTAAGTCTAGTTAGTTTATGCCAGAATTTAAAAGATGAGGGCCATCCATATGGTTTTCCCAACTGTTTTTAACAAACATAATAAAGTTATCATCCAGAAATTTGAAGTTTTTTTTTATGAATCTCTTTGTCATTACTAATGGTGATGCATATAGGACTATGATCAGAGCATGTTCTGGCCATATGCATCACTTTAGTATTGTTAAAATGGTTAGCCTAGTTAAATTTTATTAAAACACTATCGAGTCTTTTCCATTTTCTATTTTTATTCCATGTATACTTAGACCCACAGTAGCCAACATCTTCCAGATTACAAGTAGCTATCATATTATTCAACTCCTCTACACTGTCCATAGAGTAAGTTAAGCAACCAATTTGTTCATCTGTTGAGCAAATAACGTTAAAGTATCCCATTAGAATCCAGTTGTAGTTGTTAGCTTCGGAAGATATGTTCTTCAGTTCATTCCACATAATTCTTCTATTTTGGCTTTGACACTTGGCATACACAACAGAAAGAAGAAAACTTTCATTATGATTAGTATCAACAATATCTAAATGAATAAATTGACCATGGTTTGGAATGATTTTAATAGTAAAGTCCTTTTTCCAAAGTAGCCAGATTTTATTAGAGAGATTAGAAATAAAATTATCAAATCCAAGTTTAGCAGAGATAGAAGACAGGTTTTCAACTTTGGTCAAAGGTTCCTGACATGCAATAAAGTCAATTTTCTCCTTCTTAACGATGTAGTTAAGTCTTTTATACGTAGAGTTGTTGTTGATTCCTCTGAGATTCCAATTAAGGGTTTTAATCATCTAGAATTTCACTTAGTCTTAAAAGAGGATCTTGTGAGTCTTAAGATTTTGATGGCTAAATTGTTATCTTTTTTCTTCCCTCTAGCTTCTCTGATTTTTTGTTGTTGATAACTTTATGGAATTCAGTATTGTCTTCGTTAATCTTGTATGTGGGTGTGAATTTTTTACTTCCAATATTAGATTTGTCAGGTGTAGATGCCTCAGAACTGTTGTTTTTATATTCCATGGTGTATTTTTTATTTAAGGACTGAATTGCTTCCATGATTTCATCATTGGTTGGATTTTCATATCCATACTCGTCAGTATTAGCATTGTTGATAATCTTGTCTTCAGGAGTCTGTTGATCTGGAGCAGTAACAGGTTTTTCTTGCGATCTCGATACTTGTCGATGATTGATAATCTCATTGGTGTAATGCTGATTTTCTTTAGCAACTTCAATGTGATCTCTACCCTTGCCATCCAAGTCTTCTTCTATATTCAATCTGTCTCGTTTCAAAGTTTCTTTATTCTTAAGATTTTTTTGCATGAACCAGAATCATGTCTAACATGATGACTGATGTTACAGTATCTTGGTAAATATTTATAGAGCATATTTATCCAACATCCCTGATTATCTCCAAAACCAGCATACAATTTGTATTATATTTTTTGTGTAAGATCCAGTTCAACCCAGGTAAGACAGGAGTTGTGGTAAGCTCTATTTTTTCAAGAATTTTTATCTTCAAATGATTTCCTATTGTACTGGCTAATGTGTGAATCATTTTCTTATCATACACATGAAGCTTATTGAACTTAATCCAAACTGGACAGATTGGACATTCATACTTGATGTTGAACTCCAGAGTCTATTTCAACAATCTCATCGAGGAGTTGCCAATAGACCAGATGTTTCTAGACCGCACCTTGCACATATATTCTTTTGATTTAAATTCCATTAACAAATGTCTTGTATCCTATATACTCAAACTGTAATCGTTCAGTTCCATCTTTTGAAGAAAATCTTCAATGAATTGCTTTTTTGGGATTCCTTGACTGAATTTTCTGATAAGAGTAAATTTCATATGATTCATTAAAGAATCTTTAACACTTAAAGGAAACTAAACATAAATGTGGTCAGTTTTGTGTTGGAAGAACATAGGAAAATTATCTTCCACATCTTTCTTGTTGCAGCAAATATTAGCATATGATTTTGACATTCTTCTACGATTGATTACGTCTTTCTCAATAGAGTCAGAGTGAGTAGTTATGCCTAGCGATGCTCGAAGATCAGGGAATTCTTCAGCCATGAAAAAAATAGATTATATAAACTATCAAAAACAGAGGAACCTGATATCAAAATCAACAGACAAGAATTGCTGAAAGACTGGATTATATTACAATAATATAGAAATAATAGGGATCGGAAATTAAAAGCCTAATCAACAAGAAGTTGATTGAATGATCCTTGAAAAAGTTTTTACGTCTCTGTTTCTTGAAGCATGCTTTCTTGGAGCCATCTCTGACTTTCGTATATACACATATGAGTTTGATATATAAATTTTACGTGTCTTAGAAATAGTCCTTTGACTATCCCATTTTCTGTCATTTAGTTTATTGATTTTAAAATCACTAAGATCTATAAATTTAGTATGTCATTTAGTCCTTCAATTTAAGAAAATCTATAAATTTAATATCTAAATTAAAAAAATCCTTTTCTAAAGACTAAATTTATAAATTTTGCAAAGTCGATGGACTAAATCTATAAATTTTGAAAATCACGAGCTAAATTTATAGATTTTATCAAATCCAGGATACTTCGATAATTTTAAAATCGACGGACTAAATAAAAGAAAATAGAATAACCGAAACACTTTCTTAAATCTTATATTTCTCTAACCATTTTTATATAAAAAAGATATCATATCTTTTGAAGGAAGATCAGAGAAAATTTAAAAATGTTTCTTTTAAGATAAACAAAATTATATCTATGATTTTTTTTTATTCTTTTCCTGCATTTGGTTGCGAAATTAGAAATAGCCGAAGTACGTAATTAGTCGGTTAGAAAACAACTATGTTTCAGTTGTCTAATCAAATCAAAAATGATTTTGGTTGTAAAAAGTTGTTTAAAAAAAATCTTAAATAATATCACTTCTTGTTTCATTTTATTCATCTTTATAAATAAAAATATGTGTTTTTACATTATTATGTGTTTAAATTAAATTCCCCACTACATCAATGTCCATATAAAACTTTTGAGGGCTGGAGATGACGTTTGGTCTATGCAAGACCCTCTATTCCGCTAACTTATAAATAAAAGTCATGAAAGTGTTTATTCCACTGACTCGGGTACTCCTCTCGGGACACAAATGGCTTAGTTAAATATATAAAATGGGGTATTAATATAGTTCGAAAAGAATAAGTTTGATTTTAAATAATATTATACGATACTTAATCGTAAGAAAATGATTAATCTCACGTCTAAAATAATACATCGCGTCAAAAAATCTATATATTGTATAAAAATGAAGTATACTAGTGATACATCTCTCCATGTTTCTTCATATATAAAAAATGACAATAATTATTAGCTAGCTTAGCTATACACGCATGTATGGATTTACATATATATATTTCTACTATAAGCTGAAATACTCAAACACACGATGATATCTATCTAGGTCTTATGGAAGGAACCACATCACTGGCGAGATCGCTACCAGAAACATCCATTGAAGTATAAGTCCTTGTCATAGACGACGAAGATGGAGTTTCCGTCTGTTTGCTTCCACATTCGGACATGTTTGTTCTGATGTCGGACTCAGGCATCATATTCCATATGTCTTCGAGTTCTCTGGTTACTTCAGCCATTGAAGGTCTTGCTTCTGTGTCGTTTTTGCAGCACTTAAAAGCTAAAGCCGCAAATTTTTCAACACATTCAGAGGGATATGATCCCATTTTCGCGTCAACTATTGAAGATATCTCCCCAGATTCGTATGCCGAAGTTACCTAATGTGCATGCGCATTACGATATTGTTAGAAAATTACTCAACCCAAACAGTTTGAGCTCGAACTTCTATATAGGCTGGAATTCATTAACGAGCAGGGCTAGCAATAAGTCCAAGTTACACACGTACTACTCGCAAGCTGCTTAAAGTCTATGTCAAGCTCGACTATGTAAGACAGGCTAGAGTCCGGCTGAAATAATATTCAAATATGGTAACTATAATGATTTCATATTCAAACTGTCTGTATATTTTCCGATACAGGCGCTCATCCTCAAATTCGGTTCGAATTTGTTATAAGAGGGAGCTTAAATCCAGCTCCAGTATTTGAAAAATTGTTGAACCAAACTTGAACTTGAAAAATATTTTGGCTATCCCTCAGCGAAAAATATTTGTCAAGATTCTGATGTGCGTGAACAAGAGAAACAGTATTCCACATTTCATTTAATTTTTGTAGACCATTTGAGAGAACACTCTTAAACCTGACTTTAAAATAATACAGTAAGTGATATCTTTATATGTGTTACCTCTCTAACAATATTTTTTCCATGTGAAATTGGTCGCATCCCTGTTAAAAGCTCGAGAAACACAATTCCAAGGCTATAAACGTCACTTTTATCTGTTAATTTATGAGTTAAGAAGTACTCGGGATCGAGATAACCCTGCAATTTGTAAGATATCAGAGAATGTTAAGCATGTTATTATCTTCTAAAACCTTAAGACTTACAAAGCAATACTTATCTAAAAAGGTGCATTGACAGTGTTATAATATTGTAAAAGTCTTACCGGTGTCCCTTTTACTACAGTAGATATATGCCCGGGTACATCCCCTTCAATATCAGCAACTGGGGCAAGTCTTGAAAGTCCAAAATCGGCGACTTTTGCGTTGAATTTAGAGTCTAATAATATGTTGCTGGCCTTGATATCCCGGTGGAATATCGGTGGATCAGCTTCTGTATGCAGGTAGAGAATTCCTTTCGCTGAACCCAAGGCAAATCTCAGTCTCATTGCGAAGTTTGGAATTTCCTTAGACTTACCTATGGTTCCAACAACAGGAATCTCCCAATCAGCTCATAGAAAAACATCTTGTATAATTAGCAAATCGTAACTAGATTTTATGTCTGAACCCAATCCGCCCTAGCAAATTCAGAAGCAAACACATGCTAATTTTTAAATCCTAGTAGTAGTGTATCAACATTGAGAGTAGTCTCAATCAGACTGGGCGACTATCAAGGACAGGCAGATTTTGTCCGCGGGTCCTATTCACTTTAAATAAAAGTACAGCGAGATAAGAAAATGTTCAAGATTATAAGATGTACCAGACAGGTTATCCCTTAGGGTGCCATTACACATATACTCATACACCAACATCTGCGCAAAATAGAGCACATATTAGATGGTAAATGACCAAATCGTCAATAAAAAAAACTGACATATTATAAAGTAGGACCCAGACTACAAGAAACTTCGGATTAGATGGTGATAGTCAGTCGAGTCGCGTTAGTTTTTTCCTAACTTGACTTAAAACATTCTCTTATTCAAGGCCACTAAACGCATGCCTCAATACATTGAAACGGTAACAGTTTGGTACCTGCAAGTGAAAATTTTACAGTTTTCGGCTGTGGCGTGGATCTACATGCCTCAAAACATTACAAACTCATTTTCAGTTCAATTCGAGGCCTCAGTGGTTCAGTTTTCTTCTTAGGTGGTAAGAAACGGAAAGGACTGAGAATACTGAAGCTGTATATTTTAAAGAAGAAAAGGAGGATATATTCCGGATTACCTGTTCACCTTCTTCATCACAATAACCAATTAAAGACACAAGGTTTCGGTGATGCAATCGTGAGAGCAATTCAATTTCTGTTAAGAACTCCTTTTCACCCTGCAAAGATCCCACTTGTGCTCTTTTAATGGCAACAAGCATTCCATCAGCTAGCATACCTTTATAAACTTTTCCGTACCCTCCTTCCCCAACTTGAGTGGAACTGCTGAAATTATTCGTAGCTAGGGTGAGCTCCGCATAAGTGAAACTCTTTACACCCTCGATATGGATAGAGCTCTTATATGCTACATAAAGATAGAACAAAATTATATGGACTAACAAAGATGCCATATCAACCCTTAGATAAAATAGAAGAACTCCTTTTGTTTTTTGGAAAGCATTTGTAGATTTCATATACTTCAGGAAAAAGAATGTAAATTCCGTATAACAAAAGGCAAATCTCTGTATGTCCTATTACCCCAGAGTATAGACATATTTATCAACGTAGAGAAGTGGGATTGGTTTTGTTCCAGCACGTTAGATGGGAAAAACTTGACATCAGATCAGATGTAATAAGATAAAATGAAAAACTACAAACATAAATATCTCTTTCAGAAACAGGTTTTGAAGTACTCACATTTGCGTTTCTTAGAGATCACATGATACCCTTTAAAACGAATTCTCAAGATAAGAAGCGAAACAATCGCGGATAGAGTGACCGCGCCTGCAATGGCGCCAAGTACAATTCCAACCAGTTTACCCTTGCTCGTACTAGATGTTGAAGTGGGAAAGACTGTTCATATAATAAATGAGAGCGCTATAAATAGATAGAAGTTACACAAAAGAAAAAGTCATCAACATGTCTATTCAGCAAATTAGGTGAAATTAAGCAAGTTGTAGCCAGCTCCTATCTACCAGTCAAGTAAAGATAATTTAAATTTAGGATGCTGTTCGTCAATTACAAGCCGGCTCGCCATGACAAACCAGATTATTGAGTGATACAATTTTTTTATAGACTACAGTACGACAAACTAAAGTGCTAAGCCAACAGACATCCAGCTTGAAAGAATTGTGCACCAACATAAATAGAAAATGAAGTTATGAGACGAACCGTCTTTGTAGACTTCCGACAAGGTGAAGTTAAGTAGCTCATAAGGGCCGAAATGATCATTATCCGGAATAGTCCAGGCTGTGAACATCCTGCGGATTCGGCGAACCTCGCTCTTGTTGAATATATAAGAATTGTTATCATTAGATCCGAATACCGGGAAAAGCTTCAGATACATCTTTAGTCGAGGTCCTCTTTCCCATTGTAATGAATCAATGTGAAGTTGATAAAGATGCACGTTGAGTCCATCAGTCAAGTACCACACAAAATGTTTTTTGTAAGGAGGAAAGTCTGAGAACCCTGGACTTTTTAGTCGATATCCAACAAGCAATGGGGCAGCGCAAAAACAGGTTTGTGGGGATTCCAAAGAATATTCATAAGGTGGCGGACATGAAAATGGATGACAAGTCTCGTTGGTATTGGTAGATTGATACATGCGATATTCATCCCCAGATTTAAAGCGACAAAACTCAGCTAAAGTAGAATTTGAGCATAAAGGATTTCCTCCTAGCCTGAAGATAATGAGTACTCAATTAAAGAAACATGTATTGCATAGAGTAATGTCATGTATTACAAAAGTTGACTGTGAAGGAGCTAACCAAACAGTAACATTTGCAGGAGGGTTGGAGCTGTTTGAGATAGATGTTAGCCTATTGTTCTCCAAATCTCTGCAAAATCAAAGACCCAGGGGATAACTATATATTAAATGAGAATAAATATATATATTAGAGCCCTTCAAATATCTTCACCCATGGCAGGCAATGAGAAAGATAGGACCAATGAAGAACATTTTTTGGCAATATCAAAACCAGAGTGTTAGAGTATGAATATGCAATATATATATATATATCAGTAGCAGTCTGATAGATACAAGGTGGCTATATTGTCTTTAAGGGCTTACATGATAAAACTTTCGGTTGAATTTAAGGTCCTGTTCTGCCAAATGCTAGACTGAATGGAACCATTCAATAAGTTATTTGCCAGTGACCTGCCATGAAGAATAACCAGCTAAACAAATCATGAATATATATAGAACCAATTATTTAAACTGTAATCTAGACAGCTTCGGACTGAGATTTAATGAAATTACACAACAAGAGGCATGCAAGAACTTACAGTCTTTGCAGTTCAGGAAGGTTAGAGAAAGTAGTAGGAACACTACCAGTAAGAGAATTATTGGATAAAATACTGCATAAATACAAGAAACAAATTTATGTATCAGTACTTGATCGCTTAACAAAACTATGCATCGATTCAAATTCAGTAATAAAGTTCCCGATTAAAATTTTGAAACCAATATGGAGAAAACCTTACATAGTCGTGATATTCACATAAAGTCTGCCTGGAGGTATTGAGCCGTTTAGGTTGTTCAAACTAAGGTCTCTGTAGAGAAACAAGTGATAAGGAAAGGAACAAGCAACGGACAAGAATTAGGAGCTCATCCCATTAGTTAATCCAAGAAAATGGCCAAAAGTTTATACTTACATATAACTAAGATTCGCGATCTTGCTTAGGTCAGGGATTTCTCCTTGCAAGCTGCAGTTTCTAAGGCTCCTGCAAATACAGATGAGAAAACGTATATTAGCTAACGTCTTTTAGCGTAAATAACGTCCTTATTAACCGAAAGTTTCTAAGACATTAAGGATCAGGGATGCTGATAGGCTAGCTTAGCCATGATCCAGTTGTAATTGGTGTGGTTGGATAAAATAAAACATAAGGAAACACTGATTTAATACCTCAAGAATCTGAATAAGCTCAAACAAATTTTTATATGAACCTTGCTTCTATTCTAACTTTTATACGATCTAAGCAAATACGATTGCATGTAAACATATAAGAAGTTAAAGTAGCAACCCTTGCTCGGTTCCCAAAGACTACCATTCACAAAAACGAATTTAATATAGAACTTACAACTTCAGCAATTTAAACATGCTGCCATAAGAAGGTGGAATTGTAGTCCCATCAAAGTTGTTATTATCCAGTTGGCTGCCAAAGAAAGAAATTAAAATGGTTGAGAGTTTTAATATACGAGTCTAGCGGACAGAACTGAAAAACACCACAAGTATCCAAAACTTCGTTTATGCATATGATACTATTGAAGAAAAAATAACGGCGAGGCAGCAACTAAGAAACATACAGGATATTCAGATTTGGCATTTCGGAGAATTCTGGCGGAAGATACCCAGTTAAATTGTTGTTGTCGAGAAGGCTGCAGGTCAACAATTTACGTTTAACAAACTAAATCCATGTTCGTAACTGTAAGCAATTAACAAAGAGGATTACAAGTGTACTAGAGATGGTAATCTGGAAAGCTCGGGTGGAATTTGCCCACTGATTGAATTGTTATTCATGTGACTGCTCAAAATAAATAAATAAAGAATGTCAAACATGATTAAAAGAGATACAAACTTATCTAAAGTAAAAAACCAATAACGAGTGAAACCGGCTCACAAATGCTGTGCTTTGTTCAAATTTGCAAATGACTTTGGTATTGGTCCAGATATCTGGTTCTGGTCGATCTGTATTCTCTCCAAGTTTTGAAGATAACCAAGCTCTTGAGGCAAAATACCTGTTAGTTGATTCCCATTTAGAAGCCTGCCAGCATATAGCATCACATAATATAAGAAATGAAAGGGAATCTCGCAACATCCAGAATACACCAAATCGACGGGCGCAATTTTACAAGTTAGACAGTCCGTTGGACATAGTGTTAAGAGTTTAACTTTTATCGTTTAATCTATTGTTTCCCAACTCAGTATGCATTAGCACAAGGAAAAAAGTGTAACTATTAGAAAGCATCCGACCAGCGAATACAAAATGCAACTTACAAGAGCTCCAAAGACGTAATATTTGCGATTTCCTTTGGTATAGTTCCAGATATCTTGTTCCACATAAAGTCCCTTAAAAGCATAAACATGGAACTTTATCATGTCACTGGATAGATAATAAACTTCGTAAAAAGCGAATCTAGGATGCTTCTGAGAGTTGATTTACGCGAAGACATAAATGAAAGTAGTTAAAGAATATTTAGTACTATCATTCATGCATTGTGGCTCACAATATTCTTAGACGAGACAAACGGCCGATTTCTGGCGATAAATATCCTGAAAGATTCCTATTCAGCAGTTGCCTGCAATGAAACATCAGAGAAGATAGAAACATTTGGAACGTTTTGAGCAAAAAAGTTCAATACAAAAATAAATGAAAGATGAAAGCAAAACATGAAATGAAACATACAATTCCCAGACATGTAAGTAACCATCTGCCAATGTTCTATTGAAACACAGAACTCCTGTCCAATTGGAAGTACAGGGGTCTCCTCTATTCCAATTATCTAAATAATGAAATGAATCAACCAAACTATTCTTTACAGCCCGCAGCGCCCTCACTGAAAAGCAACACAAGAAAAGCTTCACCGACACGAAAATTTAAAACAAAAGTCATCGTTTTTTAACAGCAAAAACATTTTAAGAAACTAAAAGTCATATCAATATTAACCTTCTTGAGGGTCAGTGATGGCATCTTGAGCTGCAGTTAGTATAGAGAACCAGCATATGCAAACAATCGACAAAGCCCCAATTCTACAAGCTCTTGATGTATACATCAGATCAGTACAACTCAAAAGCTTTCGAGTATACAAAACCTACAAAAAAAACAAAAAAAAAACCGTATAAAAACAACCATCTACCTTAACAAACAAACAAAACCAATACAATAAATTAGAACCGTACCTACTTAGAGACAAAAAGAGAGAGAGAGAGAGAGAGAGAGAGAGAGAGAGAGAGAGAGAGAGAGAGAGAGAGAGAGAGAGAGAGAGAGAGAGAGAGAGAGAGAGAGAGAGAGAAGATAATGAGGTTGAAAATGAGGAATCGAGAAAGAGAGAATTCTTCTTGGGTATATCTTTTTCTTCTCTCTCTAGACTGACCAAGCAGCGATTGAATATGGTGATGAATGATGATGATGATGAGAAGCATCGTTGTCATTCAACTCTTAAAAATGATTTTGTTTTAAAAAAAGAAGGATTTTTAAAAAGAAATAATAAAAGAGGTAGAAATGGGAGAGAGGTGTGTGACGAAGTTGGTATGGCAATCTTGACTTTCTGGGTTTATGAATTCTCAGCTGTTGAAGACTGCTTCAAACTTGTATTTGTTTTTTACCAGCAGGTAAGAGAAGTAGGCGAAAGAGATATATAATATATAATATATAATTTATAATATACTATGTATGAAAGCACTAGAGGTCGTAGATTCTGTTTTGAGATCGTCAAATTGAAAAGCGAAAGTAAAAAGACTGAACTTTAGAGGCAGAACCGTAGAACATGTATTATGCCAATTTTATTAGTGCCCTAATAAAAATCAGTTAAACGTGGACTTTGTAATGACCATACTATTAGTAGAAAATAAGTACCACGTAGACAAATCTTGTCCGAAGAAATTTGTTGGAAATTTGTCTTTTTTTGGTTTGGGAAATTTGTTTTTTCGTTGAAATCATACTAGATAATAATAAATAAACTTTAAAATCAAATTTATTTCCACTATTTTTATTCGGTGTATGTCATGTGACTTGTGAGATATTATTAGATACACTAAATTTGGAATGAATATTACTCACAACTAAAAAAAATTAGGGCTAAAGCCTCCATGATAATTTTTATTTCCTCCATGCCAAAGCTATTTCCTCCATGTTATTTTTTATTTCCTCCATCTTTCAAATTTTCAAAAACACTAGTGACTTGCTTTTACCAAATTACCCTTATTTTTATTTCAAATTTATCACTAGATGCCATTTATCTAATAGATAGTCTTATATGAAAAAACACAGCATTAACCTAACTTTAGTCCAAGATATATGATTCTACCTCTAAAATTAACCCTAAAACAAAGAACTTCAATTTTTTTGAAGATTAATCATGGAAAATGAAAAAACTCAAACAAAGCCGGAGAACAACACTCAATCGACAAACAATGTAATTTAAACTTGTTTTTACGTTTTACAACTTTGTAGCTTGAAAATAACTATTTTGAAACTTATTTTTTTCAGCTAAACCCGTTTTTACAGTTCTGGAAAAAAAAAACTATTTCTGAGCCGGGAATTAGGAATCAGTTGCAATTTTTCAAAAAAAATATGCATCTGATTCCGAGAGGGCCACTCGGAATCAGTTGCAATTTTTCAAAAAGTGCAACATATTCCGAGAGGGCCACTCAGAATCAGTTGCAAACCCTCTGTCTCGTTATATTATGTGATAATTTGTTCACTGGGACATTGCACTTGATTCCGAGTGGCCCTCTCGGAATCAAGTGTAAAACACCAGTGTAAGAAAAGCATGGTGCTCGCTATTAAATATAATCAACCTATTGTCGTCTTCAATTCTGTGATAAATAAGATACGAAAAAAAGTAGGCAACATAATTTATTTGTATACATGTCTACACCTAAACATGTTTGCTACCAAGTGTCAACGATCTTTTAGCATTTACCGTATTCAATAGTTCAACCAAAGGTGCACTTACGGAGACGTAGTACAGACTTCTAATCCCTGTTTTAAAACCACCTAAAAGGTTCTCTTTTTCTACCATCCATCTACAATATCAATCACACACACTGTTCTGAATTTTTTTTTGCCCACTGAGCATGTGATTCCGAGTGCCCTACTCGGAATCCCATGCTTTTTTTTAAACCGAGCAGCAACTGATTCCGAGAGGGCCACTCGGAATCAGCTGCTGCTCGGTTTAAAAAAAAACATGTGAATCCGAGTAGGGCACTCGGAATCACATGCTCAGTGGGAAAAAAAATTCAGAACAGTAGGATATCCCAAGGCGAATCCAAGATCAAACCCTAATCGATTCTAACAGTGAAATCAAACCCCAAATGAAACCCTAATCGAATCTAACATAGAAATCTAACTTCAAACCCTAATCGAAATCGAACAACAAAATCTAACTACAAACCCTAAATTTGATAATTGGGAAGAACCTATAATTTTTTTTCTCCAAGATTTCTCTATCTTCGAATCAGCTGTTGTAAGGTAGTGATAAGTGAAAAATGGGTTTTCTTCTTTGTAAGGTAGTTCTCTAGGGTGAAGAATGAGTTTTGTTGTTCTGAATAGAATGAGTATGTTAGGGTAATGGTTTTGTGAAGAAAAAATGGATAAAAGGGCAATTTTGTAACTTCTTTTATGGAGGAAATAACATCATGGAGGATATTTCAATTGATGGAGGAAATAAAAAATAACATGGAGGAAATAGCTTTGGCCATTTGAAAATAATCTCATCTTGTTATTTCCTCCATAAAGGAAATTACACATTCGTCCTTCTATCCATTTATTTTATTATTCTACCCGTTAACCAATTAAAAAAACCATATTTATCTCTCTCTTCAGTTTTCTACTTTCTTTTGTTTCCCAGTTTCTTTTCAAATCCCTAATCTCTTCAGTTTTCTACTGTCTTTTGTTTTCCAGTTTCTTTTAGCTATGGCTCTTCTTGTTAGGTTAGGATTCTTATTTGGTAGATTTAGGGTTCGATTAGGGCTCTTATTTGGTAAATTTAGGGTTCGATTAGAGTTTATGCTTTTGGTTGGATTTGTTTTTGAGTTTTGTTCGATTTTGTGACCATATGGTTGTTCTTTTGTATTCTGTTTTTTTAGCGAAAGCATGTGATTCCGAGAGGCCATCTCAGAATCACATGCTTTCGCTAATGTTTAAATTTTTTGGCTAACAATAGTTGCTTCTAAACAAAACAACTGATTCCGACATACCGTCTCAGAATCAGTTGTTTTTCGTTCAGAACTGCAGAAATCGGGTTTGGCTGAAAAAAAGAAGTTTCGAAATGGTAAAACATAAAAACAAAGATTACAGAACAAAGATTAAATTACCTTGTTCGTTTCGGTTTAGTTTGGGTTTCTTCATTTTCCATGATTAATCTTCAATAAAATTGAAGTTCTTTGTTTTAGGGTTAATTTTAGAAGTAGAATCATATATGTAGGATTAAAGTTAGGTTATTGGTGTGTATTTCATATAAGACTATCTATTAGATCAATGGCATCTAGTGTTAAATTTGAAATAAAAATAAGGGTAATTTGGTCAAAGCAAGTCACTAGTGTTTTTAAAAGTTTAAATGATGGAGGAAATAAAAAATAACATGGAGGAAATAGCTTTGGCAAAAAATTAGGTTGAGATACGAATACAAGTCTAATTAACAAACCTATATCGGATGATAGCTACTAAAATTACTTTTGACACGAAAAATCGCACACGTACCAAAAAATTTCAATCAAACTTCTAATATCGGTACCAAAAGTTTTCTATCCAACTTCTACGATCAAACGTCTTGTTTCTAACTCTAAATCACCAAATTAGAACGCGTTAAAATCATAAATTCGGATAAAAAAAGTTCTGATTACTTTCGATCAATATCTATATTAAAGACACGATAATAAATTATAGAAACGATAATAAAATATAATTTCGATCATTTCTTTTATACGGCTTGTTTTTGGTTTTTTTAAACTAAAATTTTAAAGTAAACATATTTCAATTTTTTCGGATACTATAGTTATCATCAGTGGCGGAACCACGATTTGAAATTGGGGAGTTAATTTTATCGCCATAATTGATATCAGATTTTCTACTACGTTAGCGTAGTCCCGAATCACTATATCTTTCTTCGGATCAAATTCTACACTATCAACATTAGCTCTTGATATATTATTACTCGGGCTACTTGAACAACCAACATTATTCTTTGGTTTTTTTAGCAAAATAACGCTCCATTATAAGCGTACAACAATTAAATCGTGTAGAAGCTATGTTATTGTGAATAAAAATAAAAAAATAAGAAATTTTATTACAAATAAAAATATCTTATTATACATAAAATAATATTTAACAATAAATCTTAATATATTATTTTTAAAAGATATTTAAACAAATAAAATATAACATAATTAAATTTAATATTTAAAAAATATATAATCAAATTTGTTATATAAAAGATATTTTTGAAAAATAAATGAAATTAAAATCAAATTTGCTATATAAAAGATATTTTTTTATATAGATTAAAAAAATTATATAAAAGATGTTATTGATAATTGTGGACCATCTATATAATCATTCCTAATAAATGTACTAGTATAATTTTTTATCAATCCATCTACAATAGAATTTATTACTATATATATATATATATAATATAGATGCTTTATATCCAACATAATTTATAATATTAATAATTTATTTTATTAAAAACATTAGAGAGAAACAAAAGCTGGATTGATGAAATTCGATTCGTATTTTTCTTCTTCTTTATTTTTAATAACTCCTCGTCTCCTTGATAAACAAGACTTGTTATCTTCTTCTAAATGAAACTGTAAATCAAATCTGTCATATAGAACATTAGAAGAAGACAGAAATAAAAAAAATTAAAATTTGAGAGAAAGATTAAACCATAATAAATCGAAACAAATTATTGCAGTAAAATTATAAAAGAACCGAAAAGACTTACAAAATCAATTTCTAATCTTCTGGGCTATAATTTATAAATACATGTTCCTTAAAATAGGCATTAGTTAAGATATTTAGCTTGAAGTTTTATCCACTTTCTTTAGCTTAACAATTTCATTAACAATAGGAATCAGTTAAAAAAATTAGCTTAAAGGTTTATCCAACCTCTTTACTTAAAAATAGGCATTAGTCAACCTTTTTAAAAAGCTATTTATGGTCTCTTATCATTCATAGTTGGCTTGCTTTGGTCTTTTATTGTTCATAGTTAGTCTAGTTTCTCATGATACATCCATTGCTGATTTCGTATAATTGCCCTCGTTTTGCATGATATGATCTCTCATCATTCATAGTTCGCCTGGTTTCGTATGACATAGCCTCTCATCATTTGTAGTTTCTCTGGTTTCACATGATGTCGTCTTGCATCATTCATAGTCAGTTTGGTTTCGCATGATATAGTCTTTCATAATTCATTGTTTGCATGGTTTCGTATGATATGATCTCTCACCATATTTTGCTAGCATGGTTTCACATGATATGGTCTCTCATCATTTATAGTTGGTTTTGTTTCGTATGATATGGTCTCACATCATTTATATTTGGCATGGTATTGCATGATATATTCTTTTATCATTTGTAGTTAGCATGGTGTTGCATGATGTGGTCTCTCATCATTTATAGTTGGTCTGATTTCGCATGATGTGGTCTCATCATTTGTAGGTGACATGGTTTTAGCATGATGTGGTCCCTTTTGCATGATTTGATCAAGTAGCGGTCTTTCATCTCGGCTTCTATTATCGATCGGCCTCACATCTATCGCTCTCTCGTCCTGCAACTAACAGTCTATCGTCTTTGTGTCTCTCATCTATCATTTGTATGTCTTTCGTTAAAAAAAAAATAAAAAATAAGAAGACATCATTAATAGATCTAGTTTTGTTTAATTAACTACCACCTAAACATTTACTTTTAACCCTTTTACTATTGACCATCTACCATTTACTAAGTATATGGATCGGAACGGGTCATACATGAACTGAATTATAAATTAGAAGTCAAACCAAATAAACAAAACCTAACTCTTTAAATAATCAACCTGTTTTAGTTCATAAAATCAATTCAAGTGAATATGTAAATCATTTCAGACAAAAATCATAAATTCATAAATCGATTTCATATTCCTTCTCCCATTTCCCTTTATTACTATAATTTGTTTCCTCATAATTGGATATCATGACCTTATTTCCTTCTTGTGTTCCTTCTGATTCAACTCATCATTCAAAGATCATCCTTAGTCTTATATTGAATCGATATAGGTTGTTGGAATATATGGACTTTCATTTATGATAAGGTCGGATTATGTTTGTGGACACAAGAAGTAATGTGGGTTGGATTTTTCTTAGAGGGACAGTAATAACAAAATAACTAAACTCAATGAATAAGCAGTACGCTTAATGACTCAGCTGGGTGCCTAGTACATTTTTTTATGGGCCTTGGGGCTGATGAGATTGACCCAAATCTATGACCCGATCCGAATGGCCCATAAATCCAAAAAAAGTATAAATAGTTCAACAAACAACATTAAATAGGTTGAACTTTTTTCTCTCTCTAATAAATACGAGCACCTCTATTCTCTCTCAACACTCTACTAAGAATTTAATACTACATAACTAAATAACTTTATAAACCACAATTCGATCAGATTTTACCACCACTAGATTGGCGACCATAGTGGGAGTGTAAGGTTCCTGAATATCTCTATTCAAAACCGTACTTGTGGATCGTACTTTGGAGTTATTTGAGACAAGGATTTTAACATGAAATAAGTCATCTCTCTTCACAATAAGGGGATACTATGTGATAATGAGCATGCTATTATATCTCATGTAAATCATAACATAGAAGAAAGATAAATCATGCAAGATGAACGTGATCAGCTGAGGGATGAGATTTACGCTTTGAGGGCCCAAAGGCAGGATGAAACAGATTTAAAAGGAAGTTTGTTGTGGGATGTATTTTTACAAACGAGCCTAGTAATAACCACAAATAAGATGAAATCAATTAGTCCCCAAAGGCTCACGTAGGTTTGAAGAAAAAAAAACATCGTACTAAGTAGTTGATGAACACATCAAATTCTGTTAAAAACTCAACCACAGAATTTGACATGGATATTTCTTCTTCCTCGTCAAGTAGTGACCATGGCCGCCAGAAGAAGAAAGAGAGGTTCACTAAAAAGTATTTTAAGAAGAGGGACAAAAAGGAAAAATGGGGAAAAGAATAAATATCAAGGAAAAGTAAAGGGATCGGTAGATTACGATATTGATCATTTGTTAAGTGATCAACTTGATATCCAGTCCGAACCATGTATCTTTGGCACTCCTAATAAGAATCATATGTTTATCCGAAGTCACAACTGGAGGCAGTTACCTTTGTCTTCAAATATTCTTTCTGGACATCTACTACAACGATTTGATAGCTCAAAAATGGAAAAATATAATGAAAACAAAGATCCTGATAATCACATTGAGCACTTCAAAAGTTTAATGATGAATTTTGATGATGATGATGATAAACTATTATGCCAGGCCTTCTTACAGACTTTCAAGGGAAGTGCATTAAAATGGTAGAATATTTTACCATAGGGATCTATTAAAAACTTCAATATGTTCTGGATGGCTTTCCGGAGGCAGTTTGTGGGAAGTAAAGAGATTAAAGAGAATGATGATACTATCACTCATTATGCACAAGAATCAAATGAGTATTTAAATGAATATATTATGGGTTTTGTGAACACAAAAATGGATTGGCTGATTGTTTTGAGCAAGTAGTTATCGCTTCTTTAAGGCAAGGTTTAATGTCGGATGATTTGGCTGATTCAGTAACTCGGAATAAAGCAATGACCTAGATAGGATTATTTAATCAAGTCGGAAAGTAAATTATAGTGGAGGAAACCAAAAAGTCTAAAGTACTGTGCCAAAATATGTACGCTTCTATAATTTCTTTACCATAAGCCAGTATTAAGTCCCAAACTATAGTCAAATAATGGCCTAAGGATTCTGGATAAGGTTCGCATCAGCCTGGACAAAGTCAGTCGAATCAGGCCAACAATCTAGACCAAATGAGGAATCAGTGGGTCAACTTGAATAGTTTTCCGAATTAGGTGAAAATATAGCCACCATTTATGACAGAACCAAGAATGTTGTGCATTTCTGAAGTTCGACACCAATCCAATCTCTAAAAGAAAATTGGAACACTCGCTTTTGTAGATACCATAATGATATGAGCCACGATACCCAATATTTCACTACCCTAAAACAAGAAGTGCAAACCTTGATTGAAAGTGGGAAGTTGTTTGTTTTTGTAAAAAAACAAGGGGCAACATGCAAGTTAATACACGTGCCCAGCCTAGTGCAAGTACAATACATGTTACACCACCAAATGTTCAAAGACAAAGTATGGAAACATCTAAACAAGAGAATGTTATGGTAGTTGTGAAACGATTTGATGTAGATTTGGAATACTTAGACCTTGATCCAGATCAAAATCAAGTTGGGGTGATAGTAGAAAAAACATGATAATATCCGATATGTGCAGCTACTTTTTAATCTTTGACCACTTTTGTGGGAGATATTGTGACTGCACCCTCAAGTTGCTCTAGAAAAAGACATGTGAACAGTCTAACCACTCAATTAAAGGGGGAAATGTCTACACATCTATACCAGAACCCTGCTCATTTCATTGTATTTGATGAAGATGACCTAAGAGAAATTGCGGGCCACATGAAAATGTTGTGGTAATATGAGCATCTATTGAATGCAATGAAATATGATAAATCTTGATTGTTACAAGAGTTCATAAAATATTTAATTTTATCAACCTATAAGAAAATAAAGAATCCTTCAGTCATCCAACTTTTGAATAGAACCATAGTGGGGTTTACAAGCAACTCGACTGATGTAATTGGGGAATTTGAATGAGAGGTCTTGTTGGAAAATGGATATTCAATAAGTTAGTCAGGGTTTTGTTTGTAGTGGTTGATTTTCCGACCTTTTACAATGCTATATTCGGTAGGTCTTTGTTATTTACGATGCACGCAGTAGCATCAAATATTCACCAATGTTTGAAATATGTCGTAGGAGATCAAGTAGGCGTCGTTCGAATTAGCCAAAGGGTGGCAAGGGAATGTTATATCACTAATATTGCTCCAAAATCGTTAGAAGTAGTAAAAGTTGGCAAAGAATAACAATTAATGGATTCTTCTGCTAGATCAAGTGAGATAGATGATCCAATGGAGGCTCCTAGTGTTGTGATCTCATCTGAATATTTTGAAATTCATTACTTTGCAGAAGAGAAAAATGTCAGGGTCAGATTTAAATTACTCTTAGAATTAAAGGAAAAGTTATTGTCCTTTTTATCTAATAATCTACATGTGTTCCCTTAGTGCAACGAGGATGTGACTGAAATACCAACAAATATAATTAGCCATAAACTATATGTTAGATCCGATGCGGGACCGTTAGTGTAAAGAATGAGAGTTTTTTCCAAGGAAAAATCAGAAGTCATAGTCCAAGAAGTAGATCGGTTAACCAATGTAGGGCATATCAAATAATCCTAGTATCCTCTATGGACTACTAACCTAGTTATTGTTAAGAAAAATAATTGAAAATGGCGTATGTGCATTGATTTTACATATCTCAACGAAGCTTGCACCAATGATCCATTTCCAGTACCCCAGATAGATCAACTAGTAAATTTTTCACATCAGAAACAAGTTGTTATCTTTCATGGATGGTGTTTTGGGTATAATCAGATAGAGATGGATCCAAGTGATCAAGACCACACTACTTTAATCACTGACAGTAGGCTTCACTACTATAAGGTAATTTTTTTGGGTCGAAGAATTTTGGAGCCACTTATCAACGACTGGTTAATAAGGCATTCGCTCACCAGATTAGAAGAAATATGGAAGTTTATATCGGTAATATGATGGTTAAAATCCCTAAAGAGGAGGATCACATATCTGAAACTCCAGGAAACTTTTTCTAACTTGGAAGCCATCAACCTGAAATTAAACCCTAAAAAGTATACATTTGGTGTCTGATCCGGAAAAAATCTAGGTTACATTATAAGTGAGAAAGGGATTCTAGCTGAACTATACTAATTGCATGCTTTGTGGCCATGGATCCACCTCAGAATACTAAATACGTTCATATATTAACAGGAAGATTGGTAGTTTTAAACAGGTTTATCTCAAGATTGTCAGACAAGTGTGCTTAATTTTTCCAAGTATTAAGAAATTCCAAAGACTTCAATAGGTCTCCGAATTGTGACCAAGCTTTCCTTGAATCAAGCAACATCTATCTTCACCTAAAACATTATTTAAACTTGTAGACGAGGAAAGACTTTATATGTAACTAGCATTATCAAAGTATATTGTGAGTGCAGTATTAGTACGAGAAGTTGATAATTATCATTTCTTGGTTTATTATATAAACAAGATCTTGTTAGAAGCTGAGAAAAGGTACTTAAAATTGGAAAAACTAGCCTTAGCATTGGTGATAACAGCCAGAAAAATGAGACATTATTTTCAAGCACACTCTATCACACTTCGAATTTATTTTCCCTTGAAAATTGTGTTACAGAATGCAGATATATCAGGAAGAATGACCGAGTGATCAGTTGAGCTTGGGTATTATGATATTGACTTTGCATCCCGAACTGCAATCAAAACCCAAGTTGTGGCAGATTTTTTAGTTGAAATTCACTCCAAAATGCCTCATAAAGAAACTATAACCAGTAAGCCTGAGAAGGAATGGGTAATCCAAACTGATAGTGGATCTAGCACAATGGGATGTGGAGTTAGTATCTGCCTAATCTCCCCCATTGGGGATTGAATGTACCAAGTAATATATTTTGGTTTCAGAGTATCTAACAACGAGTCAGAATATGAAGCAACAATAACGGGATTGAGATTGGCTCAGATATGTGGTGCCAAAAGAGCCTGGTTGTTAAGTGATTCACAGTTAGTCATTCATCAAGCACAATGGAAATCTGAAACCAGGAAAGATCACTTGATAAAGTATCTAGAGCTATTAAAAGAGATCTCAACCAGTTTTAAACACGTTAAGTATGAGCATGCCCCACGATCGGAAAATTTAATGGTTGACTCCCTAGCCACTATAGCTTATTCTGAAGCATATCTTTGGATCATTATATAATAATTCCCTTTCATAGTCACAGATTAGGACTAAATGGTGATGTGAGAGAGAATTTATATGTATCTACCATGGCTTCTCAAGATTAGAGGAGTAAGATCCACGAGTTTATCACTAATGGAGTTTTACCTCAAGACAAAGCTTCTGTCAAAAATCTAAAATACAAATCTCATGGGTTTGTGGTTCTAATGGAGGTTCTTTATGAAAAATTCTTCAGCAGGTCTTTGTTGCGCTGCCTTGGATCCAAAGAATCTCTAAGTGTCATATCAAAACTACATGATGGGGAAGGACTGACACATTTTGGCTACAAATCTTTAACTAGAAGAGTCTTGTTAGTGGGGTACCATTGGCCTTCTATTATGGCAGATGTTAAAGACTTAGTGAGAAAATATAACCATTATCAAAGGTATGGAAATGCAATCTATGTACCAGCAGTCCCCATGAAGTTTGTATCTGAAGTAGTACTATTTGATCGATAAGGACTTGATCTAGTCGGACCCCTTCCAATGGCTTCTAGGGGTTGTCGCACTATCATTTTGATAATAGACTACTTTTCCTACTGGGTAGAGGCTGCACCCTTATCCGGGACAACATCTAAAGCAGTGTTAAAGTTTAATCTCTCTAACATATGTTGCAGGTTTGGCATTCTCAGGTGTATCACCACAGATAATGGTACTCAATTTGACAACAAAGATATGGAAGTATTTTATGCATCAAGAGTAATTCAAAATTATTTCTCTTCTATTTTTCATCATCAAGCCAAGGGAAAAGTTGAAGTAGCAAACATAATTATTTTAATGGCTTTAAAAAAGAATTTGAAATGAGTAATTGAGAAATGACTGAGTTATCTACAAGAAGTAATATGGGTTTATCAAACTACTTCCCACATAGACACTTAAGAGTCTCCATTTGATTTGGTTTATGGAATGGATCCAATTTCACCAATAGAAGCTACTCTTCCCTTTTTCAGAGTTCAAAATTATTCAGAAAAAATAATGAGATGACGTTAAGGGCTCTGTTGGATTTGATTGAGGAAAGGAAAATAAAAGCTCACCTAAGAACTGTGAATTACCAAAGCTTGATGAGAAGAAGGTTTGAGTCTAAAGTTAGAATAAAATACTTTCAAGTGAGAGATAAAGTTTTAAGAAAAGTATTTTTACATACCAAGGAAGAGAAGTTCGGAAAGCTGGCTTCGAACTGGGAAGGACCATACATTGTGTATGAAAGGATCAAGAAAAGAACATACAAGCTCTTAGACAAAGAAGGCAATCTTTTAAAGCAACCTTGGAATGTTGAGCATCTAAGGTTGTATTTAGAGTAAACTTATTTTGTAAATATTTACTTTGTTCTAGCTCAATGTAAATATTATGGGGCATACTCTTTCCTACCCTGGTGGCGCAGGGAGGTTTTAATGAGGTGTCTGAATCTCAATCAATCTACCATTTTTTCCTTTAAAAGTGTCTTTGTTATACTTGGCCGAATTAAATTTTGATGTCTTTGAATGGATTACCTTCGAATGGCTTGGTTGGATTAAAGTTATGTTATTTTCGAATGGATTACCTTTGAATGGCTCGTGTTTAAAATTTTGTATGCCTTCGAATGGATTACCTTTGAATGGTTTGTGTTCAAAAATTTGTATGCCTTTGAATGGATTACCTTCGAATGGATTGGTTGAATTAAAGTTGTGTTGCCTTCTAATGGATTACCTTGGAATGGGTGGGTTGGATTGAAGTTATGTTGCATTCGAATGGATTAACTTCGAATTTCTTGGTCAGATTAAAGTTTGTTGCTTTGGTTCAATTAGTTTGGATTTTTTAATTATCTTTAAATAAAAATACTTAGTTGGGGTCAGATATAATGGAAACAAGAATATATATTGAAACATAAAGTATCATACCTTTATATTATAAAAAAATCTGATCCAAACAACAAAACGTCTTGTATGTAGCAAAGACTTACAACAAATAAAGTCACAAAGTAATCTGATCCAAATTCAACAAAAAAGCCTTGCACACATCAAAGACTTCAATTCAAACATACATACACATAAAAATCGTTAACCTTAGGGCTCGTTCCCTTCGGTTTTATTCTCTTCTATTTTATTTCCTTGGTCTTCTTTCTCATCATTTTCTGGACATTCACCATCCGAATTTTCTTCAGCTTCATCATCAGAGTTATACTCGTCAGATTCGTTCGAAGAAATATTTAATTTATCCCCCATAGACAGACTATGAAAATGAATCTGGTCAGCTGGCACAAACTTCCATAACTCCCCAAGAGACCGCTTGGGGAATGCATTATGAAACAACATTACCAATATGACTTAATGGATTCATCCCTCTGTTGCATGAACTTCGATAATGTATCAACATATGCAATCACAATATTGGATATGTCATGTACCATCTTTTCTTTAAGAGAGGTGATTTCATCTTCTTTCTTCTTAAGAAGATCTTCCAGCCTTTTCTTTTCTTCGGATAAATGTTGAATGTTATCTTTATCCTTAGCTTGTTGGTCCTTCAAGGAGGTTATTTCTTTGGAAGTGGATGAATGCAAATCATATTTAGCATGCAACTTACCATAATCGAATTTGGCTTGAACTAGCCCTTCATTAAAGGTCTTCAATTCCTTACCCAAATTTTTGAACTTGTCTTTCTCTGCTTTGATGAAGTTCTTCAAACTTTGATTTTTATGAGATCTTACTTGCCTCTCCAATTCAACTATTTGCATTATATTTCCTAAGACTGCATACCCCGGTTCATCATGTTCATTACACACTTTGAAAGACTCTCCATAATATGTCACAACATTAGCAATGTTAGTAGATTGAGGGAAAATTTTGTCAAAATATTCAAAGTTGAAGTTTCCTATGCCATCTTACTAGTCATCATCTTCGAATGATGGTATGTTAATAGCATGAAGTACTGGGGAGTGGGGATCAATAGCCGATTCTTCTTAAAGATGAACCTCTGTAGGAGTGATGGAAGGACAAACTTTTGATTGAAGTATGATATTTAGAACAATGACGGTTTTCTTGTTCTTCATTTCTCTTTTGTCACTGCCCTCTTTATTCCTCTTTTGGCCTTTTTTTTTCTTCTAAACGGTTAGATAGTCTGATGGTTTCTTAGTCTCCCCAACAATGACTGCGACAACCTCCAACAAAGTTGCATCGATTTCATCCGGAGGCCCCATTTTCCCTAGCTCGGGAATAACTTGAGATGAACCATCTCTCTTCTTTTTATTCTTCTTATATTATCAAGATTACTAAGATCCCTATTCCTAGTTGGTATATAAATTTTACCATCAACTTTGGCATTCCTTTTAAAAATAGCATAGGATCGGGGAAGAATGGTGAACTGTTCCCATGAAAGCTCACGAATCGGATTTGTTCTCCATATGTGGGCTTTCACCATGTTTCATGGAGTAAAATAATTGTGAAATCTATTTGACAATTTTTCAGTGGCCTACTAATTCAGCTTTATGAACGTTGCTTATCCATCTTCCAGATGTTGTGAAAAAATCTTTGAGAATATTATAAAACAAATTCGATGAGAAAACTAATGATATTAAAATATATGAACAAAGTTTTTTAAGACATTTACCTGAGCTTTTCCAATATGTTGTGAGCATGCTTGTATTTCCCTTAGATGTGATCTTTCTGTCATTTTCCCAAGCGCCACTAATAACGAGGAACTGAGTCCTTAAAAGCTTTTCAGCTTTCAATAAGTTGCCAACTACTTTATAGTCATTCTTCATACTGAAGTAATAAAAATAGATATGACCATTTCGACACAAACCTGCCACAACAGCAAACTATTCCATGTGCATCAAAAGTTTTGATAGTCTTGAAGCTATGATGCTAGCTAAGAACATAAACCAGGAATAAGGGCTTAGTTGGATTAGACATAACTTTACCAAGTGAAAATACCTCACTATTTATGGTTCCAAGGGAAACCGAAAACCCCAATTGAGTACTTCATTATAAACCACCAATTCTCCTGCCTTGCAGTCCATCAGAGTTTATTCAGGAATAGGAATCCTCACTTTGATTAATTTGCAAAACCCTCATTTTTTCTGAATCATATACAGTTTGGCTGTGTGAGAATATGCATATGATAGTTTTTGTAAAGCCAACAAATATTTGACACTAAATTTAGAAAAAATGGGCCAAACTCGCCCAACGAGGCCCTCTGCAAGTGGTTCAGATTCTGGCAGGTTGGTTTTTTTCCTTTTTTCTTGAACCACATTCTGAGTATCACTAGTTTGACAAGATGTCTCTAAAGGGGTATCTTCCCCACTCTCATTCATTTTTTTCTTCCATCACTTGTGGCCTTTGTTCCAAAGGTTCATTGGATTTCACAATGTGATCCTCTTCTTCGACTCGAGAGGACTCAACAGATGGAGTTGTGGGATTTGTTTGCAAAGTAAGCTGTGGAGGAAGCTCTGTTGTAGTGACGTCTCCCACTGGGGGATTTAGCCCTAAGGGATTGCTAGTATTAGTAAGAACTTCGGTAGATTTTTCTGTTTTCTTGACCATTGATCGAGTTTTGGTTTTGGCTTTAGAAAGTCTGTGATTCTGCGAGTGTTTTCGCTAGCGCCCGACCTCATAGCAATGAAGGTTGAACGAGGTTTGAGACTGCTAACTTATTTTGTTGAGGGTATTTTAGATGACAAAACTGATTTATTAGGAGATGTAGAAGATTGAGAAAAATATGTAGACGATTGGGCAAAAGGGATAGCTTTAGAGGAAATTGGGTGTTTATCAGATGAAGAAACTTTACATTGGTCTGAAATTTGAGTTACGATTACTCCGCCTGGTGAAGCCGGCAATCCGGCAACAATTCTGGATTGTCTTTTCTATTCCTCCAATTTGGATAGATTAAGCCAAACTCCTTTAATTAACGATGTCGTTGCTGTAAACATATAAACTTTGAAGAAGATAAAATTTGAGTTAAAAGATTTCTAAGATTGTAGAACCTTTTCTTTCTCTAGAAATAGAAAGAGTGAAAAAATATTACTCTTATAAAAAGGAAGAAGAAACACTTGAGTGTTTTACTAGGGAAGAGAAACCGGCAGTAATAATTAAAGGCATATATTAAATGTACCCGCTTTCCATTTTTAGTACTGGATACAATTACCTAGGGTAAAACCATTTGGTATGTCCAATGACCATTTGACACGTGTATCAAAAAATTAACTAATACTAAAGTTGTGACCTTTCATTAGAAACGGTCTTGAGATATATCCTTCGGATGTGGTTCAGAAATAATTTATAATGTTAGCTCTCTCAAAATATTTTGGAAAGAGTTAAGTTGGCTAGATGATTAGGTTGGATTATGTTGGAGGACCCTAACAGTAATGTTTAACTTTATCTCTCATCTTTCTCTTTCTATCCATATATGTAAGCATTTAGTTGTTTTAAAATGATGAGACCTCTAGTTATTTGATAGAAAATAGTAAACTTATAATAAAACACATCCGAAATTGAAAACATTCTCACCGATCTACGATTTATGGACAATAACCATAAACATAATTTGTTTGATAAAAAAATGATATCGTATTTCAAATTTAATCCATTGCACGAGCTTCATACGATGATGATGAGGTCATAGCAAAGCCTGCCAGAAGGATGAGTTGCTGAATTTTTTTTTAATTTATCAAACAAAGAAAACATTAGGTAATTAAAAAATAAAATTTCTTTTGATTACATAAACAAATTCTAACACAATTCACAAAAATATGGTATTTCTTTATCTTACGATTAAAAATCACTACTAATCCCCATATTTCACGATTTTTTCAAACTAGTCATCTTTGTTTACTTTTGTCTCCTAATAGTCTTTTACGTTTAAAAAAAACTCATGTTTAGTCCTTCACGTATGTGATTGCTTGGGAGCTAGCACATGACAGCTCAACCGTTATTATTTTTTATCTTGTCATTAGTCTTCCTAACACTTGCCCAAAAATATCATTTTATGTACCATATAAAGTACTTAATCAGCTGCCAACTAGATATTTACCTTTAACCATCCAGATTTATATCACCCATATGCAAGAAGACTTTTTTATATTTAATGTTTTATTGCTCTTACAAGATTAAAATATTAATCGAAGTGTTATATTTTCATTATAGATTTGAGTAGTCCAATAAAAGTATATTAAATATATAAATTTAAATCATGAATAACTTTCAAAGGAATATAAGAAACCTATATAAATGAGTTTGTCGAATAAATTTCCTAGTTATAAATAATGAATAATAAAAATACTGTTTATTTTGTATAAAAACACTATTCCTTTATTTCTATATTTCTCGGTGGAAATAAAAAATGGGATTCAAAGTAAACAATTCCTAATGGTGGAAATAAAAAAATGGGATTCAAAGTAAACAACTGGCATTGCGAGCAAATAAGGCATTACTCACATGAACCTTATTAAGAAGGCTTTGCAATCATTTGCAAAAAATAGAAGTTAATCCACACCAAATCAGTTTTCTAATGCAAGTGTAATTCATCGAGTGTAAGAATAGTCGTTGATTTACACTTAGAGATATACAAAGATATAATGACTATCATACGTATTACATATGATCTTCATTTATTAAGTTGGCGTATTTATATGATTTTAATTTTGCTCAAGCAATACACCAGATTCGAAAGTAAAAATGAAAATGGATGGTGATAACAATTTTTCTCATAAAAAACTTAAGACTAAAGTTCATATTTTTTATCAAGATTGGTTTGTGTGGTATTAAATTTTTAGTAGAGTGTTTAAAGATAATAAAGGTGTTTGTATTTAGTATAGAGAGAAAAAAGTCCAACCCATTTAATATTGTTTGTTAAACTATTTATACTCGTTTTGGGTCTATGGGTTATTCGGGTCGGATCATAGGTTTGGGTCAATCTCATGAGCCCCCAGGCCCATAAGCATATGTACTAGGCACTCAGTTGAGTCATTAAGCATACTGCTTATTCATTGAGTTTAGTTATTTGGTCTGAACTGTCGCTCTAAACAAGAGGCAATCTTGGGATTTTGGACCTTAAGGTCTGGAATTAGGTGACAATCTTGGGAATCCATATATTCCAGACAGTAAAAGACAAACATATCTGGAATATCCTTACTGTCTCCATCCTAATTGGGGATGTAAGAAAATTCCCAGATTGAGAATCACGACCACCAATCTCTATAAATCGAATATCAGTAACGGTTATCCAAATCACTTTGTTATGATCATTAGATCTTCTCTAATTCTACAGTTGACCTTTATAGTCCCAATATTATTTATTATGTAAGAATGTAGAATAATTATAAAGTAGCTGACATCATCTTCAGTAGTGTCTGCAATTGGCCTTTACAAATACATTGAGTCATCATATTTCATCACTCGCATCTCCAAAAAAATTGGTAACGTTATAATTTTACTATTCACACCTTCGAGTAGGAACGATGTTAAACTTTGGATACCAAATTAGATTAGAAATTTTTTCACTATAAGTAGCGCATATCATTCTCTCCTCCTTTCTGCCCCCAATGTTTCTTGGACTAACCTTGTGTCGAATAAGTATAATATTCCAAGACACAATTTTTATTGCATGGTTAACTGTTCAGGATAACCTCTCCAGTAGAGACCGTATTATCTCTTAGGGAGACCTCACTGCTCCGAATTGTTTAATTTGCAATGACTCATATGAGATTCTTAGCCATCTTTTGGCTAAGTGCTCCTCTACCCATCTCATCTAGGAGTTCTCCTGCACTAACCTATGACCACCGCTATATTGTTCGTTTTTACAAATAATATTTATAAATATGTTAATAAACTAGTTTATATCAATATTTTTAAAAACATAATCATATTTTTTGTGCAAGTGAATCTAATCTTAACTTTAGTTTTAATAAACAATTATATTTTTGTTTGTTTATCAAATATTTATTCCTCATTTTTTAATTATCTCGCTTCATTATTCAAAGAAAGTCTCGGGTGCGTAATTATGAAAAGACAATCACTTTTTTGTATGCAAATGAATCTTCTTTTAATTTTAATTTGAATAGTTTTATTCCTACATTTTTTATTTCTTATTCAACGATTTATTCCTCGTTTTTGTTCCATAATTCAAAGAAAGTCATACTTCCCGTCCAAAATTTACAAAGACTAGAATCCAATGCCAAATGAACATTCTCTTAACTTTAGTTTCCATAATTTATGCATATAATTTTTCCTATCTCTCACAAACAAAACATAATCTAAGAGTATTCTAGTGTTTTCCATTGTCATACAACCCTATAGCTAACATATATCTAAATTATTTATCCAAGCATTCGATACATTTTGCAAGGTCATATTTAGTGTAATATGCACGAGTATTGAATGCATACAAGTAATCTATCAACCTACTACATTCTACAACTTTTTCTTTTTCTTTTTGTTAAGATTAACAAAAAAAATATATCAATTTTTATTCATAACTAGCTAGTTTGTGATTTGTTTTTTCAAATTTATGTTTTCAAATAATACAACTAATTATGATGATTTAGATCAAAATTATTTGTCATGTTGAACACCTAATTTTTCCCAACATGTCAAAATTAGTTTCCGAGTATTCAAACCAAACTACTAATTTTGAACAAATGCGTTGGAATATATAACAAAATTTGACACTAGTAAATACCTAATTCCGACAAATCGGGTTGGAACGTGATGTCTTCTTTGAAAACCAATTCCAACCCAGTTCGTCGAAATTCATAGTCATTTAAGATAATTAATTCAAACCTAGTGCAACATAATTGGTTGTAAAAGAAAATATCGCATTCCCCTCCGATTTGTAATAATTATACAAAAAAACGATAAATATATTTCGATACGTTCATCGGAATCCAAGTTTTACAAAGAAAAATTATTATTTTTAAAATTATATTTTTAAACATATTAATCAACTAGTTTATATTTTGATTGTAAGTTGTTGGATTCTTTTTAAGGTCGATTCAGTTCTTTTGCACCTAATATTATTCTACTTTGTTTAATATTCTCGTTGTATGACATCTCTTTAAAAATATAGCATCCATGATTATTCTTTTCACATTAAACTTGCAAAGACCATAGGCTATCACATACCGGATCAACTTTAAGTTTGAAAGGGTTGTCATATTTTTGTGTTTGTGTAATATTTTATTTCTGTAATTTTTAAACCTCTCACAAGCATAATACAATCATAAAGTATTAGCGTGTTTTCCATCATCGTACAGACTGGTCATTAACATATAACCCAAGTCTTTACCGACATGCATTGTCCTTTCAAATTTCATGTAAAGTATATATAATAAATAGTAGGTGATCCTTTTATATTTGTCTCCAACACAATTTTGGACATTAAATATATCAAGATAAAGTATTAATTTTAATAAATTGCTAACTAAATAAAAAATTGATATTTTATTTATGTTTTTTTTAAAAACATTTGCATAAAATATCAATTAATTATGAAACGTCTTTTCGGAATGAGTTGTTATTTTGATAGTTTGTTAAACGCAATTGATTCAGAGATGGTGTTTCAGAATCCGTTTTTGTTTTTTAGAATATTTAACTAATTTTGAATAGTGTCTGAGGATCTGTTGTTATATTATATTTTTAAAATAAAACTAATTCTTGATCATTTGAGATTTTTGTTTTTAAAAAACACAAGTGATTCCATGATGGTGTCTTGAAATTGTACAATAGTTTCAAGAAAATAAAAAAATTATAAGTTTGGTTTTTATTAATATATTGATTTTAAAATTCAAAAACACGAAAAATATATGTTGTTGGTATTTTATTCGTCTTTCTCCGTTTTCGAAGTTTTTTCTTCCCCTCACCAGTTTGTCTTATATGAATATTAATTTTTAAATTTAAAATGAAAAATGAGAAATTGGATATAATAAATTTTAATTTGATGTTTATAGTATGCAAAACAATTTGGTTATTCAATAACATAATTTGGTAAACTAAATCAAATATAAAAATAATAAATACAAATAAAATAAAATAAATATTAAATTATGGATTAAGAACATAACGAAGCATGAAATCCTTTTTAAACCTAAAATCGGATATATCCTCCCAAAACCTAAAACTGAAAAGTGTGGTGCGACTAAACTATGAAACAATTTAGATACTCCAATTTTAATATGAGTTTTATATTAATCGGGCTACAAAAGATTTACCATTTATTAGTATGACGTAAAAATGAATTTAACCTATTTCTACCAAAATATGATTTTATTTACCCACTAGTCCAAGTTTAAATTTGAAATACGATTTTACCCCTTAATGAATGACAAAGTAACTTCAAAATTAGGACAAAGTAACTTCAAAATTAGGTCATAGTCTTCAACCCCTTTTCCTCTCGATTTCAATATCAGACCCTCTTGTCTCTCAATTTGAACGGCGATGACAAACAAGTCTTTGTTCGCCATTTCTTTTGTATTCTCTTTGTCGTCAAATTCTTTAACTATTACTCCATTCTATTTTCATTTTCCCCGGACGTCGTCGGATTCTCAATTTTGAAAGGTAAGTTTTCCCTCTTTCTTGCATTTTTGTCATTCTTTCTCCTCCAGTTTCTCCTTCCGTTTCTCTGTCCGTTTATTCTCCGGTCTTAATATATAGAACTAGTACTTGTGTCTAATCTACAAATATCATTTAGGTTTTCTACAAAATATACTTGTTTTTACTATAAATACTGGGTTAAAACGTATTGTCTATGAAAAAGATGAGTGATAGTAATGAGTATAGGATAAGATGAAAATTTAGTTTGTAAATAGACTTAAATAATTTAAATGGTTACTGGTGCGGAAGATTTTAGGCTGGTAGAAATAAGTTTGGTGAAATCTACATGACATTGGTGAAATCTACATGACAGTGCCTTTATATATTATAATGAAGGTAAATTTTATTTATGTATGTATGACATAGATGAAAACTCAAGATATATATTTGGATGATTTTGGATACAGCTCTTTAAAATCCTTTCACATGTTAAATGGTATTATCGATTATTTAGATGATAAATGGACCTCCTTGAGTAGAGATAATATTACTATGAAGTATAGTATTGGTCACTTTATAGGTTATTTATTAACTAATGACAAGAAGTTTGCTGATATGGTTAAAATTTCCGAGCAAAGCGGTTTAATTTATCTAGAAATCAAAGTTGAAGCTGTCACCGAAAATATTTTGGGCTACAGATCAGATTCTGTGGCAATTTCCCATAATATGAATATTATGGCAGACTACTTTGATGTTAGTTTCTTGAATAATAAACCAGTAGAACTTGCTACCAAGTCTTGGGCTAAAAAAATCGAAGATGTAGGTCAAATCTTTAAAACGAGTTCGGTTGGTTTTAAACGGTCTCTATCTAAATTTGCTATAGAACACAGTTTTAGATTTAAATACAAACGGAATAGTAAAAAACATGTTTATGCTTGCTTTTTTAAAAGAGAGTAAACGTTATGGTTGGAGAATTTATACCACTATTGATCATGGATGATTATTAGGAAATTTATCAAAGAGCATAGTTGTGGGGCTTTCTAAAAAAATGTAGCTAGTAAACATCTATCTAGTGATATTGTTGCTAAAGAAATTCTAAGTGAGGTCAAAAGAAATAACAAGATTGGTGCTAGTGCTATTAAAAGTATGTTAAAAACCCATCATAGATTAGAAGTTTCAGATCTAGTTGCATGGCGTGCTTTAGAGAAAGCAAGGGTTTAACTATATGGTGATAGCTTTTCTTCGTATGGTTTGATCAAATGATATTTTAGTGCTATGAAAGCTTTTGATCCCACGAGTGATTTTGTGCTTGGTGGTGAAGTATAAACTAAGACGTTTAAGCGTTATTTTGTTGCATTTTGTGCATGTATTAATTCGTTGTAAAGTTGTATGACAATGTTATACCTAAATGGGATTTTTCTCTTTGGAAACATAAAAGAACATCTACTGTCTCCTACAGCCAAAGATGGAAACCAAGGTAATATTGTCTGTTTTTCCTGCTTTATTTATGATTTACTGGAGTCTGTTTATTCGTGTTTTTTTTATATACAATTTTGTTTGTGTGTAGTAGTGTACTAAAACTGTTAATTTTTTTCAAGTTTATTTCTAGTAGCATTCGCTATAGTTGGATCTGAAGACTCAATTAACTGCCCATCAAGAGGCAAACTTATTCTCAAGAAGATCAAATGCAGCCAGTGTAAAAGAGTTTGAAACCACAAGAGGCAAACTTATTCTCAAGAAGATCAAATGCAGCCAGTGTAAAAGAGTTAGAAACCACAACAAGAGGTCCTGCCACGAGACAAACATTTGAGTATTATGCTGTCATTGATTTATCAATCTATTATAATTTGTAAGGAGACTAATTTTCAAGAAGTTTTTGTTTTCATTGTTTGATCAATATATAAGGATACATTTTTTTAGACTTCTAAAATGATTGAATTTAGTTAATTTTGAAGAACAATATGTAAGGATACATAATATGACTGATACATATTTTTATGACTTTTAATATGACTAAATTTAGTTCATTTTGAAGAACAAGATACATATTTTTTATGACTTCTAATATGATTGAATTTAGTTAATTTATGACTTATAATTTGCAAGGAGACTAATTTTCAAGAAGTTTTTGTTTTCATTGTTTGAAAAATATCAAAGGATACATATTTTTTTATAACTTATAATATGATTGAATTTAGTTAATTTTAAAGAGCAACTAAGGATACATATTTTTTTATAAGATGGATAATATTTTTTCTTTATTTATAAGTTATTTTATACTTTGATATATTTCTACAAATAATATACATCACACTTAATTAACCACAATAGATACAAATAGATACAGAGAAGACACTCTACAAATAATATACATCACACTTAATTAACCACAATAGATACAAATAGATACAGAGAAGACACGATCAGATAAGTATCCTCAAATAAGAGGAAAATCTCGACACCCGATCGAAATACAAAAGAAAAGAATGAGAGAGGACGATCATTCCAATGAGAAATTGGTCCAAGAAAATGGGAGAGAAACCATATACAAGTAAACACATATATCACAATGATAAACAATCTCAATCAAACAATCTCAATCAAACTTCAAAAATAAATTAAGATCTCCAATTTGTAATATTAAATTGGTTAAAAGACTTTTCCAATATTAAGTAATCAAATCAAATAAACACACAGAGAAATGCACAAAGAGAAATGTAAAACTTATTTCTAAGGTCTTTCGTTACCGATAAATAGACTCATGTGATTTTTGTTCTTGTGATTTATCTTCCTGATAAATAAACTTGATAAATAAACTCATATGTGATTTTTGTTCTTGTGATTTATCTTCCTGCGATTTTACAAAATATTTCTTCAAAATAATATTCCAAACAACTACATTCATACATTCATATATTTTTACAAACAAATATTTGCACGCTTTGTATGATGAAGGTGGGGCTCCGACATTGTTATGAATGCACAAACCATAATCCTGCAATCAACATAATCTAGATTTTGTTGTGGATTTATCTGCAGTGGATCGAGATAATACAAATAATAAGTTGCTTCCATAGTAAGGAAATTTTAGCTTGGGAGAATGGACAATTCAAATGTATCTTTAACATAGAAAGTTAATACCTAAATAAAAAGAAAGATACCTTTTTAAACCCAAATTAAACTTATGCATTCGAATAAGTTCCCCAATGGACTTTAGCTTTACAACAACCTACTCACCCTATATAGCTAATAAGTCGCTTTTCTAAACCCTAAGTAAGCATAGTTATATAGAAATTAGTCATAAATAATCATTATCTTGGTTTAAGAACAACAAAAACATGAAACCAGAATTCTTTGGTTTAACTGTTAAGAACTATATCTGAGGGAGAAGAGGTTCGTTAAATGGATCTTTGACACATATTGGCAAACTTCCTAATCCTACTGAATTAAAAATTGACCGTAAACACCGAGTAAGCATAAAATCCAATTACCAAATTAAAACAACAAACTTACCCATTTGTGTTTTCGTCGATAGAGAGAGTCTATCGGCGGCGATGGAGATTTCACTGACTGAAGATTCAGTTGAGAGAGAAATGTCGATGTTGTCTAGAACGCGATGTTGTTGTGAGAGAAATTTCATTTGAGAGAAATGTGTTTCGGAAGAAGAGAGAGTGTGAAGCTAAAGAGTAAGAAATTAGGGTTTAATGTTTTTGATTTGGGGCGGAATTATGGATCTATTTGTAAAATAGGCCTTTTGGATATGGCTGGGTAAATAAAAACACATATAGCCCAATTATGTAAGTCTCATTTTTATTATTAAAAGTTCAACAGTCTAACGTCAATCTCGGTTTGGCGGTCTGGATAGAATATCACTCTCATCTAGATCGCTGGATCGAGGATCCTCGACATGAAAAGTGGCAGAATAATATTATAAAAAGAGGTATTCTAAAATACCTTATTTTTAGGACTATTTTTTTTATTCCGTGGAGTCACATAAAATAAAAATTTAAAATTATTCCATATAGTTATTTTTTTTTACAATTTTATCTTTCAAAAAACCCTTAAAAAGACTAATAAACCCAATTAAACTAATATAGTTTTGTTTTAAGAAAACCCTAAAATAGACTAATAAAGTCAATTAAAACTAATACTTACTAAAATAATTAATTAAACTAACTTTAGTTAAAAACTAACCTAACCTAACATGAAGCACCTAAGAGCATCTCTAACGGAAGCGTTATATCATAAAGTTAATTTGATTTTCTTAATCGAAGGGGAAAAAGAATGCACTCACCTTTCGACTCCAAGAATGGACCGAGCCCTCTTTATCTCCCCATCACTTCTAGATTCCATATTCCATCTCTTCTGCATTCCTCCTTGGATTATATTTCTTGGACGAAATAGCTCCTCCTCTGTCTCCTGCATCAAAATGGAAGAGTTCCTGCCTTTTCAAGATACATTATTTCAATAAAACAAGAACATAGCTCCAGATAAAGCAAGCTACCATTGAAAAACAGAAAAGTATGCAGTCCAGAATATCTAACATATGCAACAATTTTTATAGACAAGAAACCTAGTCAAGATTATGTTTTTGGACCAGAAAGGATACTGAAAAACAAGACCATATGTCTATAGACGGAGCTATGTGGGCTTTAGGAATCCGTATATAATATATTTAATATTAAATAGTAATAAATAGATTTTATTCTAATAAAAACAATTAAATCGAGAATCATTTATATCATATGTATATAAATATAATTTTTTTTAATATAAAACTATTAAAAAAATAAATTATTATTTATATTTTATATAAAATAAATAAATAAATTTGATTGGTTCAAAATGTATTTGTTTTATAAAAAAAACAACAAATAAATTTAATTGGTGAGGGATACTTAATGTTATTTAATATTGTATCGGTAATATTCAACCACACTTAATTTGGAATTGATTTTTTTATTAGAATTTAAATTATTAAGGAAATGATGAAGTAATATATATATAAAATATTGATTTAAAAGAATAATATAGAATTATATATAGATTCGATAATGTTAGTAAGTAGTAATTAAGATACTTATTTAAAAACAATTTTATTATTATTATTATTATTATTGTCTTTTTTAGCCTCAATCTATGATTTTTTATTATGAATATGTGTAATTTTCTTAGATTGATTTTTCTTAATTTGATAAAATAGAATTTTAATTTAATTGAATAATATGCAATTATTACAGGAGACGAATATAATGTATTAGAATACTGAAATTATTAAAAGATTATATGTAATTATTACATGACACTAAAACTTATATATATATATATATATATATACGCGTATGTGGTATTGTAAATCCAACTTCAAAATTCAATTGATCACTTTGCAAATTCTTTTTTTCCTATGAGAAACAAAAATATTTTTTTATGATTGTTACTATGTATCATAGATAGTTTAATAACCACGGGTTCCAGTACAACATAGTGTTTTGATATATTATATTAATTCAATATGGAAGACATCAAAGTTCACAATTATATGAAAATTTGCACATGGTCTGCCAAAAAAAAATCTGCTTACTCAATTATTTCAATCTCTAAAATTTGAAGCAGATTACATATATACGATATGAGACTTCCGAACTATAGGAAACACAATATGCGCCTCTTGTAATGGATTGGAAACTTCAATGTCAATCAAGAATGTTCGATCACACAAGTCTTGATTAAGATTGAACAACTTCATGAACAATTATTCAATGAAAGTATAATCAAAACTATTGCTTCTGCTGTTGGAGATCCTCTAGTTATCAAGGTTCATGACAAAAACAGAGCATTTCACAACTATTTCTCTGCATGGGTGGAGATGGATGTGCCAAAGAAAATTTTAGATGATGTTTGGATATGATTTGCTTCAAATCAAAGATGTTGTACTAAAATCGGTTACATTAACATTCCACAATATTATAAGAAATGTCAACACATGGGTCACAACATTGAACAATATAAGAAAACCCAGACATCAATTAAACCTTCTACTGAGACGAATCATAAGACCACTACAAAAGAAGATGCTACAAGTAAACCACAAGAAAATATCATCCAAGAGAAGATCAAGAATCATATTAGATGAGTTATAATCAACCCAAATGACAGAAAGAATACATCAGAACAAAGAAAGCATAATCAGGAAAAAAACAATGGTGAATCTCAGAGAAACATCTTGGACCAAGTCAGGGATCAATCCAATCTTCCCAAAGAAGGATTTAAAACTAAAAAACAATGGGAAATCATTGAATCAATTCACACTTTAGAGTATGGATATAATGTATCTAATACTCTAGACTATGAAAATCCAGTTTCTGATAACTCACCACTAAAGCTAGGTAATATTGGAAGCAAACATTCTTCACCAATAGGAAGTAAAATAAATATTGAATTAAATCAAACATCTCAAGAGTTCAATAGAGAAGAATATGACACAAACTTTAAAGAGATTTTTGGTAAGATGATAAAAGAAGCTAAAAGAAATAAGAAGACCAAAAGCAAGATCATCAAGGCCCTTCAATTCATAGGAACAAGTAAATCTAAATCCTCTTTCATTAACCATGACGAGTCTGCTTAATTGGAATATAAGAGGTATTAAAGATAAGTCTTCGATTAGAAGGCTCAAATACTTAATAAAAAAATCAAATTAAATTTGTTGCCATTCAGTAGCCTCTGATTGACACTGACAATATTGAAAGTATTGCTAAAAAGATAGGCTTTAATCAGGTCAAGGCTAATAACTCTAATAAAATATGGCTGCTCTCGCATGCTGATATATAAAGACTGGGAATCTTCTCATCTATCATATGTTGGGAGGTTAACACTTATCACCTCTGTTCTTATGAGCATTACTATATATTGGATGCAACGTAATTTTATTCCTAAAGATGTTCTATACAAAATTAAAAAAATCTTTAATAGATTCTTATGAGGACCTTCTAATTCTGAGCAGAAAATACACTGGTGTAAATGAAGCTTTGTTTGTAAGCCTTACAAGGAAGGATGCCTTAATATCAGGAAACTTTATCATATTCAAGACTCATTCTCTTGCAAGTTGTGGATTAACTTTAGGGATAAAAAATCTACATGGTCTAATCTAATACACAATATATACTACAAAGATCTACATCTTTTACAAATTTCTTACTTAAAAGCTAGCTCTATAGTGTGGAAAATACTGTCTAACATTAAGAAATATGCAGAACCTAACATTAGCTGGAAGCTTGGCTCAAGTATGATGGACTTTTGGTTGGTTGGTCCAATTATCATCCCTTATTAACTCTAGATGATGAGATTGATAATAATTGGTTTAAAACAGAAATAGTAGATACCTACTGGTCTTATAATACATGACATTTAAATAGAAGTAAAGATCTGTTGCCTCCTAATGTTATGGACAAAATTAAGACATGTACGGTTAAACCTGACAGTGAGGACAATATAATTTGGAACCATTCTAAAAGTGGTAAATTCTCTTTAAGGGAAACATGGGATCACATTAGATGTCACAATAACAAGTCTAATATTTTAGTAGAATATGGAATTCTCTTACGCGCAAAAAATTCTCTTTCTTACATTGGAAATTTATTCACAATTATATACCTATTAACACTATCATGCAGAAGAAGCATATATCTTTAGCTTCAAAATGCCAATTCTGTATCGACATTGAATCTCCTAATCATCTATTTGTTACTTGTAAGTTTACCTGGTCTATTTGGAGACATTTTGTAAATTTACAAATCTTCAGTTACATGCCAATCACTCATATGTCTAGGACATGATTCTGGTTTACAACTACAGAAATCTATGTAAGACACATTATACCATCTATTATTTATAGCATTATATAGAAAAACAGAAATCATGTTAAGTTTAAAGGCATTGTTATTTCATACTATACTGCTATAACAGAGGTCATCAAAGTCTTATCTAGTCTTGATTATTCTAACTATCTGAAGTCTAAGCACTAGCATAAGGATTTAAATGGTGCAAAAGCTTTAGGTTGCTTCAATCATATTCAAGACATTAAACTAAAGCCTACCTTTCTCAAATGAAACCATCCTTCTACTGGAAGACTGAAGTTAAACACGGATGCATCATTCTTACCAAATAGACAATCGAGTGGAGGGATAATCGATAGTGAAGGCAATATGATCCTTGGTATTGGCTTCCTTTATGGTAAACTAAATCCTCTTATGGCTGAAGCTAGAGCGTTACTAGACGGACTCAACATCTGCAATGAAAAAGGTTAGAAACTGATTAATATAGAAACTGATACCCAACTTTTAGTTAATTTTCATAGTCAAAGAAACTATCCGTGGGCTCTTGATTCTGTCTGAAATTGTATTATAAGGTTGATTGCCCCTACTATCGTACTATATCACATTTTTAGAGTCTAGAATCAAGCTGCTGATTGGCTTGCTTAGTGGAGTCTGAAATGAAAAATGAAACAAGAGTTCAACATCAACCAATCTCCTGCTAATCTTAAAGCTATACTAATAATCCTTGAAATTCTAGGGCTTGGTTACATTACTAATAGCACTTAAATATAACATTTGGTCTAGCTGTTCTATATAGCAGATTCTCCTGACTAAATTTTTTAGCAAGAATTATTATAGATCAAATTTGAAGATCATTACATGGATTATAGAATTGTCTCGAGTTGGATATCATACAGTTGGAAGCAGTCTTCATGGAACAGAGAAACTCCTGCAAGCAATTCAATTTTTTATTAATGTTGCTGTTTTCACAGAGCTCTATGTCAGAGTCTAATTCATTATCTTCGTTAGCGATTGGCAAAAAACATGTTGTTTTCGCCCAACATTAGAAAAAAATGAGGGTTCCCACACCGTAAATATGGCTTTGGGACATATTAGCACGCCATAAGTACGATATGGGAACATGGTAATACGTCACACACTTACGGTACACTGAATAAACAATCATGGTGGGAGAAATGGGGGGAGTATTACGACCGAAGAGGATCTGCACTCAAATAATTTTCTTCTTTATCCTGATTTATAAAGTATCACGATTTGATGTTTTGTAATTTACAATTACAGGCGTCTTGAATCCCAAATAATGGTAGTTGTCATACGAGAACCATAAATAAACTAATTGACTGCAACCATTTCTTTTAACTAGATGTTTTAGTTGTTATCTTCAAGACTGATAAGTGGGCCGAGACTAAACTTGCACCAAATGGGGAGATAAATGGGAGGATAAATTCTTTGCTGGAATAGGGTCGCGTCAAGGGGAGACATGGCATGCATCTTCAAGTGGTGAACGTATGCTTTAATATATTGGCATTTTTGTATGTCTTTCTGTTTTTCCTAATACTCTAATTAATCCATCTCTATACCGGTCAAGCAACATGGGCGAAGAACATTTTGGAAATGGGTACGTAACATAACATATTTTGTCAACTTACTTATACATCAATCCATTTGTTTCGTGCATGGTATCGATTATGGGACATTACAATCATTACAAGATGATGAACCACCTCCCACTTCAACCTCACTATGACAAGCTATTTATTTTCCATTTCGGAGTGAACCGTAGCCGCTATTCAATGAGTGCGCACAGGGTAAACCCTTAGTCTGATGCAGTAGCCTGCAAACCAATGCTAGAAGGTAAACCACACATGGTGCGTATGTAGAGGGTCTCGAGCTCATAGTCTTTAATCATAAGCATGCCTTACTCAACCAACTCGACTATCCCTTAAACTTTAAAATACTTACCAGACCAGGAAATGGTTATTAGGTTCATGATGTTTTATTTATAGTATGAGTTTAAAAAATATTTGCGTTTGATTTCTGTTCGAACTTGGAGCACCTATTGTAACATAATATTGTAAATTAGAATATTTAGATCCCTTGTGCTTTCATAAATTAATGAGTTTGAGAAAATTCTTGTTATAGAAACTCTTCCGGTCTCTGTAATAATGATTACAACTAATAATACAGATGGATTTAAAAAGTAACGTATATGATCTGGTCTGGATTTAAATCATCATTTTTGTAGGGTTAATTGTCTGGATTTAAATCATCATTTTTGTAGGGTTTAGTTATTAACGTGTTAGGATACGAAAACAAAATTAAATCAGAATTCTTATCAAGATTTGAACGTTTCAGAGAGTTTGTCGAGCTATTAACTCTTTAATTCAGAATATTTCATTTGTATAAAAAATCGAACGCTTTTATTTTTCTTTCTAATTTTGCTTTTGTTTACCTGTATTAAAATGGAAACGACGTATGTTTTCAAAATTCTAATTTTTATAATGAATTCTGCAATGTTACTGTAAAGTTAAACTATCAATTCCTTAATAGATCTACTAAGAATTTGATGGGTTTACCATTGCATGGTTTATAGTGAGAGATATAAAAGACCGGGTTTGGATCAGAATGCCTAAACCACCAATTTTATGGGGTAGTTAATAACATGATTCGTAATTAATAGAGTTTCAACAATTTTTTGGATTTTTGGTCTAGCGTGAATTTTGCAAATATTGAAAATAAAAAACATGCGACATCTCAGAATAAAAACAATTTTTTTAAAAATTCTTTTAAAAAATTCTAAAACTTATATATTTTTATTTTTTAAAGATGAAAAAAAACGAAATCCACGAGTGATACATTTGGAGTTTTTTTTACAAATAATAATTTCTTTCTCAGACTAATTTTGCAATCCAATTGTACGTAATTCTATAAAAAATTAAAGTTCGTTCACCAGAAAACAAATGCACATATTTTCGTATCTACAATAAAGCTAGTTGCCTTACACTCAATTAACACTTATTTTCAAAAAACGAATTTGTATTATTATAAAGATGAACAGAAAACGAAATCCATGAGTAATATATTTGGAAATTTGTTTTCACAAACAATAGTTTCTTTTCCGTACCATATTGCACATGATTCTGCAACTGAAAAATAATTATTTTTTTGAGATTAATTTCACAACCCCATTGTATGTAATTTCACAATTCTATTTTTTTAAAATTTGATAACCACAAAAATGCACATATTTCGCAACTACAGAAAAGTTAGTTGTTTCACACTTAGTTGTTGTATGGATAGACACCCATGTAGTCAATCCTTTGAAAAATAGTAATTTTGCCTTCAGATACGGGTAATCCTGCAGCCATCCTTTCTCTCTTCTTCTCATTGTCCTTTTTCGATAAACACAACTAGTCTGTTAAAGCAGTTCTGGTAATGGACATGTAAACTGAAAAAAGAGGTCACCAAAGATTAAAATTGCGGTGGTGATTATGGTAGAAGATGAAAAAAACTTAGTTTCTCTCTTTACAAGTTACTTTTTTGTCTTTAGAATTTGCTATGATTGGAAAAAGGCGAGAGAACTTTAATAAGGGACTGTAGAAGCCCACTAAGTATAAGGCTAGAGAAGTGAAAAATTCGCCAACGAGTATAATTCCAAGGGAGTGCAACCATTTCCAATTTCTAATATACCTCACTTATTACTAAGAGAAACCGCGAGTCTATGAGTAAGTGAGACGTGTTCAGGCATACATCTGATTGAACATTACAAGAAAAATGTCATCAATATATCTGAATGGCTCCATCAGACAAATCAAATTCATTTTATCTGAAATATATGAAGTGAAATTTGAAAGGGTGGATTCAAAGAGCTCATACATTAGCCCTCCCCAAAAGGACTTTTGTGAGAGATAAGGAGGTTATCTAATGACGATAAAATTTTCCGAGCGTAAAATCGGACAAATGGATGATTTCACTTATATTTAACATGTACTTATATTTCACCTATTTAAAATTAGTCTAGTTTATTTTCCTTATTTATTTTATTTTATTTTCTTTATGACCTTATGAATAATGTAATTTGGGCTTAAATACATTCAGATTTGGGCTTGAATTGCATTCGGCCAAGCAAGCCCATTAGGCTTATTTCCCTATGAATAGTATTTTGAAGTCATTTAATTTAGGATGGAATTTTGCTTCATATATTAGACTCTCTCTCTAAACATTAATTTAAGCAGCTGAATTATCTCTCCACTTTTAACCTAAATCTTAATTAGGTTTTACCTTATTACCTAAACACCCTTAAAAAATTATAGGTTCCATTAGAAACCACTAAAGTCAACCACTTAGCCAAGATTGGCTCAGACCATTCTCCATTTTGCATCAACATATCAGTCGAAAATAACCAAGTTAAATCTTCGTGTAAGTTTATAAACATGTGGACTCTACATCATAATTCTTAAATATTTTAGAACAAATTTGAATATAAAATATGTCGACTCTTCAATTAATGTCTTTTTAATAAACTTAAGAGACTAAAACATAAAGCAAAATATTGAAATCAGAATAGCTTTGGGAACATATTTGATGCAATAGCAAAATCATAAGAAGAAGTCCAATATCTTGATAATTCTTTGAAGGAAAGTGAGAACATAAAAGATAGAATTAAATGTTCAACAAATAAAGTCATTCACTTGCAACTTCTGGCTAGAGAAGAAATCTATTAGGAACAAAAAAGTAGGGTGAATTGAATGAAAGATAGTGATATAAACTCTAAGTGCTTACATAAATATGTTAGAAAAAGAAAAATAAAATCATGGTATTTTGGATGGAGATCAATGGCTCATTGAACAATCTACAATTGGTAAATATTGCAGAAAATCACTTCAAAGACCTTCAAAATGCATAACTTCCTTAGACAGAGTTTGAAGATATTTAGAACATTATTTCTAAACTAGTGACAAACCAAAAATAGTTTAAGATCCTACAATTCGATTCAGAGGAAGAAATCCTTTCATCAATGAAAAGCTTGAACTCCAATAATATTGCAGATGTTGATGGGTTAAACACAAAATTCTATATATTTTGCTGGCCAATTATTTTCAAGGATTTATGTGCGGTTCTAATTTCCATCTTTCAAGATCACCAAGTCCCTCAAGGTATCTTTGCTATTGTCATTTTATTAATCCTAAAAAGGGCATCACCTAAAACCTACAGAGAATATAGACCTATAAGATTATGCACTGTCTGCAACATAATTTTATCAAAGATTCTTAATGAAAGATTAAAAGCTCTACTTCTCAAACTAAGATCAGAAGAGTAGGGTGGTTTTCTTAAAGGATGAAATATTCATGAAAATATCTTATTCACTCAATAACTTACCCACAATATTAAAAAAAAGTCAGAGGTGGTCATATCATTGTTAAAAAATGTGTCTAAGACATTTGACATACTCTCTTTCAAATTATCTTTCAATTTTTGGAGGCATTTTGTTTTAACATAAGATGAATAGTTTGGATTAAGAACTGCATTAGCTCAATTGGGTTCGAGTTATTTTCAATGGAGAACTACATGGATTATTTAAATTCTACAAATATAGTGAGACAAGGATATCCTATATCTCATAGCTTATTCATTATTGTAGAAGAATATCTCATAAGGGAATGAAAGTGAATACATCAAACATTTATTTATGGAATTTAAAATAACTAGGGAAGTTAGAAAATAATTTTATGTGCTGTTTAGAATCCAAATATCCATACATATGACATTAGTTCACCTTATCAATGAATACATCAAACATTTATTTATGGAATTTAAAATAACTAGGGAAGTTAGAAAATAATTTTATGTGCTGTTTAGAATCCAAATATCCATACATATGACATTAGTTCACCTTATCAAAAACTAGTTTTGGTCAACGCAACAAGAGATCCATATCATAAAAATATTACCTCCTATTATTAGTTAGTGTATTTGGAAAGCAAAAAATAAAAGTAAACGCCAAGTGTTTTATTACAACAAGATGAGTCGTAAACCAAATCATCTATTTAACCTTAAAGTTTGATAGTATAAGAATTTTTAATTCTTCTCATGGGAAATAAGACATAATTATTGCTCTTGAACCGTGTTGTTATCTGTATTTTAAGAAATCTAACACTTGCTATATTGTCAAATGGCCCCCTCCTGAAGGTAGTAGATTAAAACTTAATACAGATGGTTTCAGACTAACAACTAGATAAGCCGGTGAAAGAGAGATTATTAGAGACAATCAATGAGAACTTATCCTCGTTTTAGAAAACTCATGTGTTAGCAGAATACAGAGCCTTGCTAGACGGTATACTTACCAACAATGTAATAAACATTACTAATCTCGATATTAAAATAGATTCATTGATTGTTATAGTAATGCTAAGTAGTAGAAAAACCCTTTGCTTTATGATTTCTTTAATTAACAGCTTCAGAAAATTACTAAAATTTAGGATGACTGTAAATCACATTTTTAGAGAAAACAAATCAGAGTACAGATTGCCTAGCAAAAAAAAACTATAAAACAATCTGAGAGATTAGAATTTAACAGGGAAACAACTTCGGCCTATCTTAAAGCTACTACTTTACTAGAAAGTCTAGAGGTAGGATACCTTAGATTGGATGACTAGAGGATAAATCTATAGCTCTGGACTTCAAAATACAAATACAATATATAAAAAAAGACTAAGGTACAGATTAAAAAAGAAAGAAATAATATCTCAAATGAAAACTACAAAGAAATATCCTGATCATGGAGATGCACGAAAAAAACTATACCACCAAACATTTATTCCTACCAAGTATCAAGAACAATCTATCAATATTATCAAAACAAACACATAGAAAAGCAAAGTCTATCGGTGAAGATAAAAAAGTAAAGACCTGTGCACCCCTAACAAATGAGATTGTTACTCCTCTTACTGTTGAAAAACCATAAAGGCAAGGTCTCTTGAAAAGAACAAAGAGAAGATTTTGGAACTCATAAACAAGATAAAAAAATAGAAATATTTAGGAGCAAAAAAATGCTATAGAAGGGAAACTGAAAAAGAGCTTGGAAATTCTCCATGGATTGTGTTTTATGTTGAATAAGTTTAAGAAGAACGCCGATTTTGATTTTTTAAATCCTTGGTGAAACCAATATGAACTCTTAAATCTAAATTATAAATGTACTTCTCTAAGTTTTTATTTTAATAAAAAAAGTTATAACATGATAATAACAATAAATTACTTAAAAAACCTATTTCAAATATATATATATATATATAATATTATAAAAATTATTATACACGATAGTATCCAATTCTAAAATGTATTTTTTTTAATAATTTTTAATTTTTTTTTTCTAATCAATTATTATATTTATTAATAAAAAAATACCAAAGTTTTATCCCTCATATCGTTTATTTGAATCGTTAATCAGAATAGTTTTAAAACTTGATTTGTAATACATTATCAGATAGCCCACAAATAAATTATACCGGACCATTCCGAGTATCAAAATAGATAGCATTCTACCGGTCCAACGAGACGTGGTACTAACATCTGCTAAGATAATGATTTCCACGATAAATAAGTTTTTTATGGTGTGATGTTCATGGTTCATACGATGGGAGATTAGGTTTTTGTTTCAACCGAAATTATTTTTACGAGTTTTGATTGCTTCACTATTGGATAAAACCTGATATGATGTGTATCTTTGTTTTATGGGCGTGTTATGGTTTTGTTTGCCTTATGGAAACACTATATTTTTGTTGGGCAGGTTGAGTGATTGGTCTAATAACTTCTTAATGTTTGCTAAGTAGTCTGTTTGAGGTGTAACAGTATTAGAACATAAACTCTATACCTCACTTGATCAGATGTCCCACATCGCTTCGACTAAAAATTATATACAATATATAAGTGAATAAAACATCTCAGCTAGTATGAGGCCTTTTAGGACAATATCAAAACCAAAGCTGTGTTGGTCCATTAGCTGACCCAAAACGTACAGTATCATACTAGTTGATATAAATATATGTATTATTCTCATGGTATGAGAGCACAAATTCCTAAGCGACGTGTTTAACATGTAGCCATGAAATTAATCCCTCACTTGATCAGATGTCCCGCATCGCTTAGACTAAAATGTACTTAATCCCTCACTTGATCAGATGTCCCGCATCGCTTAGACTAAAATGTAGTCAACCCAAAATGGACAGTATCATACTAGTTGATTCACACTTATGTATTCTTCTCATGGTATGAGAGCCAAAATTCCTAAGCGATATGTTTAACATACGACCATAAACTTAATATCTCACTTGATCAAAGGTCCCACATCGCTTAGACTAAAAAGTAGCCGACCCAAAACGGACAGTATCATACTAGTTGATTCACACTTATATATTCTTGACATGGTATGTGAGCCAAAATTCCTAAGTGATGTGTTTAACATACGGTCATGAACTCAATCCCTCACTTGCTCAGATGTCCCGCGTCGCTTATCAAACGGTATATGAAAGATCACGTTTTTGTTGTTAGTAAGTTTGTAAGTGTATCGTTATTGTAAATGTTATTCTAGTTTAAAGATTGCAACAAAAAAATTATTTAAAAGTTTTGTTAGTAGAGACGAAGTATGTAATAGATCCTCTTCTAATTTAAAAGCTGGTATTGATCTACTTTCTTAAAAAATAAATAAAAAATTATAGACAAACATTCTTAAAAAATGAGTGCTAGAGAAAAGATATGAAATATTATATATATAAATAACAGACTTTTTCGGTGTTAATGATGAAATAAAATAGGATTTGGTTTATATAGAAACGATAACGAGTCAGATTTTATATTATTAAACTCACTAAATTTATTAATAATATTAATACGTTATCTTTTTACCTAATTGGATTGTTAAATAAGAATAATATGTTTTAATAGAAAATAAGTACTTTTTCGAAGTTATATTATTGTTTATCATTTATTATTTGTAACTCACCTTAATTTTTCCTCTACAACAATACTGAAATGTCATTTACATAATCTCGATTATGACAAGATTACTTTTAAAATACTGCATCAATGGGTTGAGGAGAATTGCTCTAACGTCTTTCATAATTTTTTTTACCCCTAACAACTTGGTTCAGAGTTATTTTTGGAGGACCAACTCCGAAAGAGATCTATCATGAGAAAAATTGACTAATATTCCTTGACCGACGGCTATCATCAACAAGATTCAGGCTGCATATAGTAATTTTTTTGTTCCAACGAGAACTAGAGCCCCCAACCATCAGACTAAAAAGGGTAAGACTTCTATGCAAGGCTCTAAGAATGATATTATTAGTGTTGAACCTGTGGAGCAGCCCGACGAATATTTTCCAGCCACACTTGATGAATCTTTGGAAGCTACACTCGATGCTACTGTCGAAGAGGGTCACACACCCATAGAGCTTCCTAACTTGAAGAAGAAAAGGACACACAAGAGAATCAAACATACCAATGAGAATATGGAAAGACAAAAGAAGAAAACTGTTATGAGTTCAGAGATCATCCATGTTTTAGTCTCATCTATTGTCCCTCCAGCACCTTCAACATCCGACCGAACTTCTCCTTTGGTTCCAACAATAGAAGGAGAAGTGTATAATGAATATATTCCGATGGAACATATAGATGGGATTGATTTAGAAGATTTCAAAAAATGTTTCCCCAAATCTACTAATAACTTCGAAAACATGCTTTACGACAATGTGCCCTTTCAATTAATAAATGAATAAGACACACTAAAATATACGAAATTAGGCTTCGCAAAACCCATTGTTGAGTTGGAGAGGGAGGTTATGGAATAAAAGGAGACTATTACTTCGCTTGAAGAAGAAATCCAACATCATAAAGAGTCCTTTTAGTGAGAAAAAGCTCATGTTGATGCTATAGCAAATTAGGGTAAATTGGTCAATGAGGAGCTTACGAAACTAAAAATTACTTACAAAGAGTTATAGTCATCTAAATCTGGGAAGATTTAGAAGTTGAAACATCAACAAGCCAGTGACGAGGCTGCTATAGAGCTTTTTTGGAAGGAGTTAAAAGAACAAAAAAACCTTTGTTAAGAAATAAGAAGATGAGCTAACCACTCTTAAAGCTTGAGATGTGAAAGACAAAGAAGATGCAGTGGATGAATATTTCAATGGGATCTTAGAATATTTATGTAAGTGGGACGCTTCAATTAAGTCTAGCATGGTACTAAAATTTCACAAACCATTCATAACCATGAATCTTGGATTTTTCTGGGAGTTAATGCCTGATGAATTATGGTCTAATGACATGCCCATAAATGATCAGTTAGGCATATCCATAGACTCAACTAGCAATAGTTCTGAAGTGAATGATGGAAAAAAATCTGAAGGTGGGAGATCAGAGGAAAATAACACCAATAAAGGTTGAGCTTGAAGGCAAGTGAATTCATATTTTGATGTTATTCGCAAGTCTTTAACATATGGAAGGAATTTTTTCGTATTCTGTTCGGAGTTCAATAATTCATTGGTTTATCCAAGATATTTTTATATTATTTGCCTCATCAATGGATTGTTATTTTTTGTTTCCTTTCAACTTCTTATTGTGGGATATAATTGTCATAACTGGTTTATCCATCCTTTTGAATTTAATCCAGTCAAATTTTATTTTATTCAAATATATACAAATTAATTAATCCAATTATTCAAAGGTAAACCATATAGAGGTAAACCATTCAAAGGTAAACCATTCGAAGGTAAATAGATTAATTACTCTAACTATTCAAAGATAATCCATTCGAAGGTAAATAAATAAATTAGTCCAACCATTTGAAGGTAATTCATTTGAATGTAAAAAATTAATAACTCAATCATTCGAAGATTATCCATTAGAAGATAAACAAATTAATTACTCCAACCATTCGAAGGTAATCTATTTGAAGGTGAACATGACCATAAAGATATATAGAGAATAAAAATAAAATAAAAAGGGTATATGACAAACATGATAGATTGCAAGTAGTTCAAAAACCTCATTAAAACATCCCCTAGCCACCATGGTAGGAAATAATGTGTCCCCAGATATTTATATAAGTGAAAAATAAACTAAGCATCTTATACAATTATTCTAGATAAAGTCTTTAATGTTTGGTGTTCCATAGGTGGCTCCGAAGGTTACCTTCTTGATCTGTCAACCGATAAGTTCCATGCTTGACTATTTCATTTTTTGTATACGACCCTTCCTAATTTGATGCCAAATTTCTTAACCTTTTGTCTTTGGTATGTAAGAAAACCTTTTTAGCACCCATCTCCTACTCTGAACTCCCTTTTTTAAATTCGAGATGTATATGTGCTTCTTATCAATGTTTGATAATGAACAACTACCAAATAAGCTCTAGTTCTCTTTTTTTTCAATCAAATTCACTTCAACTCTTATAGTTGTAATGTTATCTTTTTCAGAATAAATTTTGATTTAGAAAGATGAGAGGATAGATTCAACCGGTGTTACCGCATCGAACCCATAAACCAAAGAAAAATAAGTTCTTGACTTGTTTTTCATGGGGTAGTACGATAAGCCCATAACACATCTTGTAAATAATTTGGTCACTTACATGCTGCTCCTTTCAAATTATTCGTCAAACCCATCAGAATGGTCATATTGACAACCTTTCTTTGCCAATTGGCCCGATGGTTGATAGGTAAAGAGAAGTAATGCATAATTGCTTTAGAATTACAAAAATTTTTAATGTCTCTATATTTGAACTGAGGGAAATTATCTGTTTTAATGAATATATGAATTCCAAATCTGCAACATATATTGAAGATGATAAATTTGATAACCACTTTAGATGTAGTACCGGAAAGAGGCGTTGCTTACATCCACTTGGAAAAATAATTGACTACTATTATAATAGATCGAAAACCTTCAGATGTTATTGGTAAGGGTCATACTTGATGAGTTCGGAATTTATTGCCACTCTTTATGAGAACCGGACATGGGCAATTCCGACAACATCCACCCACTGAACCATCCGAACTGAACTAATGTACTAAAAACTTAATCACTTCATGACTAAGCTAATTACCTACCTGCTTAAAACTAATGGGTCTTTGAACTCGACCCGAATCCATAAGTCAACCCGAAAGCCCATATGGCCCACAATTAAGGGTATAAATACCCAACCACTTTCATTGAATGAAGGTAACGAAAATTAAATACAACCAGGCAGCTCAAATCTCTCACTACAATCTATCCAAACATTAAATTCCTTTGAAATACCACAAAACTCTAGACAAAATTACCCTCAACCAAAAATAAACCTCACCAAATTGGCAACCACAGTGGGAGAAGAAGGTGCCCGAATCTAGCATTCGAAACCATCAGGGAAAACCAGTTCGAATCAATCCGGATGTGCAGGAAATACCACCAGCTTTGGCAGAAGTGGTGGGTGAAAATGATGAATATACTATTGAGAAGCGAGATAGGTTAAAAGTTGAAATAGAAGCTCTGAAGGCTGCCAAAAGGGCGGAGATGGGCACAAAAGAGAAGTCTAAGGCGTCGGTAGCTCATCATACTGACAATCCAAGAGAGCATGAGCCCTCAAAAACTTATGTAAGTGCGAAAAAGACTCATGCTAGCTCAAAAAAGTCTCACCGGTCCAAACCGGTGGAGAGCTCTGATTCTGACTCAGATTCTTCCAGTAGCTCCTCAAATGAAGATGGAGATTAAGAATCCTTGTCATCCAGCAGTGATGAGGGTCGTTCTAAAAAGAAATAAAAGTTAGTCAAAAAGTACTTAAGAAAAAAGGATAGGCATGGAAGGTTAAAGATGCATATAGGCAAAGGATCGTCTCATAGGCGGAGACACGTAGATCGGATGGTGATGGATCATTTTGCCTTCCATAATGAACCAGGTATCTTTGCAACTCCTAACGAAGATACGGTTTTCAGTCGTGGTCGAAATTGGAGACAATCTCTATTGTCCTCCAAAATACTGTCCGGAAATCTTCCCAAGAGGTTCGACAGTGCGAAAATGGAAAAATATGATGGTAGCAAAGACCCGGATAATCACTTAGAACAATTCAAAAAATTTATGATGAATTTTGACGATGACGACAAATTACTTTGTAGGGCATTCTCACAATCTTTTACGGGGAGTGCTTTGAAATGGTATAATAGCTTACCACAGGGTTGTATCAAGAATTTTAACACTTTTTGGGTAGCTTTTCGGAGGCAGTTTGTTGGAAGTAAGAATGTGAAGGGCAATGGAGACACGATTATCCATTGTTCCCAAGAGCCAAACGAATCTTTAAAAGAATACATAAGTCGCTTTGTAAATACCAAGAATGGATTGGCTGATTGCTTTGAACAAGTAGCAATAGCCTCTCTGAGACAAGGTTTGAACCCCAGAAACTTGACTGATTCAATGACCAGGAAGAAGGCAATGACATGGGGAGGTTTGCTGAATCAGGTCGGTAAACAGATTAATGTAGATGAAACAAAGAAAACTAGGGTGCACATGCAGGTGAGGTCTGCTCCGGCTGCACCAAATGCAAACCAAAACCAGTCTGGAAACAAGGCTAAGGAAGCCGGGCAGGGTCATAACAGACCGAAGCTCAGTCTTAGCCAGCTGCACCAGCCCAGAGTCAACAATCTAGAAATAAACGAGGGTCTTGGGTTCAACCGGAGTGGTTTGCTGAGTTGAAAGAAAATGTAGCCACCATTTATGACAAAACAAAAGACGAAGTACACTACAGAAGGCCGACTGCATTATAGTCTCCTAGGGAGAGCCGTAATAATTGTTTTTGCCGGTATCACCATGATACTGGTCATACCACTGAAGATTGTATTGTGTTGAAACAAGAAGTGCAGAACTTGATTGAAAGAGGCAAGTTGGGGGCATATGTTAAAATAAGAGGTGGAAATAGGCATGATAGTGCTCATCGGGCTGGTCCAAATAATGCAGGCACATCGGCTCCGGATGGGGCTATGGTGATAATCGAAAAGTTCGATGTAGAGTCAGAATACTTGGACCCTAATCTGACCTGGAATAAAGTAGATGTTATCATGGAGCGTTGCAAAATGGTGTCCAGACTTATTAAATTTTTTGAATCCCTTACAATATTCGGAGGGGACACCATGACTGCACCAACTACTTCTTCAAGAAATAGGCACGTTCATACTTTAGCTATCCAGCTTGAAGGAGGCATGACCTCCTATCAATCGCAAATTCCTTTTCCTTTTATTGTTTTTGACGAGGATGATCTGAGGGATATTGTTGGTCCACATGAAGATGTTGTGGTCAAAGGAGCATCCATTGGAGGCAATGATATAAGGCGAATTTTGGTGGATACCGGAAGTTCAGCCAATATTCTCTTTTTAACTTCCTACAAAAAAATGAAGAATCCAGCAGTAATTCAGCGTTCAAACAGATCAATTGTGGGTTTCACTGGAAGCTCAGCAGATGTGATCGGGGAGTTTGAGGAGGAGGTGTTATTGGGAAAAGGCCCTTTTAAAAAGATGGTTAGAATACTATTTGTTGTGGTGGATTGTCCCACTTGTTATAACACTATTCTGGGGAGGTCTTATCTCTCTATGATGCATGTCGTGGCCTCAACAGTCCACCAGTGCTTTAAGTATGTTGTGCAAGGACAAATGGGAGTTGTTCGGAGAAGCCAAAAGGTAGTAAGATAATGTTATGCAACTGCACTGGCTCCTCGGACGTTGGGGGCATTTCGGATCAATGCAGAATAGCAGTTTGAGGGGCCCTCTGTGGGAGAGGGTGAAATAGATGACCCCAGAGAGAGCCCTGGTGTTTTAATACCAATTGAAGAAGTTGAAACTCACTCTCTGGCTGAAGGAAAAAATGTCAAGATAGGATCCAAGATGACATAGGAATTAAAAAGTAAAATGTTAAAATTCTTGAAAGACCATCAGCATGTTTTTGTTTGGTGCAATGCTGATGTTACCGGAGTACCAACAGATATTATATCACACAAATTGCCCATCCGAAGAGACATAGCACCTGTGGTACAGAAGAGAAGAGCCTTTTCTAAGGAAAAGACTGATGTCATAGTTCAAGAAGTCGATCGGCTTACTAAAATTGGGCACATAAAGGAATCTCAATACCCTTTATGGACGGCCAACCCGGTATTGGTAAAAAACAAAAATGGCAAATGGCGTATGTGCATCAATTTCACAGATCTCAACAGAGCTTGCCCAAAAGATTTATACCCGGTCCCCCGAATTGATCAGTTGGTAGACTCCACATCTGGAAACAAGCTGCTATCCTTTATGGATGCCTTCTCCGGGTATAATCAGATTCAAGTGGATCCGAAGGATCAAGAACATACTACATTTGTTACTGATAGGGGCCTTCATTGTTACAAGGTGATGCCATTTGGGTTAAAAAATGGTGGGGCTACTTATTAAAGGTTGGTAAACAAGGCTTTTGCTAATAAAATTGGAAGAAATATGGAGGTTTACATCGACGACATGATGGTGAAAAGTATGGACGAAGAGTTACACTTGGCAGATCTCCAAGAAACTTTTACTAACTTAGTAAAAGTAAATTTGAAATTAAACCCAGAGAAGTGTGTCTTTGGAGTGTAGTCCGGGAAATTCTTGGGATATGTGATAAGTGACCAAGAGATACAGCCTGATCCGGACCAGGTTAATGCTTTATTACAAATGGAGCCTCCTCGGAATATTAAAGAAGTACAACAATTGACTGGGAGGCTGGCTGCACTAAACCGTTTCATTTCAAGGTCTTCGGACAGGTGTGCCCCGTTTTTTCAGACTTTGAAAGGTGCAAAGGACTTTGATTGGTCCTCACAGTGTGATGAGGCCTTCGATGAAATCAAGAAGCATTTGTCCTCCCCCAAGAGTTTGTTTAAACCCGTTGATGGAGAGACTCTTTTCGTATACTTGGCAATCTCAAGTTGTGCCATAAGTGCAGTGTTGGTAAGGGAAGTAGATAATTATCCTCGCCCGATGTATTACATCAGCAAGAGTTTGATTGATGCATAAAAACGCTATTTGAAACTTGAAAAATTAGCACTAGCCCTGGTGATTGCTGCCCGGAAGATGAGACCTTATTTTCAGGCTCATCCCATTATTGTCCGAACGTCTTTTCCCTTGAAAAACGTTCTCCAAAAGGCCGACATTTCAAGTAGAATGACCAAGTGGTCAGTGGAATCAGGAGACTATGATATTGATTTTGCCCCTCGGACAACAGTCAAATCCCAAGCGGTGGCAGATTTCTTGGTTGAATTTCACTCAGATAGAGATACTAAACAAGCAGCCGGAATAAAAGATAAAAAAGTATGGATTATTTGGACTGACGGTGGATCAAGTACCATGATTTGTGGTGCTGGGATATGTTTAAACTCTTCGTACGGTCACAGAATGTACCAGGCTATATGCTTGCATTCAGGGCTTCCAATAATGAGTCAGAATATGAGGCTGCTATAGCTGATTTAAAGTTGGCTCTCATTTGTGGAGCCAAAAGAGTCAGGCTAATGAGCGACTCCCAGCTTCTTATCCATCATGCACAGGTTCAGTCCGAAGCTAAGAAAGAACAGTTGATTAAATATTTATTCATCCTCAAAGAAGTGGCACTTAATTTTAAAAGCGCCACTTATGAGCACATACCTCGAACAGAAAATACACTGGCAGACTCATTGGCAACCATAGCATACTCTGAGTCCTACCCATGGATACATGTGCAAGAATGACCATCAATTCAAATCAATCCGGATAAATAAGAAGAAAGTTTGAATATACAGATAAAGCAGCCTCAAGATTGGAGATTTCCTCTCCTCCAATATCTATCAGATGGCATCTTGCCTTCGGAAAAAGCAATAGCAAGAAAAGTAAAGTACAAGGCTCGTGGTTTTGTCATCCTAAGAGATATTCTTTACAAGAAGTCTTATAGTAAACCCCTCTTACGATGTTTGGGGGTCGATGAGTCTCAAATAGTGCTCTTCGAGTTACATGATGGTGATGGATCAGCTCACTGCGGATTCAGGGCCCTAACAAGAAGAGTTTTGTTAGCTGGGTACTACTGGCCCTCCATAATGCAAGATGCTAAGGAGTTGGTAAAAAAGTGTGACCCGTGCCAAAGATATAGAAATGAAATTCATACCCCAGCTATCCCCTTAGAGTCAATTTCCGAACCAATACCTTTTGCTCGTTGGGGGTTGGATTTGGTTGGGCCTCTACCTATGGCATCCGAAGGGTGTAGTACTATAATCGTTGCTATTGATTACTTCTCTAAATGGATAGAAGCAGCTCCATTGGCAGGAACAACATCAAGAGCTGTTATAAAATTCATCTTATCCAATATCTGTTGCAGATTTGGAATTTCACAAAAAATAACCACAGACAATGGGCAACAGTTCGACAACAAAGAAATGAAGAATTTTTGTGCCTCTAGAGGCATACAACATTGCTTCTCTTCCCCTTTCCACCCACAAGAAAATGGTCAGGTCGAAGTGGCTAACAGGACAATACTGTCCGGTCTGAAGAAACATTTAGAAGGGACTGCTGGAAAATGGCCAAGTTACTTGCAAGAAGTTTTGTGGGCTTACCGGACCACTCTTGGGGCTGCAACACAAGAGTCTCCCTTTGCCTTAGTATGTGGGATGGATGCCATAGATCCCATAGAAGCTACTCTCCCTTCATTTCGAGTTCATAATTTTTTCGAACACGCTAACGAAGTGGCAATCAGAGGCCAACTTGACTTAATAGAAGAAAGAAGAGTTAAGGCTCACCTTAGAGCTGCACATTATCAAGGTTTGATGAGAAGCAGGTTTGCTTCTAAAGTTAAAAGAAAGGATTTTCAACCAGGGGATAAGGTATTAAGAAAAGTTTTCCTACATACTAAAGAGAAGCATTTTGGTAAGTTGGCTCCAACTTGGGAAGAACCCTATGTGGTCATTGAAAAGCTTAAGCCTGGGACATATCGGCTCCAAGACAAAGATGGAAGGATTTTGAATCACCCTTGGAACATTGAGCACCTCCGTTTGTACTTAGAATAAAAACTATGTAAATATTTACTTGTTTAAAAATTCATGTAAATATTTGGGGCCGTACTCTTTCCTCCCTGGTGGCTCGGGGAGGTTTTAATGAGGTGTCCGATCTTTTTTATAACATATGATACCTTCTTAAAGTATTCAGATTATTTTCAGTTAGTAGTTTTCGTTAAAATTTTCAATTAAACAGACCGGATTAAATTGGAGGAATGATGACTACTTAAACATTTGTCATCGGAGAATTTAAACACTCTCACTTTAAAATACTTATGAAATAACTAAGGGCTGCTTAAACATTAGCCACCAAAGTTGAAAAACTTTGAAAGAATACAAGAGTTGTGCAAAATAAAATTACCCATTAAAACATACGAAATGCCTTGGCCATCCAAGGATTTTGAATTGTCAAAACAAGAAAGGTTTATCCGGACAAGGACCGGACATGGTTACAAAAAATGCCTTGGTCATCCAAGGACTTTGGTTCAATCACGAGAAAATTAAAAATGATAGTTGATACTCTAAGACTGATCTTTTGTAGATGGCTTGGCCTCGCTTGGCTTTTTCTTCTTTGGGTCGTCATCCGGACTCTCCTCAGTTTCTTCTTCTTCGTCAGTGGTGTCATCACTGGAGTAGTTGTACTTATCACCAACAGACATGGTATGATGAGGAATGTCTTCGTACTCCACGAATCGCCATAAATCTCCCAAGGTCTTCTACGAAATTTTTTCATGAAAAACAGAACCATATCTGACCTGACCTCAGCATACTTTGCCTCCTGAGAATCTATCACCTCATTGGTATAAGCATCCATCCTAGCCTGGATTGTTTTCTCCTGCTCCCTTAACAAGTCAGCCTTTTCCTGCTCAGCCTTGGACACACTATGCTCAAGAGAGATCTTGTCATTAGTTAAGGCCTGAATGGTGCTATCTTTGGCCTTCACCTCCTCTTTTGATGAAATGAGGTCTCTTTCCAGGACGGATTGCTTTAATTGGAGTTCTTTGACAACTCCTTCCGAAGTGGCTAACCTGTTGGCCAAGTCCTCATGAAGTTTCTTCAACTCCTCATTCTCTTTCATCAATGCCTCAGTACTTTGGTTGGCGCTAAGAAGGTCGCTAGACAGTTTCTCCTTGTCAGAATTGAGGGTGTTGATGATGGCTGTCTGATTGCGCACCTACTTCTCCAAGATAAGCACTGGCTGGACATTGCTCAATAAAGAGTGAGCAATGATGTCTCTCTCACTTGAGACATAAAAATACCTACCATTGAATGTGACAAGGTTCGAAGAACTTGGGGGGAGGTAGGGCCCCACAAAATCATCTTTGGGGAGGTTTTCGAAGTAAAGACCAATCCCCTCAAGCCCGCTGATATCGACACCATCGATGCTGATATCCCCTCCTGCACCTCTTCCGGTTTGAAAGTCACCAGGGATCTCTTCTGCTTGAGTGGGGTCAGTAGGGTCAACAGGAGGTAGTGGCTCCGGAGCCCGGAGAGAAACCTCGTCTCCCTTTAAGGTTTTATTTTTCTTGGCATCCCGGTCTCCACCTTCTACTCCCCGTTTCCTGAACTTTTTGGAGACCCAGCTGCTTCCTTGGTGCTCTCATGCTCCACCACTTGTAGTAAGGCATCATCGATCTGCGCTTGATCTTGTCCCTTTGGGTTTGTTGGGACAACTTCCTCAACCTCGGTAGGTTTGGCCTCTACCACACCTTGCTTGGCCTTAACCTTTTTTTCCTTCATCTTGCTTGGGGCTTTAACTCTGCCCGGTAAGGCCAATTTCCCATCTTTCCCCTCTGTCTTCCGAAGAATCACTTTCGGAGGGGGTAGAGTAGTTAATTCCTCCCAAGACAGGTTCCTCCGGTCGGTGGTATTCCAAAGATAAGATCTGGTTAGGTTGCCTCCGGTAATGCAGTTGTGGAAGCGGTTTCCCCAGTTTTCAGCAGTCCAAGCATTTAGCTTGGCACAGGTGGTCTGCCCAGCCTCTAAGTAATCATTGAAATCCTTGGGCAGCACTACCAAAAAGCAAAAGAAAAAGAATTAGATAAAACAGTTTTTATAAGTAAAAATAGAAGTATCTGGTGAGATTGTTACCATCACTTCGCCATCTTCTGGTAAGCATGCTTGGGTTGACACCAGCTTTAATTTTCTTCCCATTCTCCCAAGCACCGTTGACGAACAGAAATTGAGCCTTCCAACCTTTCTCTGACTCGAGTAAGTCATCCACTACCTTGTAGTTGTCACCCATATTGAAGTGATAGAAGGGGATGACATGATTTCTGTAGAGGCTTGCAACAGCAACAAATTGCTCCATCGGAAGAGGAATTCCGGAGAGCCTTGAAGCCATGATACATGCCATGAGGGTGAACCATGCATTAGGGCTTAGCTGGCTTAGGCAAAGCTTTATCAGATGGAAATATATGACTATTTCTGGGTCCAAGGGAAACCTAAGTCCCCATTTGAATATCTCAATATAGATGACAATCTTACAGTCCATGGGCGTCTCCGGATTGATTGGAATCCTTACTTTAACATTCTCCGGAATTCCCCACTTCGTCCTCATCCGGCCAAGTTCAGCTGTGTGAATGAAAGCGTATTTGATTTTCTGCATGGCTAGCAGATATTTAACATTTACTTTGTGGAAACAAGGCCCCACCTTTCCCACAAGGCACTCCGGCAGGTCTAGATGTTTCAAACACACTTTTTATTTTCCTTTGCTCTTCCTAATAGTGACAGTCTCGCTTGTTTTCCCGGAGACGTCAGTCTCAAAATGGGCTTCTTCGATGCTGTCCTCCATTACATCCTCCGTTACCATGGAGGGATTGTCAGCTGTTTTAGGAGGAGAAGAGCTAGTAGTTGGCTCAGTAGGCCCTCCGGATTGTTGAGCATCCTTTCCCTCTTGTGGTCTAGAGTCCGGTTGGGGCTCGGACCCGGAGGTCTCCTTTCGAAGACTTGAGCTAGTTGCCTCCGGACCGGACAGCTTGTCCTTGGGAATTTTGATGGGTGCTTCTGACCCTGTAGTTTTACTTTTTGCCCCGGATTTCGAAGGCGTGGATTGTGGTTTAGGCTGTGTGCCAGCAGCTTGCCCTTTTACTAAAGCGTTTCTTGCTGTGAACATAAACTCGCACCCATAGAGAGGTTTTTTGAGAGATGAAAGCTTTGAAGTTTAACAGAGTAGAGATAATGAAGATGATAAAATAGTGAAAAGTGAATTGATTTATACTAATGAGATAAACGATGCTTTGATACCTAGGAGAAGACGAAAAGATAGGTATAATGATTAAAGATGGCGCTAATGTCACCAACATTAATTAAAAGGTTACTTTTTTGAAACGAGTGGAAGCGCTTTTCTAGGAAGAAAATGGCCGGTGAGGCGAATCAGAGGAGGACACGTGTCCCACTATCTGTGGCAAAACTGCTCGACTTCTAAGGGTTTTAGTCTGTCCGGATAAAGTCGTTACGCTTTTCAAACCATCCGGACGAAGTTATGATTACACTTGAAATATTTTTTAGGTCTTGCCAAAGGCCTTCGAACACAACCTAAAAAAGGGGCTACTCATGAGTCCGGGATTTATTGCCACTCTTTATGAGAACCGGACAGGGGAAATTCGGACAACATCCACCCACTGAACCATCCAAACTGAACTAATGTACTAAAAACTTAATCACTTCATGACTAAGCTAATTACCTACCTACTTAAAACTAATGGGTCTTTGAACTCACCCCGAATCCATAAGTCAACCTGAAAGCCCATGTGGCCCACAATTAAGGATATAAGTACCCAACCACTTTCATTTAATGAAGGTAATGAAAATTAAATACAAACAGGCAGCTCAAATCTCTCACTACAATCTATCCAAACATTAAATTAATTTGAAACACCACAAAACTCTGGACAAAATTACTCTCAACCAAAAATAAACCTCGCCAATACTAAATCGAGCCCACATCTATCAAAATGTATCGCTTCAGATATTAATTCAAGTGGGATTGTCGGATCATGTATTACATTTCAAATTATTTGGAAAATATCGACTAATTCTTTAGTATTTGCACATCGTTCGACTAATTATTTAGCATCTGCCATGATTGAAGGCTAATAATATCATGTCAATAGAATCCTTATGGTTAAAGTTTTATAGCCGCAATACGAAGAACCTTCCTTATCATGTAATTCATATAAGATTCATTGGGATTCATCATACCCAAAGCATCGTAACAAAGGCCTACTAATGGATTTATTATAGAGAACACCCCTCAAGATCAAAAGCCATATCCTTTAAACCTTAATTTCTTAGCCAACATTTTATCAACGAGCAAAAGTCCCTTAGTAATAAACTCTTTAAGCTCATGCCTCAAATATTTGTTTGTTATTGCTAAGACTTGAAAACTTTGTTCACTGCATGTCCCGACTCATAGTTAGCTAAAATCCAAGCGCAATCTTGCATTAAGATCCATTGATACGCCTCAGAGTAAGAAATAGTAGCTAAAGAATAAACCATGGACTTTTCATATCGTGGCACATGCTTATACTCTACATACTTAAAGAAAGCTGAATTTTCCTTCAATATAAAAATACATTACCAACTTCTCTTTTTAGCTTCAGATTGGCCCTGAGTATGATGTATGAGTATTTATGAATCATTTATCAATTGAACATTTTTGGCCCCACATTCTTAGCCCTGTAATTGGTGCCTCATAGTCAGCTTCATTATTTGATATTTTAAAACCAAAGCGTGTTGCTTGGTACATTGAATTTCCGAAAGGAGATAGTAAATAAATTATTGCCATAAAGCTCAACATTCTTAACCCCAATCTGTTTGAACTACCCATTCTTTCATAGGATTTTCGATGATGGATTCAATATACGGTCGTTCCGCATGGAATTCAACCAAAACATATGCCACAGCTTGTGCCTTGTTTGCAGTTCGAGGAGAAAAATCAATATTATAATCTCTCAATCAACAGACCATTTGGTTATCCGACCTGATACATTTGGATTTTGCAAAATATTTTTAAGTGGGAAAGAGGTTCAAACAGTAATAGAGTATGCTTGAAAATAAGGTCTTATTTTCTTGGCTGCTATCACAAGGGCCAAAACCAAATTTACCAACTTTAAATACATTTTTCGGTATCCAATAGATTTTTACTAACATAGTAAAATGGGCGAAGGTAACCATCAACTTCGCAAACTAAAAATACACTTACCGCGTAATCGGAAACTGCTAAGTAAGTGTAGGTCCTTTCACCTGTTATTGGCTTGGTTAATATCTTTGATGAAGAAAGGTGTTCCTCAACACAATTCAGAGACCTATTAAACTTCTTAGCATTTCTTAAAACTTGGAAAAATGAGAAAACTTACCTGAAGAACTTGATATAAATTTGATAAACGTAGCCAGTCTCTCGGTCATTATTTTAACCTTTTTGGTGGATCTGGGAGGGTCCGTAGAGAGTAATGCACTCAGTTGCACTATGTAAACTTGAATATCTTTTTCACTTAAGATATGCCCTAAAAATGTTTCAAATCATACGCCAAATATGCACATTTCTCAATTTAACTTCAAATTAAAAGCTTTCATAATGGAGAAAGTTTATTTAAGATTCAACAAGTGATCCTTATTCCTTACACCCGTTACTAGAATAAGACCAATGTAGACCTCAACATTTTTTTTCCAGTCTGACTAATAAAAGATTTATTCACTAGACATCGGTAAGTAGCCCCAACATACTTCAAACCAAAAGGCATAACCTTATAACAGTGGAGACCTCTATCTGTTATGAACAAAGTTTTGTCTTGATCCCTCAAATCCATTGATATCTGATTATACCCAGAAAATGCCTCAATGAATGATAGAAACGTATTACCAGAAGTATAATCTATTAACTGATCTATTCGAGGTATAGGGAATGGATCGTTTGGACAACCTATGTTTAGGTTTGTGAAGTCAATACATATAAACCATTATCCATTCTTCTTTTTTTACAAACATTGGTTTGCAGTCCATAATGGATATTGAAACTCCTGAATATGCCCAACTTTTCTCAATTGATTTACCTCTTTAACTATAACTTCAGATTTTTCCATAGAAAATGTTCTTCGTTTCTGTATAACAAGGCATACATCGGGTTGTATAGCTAGTTTTTGTAAAATAATGCTTGCATGTAAACTTGTTACATCTTCTATACACCAAGCAAACATATATAAATATCGAGACAAATATTTTGTAGATAAGGATGATTGCCTCCAATTGTGCCCTGACTGAACTAATGGTCTTTATTAGACTTGGCAAATATATCATATTCGGATTAAATAATAAGTTTCTAACTCACTAGTTGTTTTGTGCTATGATTTTCTAACCCCTTAACTTTTTCGTGGCGCTCTGTCTTTTTTTATTCTTCTGGAGATTTATTTAAGAGTCTTATTTGCTTAATTTGTGATGTCAATTATAATATATATTTGAGCAGCACTTATCATAGTAATTTTTTCTCTTTTTATGATAATAGTCACTACTTGAAAAAGAAGAGAATTCTTCATATTTAGATGTTAAATCTTTACTAGATTTTTTGAAGCTTGATAAAACATTTGAGACTAGTCATTCGGATGTTACTTAAAACTATGTTGAGTATCACCCTCTTGGCCATGTTGGGTTAGTAGATTAGGGTTAGGTAAGGTTATATGGTATCAGATTTGGGCCTAGGTAGGTCAGCCTTGTTAAGGAAGTAGTTCAAAGCATCCTCCATAAGCGATGGGTCGGGTGTTCGGATTTGTATAGTAGATGGGGGCCGAGTGACTTAGATTGAGGCTTGTATGTCAAACAGGCACACGCCCGCAAGAAAAAAATATTTACATACGTAACAGTTTAATTAGCCAAATATGGTGCAATCATCATAGACCTTACATGATGCGATGAGGAAGAACTCAAGGAGTATGGTAATTATTTGGGGTGGGGTCTTATTTTCCGGTGAACTGAGAGTTAGACCCGAGATAATTGGATCGAAGAGCTTCTTATACTGACGCTACCACAATCATTAGGGCCTAAATATTGGTAGTCAGCTTGAAAAAAAGAAATGGTCACGAGAAAAATGGTAGTTAAGCGATCGAGCTTAGTATTATGCATACTATAGTTTGTCTCTAATATATATTCATTGTCATCATTGATTAGTATGTTGATACAGGTGGAGGAGAGGTTCAAGGTGTTGTTCAAGGTGACATGACTTCTTGAGAGCAAAGTGATAATCAAGTTATTGTTTAAGGATTGTCTACTTTGAAGGGGGGGGGGAGGTGCTGCATGCATGATGATTGAAAGGCCATGTATGGTGACCAGAATACTGGTATTGACTGAAATCGACCTAGATGGAGAATAACTAGCAAATGACTTGGTCTCTAGCTAAAAAAAAGTGTCACAAGAGCCTTGGGGAAGGTATGGTGAGATCATCGAGATTGGTTCTTCATTGTGCATGTTAGTACAATTGAAACAATAGATGATTTGATCTTTGGACCATAGTTTTTTTGTGTGTTTAACATAAGTCTGTATTTGATATGGATACGAGTTAAGTTTCTGTGGGAATCGTGGATGTAGGCGACGGTTAGGCTTAAATGATAGATGTAATTTTTTTTATAGAGAATCATTAAGATTGCTAGACACAAACATAGAAAGAAATCTTCCAAAATCCTCTTCATAAATAAAAATAGAGTATGAACTCTGACTTGCGCAGTATTTATTGGTAAGAAACTTAAAGGATTGGTTAAACTTTAAGGTCTTCTCGAGATTGGAGAATGCAAGGCTATCTTCAACCATAATGTAGGAGGTTGCACCGTGATTAGTATGGTTGTTCACACGTTGCACCCTATGTATTTTAAACCAAAAAAATATCTATGTTGGAAATTTCGAGTACCCTGTTGTGGCTGTATTGAAAAGTTGTGGCTGTATGGAAAAGAGAAATAGAGGTGTCTTGTAAACCTTTGCATCCTATAGACGGTTAACCTTAAATGCTTTACCTAGAAGCTTTCAAAATCTCCGTTACAGCGACATGTAAGTCTTGTGAAGATGAATTTTTGGAATTCATTGAAATAGCCATAGCAATTTACTGTCTTCACTCGTGAGTGAAATTCGAATAGGATTTTTAGTGTCTCATAGACGGTCGAGAAATTATGTAATGGATGATAGTTTTGGAAACTTTTAAAAAACCACCACTTTCTAATTGAAGCTTAAATTTCAATGAAGCTTTGATGAAAATGAGAAAAAAAGATACACAGGGTGTATCTTTTTCAATCTTTTAGTTAGCTCTAATGCTAGTGAAGGAGAAAAAAATAAAAAATGAGAATGTGTTTAGTGATAACAAATATGGTGTTTGAACAATTTTTTTTACAAAAATTCTAATAATAAAAAACTTCTTTTATTGAAATCGTATTTATCATTCTTATCATTCAAACCGTCTTTTATCACTTTTAATAGTAAATATTATTAAAAATATTCATCGTCAATCCTCCTTTGTCACGTTTAACAGTAAATCAAGATGATTATTTATTTAAATAATAAGAACTATATCTAAATATTACATTTGATCAACTATAATGATATATTCCATGAAATTATATAAATACATTAGGGGATAAATACAATATATTTTTTCATTTTATCTCATTTTAATATATCTTAAGTGGACTAAAGTGGTCTAAAAACGTAGTGTAAAACTTTTATAAACCTTGTTAGTTATTAATTTATAAAAAAATAATATCAAACAAAATAAAATCTTATTTATATAAATTCAAATATAACAAAATGTATAAAAATGGTTTAGCTAGACTTTTGACACCAAAATTTTAAATGATTCCAAAAAATAATTTTTTTTAGTTTTTACTTTTTTGGCTTTTGATCAAAACAAAAATATTGATTTGTTTTAATTTTGGATAAAGTTAGATGTTTGATCATTCAAACACCAAATTAACAAATAAAATTTCTATTTATATAGTATTTTCAATTTTTCTTAACAATTTTTTTAAAACATTGTTTAAAAGTACATATATATTTCTAACAAAAACCATCTACCTCAAACATTAACAAACAAACAAAATGAATGAAGAGCTCGAAGCTTATTTACAAAGTTGGAACTACAAATGAAGTAATCTACTATTTTTATTAGAGTTAGAACTGTTTTTAAGTTGAAATTGTCCATTAAATTTACCGATTTGGAATGTTTTTCCATGCATGACAACGGTTATGAAGTCTTTTTGCACAACAAACATAGCTATAGTACACCAACATGGACTTTATTTTAGGTTTAAAATTATATATATATATATATATATAAAAGCCACTGTCGGTGTCCACTACACGACCATTTTAAGTGAGTAAATGACGGTTTATAACACTGAGACTGGCGATGAAACCTGTCTCCACGAACGGTCGACGAAATTAAAAGATAACAAATTATTTTTAATATCATAATTTTAGTTTTATAATTAGTAAACAAAATTTAAAATTTAATGGACAAATTTTTGATATATTTATAATATCTACAAGAAATAAGAATTGTGTTGAATGCTAAACAACAAATATATATGATATACAAAAGTATATATGATATAGAAAAGTTAAGAATTATTTTGAATGTTAAACCATAAATAAATTTGATATATATTATCGTCGTTGATGGTAATCTAATATTATAGTAGATGATCTCTCTTATTTATTTAATTTTGGAAAATAAATATATAAATAGTGATAATACAAAGAAGATATACAAGAATGCACATTTCTATCATGTTACACAGTGACATGTGAATATTAAGATTTAAAACTAAAACTGAAAGTACAATTGAATTACTCAAACTTTCTCTTTACAACTTCATATTTTCCAAACCTCTGTCCTATCCATACCCGTACGTTTTCCGCCACCAAAATCAATTAAATATATTTATAGAATTAGACAACAAAACAATCTTCCTATAGATATGCCAGTGTAATGGACCTACACTGGTAGTGTAAATGCATCACACTCCAACATTGGACTTTGACATCAACGTATACGTTGGCAGCGACTAACAAAACGTTAGTCGCTGCCAATATAGACAACCTTGACATAACTGTCAATGTTGTTAACGCGGGAAACGACTACCATTTTGCTAGTTGTTGCCAGCGCACAATGCACTGGTATCACAAAATATCACTGCCAGAGTCCAAAGCGGGTACTATAATGCATTTTCCGTGCAGGCATAGCTCCATTACACTGCCAAAACTGAAGAACAAGATTGAAGCCAAACTCATTTTTTCGACATAAACCCTGTAAATCTACCAAATCACCACAGAATAACAACGATGAGCCAAAAATAAACCACAAAACAACAATATATTATACTAAACTTTCTTATAACACTAAAAATAACTAATTTTGACACCCAAATAAAAATCTACCAAAAATCAACAAAACTAAAAACTTAAATTAAACCTAAAAACAAGACAACGACTTATTATTTCTCTTTCGTGAGTGATGCTTGCTTTTTGGAGATAAAATGATGGATTAATGGTGATTATTTGTGAGAGTTTAGGTTTTGAATTTTTGGTATTCTTGATAGTCGTAGGTTGAAGATGAAGATGTGAAATGAGAGAGACATAAGTTTGATTTTAAATATGGGTAGACTTAAAATATTTTTGGGTAGATTTAAGGTTTTGAAGTGAGGGTATTTTTGGAAAAAATTGGATAGATTTATAATGAATTTTGGATAGACTTAATTTGGAACTACTTAGAGTTTTGCTGGAATGGTTTAGCCAAACTCTATTAAACGATTCGAATTTTGATTTTTTTATTAATGTAATTGTTTTACATTTTTTGTATATTTGTTTATATAATGAAATAAAAAAACTTATATTGAAAAAATAGATGTGCTTCTACATAGGGATTATAGAAATTTTATTGTCTTAGTTATGAGAATACTCAGTTATAGTGCTAGATTATCATCTCTTATCTTTTGTGAGTTGTAATACTAATTGGGCCTTGAGTTATTGTTTCTTATTTTGGACTTGGGTTTTTGGGTTGAGCCCAAGTAGTTCTTTTAGTTGTAGGATTCAATTCAGTGAAAGCTTATCGTTTAGAGTTTTTCTATAAGTATACTGAACTCGTTTTAGATTTACTTGTCACAATAACATCATCAAACATGAGTTGTGCATCATTCACTTCATCTTTCTCTATAGAGGCAACTACTTCTCCCTTTTGAAGTATTTTTTTTATTCTCTTTGATGGTATTAATTATGATATCTCCCTTCCAATGAATGGGCAATGTTTGGAGACCGAGTTTGTCACAGACAAAGGTGAATCTTGAGTGAGGTAATGGTTTGGTCAGAGTATTAAGTATCTGATCCCGAGAAGTAAGAATCAGATCTGGAGTGATCCTTGCAAGACATGATCTCAAATGAAATGGATGTCTATTTGGATAAGTCATGTCCGAGCTTGGAAGACACAATTTGATGCTAAAAAGGAAGTTCTCGTGATACTATACTAGAAATTTAGAAGTTGATGAATATGAAAGGTTAATTATTTGAGAATGGAGTGTATCCAGATTAATTTAGTTGATAAATATCTCAAAGTGAAATATTCAGATTATGTACTAAAGCACGCGACAACTTGTTGCTCATTGGAAGACCAGTTTATCTCGAAATCACTAAGAAACACACATTACTATGAATCTAATGTCGGTCTTTAGGTGAAGATGCCTAGTTACTGTTGGAGAAGCCAGCAAGATGAAGGATAAGGTTAAATTTGATGTGAAGTCCAAGGATTCTAATATCAAATAAGTATTTGATGACCCTGTTTATATACTGTCTATGGTTTTTGTAGGATTTTTCTATAATTGACTCAGTTTCTTGACTACAAATAAGGTATGAGGATGTGTGTGTAACAGGTATTGTAACGAGCCTAATGTGCTTCAATATTTTTATAGGATTTTGCAAGGAGAAGCTATATTTTAAGGAAAGAAGAGAGCCATGGAAAATGGGAGTTAGAGAAAGGCTAAGACTGGTACATTTCATCACGCTCAAGTAAGACACTTATGCATTTTATTTGAGTCGTCTATTTTTCCCATGTCATTTAGAGTAAAGGTAGTTTGTGAAATTTTAATAAACATTTGTAGTATCTTTATGTATTACACTAATAACATAGGACGTGAGCCCAAGAAATGCTCCAAGAAAGTCTGTTGAGCGAGCATATTGCTTATCTGCCAAGATTCAAATGACTTAGCTATTGCCAAAATTGACTTAATTAAATATAAAATTGGTTTCAAATATGGCTTAGCTAACTCTAATAATAAAATCTAGATTTTTCATAATCAAATCATCCCAACCATCAACCATGACCAATTCCTTTATATGAAGGTAACCTCTTGTAACAAAGAGGTTTTGATTACCATCATATATTCCAAATGAACTGGAATCCAAAGACTTGACCTTTGGGATAATCTCATAAAGTTTTTTGACCCCAACATTGAATGGATGATTGCTGAAGATTTCAATATAATCCGCAATGCCTCTGAAAAATTGGCATTCTCAACCTTTGACCCTAATGTTATTGATGACTTCAACAATATGATTTTAGACTGCAAATTGGAAGATCCAGGCTACAATGGGTCCAACTATACATGGTATAATAATTCTATATGGAAAGATTTTGATTCCATGAAGGTGAAGCATCTGGCCAAAATTGGCTCAGATCACTCATCTTTGTGCATATATATATCCAATCTTAATACCGCCCAAGCTATATTTTGAATTCCAAAACATGTGGCTTCTCCAACAAGACTTCCTATTGACTGTTGAAATAATTAGGCTGGTCAAATTTATGATAGATTTATTCATGTTTTCTGGGCCAAATTGAAAAGACTGAAACATCCTCTTAAAAGATGGAATAAAAATGTTTTTGGTAACATATTTAACAATATAATTAATGTTGACGAATTTTTCATACATGTAGAGAATTGCCATGAGCTTAATAATAACTGTAAAACACAATCAAATTTAGCTAAGGCTAATACTTCTCACATGAACTTCGTAACTAAGGAAGAAATCTTATGGGAATAGAAAAGATCCTCTAACGGGGCTAAAATTGGTAAAAGAAACACCAAAACACTCCACAACTATGTAAAGAAAAGACACAAAACAAATATAATCAACAAAATCAAAGTTAATGGTAAATCAACTAATAATCAATCTCAAATTATTGATTCAACCATTAACCATTTCTAAAATCTGCTAAACAGACAAGCAAATCATCCATCTATTAATGAAAATAAAGAGATTATCTCTCACATTCTTGATGACCAAGATAACATAAATTTGTTTATTCCTCCAATTAAAGAGGAAACTTGTCATACTATAAATTCTCTTAACAAGTATAGTGTCTCTGAAGTTGATAGATTCAACTCCAGATTCCACCGATCTTTTTGGTTCATCACTAAATCAGGTCTTTTCAATTCCATTAAAGCTTTTTTTAATGGCCACTTAGCCTCTAAAGGCATATTTTCCACTACAATTGGCAAGACTACAAACCTATTAGTCTGTGTACTGCCTTCGATATAGTTAATTATAAATTTATATACCTTATTATAGAATGCTTTGTCTTTAATCAGTCATTCATTGATTTAATAAAAATAAAGACATTAAATTTATCAAATTATACATCATTATTAATCGTTCCTGAGATGGATACTTTAGTTTCAGTAATGGTGTGAGGTAGAGTGATCTTTTATTACCCAACATCTTCATCATTGTTGAATAATTACTCTTAAGATGCCTTGAAAACCTCTTTCTTGCCAACCAATCTATGTACTTATCTTCAATAAGTAATCTCGACATCTATTGTCTTGGATATGCTGATGATATTATAATATTTATGAATGGTAGAAAGCTTGCAATTTTCTTGATTATTATAAAACTATTTATGGCCAATTAATTAACAAAAACAAAACTATGTTTATAACTGCTGATAAAATGAACAGAAATAGAATAAATGACATCAAGCTTACCTCTCGCTTCAACCACATTCACATTCTATTTAAATATCTTGAAATCAACATTCACAAAAATGACAATTCTAGACATCTGGATGACTTGGTGACCAAGTTAAGAAATTAGATCATGATATATGACAACTTGTCTCTTTCTTTTAGAGGTATATTGACTCTGGTCTAGTATGTTATCTCTTCAATTCCTATCTTTTACATGTAAGCCTCTCTCATCCTTAATATTGTAATCAACATAATCAACATTCTTGTGAATAAATTCCTTTAGGGTTCTAAATCCACATCTAAATAAACTATATGGTCTTATTGGAATTCTTTATGTTTCCCATGTGATGAAGAAGGTCTAATTTGAGAAACTTAAAAAACATTCAACAAACTTCCTCTTGTAAGCTCTGGATGAATTTCAGAGCTAACAAAACTCGTTGAGCTAATTTAATTCACTTTATCTATTGCAAATCTTCTCACCCCTTCAAGTAAATATTAAATCATCCGACTCTAAAACTTGGAAAAAATTATTTAAAATAAGACACATTGTTGAACCTCACATTTTCTGGACATTGGGTAAGGGCTAGATAGACTTCTAGCTTGAGAACTGGAAAAATTCTCATCTTTTCATAGACCTTTATTACTCAAAAAACCATTACTAGTACAACAGTAATAGTGTTTCTTATTTATGGTTTAACAATATTTGGTGATGAGGGAATTCATCTCACCTAGTATATCCAAGCAGAGGGGAATGGTAAGAATATATAAATAACTCCAAACCGAGCTGGTGATTATTTAAGCAGACAGTGAACCAAGGCTACACATGGTAAAAAGGCAAGTACTACGTCACCGAGGCCCAATAGAGAAATAATATAGAGCATCGTTATATGGTTGAGGGCTAGCCAAGAAGCAAGAAAGAGCTAGTAAGGCAACCGAGGGCCACCTCAACTTGTTCTTTGTCTTGAGAATGAAAATGACATGAGAAACAATGTTGAATTCCTTTTGACATACAAAATACTTATATGTCTTTATTGTCAAATTGAGGTCTATTATCTATAGTGATGCGCTTAGGAATACAAAATCGGTAGCATATGTTAGATAAAATAAATTTTATCACTGCTTTATATTTTATCTCGGATAATGGTGCAGATTCTACCCACTTGGAGAAGTATTCTATTACCAAAATTATAGTGTGACAAACCCCTAAAGCCATCAGAAGAGATCCGACTAGATCAACTCCCCATCTGTCAAATGGTATTGCTTTGGATACAGACTCCATGGAGACTGTTGGCACATGGATTTCATTTCCATACCTTTGACAAGGGCCATAATAGAAGGCCAACAATACCCTCCCAACAAGACTCTTTGAGTTAAAGCTTTATAGCCACAATGTGCTTATCCTTCTCCATCATATTGTTCTGACAGAACACTTTGATATTCATTGGATCCGAGACAGCGCAACAAAGGCATGTCGAAGGATTTTTTTTTATAAATAACCCCTATTAGAACAAAAAATGCACGAGCTTCATACTTTATCTTTTTGCTAGAGGTCCTGTCTTGAGGTAAAACTTCACTGGTGATAAACTCTTGGATCTCATTTCTCCAATATTTAGAAACCATGGTGGATACATGTAAACCTTCTTCCCCTTCACCTTCTATTTTTGAATTGGTGACTATGGAAGGACATTCTTGCATAAGGATCCAAAAATACGCTTCAGAATAAGCTACAGTGGCTAAAAAGTCAACCATTGAATTTTCCAATCTGGAGACATGCTCGTATTTTATGTGTTTAAACCCGATTGTGATTTCTTTTAATACTTACTTTATCAAGTGATCTTTCTTGGTTTCAGATTTCCCCTGTTCCTAACCAATGAGTAGTTTTGAATCACTAATTAATCAGACTCTTTTGGCACCACATATCTGAACTAATCTTAATCCAACAATGGCTGCTTCATATTCTGACTCATTATTGAATGCTCTTAAACCAAAATGTATAGCTTGGTACATAGAATCCCCAAAGGGGGAGATTATGCTGACACCAGCTCCACATCCCATTATATTGGACCCACCATCAATTCGGATTACCCAGTCCTTCTTGGGTTTACTGGTTTGAGTTTCTTCATGAGGCCTTTGGGAGTGAAATTCAACTAAACAATCGACCACAGCTTGAGCCTTGATTGCAGTTTGGGGTGCAAAGTCAATATCATAATCCACAAGCTCAACTGATCACTTGTTAATCTGTCCCGATATATCCCCCTTTTGTAATACATTCTTTAAGGGGAAAGAAGTTTGTACTGTTATAGAATGCGCTTGAAAATAAGGCCTTATTTTTCTGGCAGCTATCACCAATGCGAAGGTTAATTTTTCAACTTTAAGTGCCTCTTCTCAACTTCCAACAAGCTCTTACTTATATAATACACAGGGCGGGGATAATTATCAACTTCTCGTACCAACATTGCACTCACAACATACTCAAATATTTCCAAATAAATATAGAGTCTTTCCCCATTTACAGTTTTAAATAATGTTTTGGGTGAAGATAGGTGTCGTTTGATTTCAAGGAAAGCTTGGTCACAATTTGGGGACCAATTGAAGTTTTTAGCATTCCTTAAGACTTGGAAAAACTTTGCACACCTATTTAAGGCTGGCAATCTTCAAGTTAATACCTGTACTTCTTTAGTATCCCGAGGTGTATCCATGGCTAACAAAGCATTTAATTGATTTAAGTCAGTCTGGATCCCTTTTTCACTTATAATATAGCCTAGAAACTTTCTTATTTAAATACCAAATGTATATTTTTTTAGGATTTAATTTCAAGTTGATGGTTTCTAAGTTAGAAAATGTCTTTTCGAGGTCATATATATGGTTTTCCTCTTTAGGGCTCTTAACCATCATGCCATTGAGATAAACTTCTACATTTCTTCCAATCTGACTAGAAAATGCCTTATTAACCATTCGTTGATAAGTGGCTTCAACATTCTTCAACCCAAAAGGCATTACTTAATTACAATGAAGCCTCGTGTCAGTGATAAAAGTAGTGTGATCTTGATAATTCAGATCCATATGTATATGATGATACCCTAAAAAAGCATCCATAAAGGATAACAACTTGTTTCCCGATGTGGAATCTACTAGCTGATCTATCTAGGGTACTGGAAATGGATCCATGGGGCAAGCTCTATTGAGATTGGTATAATAAATCCACATACGCCATTTTCCATTTTTATTTTTGAGTAGGGTCGGTTTAGGTGTCCAAAGAAGGTAATGAGATTATTTAATGTGTCATATCTTTGTTAACCGATCTACTTCTTGGACTATGGCTTCAGATTTTTCTCAGGAAAAAACTATTGTTCTTTGTACCATCGGCCCTGCATCGGATCTAACAAACATTTTGTGACTAATCACGCTTTATGGTACTCTAGTTACATCATCGTTACACTAAGAAAACACATGTAGATTGTTAGATAAAAAGGATAATAACTTTTCCTTCAATTCTAATGATAATTTAGATATGACCCTGATATTTTTACCTTTTGTCAGGCGATGAACTTCAACTTCTTCAATTGGGATCACAACACTAGGAGCCTCCCTTGGACCAGCTATCTCGTCTGATATGGCAAAAGACTCCATTAACTGCTATTATTTGTCAAATTTCACTGTTTTTGAACAACTTTGGAGTAAGAGCAGTGACATAACATTCCAGGACTACCTTTTAACTACTTCGGACGAGGCCTACTTGACCACCCACAACATATTTCAAACATTGGTGGACAGTGGATGCTACCACATGCATTCTAGATAGCCAAAACCTACCAAATATAACATTGTAAGACATCAGACAATCAACTAGTACAAACAAAATTCTTACCAACTTCTTAAAAATGACCCTTTTCCCAACAAGACCTCTCCTTCAAACTCCCAAATCACAACGGCCGAGTTACCAGTAAATCCTACTGGTGGTCCTATTTGAATGTTGGATGATTGAGGGATTCTTCATTTGCTTATAGGTTGATAAAACATAATATTTTCCAAATTACATGTATCAATCAGGATTTGACGTATATTATTGCCCTCAATGAATGCTCTTATTACCACAACATCTTCATGTGGCCCTCCAAAATATCTCTCAGGTCATCTTCATCAAAGACAAAATTAAGTTGGGCCCTGATGAAGATGTGCATACATTTTTCCTTCGAACTGAGTAGTCAGAGTGTTCACATATCTTATTCTTAAGCAGCTTGAGGGTGTAGTCATAGTATCTCCTCCAAAAATGGTCAAGGATTCAAAGTATCTGCACAGATTGGATAATGTCATTGTTTTTTCCAATATCACTTCAATCTGATTTTGATTCGGACCAAGGTCTAAGTATTCCAAGTCTACATCAAATAGTTCCACAATCATCATAGCATCTTCTTGTTTAGATGCCCCCATACTTTGTCCTGGAACATTTGGTGATGTTACTTGTGTTGTGCTTGCACTAGATTGGGCTCACGTATTAACTGGCTTGTTTCCCCCCTTATTTTTTAACAAAAGCACATAACTTTCTACTTTAATCAAAGTTTGTACTTCTCGTTTTGAGATAATGCAATATTGAGTATCTTAACCCACATTATTGTGGTATCTGTAAAAATGGGTGTTTTGATTTTTTCTTGGAGATTGAATTGGTGATGGCCTTTGAAAATGTACAACATTCTTAGTTCTATCATATATTGTGGCTATATTTTTACCCAATTCGGTAAACCACTTAGGTTCAACCTACTGATTCCTCCTTGGTCTAGATTGGTGGCCCTAATTCGACTGACTCTATCTCGGCCGATGTGAACCTTGTCTAGAATCTTAGACCGTTAATTGATCGTGGCTTGAGATTGAGTACTGGCTTGTGGGATAGAAACATATGAGTATATCAGTTCTGGCGCAATACTCTAGATTTCTTGGTTTCATATATTGTGATTTGCTTTCCGACCTGGTTCAATAATTCTTCCAAGGTCATTGCTTTCTTCCAAGTCACTGAATAATCCAAATCACCCAACATTAAACCTTACCTTAAAGAAGCAATAGGCAATTGCTCAAAATAATTAGCCAAACCATTCTTTGTATTCACAAAACGGCTGATGTATTCCTTTAGAGATTCATTAGGTTCTTGTGCACAGTGAATGATAGTATCACCATTCCCTTTAAGCTCTTTACTTCCCAAATATTACCTCCAGAAATCCATCAAGAACATATGAAAGTTTTTAATAGATCCCTATGGTAAACTGTTATACCATTTTAGTGCACTCCCGTTGAAGGTCTGCAAGAAGGCCCGACATATAAGTTTATCATCATCATCAAAATTCATCATGAAATTTTTGAACTGCTCAAGGTGGTTATCAAAATCTTTACTTCCATCGTACTTCTCCATTTTAGAACTATCAAACCGCCTTGGCAGATGTCCGGAAAGAATCTTTGAAGACAAAGGTAACTGCCTCCAGTTGTGGCTACGGATAAACATATGGTCTTCAACAGGAGTGGCAAAGATACCTGGTTCAGACTTGATAGCAAATTGATCATTTAACAGATTATCAATACCGTAATATGCCGATCCCTTTACTTTCTTTTGATGTTTCTTCTTTTTACATTTACCCTTCTGATCCATTTTCTTAGAATGTTTATTGGTTAACTTTTTTTCTTCTTCTTTTGACAGCGATGGTCACTACAAGATGAAGAAGTATATATATCCGATTTAAATTCTGTGGTAGCGTTTCTAACAGAATCCGATGTTTTCAACACCTGTTTAGCCCGATGTTCTTTCTTTGAACCCTTGTGAGCCCTTGGATATTGATAACTTTCATCTTATTTGTGATTGTTGCCATGATTATATGTAACGATACATCCTGTAGTAAACTTCCCTTTTAACTCTGTTTGAGCTTGTCTTTGGGCCCTTAAAGCTTCGATCTCAGCCCTCGGTTGATCACGTTCGTCTTGCATGATCAATATTTTATCTGCATTATGATTGACATGTGATATAGTAGCATGCTCATTATCAATTATGATCCCCTCATTTTCAAGAGAGGGAACTTCTTGCATGTCGAGATCCATGTCTCAAAGAAATCCAAAGTACGATCTACAATTATGGTTTTGAATACAACTATTCAGGTAAAACTTTATTAAGAGGTATTTGTTGAATCTATTAGATTTATGGATGAAGTGTAGAGAGAGAATAAAGGTGTTATATTAATTTTTTTAAAAGAGAGAACTCAACCAACATATTAGATGTTATTTTGACCTTATCTATAGGATTTAGAAGATCCATGTTGGTCCATATATCCTGTTAGGTGGGCTTGGAAGCCCAAGACAAGATAAAGCAATCACTTAGTTTACTATGCTAGGCACACGATTTGTTAATAGTCCGAAGTGCCATGTAAGAAAAATATGAAATACTCTTTATATCCACTTCCAATATATTACGAACCTTCCAGAAAAAATTTGTACAATGTGAGCAGCTCGTAGTTGACTTAACCAAAGAATTCTAATTGTATTTGTTTGAAATTTTAGAATCAAACCGGGATTAGTTGTTATATTGTGGTTTTTGTGTTGTAAACTATTTAAATTATGTTTAAAGAACCATTAGACTTGTAGTAGCATTGATTCATGCATTATTAAAATGTCATTTAAGATTTTATTTTTTCAAAAATTTTGGTGAGCCAATTCGTCATGTGTTTGGCGTATGGATCCAACTCCACACCAACCGTTGGTATGGAGATACATAATCATGCCAACGGTTGGCATTAGATTTGGCTGGCCTCCCACGCCACCGTTTAGCGTGATAGGGGGTCACCACGTCATCGATCGGCGTCGACCGCCAAAGTGGCAAACTAAGACAGTATCAAGCCTAAGCCTCTGGCCTATTGCCGCCAATGCACAGCGGAATGTAAGAACCTTCCGCCTTCCGCCGTGTAGTGGCGACAATGGCCAAATTTTAAAATAATAATTTAATTTTTTTATTACTATAATTATTATTGTTATTATTAATATAATAACTATTATTATTATTATTATTGTTAATGACATTATAACTATTATTATTATTATTATTGTTATTAATATGGTTATTACTATAATTATTATTGTTATTATTAATATTATAACTAGTAGTCATTTAACACCACTTCTGGAAAAATGAACACAAAAAGAGAGAGTAAACATTGCATAAAAGGTCAAACAACAATTTATGAGTAGCGTAAAACTCAAATAACCACTGAGGAAATCATAAAAACCCAAAGAACAATCAAGGAAAGTGTAAACTAAAACAACAACTAAGGAAGAATTTGCAATAACTCTTAGGTAACGAATTTTATTTGTCAGGCCAGTTCCATTTCATCAACTTCCTTTTATATTTCACAATTTGGTAGTCCGCCGCAGCATCACGCATTTCCTCTTCCCTGATAGTAAAAACGCAGACATGGATATGATCAAGCTGCTCATCCGGTAAAGTATCGGTGACTTGGAAGTTGAACAACTTAAAAACAGCATGACGTATTAAAACTAGGTGTACACGAAATTTCACTTGCTAGGTTGACCTAGTTTTTACCTCATCCAAACATCTTGAAATCTTAGGCAGCAGGACTCCATCATTTTAGTATAGGAAATACATCTGGCATAACATTTCCTCGTAGTAGTGTTTACCCCATTCATTCTTAAAAGGTTTTACCCATTTCGATGGAGGCTTTCATCAAATATTCATCTTCCAACTCACTCCAAATAGACATTTTTAGAGTTTCTAATTTTATTTTTTCAAGTTGTGTTGTTACAAGAGGAGATCATCTATTTATTGACCATTTAGTCTTTGTATAACGTAATCCAAGTAGACCAATCACTACTTGGCGCGTGTAAGATGTGGATTACGTAATCTCATAACCCAATCATTTCGAGATACCTAATAGATACAAAAAACACATACCATATGTGCGTTAAGATAAAACATGTGCGTTAGATCTGGGTATCCAGTTATAACATATAAGGTATCATTATAACGTGACAAAATATATAGTGGAATAAACAATACTACTCAAAAAATAAACGCACAAAATGATAAAGTAAAAATTGACTACTTAAAATAACAACAACTTAGGAAAACATAAATACTTAAACAACAACTTATAAAATCAAATAGAAGGGCGAACAACAACTTAGGAAATCAAATAACATGTCAAAAAAACTGAAGAGAACATAAGTACTCAAACAACAAGTGTGGAAATCATAAAAATTGAAACAACAAATGTAGAAATCATAAAAACTCAAACAACAACCAAATAAAACATAAAACTTAGAAGTCGAAGTCGTATCCCATGTTTTCTTCATCAATATCATCCTCTCTTTCCGTAATCACATCCTCAAGATATGCTACCATATCCCTAGTAATGTAATCTACAAATGCCATGCTCCACAATGCAACCGCTTCTTGCTTAATTTTATAAAGCATAAATAACAAACACTGGAGGGTTTTCACACGATTGTACCTGCTTTTGAATTCGTCACGACTGTGCGTTGGATGATTTGTTACTCCTAATCGGCCATAACCGGGATACATCCTACATAGCTCCCAATCAAAAAAAGTATTGCTCGTATCATCATAAATTGTTCAACGGAAAAATTTCACCGCCTAGAGCATCTGGTAGTCTTTATCTACATTAAACTCCATCCTAAAATCATTTATATGTTTTATGTTTGTGAATGTTTGGTGGATAAACTATTAAACTAGGTTTCAGGTTCCTTTTAAAGGACATTCCAATTTGACGGGTAATCGGCATTTGGCGGGAAAATATATATAGCGGGAGCAATTGTTTGGATGAAATTAATATTTGGCGAGAATCAATGTATGGAGGGAATCATTATTTCGAGGGAATAATTGTTTGGAATGAATCAATATTTAGCAATATATAAAAGGAATTGCTAAAAAACAGCGAAAATTACTCGGTGAAGGTGTATTTTCAATTTTTTCAATTTTTATAAAATTGTTATTCATTAAAACAAACGCTTAATATCTTTAATTTATATTTGCTTTATTTATTTACAAATTCATACTAATTAAAAAACTTCTAAAATATGTAAACTAAATATAGCTAAATAAAATACGGTACATTAAAAACTTATAAACTATGTAAATAAATATAGCTAAATAACATATAAAAAACAAATAAGACATACAAATATGTTATAATAAAAACAAATAAAAATATGTTACAATTCGTTTTTACAAAAAGACATAAAAGTAACAAACACCATGTCAAAATAAACACGAGTGTCAAAAAACTCGAAACAAAAAAAATGTAATGTCTAAGCAAGTTTCTTACCGATAGACAAAACTTTCTCGTACGCCAAATCCAAACGCTCGAAACCACCATCAAACTCACCAACTCTATGAAACAAAGAGATCTTACGCGTACCTGCGCGCAAATGTCATATGATAGCGTTGTCCCGATCCTCATACACATAGTCATCTAACTGGTATATGGAACTGTTGATTAAGTTGAATAAGCTAATATTCTGATGCAGCAGAAGATAATCAGGAGTAGAGAAATAATCCATCTCGTCTCTAATCATCTCTCCCCTAATAACCTCCTCTAACCGGTAATATCGCCAATTAACCCAACTCTCCGCGCCGAATGCATATGCTATCGTCTTCGGTTTCCTTTTGGCCTTTAACTGCATCTTGAGCAATTGATGTGGGATAACCCTCTGGACACGACTAAACTGCCTCAACATCCGCTCCGGATAGTATACTTGCGAGTTCTCTACACCGACAATGACATCGCGAAACTATGCTATATCCTCAAATAGGAAATCGTCGTGTATCGCACAATAAGGATCAAACACTACCTTCAATACAACACAATAAGAACACGAACACATATAAGACTTGACATCCACACCACTCAACCCAACCAACACACGAAAATTATAAAACTATAATACATTTTTATCTTATTATATCAATATGTTAAACTATAAATCAGTTTTATCTTATTCAATTATAAAACTTACATCGGTATCTTGTAGGTTGTTGATGGTGATTCGAAGGTTCAGCTTCGTCCGAGAGTCAGAAATAGTCGGACCTATATCCCATCTCGCAATAATGGGTTGGCACTCCATGTAAGTGGAACGAGTAACAGAGTGGAGCATAACGAAATGGTCTCGTATCCACGTGTCCAGCAAATTGATACATCCGACCATAATCATGATCTCGTGAAGAGAGACCTCACCGAGATGGTGATACAAGTAAGCAAGCATGGCAGTGCTCCATGCGTAATGTCCAACACTCTCCTCGGGTCAAATTGCGCAAAAGAAATAAGTACTTACATTAACGTACATGTTACTCTTGTTGGGGAATAGAACGGTGCTGAACATGTGTAATATATAGGCATGCATAGCCTGGTGTACCATAGTGTCGGTGATACCCGAGTAGTCGTCACAGAATTGTGGCCACTATACCTAGCCCACAACCATCTGTAACCCAAACGGATGCCCTTGCATTTCTCAACCTCCTTCGCGAAGCTCACCTCGTTAATCCTGCATGGCCAGCGACTTGTTGGAAATAACACTAAAACAACAACCTGACCCTCTACTGCGAATTCCAATCTAGTGCGCATGTCATCAAAAGTGATCGTCATCTCACCGAACAATAAATGGAAACTGTTTGTTTTCATATGTCGCCGTTCCAAAAATACCTCCGTCATGTCGGAGTGCGTGTGCATGCACGATAACGGTTCGATCGGTCTACCGAAAGGTGTACCATCAAGTACGACATGTACCCTACTATAAGAGCTTAAATTCCAACCTCTATAGTTGGAATAATGGACATATATCCGTATTTCGTGCTTTTGAAAATATTCGGTCTCAATTTTAGTATATATTAAATCGGTACTAAAATATTAACTACAAATGTAAATTACCTTTCCTTGCCAAAGATAGTAGGCGCCGTGAGAGGTGAACGTCTTTCCCAATAGCGAAAGTAGTCTACCGAAGAAGGAGGTCTAGATTTCCCCTTGATAGGAAAGGTGCGCGTTGCCCACAGGCAGCGGAACCGGAATTGGGTCCGGAAACATGGGTTCTGAAATAATGGATAGCTCTTCTATCGGAACCGCATAATCGGTTAGTAACTCACGCTCGCTACTTGTCTGTTGTTCGTCCGATTCTTTACTTTTCGTTCGGGAGCTATCATCGTTCGACGAGAGCTATCACCGGAACCAAAGCGTCAACAACGTCCTTAACCTGAAATGAAAATATAAGAAATGTTAAGACTTGCTTGAAAATACCAAACATGAGAAGCTATTTATTTTTAAAAAAAAACACAAACACGTATGATCAAGATTAAATCAGTTATAAAAAAAACACAAACACGTATGATCAAGATTAAATCAGTTATAAGATATTCTGATGACCGAAACGACTTACGTCGTAAAAATGGCATGAGACTGGTTCCCACGTCATAACGCATGGTGTGGACACCTATTGTCACCACCACTGGTCGGCAGAAACAAGGTGTTTTTTGAACTGAGATGGCGACGGACAGCTTCGTCAACAAAACACAGACCTGCAAACTCGGAAATAGCCCTAAACCACTAAGCTACTAAGTGTAGAAACACTTACCAAAAATGGGGATGCGAACAATGGAGTGCTAGGCGTCGATTGCCGGTCTGCTGGGCGTCGATTGGGATGCTAGTGGGTTAGGTGTCGACTGTTGATGCTGCTTAGTGCTGCTGGTGAGAGTAGGGATGTTGGGTTAGAGGTTTCGGCTACTGGTGAGCGTTCGGGTGCTGGTTAGGGCTGCTGATGAGTGTTGCTGCAGGTGAGTGTTTAGACGACGGTTTTGGGGGTGGGTGATGTGTGAGAGGGCTGTGTGGATGGGTTTTTAGGCTGCTAGTGAGTGTTTAGGCATAGGTTTAATTTTAGGTCAATGAAAATTATTAGTATAATTATAGTTAACTTAATTATTACTTCACTTAATTTGATACATTTATTGTTTTATTGAGTAGGTAGAAAAAAAAAACAAAAAAATTATAATTATTTTTTTTATTTTTAATTTTTTCGGAGGGAATCCACGGCCAGATTCGGCCGAAAAAACATATGTAGAACGACGGTAAAAAAAAATCTCACGGAATATTTTTAAAAATTCAAAACAAACTGTTTCAGAAAATATCTTTAATAAAAAAGATATTTTAGCAATTCCTATAAAGTTATTTGATATAATTGTCATTTATCTCTGAAAAGTAATTTTCTGTCACTTATTTCTACTTTCTCTTTCTACCTATGAATCAATCAGAGCAACTTCCATGTGTGAAACAAAATCCTAAGTACTTTAGTAGAAGACCCATCGTCTCCCATGTTAGCTCAAGCTTTCTTTCTCACACTTCAACGCTCTTCCCTTACTTATTTCCCTCTCTCATATTCCATAGACACAATCATGTACAGTTCTGATTGGTGAAGTATTCAATGATATCATATGCTTAATTTACCCCCTCTCTCTTATTCATATCCACCTTCATCGTCTCCCCAAAAGTCATTCACTCTTCACAAACACCCTCCTCGATGTGCAGCCACAACCACTGGCACCATCGTCAGTAAACCCCATTTCCAATTACCTTCTTATGCAATATAAAAAACTATATTTGGTCCAAAGCTCGATCAAATTTATTCCGAGAAACAATCTTCACTTATATTGACATGGTTTCTTCGGGTACTCAACATGGATAGAGTCTACTTGGTCTCCAATGCCTGTATTTAGGAAAAGATGTTCACGCTAATATCTTCATATTTGGGTATGTTTCATATACTGTTATTGTAACTAATACACTTGTAAACTTGTATGGCAAGTATGGAGATATTGGTGATGTATGTAAGGTGTTCGACAGAATATCGGACATAGATCAAGTTTCTTGTAACTTGGTGGTTGCTGCACAGTGTAAGTTTGAGGACTATCACTTGTTATATACTAACAATTGATTAGGATTATCTTTTTACAATTATTAACCCCTTTTGTGAATCAAGAGTATATTTTTAAATGACATTCAAAGTTTGTCAAAAATTGCTTCTTGGCATTAGACTACAACGGAATGATCAAGATTATCCTTTTACATTAATTAACACACTTTTCTGAAAAGTATCCATTTGAACAACATCCAAAATTTGTAGAAAACTTGAACCAAAACCTGCACCTATAGAGAAACTAACTTCTTTCTTTAGCATTAGAATGATAAATATTATCTTTTTTACATTTATTAACACATTTTTATCGTTCAAGAGTATTATTTTGAATGACATCTAAAATTTATGCAGAATTTGACAAAGGGTCAAGCTATATATACCCAATTCGGGTTTAAGTATACCCAATTTTGAGTATACCCAAAGATGATCTAAGTATATCCAAATTTTGACAAAAATACCCTTTTGTAGGTATATAAGGTTTTTTTTACTAATCTTATCCACCTCATTTTTTCAATTACACTCTCTAACTTCTCTCTAAAACCTTCAAGTTCTCTCTAATTTATCCGGCGAACTAAAATCCGGCGAACTAAAAATCCGGCGAACTAAAATCCGGCGAACTAAAATATAAAAACTTAGTCTTAGTATCAAAATTTAGGGTTATGGTTGAATTAGGTAAAAAAATCAGAATTTTAGGGTGTTTGGAGGCCATTTTCCGGCCAAAATTCGACCGGAAAATGGCCATTTACGAAGGCTGAGCGTACCGGTCGGTACAGGGGGTGTACCGACCGGTACGCCCCCCCTGTACCGACCGGTACGGAGGGGGTGTACCGACCGGTACGCCCCCCCTGTACCGACCGGTACGGAGGGGGTGTACCGGTCGGTACAGAGGGTCTGTACCGACTGGTACACCCCCTCTGTACCGGTCAGTATAGAGTGTACCATAGGTACAGAGGGGGTGTACCGGTCGGTACACCCCCTCTGTACCTATGGTACACTCAGCCATCGCAAATGGTCATTTTCCGGCCGACTTTCGGCCGGAAAATGGCTTCCAAACACCCAAAAAATTATGAATTTTTTAGTAATTAAATTTTTAATTTTTTTTTTAACAAAAACTTCAAAAAAACAAGTTTTGATTTTGTGTTTTTATTAGAAGAAGTTTAAAAAAATTAAAAAGAGTTTGAATGTTCTTGAGGCAACTTTGAATGTTAAAGAACAATTTGAAGAATTTCACAAAATTGTAGTAATATGGGGTTTGATCTAGTAGAGAGTTGTGTTTTTTTGGGTATACATAACCAAATAGATTGTTTTGTGAATTGGGTGTATCTAGGATATACTTAGTGTTTTTTTTTTTTACTTAGTGGCAATTCGGATATTAAATGAAATTTCAAGGGTTTTTTCGTCCTAAAAAAGTCAAATAAAAGTCAACTGCGTTTTTTGGGTATACTTACATCACATTTGGGTATATATAGCCGTACCCTTTGACAAAACCTGCACGCAAAACCCATCCGGTATAGATTTTTTTTTAAAATTACAATAGAATGATAAATATTATTCTTTTATATTTATTAACACCCTTTTCTGAATAATATCCCAAAACACTTTACTAAATTACCCTCCACCAGAAATAATCCACACCAATGTTCTTACATTGTTATCATTTAGTACTAAATTTGTGCTAAATTTACACGGAACTTGAGAAACATTTGTGTCAATTATGTATGGATCATAAAAATACTATAATCCATTAATATATACCTAAACTACATGGTTTAAGAATCAATCTATACCAAACTATTTGACTTATATAGAAAACAACAGATAAATAGACGAGCATATGCAATATTTAATTGCATTATCAAATTATACCTAACTATATGGTTTAAGCACAACAAACTACATGATCAAAGTAGACATATTTTTTTATATGTTATAGGGTATGTCATAACATATATGGCTACTCTTCTAAATCCGCCCTTGCAACGATGTTTATTCTATTTTGTATAGTTAGAAGATACTAGTGAATAAGAACAATTGTGGTTTATCTTACATCATCATATCATGTTAATCGTGTGATTTGTTTTTATAAATGTTAATCGTGTGATTTGTTTGTATAAATATTTAATGATGACATCCTTCGGGTTTAGAAATACAGAGCCGAGGTCCAGATTCAGGTTCAAAAATCGCTTTGATTAATTTGAGATATTAACATTATTTTTTTTCTAAGGTTATATAATTTTTTAATGCATAAAAAAAGTTTAAATTAGTACTGTCTAAAATATATAATATATATTTTTGGTGGATATGAAATTTTATTTTAATTTGAAGGTTAATCTCAAATTTTCTCAAAATAATCTCAAGTTTGGTTTATGACCGAACCGATTCAAGGCGCGCCTCAAGGCGTACCCATCTTACGATTTTTAAAATATTGCATTTAACAATAAGAAGAGGACGACAAATGTCCAAAAGTACCAACTGCAACATACAAAAATAAACTAAGATTCAAAATTAACAAACAACCAACATCCGATATAAGCAATTAAGGGCTAAAAAATACCGTTGATCCCACATGTATAGCCCGTGTAGCATAGTAGTCATTGATCTTCATTTTTGTCTTCCAACCATCCTTCATGTTTTAGAAATTTGCACGATCAGTCCCCTGCACATTCTGGGAGACCAAAAGTGACACAAAACTTGGGATTTGGGTGGCACGTGTCAGTTTTTAAATGGTTCATATGTGCGGGGGACTAATCGTGCAAAATTCTAAAACATAAAAGATGAGTGAGAGACAAAAATGAAGATCAAAGATTACTTTGATACACAGGCTATACATAGGGGACAAACGATGATTTTTAACCACAATTAAAGATCACACTAACAACTGGTTACAGTATCAAAAATATGCATAAACGACTTTCCTTATATCAACTACCTAAAATCATCTTCCGAATCAAGCAGGGGCGGAGCCAGGTGGGCGTTTGTGGGGTCCCAAGAACCCACCTGATCCAAGAAATAGTATATGTTGTTCTTCCGGTTGGCAAACAACCTCGGCAAGAGGAGTTTAAGCTATATAATATCCTATATTTGAGTTTATCATTTTTTTTACACTAAGTTTAAGCAAATTTTTTTAATATATAATATCATATATATTTATTATTTACTTTATACAATATATATAATAACATATTTTATTATTTTAATATAAATGTGTTATTTATTTTTTATTATATATAAAATATCGCTCCATATTATTTTAATGTATTTATATTATTTTAATGTATATATAGTTATATGGATACAATCTTTTAGAACTGTTCTTCTCATATTAATTAGAAAACTCGAGCAACACATTGTTTTCTTTTTTCTTTTGAATCGAAGCTTTAAACACTAAAATATTTATTATGTTTCTATGTTATTAAATCTCAAAATTGAAGTTTTTCTACCTGTTTTATGTTATTATTCAATGGTTATATTGGTTAATCTTGGTTGATCTATGATTTTTCTTATATTAATGTAGAGTTCAATTGAAGAGAAAATATACCTGCATAAATCATAATTTGTATTTTTCTTTGCTAAGTTTAAATTTTATTGTTGATTGAGTTTTGTATGTTTGTCATTATATGATGTATATATATATTTCAAATTAAATTCTATATATTAAATAAGCAAATAAAAATGTCTCTAATTTAATTATTGAAGTTAACCACACAGAGACACAAGATGAAGTTGTTATTCCAGAATCATGTGTTTCGGTGGTCAATAATCCACAACCTGAAGTCGAAGATCAATCTTCAAATTTAGAATATTTTGAGGCTGATCCAGGGAAAAAAGACTGAATCTCAAGCTTTCATCCAAATATTCAAGACTCGATAAGAAAAACTTACGTGCATTTGTGCAATCTTGGTATCTTGGTTTGATTTATATCTAAATTGGTTAGAATATAATGAGCATAATAACTATGTCCATGTTTGCCTTGTTATGTATTTAAGAATGAGTGTAGCAACCATAGCAATGACGAGTGTTGAGCGAGTTTTCTCACGTTTGAATTATGTGAAGAATGAGTTGAGAAATGGAATGAACGTTAATGATTGTTAAGTGATAGTTGTGGAAAAATAGATATTTACCACAATTAGTAACACAACTATCTTTCAACATTTTTAAGCTATGAGTAAGAGGAAAGTACAAGTAAAATTAACTTAGATTTATGTTTTTTTTGTTTTTTAATCACATTTTAATTATTTGTGTAACGTAGATTATGTTATAACAATGACAATTCAATATTTGAGATTTTAATATAAACCATATATATATATATATTGATTTGAAAATTATCATAAGGTACAGGACACCATTATGTATCGATCCTGGCTACGCCACTGGAATCACGTATCATGTATTTGTAAAATTTGAACTTTGGATTATCCATGGAGTAGTTCTGTACGACGAGTAAAAATTTAGAAGGATGATTATTATTGTAAAAGGGACTCGATAGTAGAATTTGAAAATCTTACAGTAAATGCCTTATTATAATGAAACTGAGACGTAAAATAGTGTATCTAGTTTCGTCACAAATCCATGGAGTTGTTTGAAGAAAGATTTCAATAAGTATGAACAAAAAAACAAATAAATAAAAAGGATATGATTTTATATAGTTATTTCAAAACAAGTTTTATTTTGATAGATAACAATTTTAACGTTACTTCCTTTTTAAAAAAAAATTAGACAACGGCATGATTCTAGTACTACTCTAAAAATTTAATAAATGTTATATATTAAACTATATTTATTTCATCTGCAAGTCTAAAAATTAAAGGGAAATGTCACACTAAATACCTTCTCACCAAACTTATTATCATCTAGTACCCCAACTATTTTCTATGCCTACTAAATACCCATCTCACCAAACTAATTCTTTTTTAATACCGAGCTAATATTTCCCTTCCTGAAATACCCTCAAATGTGTCAGATTATTTTCAAACCACAATTCAAAATTTGAATTTTCAATAGTACAACCTACTCTGCTATTTTGAAAAGTTGTAATGAACCTATACCTTTTTCAAAAGAAACCATTTTCAATCAATCTCGTTGTTTAAACTGATTTCCAAAATCAGAAAAAAGGTAAGCTTCTATCAATTTTTGTTATGCTTTTCACGAGTAGAAGGTGTGTTTTTTTCCAACTTTTGTTAGTTCCTGGGTTTTGTTAGTTCCTTGTTTTTTTTTGTTTTCAAAGATTTCAAGTTTACTCTTTTTACATTAAAGTCTTGTTTATGTTTAGACCTTGTGGAAACCAGTTTTTTTAAAGTTTTTTCATAGTCCAGATTTGTTACAAGTTCTTTAATGGCGTTATATCTTACCATGTGTGTTGGTGAAGACGATAGCTGTAGTTTACTGTTGCCTCAGCCTTTATACTCTATCTCGCGCGTTAAGTCTGTTATAGTACTGTTCGCGAGTTGTAGCCTACAACAACCTACAACTCGCGCGAGGTTTTTTTAAAAAAAAATTGAATTTAATAATGACGCGATATAGGTTTGCCACTGGAGGAACTAATTTAGTATTGGACGTTTCGCGCGGCTCAGATCGGTGATTTACCACACGAGTCATATCTAAAGGCAAGTAGAATCTATATTTCGTAAGAAAATAACGTATTATATAATTCATTGTTATCTAACGCGATTCCCATCCCGATGTCTTGCGCGAGACAGTAGACACGGCAGCGCGAGTCACCCTATCAGTTAACATCCCAAGTCACGCTTGGAGTGACGTGATTTAGGGCAGCACCCTCACCTAGCCTAATTTCGTTTATCATTTGGAGCCTCCTAGATGTCTAAGCAAAGAGTTTATATTTTTAAATATTTGAAGCAGACCTCAATCGTTCCTTTTAGCGCGTTTGAAAACTTTGAATCTGTTGAAAAATATATTGAAGGTAGATGGGATGATCTGGTTAAGGGTTGCTACACTATTTCCTACTTCTGTGGCGGTGAAAATTACTGCTTGTTTACTAACGAGACTGATTTCATTGGTTTAACTGTTTATCTCGATGTGGAGCGTCTGAAAAGCGTTAACTTCTTTATAGAACAACGAGTAGTTGAAACAGATGCGAATGACATTGGTAAACAGCCTACCGTAAGCTTTGTAGAACCTTCTGATGATCATTTACTAAGCGGGGAGAGTAGTAATGGTTTAATCGGTTCCTAACATAAAAAAGACATCTTGCCACTATGGGTTGGGTTGATGCTATAACAGGAGTTGGTCAGACATTCGCTGATGGTGCCTCCGGTTTAAGGTTATCTTCATGCCGATATGCTTTAGAGCTAGGTTTTGCTTTCAAGTATATGCATAATACATCCACTAAGATCACTGCTTACTGTGTCAACAAAAAGTCAGGTTGCAAATGACGACTGTATGCATAAATAGATTCCAGCACTGGTTTCATGATGATCGAGCACTTTACCAACACCCATTCATGTAGCCCGGTATATTCCAAGAAAAAAAGTAGGCATTTGACGTCCGATTTAATCGTGGATGAAATACATGAATCAATTTGGACAAGTCATTCTTTAACAGTAAAAACTATTCAGTCTTCTGTCAAACAAGACTATGGTTTAGATATTTCCTACCGTTTATCGTGGAATGCGTTAGAGAAGGCGAGGAGGGTAGTTTTTAGAGACAGTAATACTTCGTTTTGGTTGTTTAATGCATATTTTAGAAGATTAAAAAGTAGAGATATTACTACAGATTGTCATCTGGAGGTTGGTTTTGGGAATGTCTTCAGGAGGTGTTTTGTGGCTTTCGAATCATGCATTCAAGGCTTTCACTCATGTCGACCATTGTTGTACGTGGACGGTACCCATTTAAACGGCAAGCATGGTGGTGTCTTGCTGTCTGCAGTGGCCAATGACGACAATAACGGTTTGTGTCTGACCTTCTTTTAAATGTAGATCTATATGCGTGGTAATAAGATAGAGTAATTCGTATTTCAGAATCCCGTTTAGTAGCGCACATATAACGCGATATAACCTCAACTAATGTGATCGATTCATGATGTATCGACTTTACCATCCTAAGCAATCGCGCGATGCTTAGTTTGAGTAAAGGTACACACAACACGATACATCATATTCCTATTAAGCATGTCACGCGAGATAGGTATTGGATGACGACGCTAGTCACGTTGCACATATAACGCTAGATACGTTATTTATTATACGAAACTTCACGCGAGATAGTAGATGCATCATATCAATTGCGCCTTCATCAATTCTTATATCCTTATATTATAGACTCCATAAACCTATTTTCATATTACATGCATTTTTCCAGTTGCTTTTGGTATTTTTGGTGGTGAAGATTCTGATAACTGGATGTGGTTTATGGAATGTCTAAAACCTCATTTGTTAAACCGTCAAATCACTTTTATTTCCGACAGACATTCTGGTATTATTAATGTTGTTTCCGTTATTTACCCAACCTGCTTTCATGCTTACTGTATATATCATTTGGTTAATAATTTGAAGTCAGCTCTTGAAAACACCAACCGCTAGTTTAAGAAGAAAATGTTGAAGCGATTCAAAAGTTGTGCTTACGCTTCAACTGTTGAACTTTTTAATCAGAGACTTTCCAAGTTTTTAAGTAGAGCTGGTAAAAATGTTAAGGCTTTCATCGATAATTTGCCTCCCGATAAGTACGCCCAGCCCTTCGTCATTGGCAAATGTTACGGGGCGATGTCATCATCTGCTGCCGAATCCTTTAACAATCAAATTAAAAAGTTTTGCAATCTACCGATTGTTGAAATGATAGACAATATTAGAGTTATGCTAATGACTCAGATTTCTAGACGTTATTCAGAAGGGCTAAGCTGGAAGAGTTATTTGTGCCCCGAATTTGAGAAGCAGTTGAATTAGAATATTCAAATGGGTCGAACCTGGGTGGTATCTAAGTCTTCTGCAGGTTCATTCGAAGTTTATTCTGAACTAGTTATGGTTGTCAACATACTTGATTTTAAGTGTTCGTGTGGTTCATGGCAGCAAGAGTATTTTCCACGTGCTCACTCATTGGCTGCAATAACGTCCGTGAACGAAGATCCTATGATGTTGGTAGAACCATTCTACACTGTAACTAATTATAGATCCACCTATTCGTTTAGCATACCTTCAATAACCGACTATGGTGAAAGTTCATCATCTAACGAATCAAAAGGACCTGTTGTTCTAACTCCTAACACAAAAAGGCGAGCTGGAAGGCCAAGGAAGAAGAGGATTCCATATAGAGGAGAAGTATCATCTACCCGCTTGCGCTGTGGCCGTTGCTTTAAATTTGGACACAAACGAAGGACATGTGATATGACAGTATGAGCTTCCCGTCGAAAGCTTATTTTGTTTACATATTTATTATTTAGTATGTATTTACTTGATAGCAATTGTTCTGTATCTTTCTCATGGTATTTGCCCAAAATTTATTAGTTGATACCCTTTAATGGCATATAAGTTTGCATTTGTTATCGTGTATTACTTGTAGTTTGGTTGAAGCACGCGAGACGTTAGTGTAATGTAACGCTAGACACCTATAAGTTTTTGACGTAACGCGATATGTTTGCATAATACCATGCTAGATGAGGTGCTACTGGAATAAAGCACGCGAGTTGTTATGTGATGATGACGCAAGTCACGTTTCCTTTTCCCTGGTAACGCGAGATATTATTGAGATATGACGCTAGACGTGATAACTTGTTGCAAAGCATGCTCGAATACCGTTCACTACCTAGACTTAGCTATTATACGACGCTAGATGTGTATATGGTATTCGACAAAACTCTTTTAGTTGATACCCTTTACTGTCATAGAAGCTTTCATATAAGATTGTAGACTAGTTGAAGTTTTCGTATATCACGCGGGACATTATTGTGCCCTAACGCTATACGTGGCTAATATAAGACGATAGGCCTGTTTCAGTTTCATAGGATACGCGAGATATTAGTCGTATATGACGTTATTGGCAAATCATATAGGATTTACAACGCGTGACGATAAATTTTACTATCCATCTCTACTGTCTTATGTTTTTCAAATGGAGGGTGTCAAATACGCCATCAAACTATCGAAACATAGACTCAGATCCATTGGTAATTTTAACATTGCAATAGGAAATAAGAAAGACAAGTGAAATACATATGGATAACATAGGGCCTACCCATGCCCAGATACTAAACCCTAATAAAAAAAACATCCAAATACAAAATGGTTTACAATTAGAAGCACCAAAAACAACTGAAGAGTTACCCTAACACAAGTATATTCTAATAATCTGAAGAGTTACCTTCCTCAGATGTGTCCTCCTCATCGTCCAAGTCCCCGTCTGTCTCTTCATCCTCCTCCTCTTCATCCTCGTCTTCGGTTTTCTCCCCTCAGTAAGAATCGTCGGATGAGTCCTTCAAAGACTTCCTAGGATATATCTTCATCCTGCCCGTCTTCGTCTTCTTGTTCTTCAGTATCCTTCGTCGTTTAGTATACCAGTCCATGTCGGAATCCTCTTCCGGCCACGACAGTGAGTACTTAGAGTCATACAGAGTCGTCAGTGAAAGGGATGGAGTGAAAGGATTCGACTCAGCGTCGGAAGAGTACTCGGTGGTAGTCTCCCGCTTGTAGTTGTATTCTGAGTGCCGAGAAATCACGTCGGAAAACGTACCCTGAGAACCGTGATTGCCGTAGGAGTCATCTGAACCGCTCATCGTCGATTTTTGCTTTGCTATGGAATATAAAAAGTTTTAAGAATTGCAATAGTCTAATGGATAACCATGCAAGCAAACGCGAGACGCCTATTTATATAATTTTGAATACAACGCGTACCCTAGTGAACATGCAATGAGTGCTTATCTATCCTAGTCACATCCTTCATTAATAAACCCAATGGAATTAGTGAAAAGACATCCCATTGTCTTTTCACTAGCCATTAATTCTGACGCGATTTAAATTTGAATCACGACTACCAACGCGTACTACAACCCAAATATTATACATTTCTCCTCTTATTGATTAATTCTAATTATTAACTTTTCAATTTTTATTATTTTTAAATTTACGATTAACTAAATAATACATAGTGACGTGCATTATAAACAATATAAAAATTTGAACTTGGTTGGATGAATAATGTTACTTTGTCGATTTTTTAAGTTAAATTAAATATTCGAAAATGTGTCCATTACCCATGAAATAGCACGCGCCATGGTCAGTTTATTCGACTTGTACAACGCTAGATAGATTACAAATGAAACAACTCGCGCGAGATGGATGCATATAACGCGAGACGTTAAGTTCAGATCACGCTAGATATGTGCTTATTGACATGAGACATGACGCTAGATTACCATATCATATGGCGCGAGATGTGCATGTCATACGACGCTAAAGATGACGTTATAGTACATATCAGACAACTCGAGAGATTAGGTTCATAAGACACTAGATATATGATATTCCACTATGACACATGACGCTGGCTTAACAAATCAAATGACGATAGATGGGCACGTCTTAGGATGCGAGATATGCACGTAATATGTCGCTAGATTAACAAAACATACGACGCAAGATGTGCACGTTTCTTGACGCTAGATGTTCACGTCTTATGACACTAGATGTGCACGTAGTATGACGCTAGATGTAACCATTGTATGGCGTGATATGACGCTAGATTAGCCCTAACTATGACGTTAGATGCAAGCGTAATATGATGTACAACGCGTCTTCCCCTACGGCTGATAAACATTAAGGGAATCACAAATTGTAACCATTTGTTGAAAATTACAGTAACCAAAAAGTCATACATTCATAACATTACCAAACTTAGTCCATTACATCCAATTCAAAGACTACTTTGCTCTTTGAATAAAGTTACAATTTTGACTTCGTTAGAAAAAAAACATTAATTATAAAACGACGGTTATCATCTAACCGGTGAACAATTTTCAATGGCATCTTCTCTATGTGTGATCCATTCCTTTAGGTACATAATCATATCTCTTGATATCCAATCATTATCTTCCCACTCCCATAAGTTTGCTGCCTCTAAGCGCAAATCTAGACAAAGATTAGAAACACGTAGCAAGGGTTCGGATTTCAATTCGTTGTACCTCGCAGCGATGCTTTCTCGTGTCAAAACGTGGGGGCCGAAAAATCCAAGCCTCCCATATTCAAAGTATATCATGCATAAGACTTGATCGAAAAAAATGTCGGCCGCTTCATCCGAGCTTGTTCTTTTCACATACTTCACGGCTTGAAGCAAGTGTTGGTCTTCATCGACGCACCAACTCATACTTATTTCATATTTGGAGTGTTTTAATTGTTTAAGTGTATACTATATGTAGTTTTGTGGTTGTATATATAAGGGCCAAATAATAGGTGGGTAACTAGACAGGTAATATTTTGTAGGTTAGTGCTTGGCGGGACAATATCAATGACCAAATCATTTTTTGCGGGAGTTTAATATAAATTTTATCACGCGTACTAACTACTGTACTAGATTTCCTATATCGTGCCATAAAACATTCACCTTTGTTGTGTTACAGCCGTCACCCGCGTGATAGTCAGACAATCATTCACATAGTATCTAGCGACTGTTGCACCGTAGAAACTGTTGCGTGAATCACATGCAACATACGGTGCTAGTCTACTTATATCTGTATCGCGAGTCGCGGACAACACAGAGTGCTAATTTATTTGCTACGCTGGCATGAGTTACATCCAACATACAGTGCTACTTTTCTTACAAATGTCTCGCGCAACACACAATCCATACAAAACGTTTTGACTAACATACAAAACTTTTTAACTAACATACAATGCGTATTAAACAAAAACTCTCACGCGAATATGCCAAACAAAACATAGCATGCACGATTCACGTCGAACATACAGTCCTACTAAACATACAAATTTGGCGCGATTTACGTACAAAACACAGTGCTGGACATCAGAGGCGCTTAAATTAGTGTTCTTATCATTCAGGAAGTGGTTGAAGATTTCTGCGCGTGCTTTAGCGGGCATACACTTGCTATATTTCTTTCCTACAAACTCGTGCTGAATAATATCTTTCACATACTGACAGACGAACACTCCACAGTCAAGCGAATCTTTATGTTGTTGTGGAATTTCTCTAGCTTCTCTAACTTTGTATCCATTCTTCACACGTGGTATGTATCTCTTCTTGATACAATAATTCAACTTGTCAAATACGAAAAATGTTAGTTTATAATTTTGAAGTTAAATGTGTACTCGTAATTCTGCGAATCACTTTACAGTAGGACGCGAGTTCCATCATTTTACACGTGATTCGCACACACACAGATGCGAGACGTATGCAATGCCCATTACGGTGCTATTCACCATCGCGCGTAATGGATAAGTAGCCTGCAAACAATGAACATAAATAGTCATACAATAAGGTTTCATACTACTTACCAAGGCGTCGCCCGTTTTCCTAGTGTCGTTTGGAGTGAATTTGCTAAGAGGGGCCAGAGGATTGTAGTTTTTGGCCGAACCATTCTCCATGTCTATTACCAACAACGTCTAGTGGTTAGTACCTTTTTCATTTACGGTGCATACCGGAATGAATGTGATAAATGTATCTTTCGAGTTTTCAAATACTGCGTCAATAACGTTTGTAACATCTGCTTTTTTGACTAGTAATGTCTGTAATAGACCCAGTGTACACCATAACAATATCAAACTTCTTGTTCACTTTAAATGCCTATTTATTAATTAGATACTAACCGTTGCGACACCTGAAATCTGAATAGCTTTATATCTACAGTTGTACTCGTCATCGATCCCTTTAAAAGGTACAGTCTAGTTTGATTCTTGAAGCAGCTTATATATCCAGGCATCGATGATCTACATCACGTAAAAACATAGCTATATCTAGAGTAGTTGTCAATTATTTGTGTTTGATCAAGTTTCTAAACTTTACCTTGAAATCTAGCTCCCCTTCGTATGCTACAGCCATTAGCTCTGTCACACTAACACTTAGCCGGTATGTAAATTCGTGTTCTGGCAAATACCATACTTCAGAGTCTAGTTGATCTGCGTTTTCTTGTATTCGAACGACCTTGCGGTACTGACTAACGTCTATTAACTTCGTAGTTGCTGTTTCTGTTTCCCAAGTTTGTTCAATAGCTCCCGCATGTTGCGACTGTGTAAGTAAATCCCAATTTTGATTTATATTATCTACTAACTGTAAAACGACATAAATTGTGTTAAATAACAATCACCAAGTTACAATTCAGTATCTGACTGTTAGCATACTTTAGAACTTACCATTGTAGGTGCATCTCATAATACACTTTTCGACGCACTAATGCCACCCGAATTTCCTCCACTCGAGTGTATAGCCGCCGCCTTATCAAATTCTTCAAAAAATGATTGTGTATACAATAGGAATGCATCATCGAGGTTTGGAAGATCAAAAAAATCTGCTTCCACTCCCACTGCTGGTTGTAGTTGTTCTCTTATCTCAGGTTGTGTTAGTACTTCCACCTTTGCTTTGCGTTGCACTTCCAACTTAGTTTGCGACTCATTTGTTGATTTTATAGCAGCTCCCAACTTAGTCTTAAACAAACGTTAAAATCCCCTATTTAAATCCGAAGTTTGAAAAACAACAGCGTGACCAAATTAAAAACAAATCAAGTTTAACCTAGCTATAAGAAGTTGAATCATAATAATTTAAGATCCACTTACATCTTCATATCCTTGCTCTATGGCCGTGGGTACGCTACGAGGAGTTTCATGTAGCCCAGTTCTATTCATTTCAGTCCCACTTGTTTGCTCACCAACTTTTGCAATTGCCAAATCTTCCACCGTGCCTTTTGAATCAACATCACCACAAACTGTATCAACTGCAGCCTCTGCACGATTCTGTTCTCCCGCAGTCTCATTATTACTCCTTTTTTCTACAACATCTTCCTGTAACTCTTGTGCAGTTTCAGCTACGACCTTAAGAGGTTCTGCCTCTATTGGTATTGGTTTAGGTGCTGCTGCCAGTATGGCATGTTGCACTGCTTGGTCTTGAAACTCTTGAGCAGTTTCGGCTACGACAATATTTGCTTCTGCTTCTATGGGTGTTGGCTCATGCTGCTCAGCTTGGTCTTCAAACTCTTGTGCAGTTTCAGCTACGACAACATTCGGTTCTTCTTCTATGGGTACAATAGCAATTTGCACCTCAGCATCCCCTCATACTGCACCCCCACCAATATCTGCCTCATCTGTAGCCGCGACAAGCCTGCCCCTCCGCCGATGTCTCCGTAACATCATTCGGTCCATCAGCAGCTCCAGATGCATCATTCTCCTCATCCGTTTCACCTCCATCTTCTACCCCCTTGTGTGTGTCTTCTTCTTTATCAGTTTTTTTTTCTGTCATTCTTCTAACCTTTTGAACCCATGTTTTCTTGAGACATAAACAATGGTTTTAGGAACCTCATCCATTGTTACTGATACATCAACTCTTTTCACTGGTGACTCCTCTTCTACCGAACATAAAGGTAGTACATAAACCTTCTCTTGTGCTTCATTAACCCCAGCTTCTTCATCATCTTCGTTACCTTTATCAGCTTGTTCTTGAAGGTTCAAAGTCAACAAAGCAACCTCCCTTTAGAGTTCTTCAATCTGTGGTGAAATTTAACAAGTATTAGGAAAAGTAATGAAAATGCATCATTAAGATTTACAACCTATTAAACGACTTACTTGTCGATTCTTTCGTGCAAGAGAAATCTTAAGCCTTTTGTTTTCTACGGAGTATCTGTATTTTCCACTGCTTCTCTTTTTAACAGATTCCATCCTCTTAAATAAAATATTACATGCACTTGCCTTGTAAACTTTCATCCTTTTCGTCCGAGTACTTGAGCCGCCATCTTTCTCCGGTGTATTTTTTTTTCTGATTCATCCCCTCTGCAGCTGTTGCCTGTAAACTCATCCACTCTCGGGTAATTAACTGTTCCAGATCCCTCTCCAATCCCCATCTTATTTGTTTTCCCTCCACTACAATACTTGGCCCGCTTCCCTCTTCTACTCATCATCGTCTTTTTCCTTTTGCTTGTCAACTTCCTAACAGACCCTGCCCTAGACTCCCCCTACCCGAAGGCCATTTCTTCAGCTTCCGTCAACTCGACCTCTCCATCCAACACCTGCAACACGCAACATTAACGTTTAAACGAACAGTGCACACGAACGTATAACATTCTTATTATTCGAATCAAGTATCACGATGACGCGAATCGTGTGATGACTTAGTACTCATCTCGCGACGCGAGTCATAACCCCATTACCTTCACGCACGATTCACTTAGTCCCTACAATGCGATTGGATCACCACCAACAACATCTGACGCGATGCAGGCCGTGCAGATGTTGTTGTTGGTTTTTTACCTGTCCACACATCAGACGCGAGTCTCGTACACGATACGCGCAACGTACACGTGATTGGTAGCATATACATCTCGCGCGCTAGAGATTTTAGTATTAAATATATCTCGCGAACCATCAGTCAAGGTTTGCGCGAAACGTCACTCATTTAAACATATCAAACGGCCATATATTACCTCATCTTCTGCCAGCTTCCTCACCCTTTTAACGACCGCAATAGTGGACTCCTTGCACTCCAGCCCTCACCATTTGTAGCACATAGGTATCATGTTTGGCCTTACCAAATATTCCCCTAGCGTTGTGTGCTCCATTATAAAGGGCTTCGAAAAAAAGGCACACTCGTATCACTTTTATAACAGAACAAAATAGTAAACTAATACTTCAATACACACCAATAACACTGCTACGCAGCCGATGACGTGATCTGGTGTCCCTTTCTCCAAACAATTAACCACAGACTTCGTCAACTTCTCAACAATTGCTCGCGACCAATCATAGTCATTAATTTTGAGCATGTCTTCTACGTAGAAAACCATTGTCCAGCCCATGATATCTCCAGACACAGAGTAGAACAGGGTAGAACAAATGAAGAGTATCAAAATCTTCGCAACGTCGGTTACTGATTCCTCATCCCCATCCTTTGCTGCTATTTCTATTGCTTCCTGTATCAAAACAGACCGTAGTTATTTAATTGTATATGCCAAAACATCCCTAAGTCTAATAATCTCTTCTTTTCTACCTTTATCATCGCATTTGAAACAACCTTTTGGTTTGACGGTCCACTTTTCCTCGCCCTTGGACGCAAGAAATATTTCTGCATCAGTGGAGACTCGTTCTCCGCACCATCTGCAAATCTTCCAGTGAAAGCCCCTGCTCTGTTCATCGGCATTTCCTATGTTCCGTGTTTAAGACCGAAGATGGCTTTAACGTCTTTCGTTGTCAGCTTAACCCGCTTCAAACCTATTCTAAAGCACCCATTCTTTACACAATATCTCTTTATAATCTCCTCTATAACTTTGTTAAACCTCTTCTTCGGCAGATCTTCGTTCCGTATCGTGAAGGAAGTTTTCAGCAAAGTATAGAATGACGTGTTTTTCGTAGCCTCGATATGCTCCTCGGTCACTATGTCTTTCTGCAGCAAATTTAATATGCTTACCAAACTAGACCTGTAAAAAGTACCTTTTCCCATAGCAGAACCTATGTGGACAAAACAACACCCATGTAAGATTTTAGCAATGCATAGCTCCTCGCATAACTATGTCCTAGTAGAACTCATTATAAGCCAAACTTTAATCAGGTAACAAATACAACGCGTGACACGCCTACAATATTGCGCAATTTAGAGGACAACGGCCCATGTTCTTAAGTACAACGACTACATAACGCGACACATTCTATACATATCGCGCGTGTTACCTATATCCTGAAATGTATGCTTAAAATTGTCTTATTCCCTCCTGTGAGACACGTACGCGAGATACGTGCGCGAGACTCGATACACTCACACACACTACTGCAACCCAACTAAATACTACCCATGCTACATAACCGACGCGAGATCAGTTTTGCAATGTCAACTTAATATGCGCCAGAACCACCTAAAACCAACCCACATTACACTCTCTCACGCGATATACTCTAACAAACTGCTCCAAACCAACTACAAACTAGCCACACTAGAGTCCCCCACGCGAGACACTATAACAACCCTATTTCAGAAGCCTAAAAACCAGACAACGTTCAGGCCTAACGCGACACATCCTATACATATCGCGTGTGTTACCTATATCCCTGAATTGTCTGCTTAACAATGTCTTATACCCTCCCGCGAGACACGTACGTGAGACACGTACGCGAGTCTCGATACACTCACACACACTAGTGCAACCCACCTATATACTACCCATGCTACATATCCGACGCGAGATCAGTTTTGCAATGTCAACTTAATACGCGCCAAAACCACCTAAAACCAACCCACATTACACTCTCTCACGCGATATACTCTACCAAACTGCTCCAAACCAACTACAAACTAGCCACACTATTGTCCCCCATGCGAGACACTATAACAACCCTATTTCAGAAGCCTAAAAACCAGACAACGTTCATGCCTAACGCGAGACATTGAAAGAAAATGCTAACAACAACCCGCATAATACCCCTTAACCACCCCTTCAAGCGAGACGCTAATACACATATGGCCAAAGCAACTACAACCTCCCTTAGAATCCATGTTTCGTCTTCCCCAAAAACTTACCTTACAGTCACCGGTCGGAAAAGCAAACCAAAGTACTGAACCGATAAGCCAGTTACTGAACGAAAACGGTTCAAAGGGATATCATCCAACATTCACTATACTAAACATGATTAAGAAAAAATGTGAGCCCTAACCTTCGTTGTAGTTTCGACAGTTCGAACTTCACCGTCCCCGGTGGTTCTTGCTTCAGACGAAAAAAAACTAAAGACAGTCTACACGACGATTATGGATCACATCGATCGCTTCGAACCACAGTTCTGCTACCCTCGCCGGAGTTTGTTTGCCAAAAACGAGACGGCGGACAGAGTTCTTTTTGGTTCAATTTCTTCTCTGACTTTCTCCTTCTGTCTTTTCGGTTTCTAAAAGTTTTTGGGATTTAGGGGGAAAGTAAAAATTAAAAAATAATAACCTACTTTCTCTTTCTTCTAGTCTTAGGGCTAATTTGGTAAAAATAAGTAAAAGTTTCATATTTGGATACTTATTTGAGATTACATATTTAAAAAGGTATTTAGAGGTAATTTTCTCAAAATTAAAGCCTATAATAATTAATTAAATAAAATCTTAAACTTCTTCTGAACACAAGAGTGAAAGTTGAAACAAGAACTTATGGTTGAGATTCGAAGATAAAAGCGTCACATATATTATCCAGCAGTTTAGAACAAACTCATACAAACTTGACTACTTTTTATATCTTGAATCGGAAGCTAATGGCCGGACTTATTAGTCGTAACACGATAAACATTTAAAAAACAAAAAACTATGCGCGTAAAGGAGGATCGTCGAAATGAATATTAAATAAAAATAAAACTGAAAGATTAAAATGGTGGAAATTATAGACCTAAAGATATTAGACCGTAAATTAATAAACATAACTTATAAATTAGTATAGTATCAATTCATTATTTATAAGCGCACCGAGTTGGATATATAAGAGTAATACAATTTTATTAAAATGGTATTTTAAGGTAGATTAGATAATTTGTCCCCGTTTTGTTTTGAGATAATATAAAATTTAATAAAAAATTGAATTTATTAATTTAATAATAAATTTAATAATAAAATATAAAAATATAAAAATTTAGTTGGTTTTTTTAAATGTGTAAAACAATAACAATTTTGTTAAAGATAATTACCCTAAATCTAATATAAACAAATATATTTTACAAACGAATTATCATACAGACCGAATAATCATAAATAATGACATAAATCGATTTCCCGTGGCAAAATACAAAATACAATAAAATAAAAGCTCGAAAAAATGCTTTTTGGTAAAGAAATTCAGCTCAAACCTCACTGATTAAAACAAACAAAACGATACATAAATCATTAATCTTCATACTTAATCCTTCAAGTAGTCATTGCACCTTCACCGAGGTTGAATATATTCATCTTAACCCAACCTCAAAACTAAAATGTCCGCAGTAAAAAGTTATTTACTATGCCCGACACTCCATTCATCAAAATGCAAGAGCACTCGATACAAACACTTGGACAACAATAAATCTTAATACTTTGAAATTATCATCAATTAGGACCTAATTTACACGTTACAATGAAAAGATTCCTCTTGCAATTATTTTAAAATTCATGATATGTTGTGACCAGAAATAAGTTTCAAACTTCATTATATTATAGTAATTTGTAATTCTAATATTTACTTGAATTATAAACTATTTGACTTGTATACATAACAAAGAGAAGAGTTCAAATCAACTTCACCTGATCGTAATTCAAGACCTCCTCCGAAACATAATTATAAGCCGTAATTGTACTAACAGGTTGGACCCTATAGTATATCATAGAGCGTGTAAAAGCATCTCAGACCTCCTTCAAGATATGATGAGGCTCGAACATGTTATTGGCAGATGAAGTTGGCGTATCATACCCGAATTTTCCTTCGGGCAATGATGCGTGATCATCATAGCCTTTTGGGCGGAAAACAATTAACTATGAACAAAATTGAGTACTTTAAGTACATACAAAAACTAAAGATCAAACTAAAATCTTAACCTTACTATAATAAACTAAAACCAAAATTGGAAATAATCAAACTACATCTCTCCATCAAAAGAAGAAAACATAAACAGAGAATAAAATCGAAAACTTACATCGAGGATCAGAAGAAGGTCTTCAACTAATGTTGGAAGGTTATCAAACATATATCCAGCTTTCACTGAAAAAGAAAATCAATTCTAGGGTTTTACAATTTTGGAATCAGAATCTTCTAAATACAAATGAATAACAAATTAAAAAATAGAGGTATAAAATTAACTGTTTATTTATATTTATAATAATAATAAAATATAATAAAATAATTTTAATATATTAATACTTATACTACATAAAACAAATCGTTGTAAATAATATAAACTTACCAAATTATAGCTTATTATATCATTTTTCATGTAGACATGTAATCGTTATGAGAGATTTCGAAATATACATGTCTAATTCAACCTTTTTTATACGAACTTTTATAAATTGTTAAGCCTTTCTCGGTGTACGATATTTTTTGTATATGAATTTGAGATGTCTTCATCATTGTTCACAACAATTTTATGTCATTTTCTAGAGGTTACTCTAGATAATGCGACATATAATTGGCCATGAGTGAATACTGGTTGAGGGAGATAAATACCAACTATATTCAAAGATCGTCCCTGACTTTTATTCACAGTCATTGCATAACATACTCTAATAGGAAATTGTCTCCGTTTAAATATAAATGGTTATTTATTTTTTGTTGATGAAACATCAATGCGAGGTATAAAAACCGTATCACCAATGTTACAACCGGTTATGATTTTGGCTACAATAACTTTATTGCTCATTTGTGTTATTATTAACCTTGTACCATTGCATAATACTGAAGATGGATTCAAATTTCTTAACAACATTATATGTACAATTTTTTTTAGTATTAACTCGTGTCTGGGGATACCATTAAATTCTAATTTATTAAGAAATCAAACGGATACAAAAGGTAAAAACTTTCTGAATTTCCACATGTTTTACATATAGAATCTGAGCTTAAATAAGTCTAACTTTTACTCGGTATTAAATTTAAAATGAAATCATTTATATGTGATACTCCATTGTTTTTTTGGAGTAACTAGTGTTCTTTCACTTAAATAAGAGTAATTATCAAAATTATTCAGAAAATCATTATATGTCATACTAAAAATAGAGTGAATAGGATTATTAGATGATTTAGTAATTAAATCTGGTGGAATTTTAATCCATGAATATTCATCATTGTTTGGTGTAGTTAAATCAGAAATATAACCTTCCCCAACTTTTAATATCCAATCAGCAAAATTATTTAACTCTTGTTGTTCTACATCGTTTAAGCCATTGTTAGACAATCTCATATTTTGTTTTAAAGAGAATACTTTAAAGTGTTTACATAGAAAAGAACTGCTTAAAGACACATTGACAATCTCTTCTCTCGTTCCTCCTGTTATAACTAGTAAAATTTGTCTGAAATCACCTCCTAATAAAATAGTTTTCCCTCCAAATAAATTATCATTTCCTTCTTCATAGATTTTCGGTATAATATCACGTAATGATCTATTAAGAGCCTCAAAACAAATTTTATGATTCATTAGTGTTTCATCCCATATAATCAAGATGCTTCTTGAATTAACTTAGCAAGATGTGTTGATTTTTTTTATTTCACATGTAGAACATTATGTTATACTTAAAGGAATTTAAAATCTCGAATGTGCAGTTCTACCTCCAAGAAGAAGTAGGGAAGCAATTCCTGATGAAGCAATCACAAGAATAATTTTTCTTTCGGATCTAAGTTTACTAATAATAACGTTCCATAAAAAAGTCTTTCCTGTACCACCATGTCCGTATACAAAAAATAGTCCTTGTTTTTTAGCTACGATCGAAGAGGTAAATGAGTCATAAATTTATTTTTATTCGTCATTCAATTTGGAAACTAAATTTACCTGATGTTGGATGCACATATGCTAATCTACCTATATATTTACCTTGTTTTCTCAATTTCCAAATTTTGTCATGAGCATCCCAAATAACTTTTATGGGAAATTCTGCATATGATAGTGTAAGAGCTTCTTTATATTGTTCATATGCATCAAACCACCTTGTTAACATTGAATTTTCAATGTTAACAACCGATTGAAGAGTTACATTAGAATCAAATATAATAAATTGCTGCAAACACAAATGAACATGTAATCTTTGAACATAAGGATGTCTCGAATGTATGTGAAACTGAAATATTCTCCAAACAGATTCATACGAGCATAAATATCGACAATTAAGATGCGCAAGAATTTCATTAGTTTTATCTTCTTCCAAAACAACTCGAGCTCTATCTAATCCTTTGTTAATATATTTGAAAAGATACTTAATGAGCATATATTGACGACATGATTGAACATTAATATGAGCTTTATACCGTACCAACAATTGTTTATTATAAGGAACAACAAATATATTATCAATATGTATTTCATTTTTATTAATGTAATTTGATGGGATGTCACGACGTTTATAAGTGACATAACTATTTGTTTCTATGACTGTTTCAGTTTTAAACTATTTAGGATTTTTTTTGTGTATTTACCATTTTCCATGCATGGAGAATATGTATTCAAAATTCCGCAAGGACCATAAATCATAAACCGACTTACCAATTCATATGCAATTGGATCAATTTCTTTGTTTGGAATTTCTGCTGAAATTATAGAGTTGATATCTTGCGGAAGACTGCATGCGTATTTCGAGTCTAACCAAACTAACAAATGACAATGAGGAAGACCTTTTTTTGAAATTCAATTGTATAAACATCCGCGATTATACAAATAATCGGGATAATATATATTATTAGTTATAGAAATAACTATATTCAAAAAATATTAAACTTTAGATAATAAAATACCGTACATGCTACAACTTTTGCAAAAGGTTTTCCTGATTTGATGTAAGATATCATACTATCGAGTTTCATTTTAAATACTCTTGTGGAAATATCGGGTCTATCTTCAGCTTTATAACCTGGATTTATAAAGAGTTCTTTTATAATTTCCGGTCATTTTTTATTGCATGTAAACGTAATGAACAAATCTGGATTACCAAAATATCGGCAAATTGCCATTACGTCTTGATAATTATTTATCATATACCTAACACTTCCGGTGTGAGAAGATGGTAAAATTATCCTTTTCTGAATATCATTAGCATTTGTTTCCCATTTTGATATTGCATCGTGTATTCCTTTATAAATCTTAGACCTAAAAGTTTTTTGATTTTTTCTAATAAAATCTAATCGATCTTCTTCAAGAGTTGCATATACATTTACTAAATATTGTTGGAACAATCTACCACCTTTTAAGAAAGAAACATCATGCAATTTTCTATCTTGAATTTGATATGAGTAGAAATCTCTCATTGAAATTCTTTCTCGTTTTGGTTTTTGATCTCTAAACTCTTCGCTCCATTTCAAATCAGGTCTATAACCGTCTCCGCCGTGAGGAAAAAGAATTGGATATTGCAGTAACATAAATTTAGGATGTAATTTCGTTATTCGTTGTAAACAATTAGATTTATGTTCTATTATGATATCTTTTTTGGAATCAAACTCTCCGATATCTCCAACTATCAAACCACCAATTTCATTTGAAGAAGGTTGATCATACTGTTTACTATATGTTATTCGACGACTTACTAATCTCATTTTTAATGAAGCAATTAAGTTTTTATTAACTCTATCTTTAACACTGCAAAATAATTTGACTAAATTATTAGTTCCATCAAACATTTTTATAAGGCCATCAAAAATTTCATGTTAAAAAATCAAGACAATATTGAGAATTCATAACGTTAAACCGATTAGTTACTTCATTTTGAGTATCATAAATATATAACTAAGCAAATTTTGGACATTATACATCTGGTGGTATTAATGATCCCAATAAATGATGAATCTGACCATTAATTACAAAAATATAAGGTGATTTACCATTATTAATGAAAGTATTAACCATGGAATTATATGCTCTTATATTTTTTTCGAATTTTTTTACTACTCTCATTATTATTTGGATTTAATAAATTATTTAATTTTTTTGGAGTCGATTCTTATAATCTTAGTTTCACTTTACCACTTAAACAACACCTTTAAGAGATTCATTAATCCAAAATAAAGCACCGCAATATTCACATTCAATATTTTTCTCTCTAAAGTCTATATAACATTGGTCTTCTCCTCAAGAAAAAACATAATTTAAATAAAAATAAAAATTAAATATATTGAATAAATATTTATAAAAATATATAATATTTATAAACATAAAAAATAAAATCAAATATATTTACTTTTTCGTTTCTGATAAAATGCTTGCCTGACTATTATCACTACGACTAACTTCTTCCAGCAATTTAAATGGTCTTTGACTCCGGGAGGCAAAATTATATTCATCACCGTCTTAAAAGATTGTCTGGTCTCCATACAAATATTACCCTCACTAAATCGTTTATACATATGGATAATCCAAATATACTTGCATCAAATAATCTAAAAAAATGATAAAATATAATTTTTGAAAGGGGGTTTATAAAACATAAATAATCTAATAAAATTATACTAATGTTAAATAAGCAATCATATGTATATAAATTTTTATATTTCACATATTTTATGTTCGGATCATAAAAATATTAGATGCTAACCTGATGTTTGATGTGACAAATTGTTAAAGCAATCATAAGAAAATATTTACATGTAAAAAATTATTCAAGTTTTAAAAAACAAAAAAGAGTAGTTAGATCTAAATAATAGTAATAATAGAAATCAAGATCATATAACATCTTTTCATGTTCATTTTATAATTATTAAAATATTTAAAATCTAATTTTGTGTATTGAGAGCAAAATAATTTTTTGTCTTAGGTTTATTTGATTTTATTGTTGCTCATTTTTCACTTTCTTATATATGCTTTTTGTTTGATTTTATTGTTATTGATTTTTCACTTTATATGAAAAGTTTTAATTTGTACTAAGTCTAATATTCAAAATAGGTTTCAATTTATATAACATAAACCAATGCCATTAATGCATGTTAAAATACCTATCATCACTAATGAGTCCAGATTTTCTCATCACTCACTGTAGAAACCGGACAGGGGAAATTCAGACAAACACCACCCACTGAATCATCCGAACAGGACAAAATTATTAAAAGCTAATCACATTTTGACTAAGCTAATTGGTAACTTGCTTAATAAACTAAATGGGTTTTAATCTCGACCCGGTTTCATGAGTTTGACCCAAAAACCCACGAGGTCCATAATTAAGGGTATAAATACCCAACCACTTTCATTAATGGGGGTAATGAACATTTAATACAACCAGATAGCTCAAATCTCTCACTACAAACCACTTAAACATTAAATACCTTTGAAACATCACAAAACACCTGACCAAATTACCCTCAGACTGAAATGATTCACACCAAATTGGCGACCACAGTGGGAGGAGAAGGTGCCTGAATCTAGCATTCGAAACCATCAAGAAAAACCAGTTCGGATGAATCCGGACGAGCAAGAAGTGCCACCAGCTTTGGCAGAAGTGGTCGGAGAAAACGATGAATATACGATAAATGAGCGATATAGACTAAAAGTTGAGATAGAAGCCTTGATGGCTGCTAAAATGGCGGAGATGGGTGTGAAAGAGAAGTCAAAAGTGTCAGCAGTTCACCATACTAACAATCCAAGAGAGCATGAGTCATCAAAGACCCATGTGAGCACTAAAAAAACTCATGCTAGTTCAAAGAAGTCTCACCGGTCTAAACCGGTGGAGAGCTCAGATTCAGACTCAGAATCTTCTAGCAACTCCTTAAATGAAGACAGATTCGAAGAATCCCTATCATCCAGCAGTGATGAGGGCCATTCTAAGAAGAAACAGAATTTGGTCAAAAAATATCCAAGAAACAGGGACATGCATGGAAGGTTGAAGATGCATCTGGGTAAAGGGTCGTCTCATAGTCACAACCATGACCGGAGGCATGTAGACCGGTTGTTAATGGATCCTTTTGCCTTTCATGATGAGCCAGGTATCTTTGCAACTCCCAACGAAGATACTGTATTTAGTTGTGGCCGAAATTGGAGACAATCTCCATTGTCCTCCAAGATACTGTCCGGAAACCTTTCTAAGAGGTTTGACAGTACAAAGATGGAAAAATATGATGGCAGTAAAGATCCAGATAACCATCTGGAGCAATTCAAAAAATTTACGATGAATTTCGACGACAACGATAAGTTACTTTGTCGAGCATTCTCCCAGTCTTTTACGGGGAGTGCTCTGAAGTGGTACAATTGTCTGCCACAAGGCTACATCAGAAATTTTGATACTTTTTGGGTGGCCTTCCGGAGGCAGTTCGTTGGAAGTAAAGAAGTGAAGGGATATGGAGACACTATTATCCATTGTGCCCAAGAACCAAATGAATTTTTGAAGGAATACATAAGTCGCTTTGTGAACACCAAAAATGGATTAGTTGATTTCTTTGAACAAGTATCAATAACTTCTCTAGGGCAGGGTTTGAACCCTGGTAATTTGGCTGATTCAGTAACCAGGAAAAAGGCCATGACATGGGGAGGTTTACTGAATCAGGTCGGCAAACAGATTAATGTGGATGAAACAAAGAAAAATAGGGTGCACCGGCAAGTGAGGTCTGCCCCAGCTGCACCAAATCAAAACCAGAATCAGTCCAGGTACAAGGCCAAGGAAGCCGGACAGGGTCAAAATAGGGCCAAGGCTCAATTCCACCAGGCTGCACCAGCTCAAAGCCAACAGTCTAGAAATAAGCGAGGACCTTGTGTTCAACCGGAGTGGTTTGCTGAATTAAAAGAAAATGTAGCCATAATTTATGATAAGACGAAAGACGAAGTACATTTCAGAAAGCCAGCTGCATTACAATCTCCCATGGAAAGTCGAAATAATAGTTTCTGTCAGTATCACCATGATACTGGCCATACCACTGAAGATTGCATCGCGTTGAAACAAGAAGTGCAGAATTTGATTGAGAGAGGGAAGTTGGGGGCTTATGTTAAAAGAATAAATGGAAATAGGCCTGATAATGCTCATCGGACTGGCCCGAACAATGCAGGGATATCGGCTCCGGATGGGGCTTTGGTGATAATTGAAAGGTATGATGTAGATTCAGAGTATTTGGATCCTGATCCGAACCGAAAGAAGGTGGGCGTTATCACAGAGCACTGTAAGACGGTGTCCGGACTCATCAGCTTTTTTGAGTCACTTACAATATTTGGAGGAGACACCATGACTGCACCAACTTCTTCTTCGAGAAAAAGGCATGTTCATACTTTAGCTACCCAATTAGAAGGAGGTATGACTTCCTATCAATCGCAAATTCCATTTTCCCTTCATTGTTTTCGATGAAGATGACTTGAGGGACATAGCTGGTCCTTATGAAGATGTTGTTGTAATAGGAGCATCCATTGGGGGCAATGACATAAGGAGAATTTTGGTGGACACCGGAAGTTCAGCCAATATCCTCTTTTTAACTTCTTATAAACAGATGAAGAATCCAGTAGTGATTCAGCGTTCGAACAGGTCAATAGTGGGTTTCACTGGAATCTCAGCTGACGTAAACGGGGAATTTGAAGAAGAGGTTTTGCTGGGCAATGGCCCTTTTAAGAAGATGGTCAGAATACTTTTTATTATGGTGGATTTTCCTACGTGTTACAATGCCATTTTGGGGAGATCTTGACTCTCCAGGATGCATGTTGTGGCTTCAACAGTCCACCAATGTTTGAAATACGCTGTGCAAGGACAAGTGGGAGTTGTCCGAAGCAGTCAGAAGGTAGCAAGGGAGTGTTATGCAAAAACACTGGCCCCTCGAACTTTGGGGGCAGTTCGGATCAGTGAGGATTAGCAATTTGAGGGGCCCTCTGGGGGAGAGGGTGAAATTGATGACCCTAGAGAGACACCTGGTGTTTTAATACCAATTGAACAAGTTGAAACTCACTCCTGGCTGAAGGAAGAAGTGTCAAGATCGGGTCCAAGATGACATCGGAATTAAAGAGTAAAGTGTTAGCCTTTTTGAAAGATCGTCAGTATGTTTTCACTTGGTGCAATGCTGATGTAACCGGAGTACCGGCAGACGTAAAATCACACCAACTATCCATCCGGAGGGATATAACACCTGTTGTGCAAAAGAGGAGAGCTTTTTCTAAGGAAAAAGCTGATGTCATAGTTCAGGAAGTTGACCGCCTTACTAAAATGGGGCACATAAAGGAATCTCAATACCCTTTATGGACAACCAATCCGGTGTTAGTATGGAAAGTGGCGTATGTGCATTGACTTTACAGATCTCAATAGAGCTTGCCCAAAAGACCTATATCCTGTCCCTCGAATTGATCAGTTGGTGGACTCCACATCTAGGAACAAGATATTATCCTTTATGGAGGCCTTCTCCGGGTATAATCAGATTCAAGTAGATCCGAAGGATCAATAACATACTACATTTGTTTTACTGATAGGGGCCTCCATTGTTACAAGGTGATGCTATTTGGGTTAAAGAATGCTGGGGCTACTTATCAGAGATTAGTAAACAAGGCTTTTTCTAATCAGATTGGAAGAAACATGGAAGTCTATATCGATGACATGATAGTGAAGAGTGTGGATGAAGAGCTACACTTAGCAGATCTCCAAGAAACCTTTGCCAACTTGGTGAAAGTAAATTTAAAATTAAATCCAGAAAAGTGTATTTTCGGGGTGTAGTCCGGAAAATTCTTAGGGTATGTGATAAGTGAGAAGGGCATACAACCTGATCCAGACCAACTTAGTGCTTTATTGCAAATGGAGCCTCCTCAGAATATTAAAGAAGTATCAAGATTGACAGGGAGGTTAGTTGCTCTAAACCGTTTTATTTCAAGGTCTTCGGATAGGTGTGCCCCGTTTTTTGAAACTTTAAAAGGTGCAAAAGAGTTTAATTGGTCTCCCCAGTGTGACCAGGCTTTTGATGAAATTAAGAAGCACTTATCCTCTCCTAAAAATTTGTTTAAACCTGTTGATGGAGAGACACTCTACATATACTTGGCAGTTTCTGATTGCGCCCTAAGTGCAGTGTTGGTAAGGGAGGTGGATAATTATCCTCGTCCGGTGTACTATATCAGCAAAAGTTTGATTGATGCAGAAAAAAGATATTTAAAACTTGAAAAACTAGCAGTGGCCTTAGTAATTGATGCTAGGAAAATGAGGCCTTACTTTCAGTCTCATTCGATCATTGTCCGGACGTCTTTTCCCTTGAAACACGTTCTTCAAAAGCAGACGTTTCAAGCAGAATGACCAAGTGGTCGGTGGAGCTGGGAGACTATGATATTGATTTTGCCCCTCGTACAGCAGTCAAGGCTCAGACTGTTGTTGATTTCCTAGTTGAATTTCACTCAGACAGAGACACCAAACAAGCAACAGTTGAAAAAACTAAGTAAGTATGGGTTGTCCGGACTGATGCTATAGCTGGCTTGAAATTAGCTCTAATTTGTGGAGCCAAAAGGGTCAAGTTAATGAACGATTCCCAGCTTCTAATCCATCATACACAAGGTCAATCCGAAGCCAAAAAGGAGTAATTGGTTAAATATTTATTTGTTCTTAAAGAAGTGGCACTTAATTTCAAAACCATCACCTATGAGCACATACCCCGAACAGAAAATACGCTAGCAGATTCCTTGGCAACCATAGCCTATTCTGAGTCCTACCCATGGATTCATGTGCAGGAGTGCCCATCCATTCAACTCAGTCAGAACAAGGAAGAAGAAAGTTTAAATATACAAGTAAATCAACCTCAAGATTGGAGATTTCCTCTTTTCCAGTACCTCTTAGATGGAATCTTGCCTCCAGAAAAAGAAGTGGCAAGAAAAGTAAAGTATAAGGCTCGTGGCTTTGTCATCCTGAGAGATGTTCTTTACAAAAAATCCTTTAGTAGGCCTCTCTTACGATATCTGAGGATCGAAGAGTCCCAAATAGTGCTCTCCAAATTGCACGACGGCGATGGATCAGCACACTGTGGATTCAAGGCTCTAACCAGAAGGGTCTTGTTAGCTAGGTACTATTGGCCCTCCATAATGCAAGATGCCAAGGAATTGGTGAAAAAGTGTGATCCATGCCAAAGATACAGTAATGAAATTCATATCACAACTGTCCCTTTAGAGTCAATTTCTGAGCCAATAGCTTTTGCTTGTTGGGGGCTGGATTTGGTGGGACCTCTACCCGCATCCAACGGACGCAAAACTATAATAGTTTCTATTGATTACTTCTCACAGTGGATCGAAGCGGCCCCATTGGCAGGAACTACTTCGAAAGCTGTTATAAAAATCATCCTGTCTAATATTTGCTGTAGATTTGGGGTTCCACAAAAGATAACCACAGACAATGGGCCACAGTTCGATAACAATGATGTGGAGAATTTCTGTGCCTCTAGAGGAATTCAACACTGTTTCTCTTCTCCTTTCCACCCACAAGAAAATGGGCAAGTTGAAGTAGAAAACAGAACCATCCTGTCCGGTCTTAAAAAGAATCTAGAAGGGGCTGCTGGAAAGTGGCCAAGTTATCTACAAGAAGTACTATGGGCTTACCGGACAACTCCCGGGGCTGCAACACAAGAATCCCCATTTGCCTTAGTGTATGATATGGATGCAATATCTCCCATAGAGGCCACCCTCCCTTCATTCTGAGTCCACAAGTTTTCCGAACAAGCTAACGAAGAAGCAATTAGAGGCCAGCTTGACTTGATGGAAGAAAGAAGAGTCAATGCTCACCTTAGAGCTGCACACTATCAGGGTTTGATGAGAAGCAGATTTGCTTCCCGAATCAAAAGGAGGGATTTTCAACCAGGTGATAAGGTGCTGAGAAAAGTCTTCCTACATACCACGGAAAAGCACTTCGGCAAGCTAGCTCTAACTTGGGTAGGAACCTATGTGGTCAGTGAAAAGCTTAAGCGTGGGACGTACAGGCTCCAAGATAAAGATTGAAAGATTTTAAATCACCCCTGCAACATTGAACACCTCCACTTGTATCTAGAATAAAAACTATGTAAATATTTACTTGTTTATAGTCCATGTAAATATTAGGGGGCATACTCTTTCCTACCCTGGTGGCACGGGGAGGTTTTAATGAGGTGTCCGGGTTTTTTAATAAAATTCGATGCCTTTCTTGAAAAATTTGAAGTGGTTTGACTAGCACGAGTTCCAACTTCCAAAAGAGGAAGGTACGATCCATCAAATTGATTCATGAGAGGGAGGTGGAATCTTTCCTGTAGTAGTGGGAGTTGGAGGTGTGGCGGGCGGTTTGCTTGTGGTACTAATTGCGAACATCTCTCTGAATCAATGTTCAGTAGTACGCCTGGTTCACCGGATTCTACCACAGCAGCCCGACCTCTCGAACGAACCTAGCGGTCGTAGCAAATATAGATTTTATTTCATTGCAAACCACAACTTGATTATAGACTCTTTGGCCTCAAGGGCCGACTCGACATCAGATCAGAAATTCAAAAAGAAACTGAGAGACACATGACAGCATTATTCGAAACTCCTTTCGGTGTCCTTGAGGTATTAAATCAAGGCCCCAGGGGCAAGGGCATGGAGATCGCACTCTTGGGCGAGAGTCCAACCCGTAAGACTGAAGGAAGGGACGGTCGCTCTCTTTTTCAGACCTATTGCCGATACTAAGTAGCAGCCAAAAGTTTGTATCCTTTTTTCATTATATTATGCATGGATCAGATATATCATGGCGAATTCTTCAGACAAAATTCTGTCGTCCACAATGGACTCTGAGAAGTGAGATTTCGAGTCAGTCTTTACATAATCTTCTTCTGTCCGAAGAAATGATTCATCGCGCCTCACCGCAGGCACTGAATGAATGAAATGAGTGGAGATCATCCTTCCCCCTTGTTAATTACGGGGGGCGGAGCTTGAGTCAACCGCAGGAACAGGGAAAGGGAACGAATCTTCCAAAAATGGAAATCTAGCCTGACTTGGATTTTCCCTATTAAATAACTTAGGCTTACTTACTAAAAGAAATCAAACCGGCTCCGAAACGAAATATACTGAAGAACATTCTATGGTTTGGTTTGATTCGGTGGAGTGATGACTATTTAAACATTTGTCATCGGAGAATTTAAACACTCTCACTTTAAAATACTTGTAAAATAACTAAAGGCCATTTAAATACGAGCCATCAAAATTAGAAAACTACAGAACAATGTAAGAGTTGTGTAAAATAAAATTTCCCGGTGGATACCGGAGAGTCATATTAAATATGTAAAATTCCTTGGCCATCTAAAGAATTTGAAGTTTTAAAAGAGAAGGTTTGTCCGGAAAAGTGCCGGACACGATTACAAAAATGCCTTGGCCATCCAAGGACTTTAGTTCAAACACAAAAATTGAAAAATAGTGAATGCTTTAAGGCTGAGCTTTGTTAGATGGCCCAGTCTCACTTGGTTTCTTCTTGGGATCAGTGGTGTCTTCATCTGGACTCTCTCCGGTATTCTCTTCTTCATCAGTTGTATCATCCCAACCACTGGAATAGTTTTTCTTATCACCATCCACCATCGTGTGAAATGGGATGTCATCATACTCCATAAATCGCCATAGATCTCCTAGTGTCCTCTTCAGAAATTTCTGATGAAAGAGCAAGACCATGTCTGACTTGACTTCAGCATACCTTTCTTCCTGGGAGTCTATCACCGTGTTGGTATAGGCATCAATCCTGGCTTGGATTGTCTTCTCCTATTCTTTCAACAAGTCATCTTTTTCTTGCTTAGCCTTGGACACAACATCTTCAAGCGAAATTTTGTCGCTGGTTAGGGTCTGAATGACGTTGTCTTTGGCCTTCACCTCCTCTTTGGAAGTAGAAAGATTCTTCTCCAAGTCAGAATAGTTGGATTGAAGTTCTTTGACAACCCCCTCCGAAGTGGCCAGCTTGGTGGCCAAATCCTCATTCCCCCTCTTTAACTCCTAATTCTCTCTCTTTAATGCCTCAATAATCTGGTTGGTAATATGAGCATCTATTGAATGCAATGAAATATGATAAATCTTGATTGTTACAAGAGTTCAGAAAATATTTAATTTTATCAACCTATAAGAAAATAAAGAATCCTTCAGTCATCCAACGTTTGAATAGAACCATAGTGGGGTTTACTGGCAACTCGACTGATATAATTGGGGAATTTGAAGGAGAGGTCTTATTAGGAAAATGGCCATTCAATAAGTTAGTCATGGTTTTGTTTGTAGTGTTTGATTTTCCAACCTTTTACAATGCTATATTCGGTAGGTCTTGGTTATTTACGATGCATGTAGTAGCATCCAATATTCACCAATGTTTGAAATATGTCGTGGGAGATCAAGTAGGTGTCGTTCGAATTAGCCAAAGGGTGGCAAGGGAATGTTATATCACTTCTATTGCTCCAAAATCGTTAGAAGTAGTGAAAGTTGGCAGATAATAACAGTTAATGGATTCTCCTGCTAGATCAAGTGAGATAGATGATCCAATGGAGGCTCCTAGTGTTGTGATCTCATCTAAATATTTTGAAATTCATTACTTTGCAGAAGGGAAAAATGCCAGGGTCAAATTTAAATTACTCTTAGAATTAAAGGAAAAGTTATTGTCCTTTTTATCTAATAATCTACATGTGTTCCCTTAGTGCAACGAGGATGTGACTGGAATACCAACAAATATAATTAGCCATAAACTATCTGTTAGATCCGATGCGGGACCGGTAGTGTAAATAATGAGAGTTTTTTCCAAGGAAAAATCAGAAGCCATAGTCCAAGAAGTAGATCGGTTAACCAATATAGGGCATATCAAAGAATCCTAGTATCCTCTATGCACTACTAACCTAGTTCTTGTTAAGAAGAAAATTTGAAAATGGTGTATGTGCATTGATTTTACATATCTCAACGGAGCTTGCACCAATGATCCATTTCTAGTACCCCAGATAGATCAACTAGTAAAATTTTCACATCAGAAACAAGTTGTTATCTTTCATGGATGATTTTTTGGGTATAATCAGATGTAGATGGATCCAAGTGATCAAGATCACGCTACTTTAATCACTGACAGTGGGCTTCACTACTATAAGGTAATGTCTTTTGGGTTGAAGAATTTTGGAGCCACTTATCAACGACTGGTTAATAAGGAATTTGCTCACCAGATTGGAAGAAATATGGAAGTTTATATCGGTAATATGATGGTTAAAATCCCTAAAGAGGAGGATTACATATCTGAAACTCCAGGAAACTTTTTCTAACTTGGAAGCCATCAACCTGAAATTAAACCCTAAAAAGTATACATTTGGTGTCCGATCCGGAAAAAATCTAGGTTACATTATACGTGAGAAAGGGATTCAAGCTGAACTATACTAATTGCATGCTTTGTGGCCATGGATCCACCTCTAGAATACTAAATACGTTCATATATTAACAGGAAGATTGGTAGTTTTAAACAGGTTTATCTCAAGATCGCCAGACAAGTGTGCTTAATTTTTCCAAGTATTAAGAAATGCCAAAGACTTCAATAGGTCTCCAAAATGTGATCAACCTTTCCTTGAATCAAATAACATCTATCTTCACCTAAAACATTATTTAAACCTGTAGACGAGGAACGAATTTATATGTAACTAGCATTATCGAAGTATGTTGTGAGTGCAGTATTAGTACGAGAAGTTGATAATTATACCTTCTCTGTTTATTATATAAACAAGATCTTGTTAGAAGTTGATAAAAGGTACTTAAAATTGGAAAAACTAGCCTTAGCATTGGTGATAACAACCAGAAAAATGAGACCTTATTTTCAAGCACACTCTATCACACTTCGAATTTATTTTCGCTTGAAAATTATGTTACAGAATGCAGATATATCAGGAACAATGATCGAGTGATCAGTTGAGCTTGGGGATTATGATATTGACTTTGCATCCTGAACTGCAATCAAAGCCCAAGTTGTGGCAGATTTTTTAGTTGAATTTCACTCCAAAATGCCTCATAAATAAACTCTAACCAGTAAGCCTGAGAAGAAATGGGTAATCCAAACTAATAGTGGATCTAGCACAATGGGATATGGAGTTGGTATCTGCCTAATCTCCTCCATTGGGGATTGAATGTACCAAGCAATATATTTTGGTTTCAGAGTATCTAACAACTAGTCAGAATATGAAGCAACAATAACGGGATTGAGATTGGCTCAGATATGTAGTGCCAAAAGAGTCTGGTTGTTAAGTGATTCACAGTTAGTCATTCATCAAGCACAATGGCAATCTGAAACCAGGAAAGATCACTTGATAAAGTATCTAGAGCTATTAACAGAGATCTCAACCAGTTTTAAACACGTTAAGTATGAGCATGCCCCACGATCAGAAAATTTAATGGTTGACTCCCTAGCCACTATAGCTTATTCTGAAGCATATCTTTGGATCATTATACAAGAATTCCCTTTCATAGTCACAAATTTAGGACTAAATGGTGATGTGAGAGAGAATTTATATGTATCTACCATGGCTTCTCAAGATTAGAGGAGTGAGATCCACGAGTTTATCACTAATAGAGTTTTACCTCAAAACAAAGCTTCTGTCAAAAATCTAAAATACAAAGCTCATGGGTTTGTGGTTCTAATAGAGGTTCTTTATGAAAAATTCTTCAGCAGGTCTTTGTTGCGCTGCCCTGGATCCAAAGCATCTCAAACTGTCATATCAAAACTACATGATGGGGAAGGACCGACACATTTTGGCTACAAATCTTTAACTAGAAGAGTCTTGTTAGCGGGGTACCATTGGCCTTCTATTATGGCAGATGTTAAAGACTTAGTGAGAAAATGTAACCATTATCAAAGGTATAGAAATGCAATCTATGTACCAGCAGTCCCCATGAAGTTTGTATCTGAAGTAGTACCATTTGAACGATAAGGACTTGATCTAGCCGGACCCCTTCCAATGGCTTCTAGGGGCTGTCGCACTATCATTTTGATAATATACTACTTTTCCTACTGGGTAGAGGCTGCACCCTTATCCGGGATAATATCTAAAGCAGTGTTAAAGTTTACTCTCTCTAACATATGCTGCAGGTTTGGTATTCTCAGGCGTATCACTACAGATAATGGTACTCAATTTGACAACAAAGATATGAAAGTATTTTGTGCATCAAGAGTAATTCAAAATTATTTCTCTTCTCCTTTTCATCATCAAGCCATTGGAAAAGTTGAAGTAGCAAACATAATGATTTTAATGGCTTTAAAAAAGAATTTGAAATGAGCAATTGGGAAATGACTGAGTTATCTACAAGAAGTAATATGGGTCTATCAAACTACTCCCCACATAACCACTTAAGAGTCTCCATTTGATTTAGTTTATGGAATGTATCCAATTACACCAATAGAAGCTACTCATCCCCATTTCAGAGTTCAAAATTATTCAGAAAAAATAATGAGATGACATTAAGGGATCTGTTGGATTTGATTGAGGAAAAGAAAATAAAAGCTCACCTAAGAACTGTGCGTTACCAAATCTTGATGAGAAGAAGGTTTGAGTCTAAATTTAGAATAAAATACTTTCAAGTGAGAGATAAAGTTTTAAGAAAAGTATTTTTACATACCAAGGAAAAGAAGTTCGAAAAGCTGGCTTCGAACTGGGAAGGACCATACATTGTGTATGAAAGGATCAAGAAAGGAACATACAAGCTCTTAGACAAAGAAGGCAATCTTTTAAAGCAACCTTGGAATGTTGAGCATCTAAGGTTGTATTTAGAGTAAACTTATTTTGTAAATATTTACTTTGTTCTAGCTTAATGTAAATATTATGGGGCATACTCTTTCCTACCCTGATGGCGCAGAGAGGTTTTAATGAGGTGTCTGAATCTCAATCAATCTACCATTTTTTTCCTTTAAAAGTGTTTTTGTTATACTTGGCCGAATCAATTTTTTATGTCTTTGAATGGATTAACTTCGAATAGCTTGGTTGGATAAAAGTTATGTTCTTTTCGAATGAATTACCTTTGAATGGCTCGTATTTAAAATTTTGTATGCCTTTGAATGGATTACCTTTGAATGGTTTGTGTTTAAAACTTTGTATGCCTTTGAATGGATTACCTTCGAATGGCTTGGTTCAATTAAAGTTGCGTTGCCTTCTAATGGATTACCTTGGAATGGGTGGGTTGGATTGAAGTTATGTTGTATTCGAATGGATTACCTTCGAATTGCTTGGTCAGATTAAAGTTTGTTGCTTTGGTTCATTTGGTTTGGATTTTTTAATCATCTTTAAATAAAAATACTTAGTTGGGGTCAGATATAATGGAAGCAAGAATATATATTGAAACATAAAGTATCATACCTTTATATTATAAAAAAAATCTGATCCAAACAACAAAACGTCTTGTATGTAACAAAGACTTACAACAAATAAACTCACAAATTGATCCGATCTAAATTCAACAAAAAAGCCTTGCACACATCAAAGACTTCAATTCAAACACACATACACATAAAAATCGTTAACCTTAGGGCTCGTTCCCTTCGGTTTTCTTCTCTTCTATTTTATTTCCTTGGTGTTCTTCCTCATCCTTTTCTGGACGTTCACCATCCGAATTTTCTTCAGTTTCATCATCAGAATTATACTCATCAGATTCGTTCGAAGAAATATTTAATTTATCCCCCATAGACAGACTATGAAAATGAATCTGGTCAGCTGGCACAAACTTCTATAACTCCCCAAGAGACCGCTTATGGAATGCATTATGAAACAACATTACCAATCCGACTTAATGGATCCATCCCTCTGTTGCATGAACTTCGATACTATATCAACATATGCAATCACAATATTAGATATGTCATGTGCCATCTTTTCTTTGAGAGAGGCAATTTCATCTTCTTTCTTCTTAAGAAGATCTTCCATCCTTTTCTTTTCTTCGGATAAATGTTGAATGTTATCTTTATCCTTAGCTTGTTGGTCGTTCAAGGAAGTGATTTCTTTGGAAGTAGATAAATGCAAATCATATTTAGCATGCATCTTATCATAATCGAATTTGGCTTGAAGTAGCCCTTCATTAAAGGTCTTCACTTCCTTACCCAAATTTTTGAACTTGTCTTTCTCTGCTTCGATGAAGTTCTTCAAAATTTGATTTTCATGAGATCTTACTTGCCTCTCCAAGTCAACTATTTGCATTATATTTCCTAAGACTGCATACCCCAGTTCATCATGTTCATTACACACTTTGAAAGACTCTCCATAATATGTCACAACATTAGCAATGTTAGTAGATTAAGGGAAAAATTTGTCAAAATATTCAAAGTTGAAGTTTCCTATGTCATCTTACTGGTCATCATCTTCGGATGATGGTATGTTAATAGCATGAATTACTGGGGAGTGGGGATCAATAGCCGATTCGTCTTAAAGATGAACCTCTGTAGGAGTGATGGAAGGACGAACTTTTGATCAAAGTATGATATTCGGAACAATGGCGGTTTTCTTGTTCTTCATTTCTCTTTTGTCACTGCCCTCTTTATTCCTCTTTTGGCTTTTTTCTTCTTCTAAACGGTTAGATAGTCTGATGGTTTCTTAGTCTCTCCAATAATGACTGCGACAACCTCCAACAAAGTTGCATCGATTTCATCCGGAGGCCCCATTTTCCCTAGCTCGGGAATAACTTGAGATGAACCATCTCTTTTCTTTTTATTATTCTTATATTATCGAGATGACTATGAGCCCTATTCCTAGTTGGTATATAAAGTTTACCATCAGCTTCGTCATTTCTTTTAAAAATAATATAGGATCGGGGAAGAATGGTGAACTGTTCCCATGAAAGCTCACGAATCGGATTTGTTCTCCATAGGTGGGCTTTCACCATGTTCAATGGAGTAAAACAATTATGAAATCCATTTGACCATTTTTCAGTGGCCCACTAATTCAGCTTTATGAATGCTATCCATCTTCCAGATGTTGTGAAAAAATCTTTGAGAACACTATAAAATAATTTCGATGAGAAAACTAATGATATTAAAATATATGAACAAATTTTTTTAAGACATTTACCTGAGCTTTTCCAAAATCTTGTGAGCATGCTTGTATTTCCCTTAGATGTGATATTTCTATCATTTTCTCAAGCGCCACTAATAACGAGGAACTGAGTCCTTAAAAGCTTTTCAGTTTTTAATAAGTTGCCAACTACTTTATAGTCATTCCTCATACTGAAGTAATAAAAAATGGATATGACCATTTCGACACAAACCTGCCACAACAGCAAACTATTCCATGTGGATCAAAAGTTTTGATAGTCTTAAAGCTATGATGCTAGCTAAGAACATAAACCAGGAATCAGGGCTTAGTTGGATTAGGCATAACTTTACCAAGTGAAAATACCTCACTATTTATGGCTCTAAGGGAAACCGAAAACCCCAATTGAGTACTTCATTATAAACCGCCAATTCTCCTGCCTTGCAGTCCATCAGAGTTTATTCAGGAATAGGAATCCTCACTTTGCTTAATTTGGGAAACCCTCATTTTTTCTGAATCATATACAGTTTGGCTGTGTGAGAATATGCGTATGATAGTTTTTGTAAAACCAACAAATATTTGATGCTAACTTTAGAAAAATTGGGCCAAACTCGCCCAACGAGGCCCTCTGCAAGTGGTTAAGATTCTGGGAGGTTGGTTTCTTTTCTTTTTTCTTGAACCATATTCTGAGTATCACTAGTTTGATAAGATGTCTCTAAAGGGGTATCTTCCCCACTCTCATTCATTTTTTTCTTCCATCACCTGTGGCCTTTGTTCCAAAGGTTCATTGGATTTCACAGTGTGATCCTCTTCCTCGACTCGAGAGGACTAAACAGATGGAGTTGTGGGATTTGTTTGCAAAGTAAGCTGTGGAGGAAGCTCTGTTGTAGTGACGTCTCCCACTAGGGGATTTAGTCCTAAGGGGTTGCTAGTATTAGTAAGAACTTTGGTATATTTTATGTTTCCTTGACCATTGATCGAGTTTTGGTTTTGGCTTTAGAAAGTCTGTGATTCTGCGAGTGTTTTCGCCAGTGCCCGCCCTCATAGCAATGAAGGTTGAACGAGGTTTGAGACTGCTAACTTCTTTTGTTGAGGGTATTTTAGATGACAAAACTGATTTATTAGGAGATGTAGACGATTGAGAAAAATATGTAGACGATTGGGCAAGAAGGATAGCTTTAGAGGAAATTGGGTGTTTATCAGATGAAGAAACTTTACATTGGTCTGAAATTTGAGTTATGATTACTCCGCCTGGTGAAGCCGGTAATCCGGCAACAATTCTGGATTGTCTTTTCTCTTCCTCCAATTTGGATAGATTAAGCCAAACTCCGTTAATTAACGATGTCCTTGCTGTAAACATATAAACTTTGAGTTAAAAGATTTCTAAGATTGTAGAATTTTTTCTTTCTCTAGAAATAGAAACAGTGAAAAAATATTACTCTTATAAAAGGGAAGAAGAAACACTTGAGTGTTTTACTAGGGAAGAGAAACCGACAGTAGTAATTAAAGACATATATTAAATGTACCCACTTTCCATTTTTAGTACTAGATACAATTACCTAGGGTAAAACTATTTGGCATGTCCAATGACCATTTGACACGCGTCTCAAAAAAAAAACTAATACTAAAGTTGTGACCTTTCATTAGAAACGGTCTTGAGATATATCCTTCGGATGTGGTTCATAAATAATTTATAATGTTAGCTCTCTCAAAATACTTTGGAAAGAGCTAAGTTGGCTAAATGATTAGGTTGGATTATGTTGGAGGACCCTAGCACTAATGTTTAACTTTATCTCTCATCTTTCTCTTTCCATCCATATATGTAAGCATTTAGTTGTTTTAAAATGATGAGACCTCTAGTTATTTGATAGAAAATAGTAAACTTATAATAAAACACATCCGAAATTGAAAACATTCTCACCGATTGACGATTTCTGGACAATAACCATAAACATAATTTGTTTGATAAAAAAATCATATCGTATTTCAAATTTAATCCATTGCACGAGCTTCATACGATGATGATGAGGTCATAGCAAAGCCTGTTAGATGGATGAGTTGCTGAATTTTTCTTTTTTTTAATTTATCAAACAAAGAAAACATTAGGTAATTAAAAAATAAAATTTATTTTGATTACATAAACAAATTCTAACATAATTCACAAAAATATGGTATTTCTTTATCTTACGATTAAAAATCACTACTAATCCCCATATTTCACGATTTTTTTCAAACTAGTCATCTTTGTTTACTTTTGTCTCCTAATAGTCTTCTACGTTTCAAAAAAAATCATGTTTTGTCCTTCACGTATGTGATTGCTTGGGAGCTAGCACATGACAGCTCAACTGTTATTATTTTTTATCTCGTCATTAGTCTTCCTAACACTTGCCCAAAAATATCCTTTTTATGTACCATATAAAGTGCTTAATCAGCTCCCAACTAGATATTTACCTTTAACCATCCAGATTTATATCACCCATATGCAAGAAGATTTTTTTATATTTAATATTTTATTGCTCTTACAAGATTAAAATATTAATCGAAGAGTTATATTTTCATTATATATTTGAGTAGTCTAATAAAAATATATTAAATATATAAATTTAAATCATAAATAACTTTCAAAGGAATATAAGAAACCTATATAAACGAGTTTGTCGAATAAATTTCCTAGTTATAAATAATGAATAACAAAAATACTATTTATTTTGTATAAAAACACTATTCCTTTTTTTATATATTTCTCAGTAATCTTCAATTTTGTAAATACCGAAGAACATACCATAAAGGTTTGCATACAATTCCTAATGGTGGAAATAAAAAAATGGGATTCAAAGTAAACAACTCACATTGCGAGCAAATAAGACATTACTCACATGAACCTTATAAAGAAGGCTTTGCAATCATTTGCAAAAAATAGAAGTTAATCCACACCAAATCAGTTTTCTAATGCAAGTGTAATTCATCGAGTGTAAGAATAGTCTTTGATTTACACTTATATACAAAGATATAATGACTATCATAGGTATCACATATGATCTTTATTTATTAAGTTGGTGTATTTATATGATTTTAATTTTTCTTAAGCGATACACCGGATTCGAAAGTAAAAACGAAAATGGATGGTGATAACAATTTTTCTCATAAAAAACTTAAAACTAAAGTTCCTATTTCTGATCAAGATTGGACACAATAAATATAGTAAGCACCGTAGGGATTTACAACCCGACAAAACACTACTTGTTAGATATCCAAGGATAAAGTTTAAGTTTAGTTGATTGACAATATGACGAATGTTGTCATGAGATATATCATAAGAAAGAGAAAACTAGATTGGTGGTCGTAAAATCTGATCGAAGGATAGTTTTGGAAGTTATTTGGTTTGTGTGGTATTAAATTTTTGGTAGAGTGTTTAAAGATAATAAAAGTGTTTGTAATTAGTATAGAGAGAAAAAAGTCCAACCCATTTAATATTTTTTGTTGAACTATTTATACTCGTTTTAGGTTTATGGGTTATTCGGGTCAGATCATAGGTTTGGGTCAATCTTATAAGCCCCCAGGCCCATAAGCAAATGTACTAGGCACTCAGTTCAGTCATTAAGAATACTGCTTATTCATTGAGTTTAGTTATTTGGTCTGAACAGCCGCTCTAAACAAGAGGCAACCTTGGGATTTTGGACCTTAAGGTCTGGAATTAGGTGGCACCCAAGTACGAGAAAGTAAAAGACAAACATATCTGGAATATCCTTACTGTCTCCTTCCTAGTTGGGGATGTAAGAAAATTCCTAGATTGAGAATCAAGACTACCAATCTCTATAAATCGAATATCAGTAACGGTTATCCAAATCACTTTGTTATGATCATTAGATCTTCTCTAATTCTACAGTTGACATTTATAGTCCCAATATTATCTGTTATGTAAGAATGTAGAATAATTATAAAGTAGCTGACATCATCTTCAGCAGTGTCTGCAATTGGCCTTTACAAATACATTCAGTCATCATATTTCATCACTCTCATCTCTAAAAAATCGGTAACATTATAATTTTACTATTCGCACCTTCGAGTAGGAACGATGTTAAACTTTGGATACCAAATTAGATTAGAATTTTTTCACTATAAGTAGCGCATATCATTCTCTCCTCCCTTCTGCCCCCAATGTTTCTTGGACTAACCTTGTGTCGAATAAGTATAATATTCCAAGACACGATTTTTATTGCATGGTTAACTGTTCAGGATAACCTCTCCACTAGAGACCGTATTATCTCTTAGGGAGACCTCACTGCTCCGAATTGTTTCATTTGCAATGACTCATATGAGATTATTAGCTATCTTTTGGTTAAGTGCTCCTCTACCCGTCTCATCAAGGAGTTCTCCTGCACTAACCTATGACCACCGCTATATTGTTCGTTTTACATATAATATTTATAAATATGTTAGTAAACTAGTTTATATCAATATTTTTAAAAACATAATCATATTTTTTTTGCAAGTGAATCTAATCTTAACTTTAGTTTTAGTAAACAGTTATATTTTTGTTTGTTTGTTAATCAAATATTTATTCCTCATTTTTTAATTATCTCGCTTCATTATTCAAAGAAAGTCTCGGGTGCGAAATTATGAAAAGACAATCACTTTTTTGTATGCAAATGAATCTTCTTTTAACTTTAATTTGAATAGTTTTATTCCTACATTTTTTATTTCTTATTCAACGATTTATTCCTCATTTTTGTTCCATAATTCAAAGAAAGTCATACTTCCCGTCCAAAATTTACAAAAACTAGAATCCAATGCCAAATGAACATTCTCTTAACTTTAGTTTCCATAATTTTATGCATATAATTTTCCCTACCTCTCACAAACAAAACATAATCTAAGAGTATTCTAGTGTTTTCCATTGTCATATAACCATACAGCTAACATATATCTAAATTATTTATCCAAACATTCGATACATTTTATAAGTTCATATTTAGTGTAATATGCATGAGTATTGATGCATACAAGTAATCTATCAACCTATTACATTCTACGACTTTTTCATTTTCTTTTTGTTAAGTTTAACAAAAAAATATCAATTTTTATTCATAATTAGCTAATTTGTGATTTGTTTTTTCAAATTTGTGTTTTCAAATAATACAACTAATTCTGATGATTTAGATCAAAATTATATGTCATGTTGAACACCTAATTTTTCCCAACATGTCAAAATTAGTTGCTGAGTATTTAAACCAAACTACTAATTTTGAACAAATGTGTTGGAATATATAACAAAATTCGACACTAGCAAATACCTAATTCCGACAAATCGGGTTGGAACGTGATATCTTCTTTGAAAACCAATTCCAACCCAGTTCGTCGAAATTCATAGTCATATAAGATAATTAATTCAAACCTAGTGTAACATAATTGGTTGTAAAAGAAAATATCGCATTCCCCTCTGATTCGTAAGAATTATACAAAAAACGATAAATATATTTCGATACGTTCATCGGAATCCAAGTTTTACAAAAAAAAATTATTATTTTTAAAATTATATTTTTAAACACATTAATCAACTAGTTTATATTTCGATTGTAAGTTGTTCGATTCTTTTTAAGGTCGATTCAATTCTTTTGCACCCAATATTATTCTACTTTGTTTAATATTCTCGTTGTATGACATCTCTTCAAAAATATAGCATCCATGATTATTCTTTTCATATTCAACTTGCAAAGTCCATAGGCTATCACATACTGGATCAGTTTTAATTTTGAAAGGGTTGTCATATTTTTGTGTTTGTGTAATATTTTCTTTCTATAACTTTTAAACCTCTCACAAGCATAATACAATCATAAAGTATTGATGTGTTTTCCATCATCGTACAGACTGGTCATTAACATATAACCCAAGTCTTTTCTGACATATAACCCAAGTCTTTTCTGACAAGCATTGTCCTTTCAAATTTCATGTAAAGTATATATATATATATATATATATATGATAAATAGTAGGTGATCCTTTAATATATTTGTCTCCAACACAATTTTGGACATTAAATATATGAAGATAAAGTGTTAATTTTAATAAATTGCTAACTAAATAAAAAATGATATTATTTATGGTTTTTTTTTTAAAAATATTTGCATAAAATATCAATTAATTATGAAACGTCTTTTTGGAATGAGTTGTTATTTTGATAGTTTGTTAAACACAATTGATTCAGAAATGATGTTTTAGAATTAGTTTTTGTTTTTTTAGAATATTTAACAAATTTTGAATAGTGTCAGAGGATCTGTTGTTATGTTCTATTTTTAAAATAAAACTAATTCTTGATCATTTGAGATTTTTGTTTTTAAAAAACACAACTGATTCTATGACAGTGTCTTGAAATTGTACAATAGTTTCAAGAAAATAAAAAAAATTATAAGTTTGGTTTTTATTAATATATTGATTTTAAAATTCGAAAACACGACAAATATATGTTGTTGGTATTTTATTCGTCTTTCTCCGTTTTCGAAGTTTTTTCTTCCCCTCACCAGTTTGTCTTATATGAATATTAACTTTTAAATTTAAAATGGAAAATTAGAAATTTGATATAATAAATTTTAATTTGATGTTTATAGTATGCAAAAACAATTTGGTTATTCAATAACATAATTTGGTAAACTAAATGAAATATAAAAATAATATATACAAATAAAATAAAATAAATATTAAATTATGGATCAAGAAAATAACGAAGCATGAAATCCCTTTTAAACCTAAAATCGGATATATCCTCCCAAAACCTAAAACCGAAAGTTGTGGTGCGACTAAACTATGAAACAATTTAGATATTCCAATTTTAATATGAGTTTTATACTAATCGGGCTACAAAAGATTTACCATTTATCAGTGTCCGACGTAAAATAGATTTTACCTCTTTATACCAAAATATGATTTTATTTACCCATTAGTCCAAGTTTAAATTTGAAATACGATTTTACCTCTTAATGAATGACAAAGTAACTTCAAAATTAGGACAAAATAACTTCAAAATTAGGTCATAGTCTTCAACCCCTTATCCTCTCGATTTCAATATCAGACCCTCTTGTCACTCGATTTGAACGGCGATGACAAACATCTTTGTTCGCCATTTCTTTTGCATTCTCATTCTCGTCAAATTCTTTAACTATTACTCCACTCTATTTTCATTATCCCCGGTCGTCGGATTCTCAATTTTGAAAGGTAAGTTTTCCCTCTTTGTTGCATTTTTGTCATTCTTTCTCCTCCAGTTTCTCCTCCAGTTTCTTTGTCCGTTTATTCTTCGGTCTTAATATATGGAACTAGTACTTGTGTCTAATCTACAAATATCATTTAGGTTTTCTAACAAAATAGACTTGTTTTTACTATGAATACTGGGGTAAAACGTATTGTCTATGAAAAAGATGAATGATAGTAGTGAGTATAGGATAAGATGAAAATTGAGTTTGTAAATAGACTTAAATAATTTAAATGGTTACTGGTGTGGAAGATTTTAGACTGGTAGAAATAAGTTTGGTGAAATCTACATGACAGTGCCTATATACCGGTGTGGAAAACGTTTAGGCTGGTAGAAATAAGTTTGGTGAAATATGCCTTTATGTATTATAATGAAGGTAAATTTTATTTATGTATGTATTCCATAGATGAAACTCAAGATATATATTTGGATGATTTTGGATACAGCTCTTTAAAATCCTTTCACATGTTAAATGGTATTATCGATTATTTAGATGATAAATGGACCTCCTTGAGTAGAGATAATATTACGATGAAGTATAGTATTGGTCAGTTTCTAGGTTATTTATTAACTAATGACGAGGAGTTTGTCGATATGGTTAAAATTTCCGAGCAAAGCGGTTTAATTTATCTAGAAATCAAAGTTGAAGCTGCCATCGAAAATATTTTGGGCTATAGATCAGATTCTGTGGCAATTTCCCATAATATGAATATTATGGCAGACTACATTGATGTTAGTTTCTTAAATAATAAACCAGTAGAACTTGCTACCAAGTCTTGAGCTAAAGAAATTGAAGATGTAGGTCGAATCTTTTAAACGGGTTCGGTTGGTTTTAAACGGTCTCTATCTAAATTTGCTATAGAACACAGTTTTAGATTTAAATACAAACGAAATAGTAAAAAACGTGTTTATGCTTGCTTTTTTATAAGAGAGTAAACGTTATGGTTGGAGAATTTATCAAAGAGCATAGTTGTAGGGCTTTCTCAAAAAATGTAGCTAGTAAACATCTATCGAGTGATATTGTTGCTAAAGAAATTCTAAGTGAGGTCAAAAGAAATAACAAGATTGGTGCTAGTGCTATTAAAAGTATGTTAAAACCCATCATAGATTAGAAGTTTCAGATCTAGTTGCATGGCGTGCTTTAGAGAAAGTAAGGGTTTAACTATTTGGTGATAGCTTTTCTTCGTATGGTTTGATCAAATGATATTTTAGTGCTATGAAAGCTTTGGATCCCACGAGTGATTTTGTGCTTGGTTGTGAAGTGGAAACTAAGACGTTTAAGCGTTATTTTGTTGCATTTTGTGCATGTATTAATTTGTTGTAAAGTTGTATGACAATGTTATACCTAGATGGGATTTTTCTCTTTGGAAACATAAAGGAATATCTACTGTCTCCTATAGCCAAAGATGGAAACCAAGGTAATATTATCTGTTTTTTCTTGCTTTATTTATGATTTACTGGAATCTGTTTATTCCTATTATTTTTTTTATATACAATTTTGTTTGTGTGTAGTAGTGTACTAAAACTGTTATTTTTTCAAGTTTATTTCTAGTAGCATTCGCTATAGTTGGATCTGAAGACTCAATTAACTGCCCATCAAGAGGCAAACTTATTCTCAAGAAGATCAAATGCAGCCAGTGTAAAAGAGTTGGAAACCACAACAAGAGGTCCTGCCATGAGACAAACATTTGAGTATTATGTTGTCATTGATTTATCAATCTATTATAATTTGTAAGGAGACTAATTTTCAAGAAGTTTTTGTTTTCATTGTTTGATTAATATGTAAGGATACATATTTTTTATGACTTCTAATATGATTGAATTTAGTTAATTTTGAATAACGTTAATTTTGAAGAACAATATGTAAGGATGAATATTTTTTTATGACTTCTAATATGATTGAATTTAGTTAATTTATGACTTATAATTTGTAAGGAGACTAATTTTCAAGAAGTTTTTGTTTTCATTGTTTGATCAATATGTAAGGATACATATTTTTCATGACTTCTAATATGACTGATACATATTTTTTATGGCTTATAATATGACTGAATTTAGTTAATTTTGAAGAACAATATGTAAGAATACATATTTTTATGACTTCTAATATGATTGAATTTAGTTAATTTTGAAGAACGTTAATTTTGAAGAACAATATGTAAGGATACATAATTTGTAAGGAGACTAATTTTAAGAAGTTTTTGTTTTCATTGTTTGATCAATAGGTAAGGATACATATTTTATGACTTATAATATGATTGAATTTAGTTAATTTTAAACAACAAGTAAGGATACATATCTTTTTATGACTTCTAATATGATTGAATTTAGTTAATTTTGAAGAATATTTTCTTTTTGGTTTTTCATCTGAACAATTCTCATGATAAGATGTGAATTGTTTGCAACTGTGTGTTTCCTGAACAATTCTCATGATATGATGTGAATTGTTTGCAACTCTCAGGATTTTTTGAACAATTCTCATGATATGATGCGAATTGTTTGCAACTCTCATGATTTCCTGAACAATTCTCATGATATGATACGAATTGCTACTGGTGAAATTTTATTTTAAAAAAAAATCAAAAAAAATATCATCAATAGATCTAGTTTTCTTCATTTTTAAAAAACAAAAGTGATGGTACTTTCATTTATTTTTTTCGAGCTCCGGTTCGAAAGATACGGATCTTTTAAAAAAAAAAAAAAAAGTAGGAAAGAGAAATTTTGGTTACGTGGTTGTTCATGAATGGTGATTAGTTAGGGTATTAAAATAAAGTTAGTTACTATGTAGTAATTAGGTAGTTGAGTTGGATATTAAGTGACAATTGATCAAACCTTGGGTATTAGATGACAATAAAATAGTTGAGTAGGTACCTTAGGGGTAATTTCCCAAAATTGTATTTGTTTTATAAAAAAGACAACAAATGAATTTAATTGGTCAGGCATACTTAATGTTATTTAATATTGTATCGGTAATACTCAACCACACTTAATTTGGAATTGATTTTTTTATTAGAATTTAAATTATTAAGGAAATGATGAAGTAATATGTATAAAATATTGATTTAAAAGACAATAATATAGAATTATATATAGATTCGATAATGTTAGTAAGTAGTAATTAAGATACTTATTTAAAAACAATTTATTATTATTATTATTATTATTATTTCCTTTTTTAGTTATAATGAATATGAGTGATTTTCTTAGATTGATTTGTCTTTTCTTAATTTGATAAAATAGAAGTTTAATTTAATTGAATAATATGGAATTATTACGGGGAGACGAATATAATATATTAGAATACTGAAATTATTAAAAGATTATATGTAATTATTACATGACACTAAAACTTATATATATATATATATATATATATATATATATATATACACGTATGTGGTATAACCCAACTTCAAAATTCAATTGATCACTTTGCAAATTGAGTTTGTAAATAGACTTAAATAATTTAAATGGTTACTAGTGTGGAAGATTTTAGACTGGTAGAAATAAGTTTGGTGAAATCTACATGACAGTGCCTATATACCGGTGTGGAAAACGTTTAGGCTGGTAGAAATAAGTTTGGTGAAATATGCCTTTATGTATTATAATGAAGGTAAATTTTATTTATGTATGTATTCCATAGATGAAACTCAAGATATATATTTGGATGATTTTGGATACAGCTCTTTAAAATCCATTCACATGTTAAATGGTATTATCGATTATTTAGATGATAAATGGACCTCCTTGAGTAGAGATAATATTACGATGAAGTATAGTATTGGTCAGTTTGTAGGTTATTTATTAACTAATGACAAGGAGTTTGTCGATATGGTTAAAATTTCCGAGCAAAGCGGTTTAATTTATCTAGAAATCAAAGTTGAAGCTGTCATCGAAAATATTTTGGGCTATAGATCAGATTCTGTGGCAATTTCCCATAATATGAATATTATGGCAGACTACATTGATGTTAGTTTCTTAAATAATAAACCAGTAGAACTTGCTACCAAGTCTTGAGCTAAAGAAATTGAAGATGTAGGTCGAATCTTTTAAACGGGTTCGGTTGGTTTTAAACGGTCTCTATCTAAATTTGCTATAGAACACAGTTTTAGATTTAAATACAAACGAAATAGTAAAAAACGTGTTTATGCTTGCTTTTTTATAAGAGAGTAAACGTTATGGTTGGAGAATTTATCAAAGAGCATAGTTGTGGGGCTTTCTCAAAAAATGTAGCTAGTAAACATCTATCTAGTGATATTGTTGCTAAAGAAATTCTAAGTGAGGTCAAAAGAAATAACAAGATTGGTGCTAGTGCTATTAAAAGTATGTTAAAACCCATCATAGATTAGAAGTTTCAGATCTAGTTGCATGGCGTGCTTTAGAGAAAGTAAGGGTTTAACTATTTGGTGATAGCTTTTCTTCGTATGGTTTGATCAAATGATATTTTAGTGCTATGAAAGCTTTGGATCCCACGAGTGATTTTGTGCTTGGTTGTGAAGTGGAAACTAAGACGTTTAAGCGTTATTTTGTTGCATTTTGTGCATGTATTAATTTGTTGTAAAGTTGTATGACAATGTTATACCTAGATGGGATTTTTCTCTTTGGAAACATAAAGGAATATCTACTGTCTCCTATAGCCAAAGATGGAAACCAAGGTAATATTATCTGTTTTTTCTTGCTTTATTTATGATTTACTGGAATCTGTTTATTCCTATTTTTTTTTATATACAATTTTGTTTGTGTGTAGTAGTGTACTAAAACTGTTATTTTTTCAAGTTTATTTCTAGTAGCATTCGCTATAGTTGGATTTGAAGACTCAATTAACTGCCCATCAAGAGGCAAACTTATTCTCAAGAAGATCAAATGCAGCCAATGTAAAAAAGTTGGAAACCACAACAAGAGGTCCTGCCATGAGACAAACATTTGAGTATTATGTTGTCATTGATTTATCAATCTATTATAATTTGTAAGGAGACTAATTTTCAAGAAGTTTTTGTTTTCATTGTTTGATTAATATGTAAGGATACATATTTTTTATGACTTCTAATATGATTGAATTTAGTTAATTTTGAATAACGTTAATTTTGAAGAACAATATGTAAGGATGAATATTTTTTATGACTTCTAATATGATTGAATTTAGTTAATTTATGACTTATAATTTGTAAGGAGACTAATTTTCAAGAAGTTTTTGTTTTCATTGTTTGATCAATATGTAAGGATACATATTTTTCATGACTTCTAATATGACTGATACATATTTTTTATGGCTTATAATATGACTGAATTTAGTTAATTTTGAAGAACAATATGTAAGAATACATATTTTTATGACTTCTAATATGATTGAATTTAGTTAATTTTGAAGAACGTTAATTTTGAAGAACAATATGTAAGGATACATAATTTGTAAGGAGACTAATTTTTAAGAAGTTTTTGTTTTCATTGTTTGATCAATAGGTAAGGATACATATTTTATGACTTATAATATGATTGAATTTAGTTAATTTTAAACAACAAGTAAGGATACATATCTTTTTATGACTTCTAATATGATTGAATTTAGTTAATTTTGAAGAATATTTTCTTTTTGGTTTTTCATCTGAACAATTCTCATGATAAGATGTGAATTGTTTGCAACTGTGTGTTTCCTGAACAATTCTCATGATATGATGTGAATTGTTTGCAACTCTCAGGATTTTTTGAACAATTCTCATGATATGATGCGAATTGTTTGCAACTCTCAGGATTTCCTGAACAATTCTCATGATATGATACGAATTGCTACTGGTGAAATTTTATTTTAAAAAAAAATCAAAAAAAATATCATCAATAGATCTAGTTTTCTTCATTTTTAAAAAACAAAAGTGATGGTATTTTCATTTATTTTTTTCGAGCTCCGGTTCGAAAGATACGGATCTTTTAAAAATAAATAAAAAAGAAAAAGTAGGAAAGAGAAATTTTGGTTACGTGGTTGTTCATGAATGGTGATTAGTTAGGGTATTAAAATAAAGTTAGTTACTATGTAGTAATTAGGTAGTTGAGTTGGATATTAAGTGACAATTGATCAAACCTTGGGTATTAGATGACAATAAAATAGTTGAGTAGGTACCTTAGGGGTAATTTCCCAAAATTGTATTTGTTTTATAAAATAGACAACAAATGAATTTAATTGGTCAGGCATACTTAATGTTATTTAATATTGTATCGGTAATACTCAACCACACTTAATTTGGAATTGATTTTTTTATTAGAATTTAAATTATTAAGGAAATGATGAAGTAATATGTATAAAATATTGATTTAAAAGACAATAATATAGAATTATATATAGATTCGATAATGTTAGTAAGTAGTAATTAAGATACTTATTTAAAAACAATTTATTATTATTATTATTATTATTATTATTATTATTGCCTTTTTTAGTTATAATGAATATGAGTGATTTTCTTAGATTGATTTGTCTTTTCTTAATTTGATAAAATAGAAGTTTAATTTAATTGAATAATATGGAATTATTACGGGGAGACGAATATAATGTATTAGAATACTGAAATTATTAAAAGATTATATGTAATTATTACATGACACTAAAACTTATATATATATATATATATATATATATATATATATATATATATATATATATACACGCGTATGTGGTATTGTAAACCCAACTTCAAAATTCAATTGATCACTTTGCAAATTGAGAAACATAAATATTTTTTTATGATTGTTACTATGCATCATAGATAGTTTAATAACCACGAGGTTCAGTACAACATAGTGTTTTGGTCCTGGCTACGCCACTGGATATATCAATTTAATTCAATATGGAAGACATCAAAGTTCACAATTATATGAAAATTTGCACATGGTCTGCCAAAAATAAATCCGCTTACTCAATTATTTCAATCTCTAAAATTTGAAGCACATTACATATATACGATATGAGATTTCTGAACTATAGGAAACACAATATGCGCCTCTTGTAATGGATTGGAAACTTCAATGTCAATCAAGAATGTTCGATCACATAAGTCTTGATTAAGATTGAAAAGCTTCCTGAACAATTATTCAATGAAAGTATAATCAAAACTATTACTTCTGCTGTTGGAGATCCTCTAGTTATCAAGGTTCATGAATAAAAAAACAGAGCATTTCACAACTATTGCTCTGCATGGGTGGAGATGGATGTGTCAAAGAAACTTTTAGATGATGTTTGGATAGGATTTGCTTCAAAGAAAAGATGGTGTACTAAAATCGGTTACATTAACATTCCACAATATTATAAGAAATGTCAACACCTGGGTCACAACATTGAGCAATATAAGAAAACCCAGACATCAATTAAACCTTCTATTGAGACGAAACATAAGACCACTACAAATAAGATGCTACAAGTAAACCACAAGAAAATATCATCCAAGAGAATATCAAGAATCATATTAGATGAGTTATAATCAACCCAAATGACAGAAAGAATACATCAAAACAAAGAAAGCATAATCAGGAAAAAAAACAATGGTGAATCTCAGAGAAACATCTTGGACCAAGTCAGGGAGCAATCCAATCTTCCCAAATAAGGATTTAAAAGTAAAAAACAATGGGAAATCATTGAATCAATTCACACTTTGGAGTATGGATATAATGTATCTAATACGCTAGGTAATATTGGAAGCAAACATTCTTCACCAATAGGAAGTAAAAGAAATATTGAATTAAATCAAACATCTCAAGAGTTCAATAGAGAAGAATATGACACAAACTTTAAAGAGATTTTTGGTAAGATGATAAAAGAAGCTAAAAGAAATAAGAAGACCAAAAGCAAGATCATCAAGGCCCTTCAATTCATAGGAACAAGTAAATCTAAATCCTCTTTCATTAACCATGATCAGTCTGCTTAATTGGAATATAAGAGGTATTAGAGATAAGTCTTCGATTAGAAGGCTCAAATACTTAATCAATAAAAATCAAATTAAATTTGTTGCCATTCAGTAGCCTCTGATTGACAGTGACAATATTGAAAGTATTGCTAAAAAGATAGGCTTTAATCAGTTCAAGGCTAATACCTCTAATAAAATATAGCTGCTCTGGCATGCTGATATATATATAAAGACTGGGAATCTTCTCATCTATCATATGTTGGGAGGTTAACACTTATCACCTCTATTCTTATGAGCATTACTATATATTGGATGAGGACCTTCTATACAAAATTTAAAAAAATATTTAATAGATTCTTATGAGGACCTTCTAATTCTGAGCAGAAAATACACTGGTGTAAATGAAGCTCTGTTTGTAAGCCTTACAAGGAAGGAGGCCTTAATATCAGGAAAACTTATCATATTCAAGACTCATTCTCTTGCAAGTTGTGGATTAATTTTAGGGTTAAAAAATATACATGGTCTAACCTAATACACAATATATACTACAAAGATCTACATATTTTACAAATTTCTTACTCAAAAGCTAGCTCCATAGTGTGGAAAATACTGTCTAACATTAAGAAATATGCAGAACCTAACATTAGATGGAAGCTTGGCTCAAGTATGATGGACTTTTGGTTGGTTGGTCCAATTATCATCCTTTATTAACTCTAGATGATAATATTGATAATAATTGGTTTAAAACGGAAATAGGATAGACCTACTGGTCTGATAATACATGACATTTAAATAGAAGTAAAGATCTGTTGCCTCCTAATGTTATGGACAATATTAAGACATGTACGGTTAAACCTGACAGTGAGGATAATATAATTTGGAACCATTCTAAAAGTGGTAAATTCTCTTTAAAGGAAACATGGGATCACATTAGATGTCACAATAACAAGTCTAATATCTTAGTAGAATTTGGAATTCTCTTACGCGCAGAAAATTCTCTTTCTTACATTGGAAATTGATTCACAATTATATACCTATTAACACTATCATGCAGAAGAAGCATATATCTTTAGCTTCAAAATGCCAATTATGTATCGACATTGAATCTTCTAATCATCTATTTGTTACTTGTAAGTTTACCTGGTCTATTTGGAGACATTTTGCAAATTTACAAATCTTCAGTTACATGCCAATCACTCATATGTCTAGGACATGATTCTGGTTTACAACTACAGAAATCCATGTAAGACATATTATACCATCTATCATTTATGGCATTCTATAGAAAAACAGAAATCATATTAAGTTTAAAGGCATTGTTATTTCATACCATACTGCTATAACAGAGGTCATCAAAGTCTTATCTAGTCTTGATTATTCTAACTATCTGAAGTCCAAGCACTAGCATAAGGATTTAAATGGTGCAAAAGCTTTAGGTTGCTTCAATCATATTCAAGACATTAAGCTAAAGCCTACCTTTCTCAAATGAAACCATCCTTCTACTGGAAGACTGAAGTTAAACACGGATGCCTCCTTCCTACCAAATAGACAATCGAGTGGAGGGATAATCGACAGTGAAGGCAATATGATCCTTGGCATTGGCTTCCTTTATGGTAAACTAACTCCTCTTATGGCTGAAGCTAAAGCGTTACTATACGGACTCAACATCTGCAATGAAAAAGGTTAGAAAATGATCAATATAGAAACTGATTCCCAACTTTTAGTTAATTGTCATAGTCAAAGGAACTATCCGTGGGCTCTTGATTCTGTTTGAAATTGCATTATAAGGTTGATTGCCCCTACTATCGTACTATATCACATTTTCAGAATCTAGAATCAAGTTGCTGATTGGCTTGCTCGCTGGACTCTGAAATGAAAAATGAAGCAAGAGTTCATCATCAACCAATCTCCTGCTAATCTTAAAGCTATAATAATAATCCTTGAAAGTCTAGAGCTTGTTACATTATTAATAACACTTAAATATAACATTTGGTCTAGCTGTTCTATATAACAGGTTATCCTGACTAAATTTTTTAGCAAGAATTATTATAGATCAGATTTGAAGATCATTACATGGATTATAGAATTGTCTCGAGTTGGATATCATACAGTTAGACGCAGTCTTCATGGAACAGAAAAACTCCTGCAAGCAATTCAATTTTCTATTAATATCGCTGTTTTCACATAGCTCTATGTAAGAGTCTAATTCATTCTCTTCGTTAGAAATTGGCAAAGAACATGTTGTTTTCGCCCAACGTTGGCAAAAATGAGGGTTCCCACACCATAAACATGGCTTGGGGACATATTAGCACGCCATGAGTACGACATGGGAACATGGTAATACGTCACACACTTACGGTAGACTGAATAAACAATCATGGTGGGAGAAATGGGGGGAGCATTACGACCGAAGAGGATCTATAGTCAAATAAGTTTCTTCTTTATCCTGATTTATGAAGTATCACGATTTGATGTTTTGTAATTTACAATTACAGGCGTCTTGAATCCCAAATAATGGTAGTTGTCATACGAGAATCATAAATAAACTAATTGACTGCAACCATTTATTTTAACTAGATGTTTTAGTTGTTCTCTTCAAGACTGATAAGTGGGCCGAGACTGAACTTTCACCAAATGGGAAAATAAATGGGAGGAGAAATTCTTTGCTGGAATAGGGTCGCGTCAAGGGGAGACATGGCATGCATCTTCCAGTGGTGAACGTATGCTTTAATATATTGCCATTTTTGTATGTCTTGGAGAACCTATTGTAACATAATATTGTAAATTAGAATATTTAGATCCCTTGTGCTTTCATAAATTAACGAGTTTGAGACAATTCTTGTTATAGAAACTCTTTCAGTCTCTATAATAATGATTACAACTAATAATACAGATGGATTTAAAAAGTAACGTATATGATCTGGTCTGGATTTAAATCATCATTTTTGTAGGGTTAATTGTCTGGATTTAAATCATCATTTTTGTAGGGTTTAGTAATTAACGTGTTAGGATACGAAAACAAAATCAAATCAGAATTCCTATCAAGATTTTAACGTTTCAGAGAGTTTGCCGAGCTATTAACTCTTTAATTCAGAATACTTCATTTTTATAAAAAAATCAGAAGCTTTTATTTTTATATCTAATCTTGCTTTTGTTTACCTGTATTAAAATGGAAACGACGTATGTTTTCAAAATTCTAATTTTTATAATGAATTCTGCAATATTACTGTAAAGTTAAACTATCAATTCCTTAATAGATCTACTAAGAATTTGATGAGTTTACCATTGCATGGTTTATAGTGAGAGATATAAAATACCGGGTTTGGATCAGAATGCCTAAACCACCAATTTTATGGGGTAGTTAATAACATGATTCGTAATTAATAGAGTTTCAACAATTTTTTGGATTTTTGGTCTAGCGTGAATTTTGCAAATATTGAAAATAAAAAACATGCGACATCTAGAGTAAAAACGATTTTTTTAACAATTCTCTTAAAAAATTCTAAAACATATATATTTTTATTTTTTAAAGATGAACAAAAAACGAAATCCACGAGTGATACATTTGGAGTTTTTTTACAAATAATAATTTCTTTCTCAGACTAATTTTGCAATCCAATTGTACGTAATTCTATAAAAAAAATTAAAGTTCGTTCACCAGAAAAAATGTACATATTTTCGCATCTACAATAAAGCTAGTTGCCTTACACTCAATTAACACTTATTTTCAAAAAATGAGTTTGTATTATTATAAAGATGAACAGAAAACGAAATCCATGAGTAATATATTTGGAGATTTGTTTTCACAAACAATAGTTGCTTTTCCGTACCATACTGCACATGATTCTGCAACTGAAAAATAATTATTTTTTTAGATTAATTTCACAACCCCATTGTATGTAATTTCACAATTCTATTTTTTTAAAATTTGATAACCACAAAAATGCACATATTTCGCAACTACAGAAAAGTTAGTTGTTTCACACTTAGTTGTTGTATGGATAGACACCCATGTAGTCACTCCTTTGAAAAATAGTAATTTTGCCTTCAGATACGGGTAATCCTGCAGCCATCCTTGCTCTCTTCTTCTCATTGTCCTTTTTCAATAAACACAACTAGTCAGTTAAAGTAGTTCCGGCAATGGACATGTAAACTGAAAAAAAAGGTCACCGAAGATTAAAAATGCGGTGGTGATTATGGTAGAAGATGAAAAAAGCTTAGTTTCTCTCTTTACAAGTTACGTTTTTGTCTTTAGAATTTGCTATGATTGGAAAAAGGCGAGAGAATTTTAATAAGGGACTGTAGAAGCCCACTAAGTATAAGGCTAGAGAAGTGAAAAATTCGCCAACGAGTATAATTCTAAGGGAGTGCAACCATTACCAATTTCTAAAATACCTCACTTATTACTAAGAGAAACCATGAGTCTATGAGTAAGTGAGACGTGTTCAGGCATACATCTGATTGAACATTACAAGAAAAATGTCACCAATATACAAACTCGTGAAATTTGAAAGGGTGGATTCAAAGAGCTTATACATTATCCCTCCCCAAAAGGACTTTTGTGAGAGATAAGGAGGGCTATCTAATGACGATAAAATTTTCCGAGCGTAAAATCGGACAAATGGATGATTTCACCTATATTTAACATGTACTTATATATTTACATATTTAAAATTAGTCTAGTTTATTTGTTTTATTTGTTTTATTTTATTTTCTTTATGACCTTATAACTAATAATTTGAGCTTGAATCACATTCGGATTTGGACTTGAACCGCATTCGGCCAAGCAAGCCCATTAGGCTTATTTCAATATAAATAGTATTTTGAAGTCATTCAATTTAGGATGGACTTTCGCTTCATATATTAGACTCTCTCTTTAAACATTAATTTAAGCAGCTGAATTATCTCTCCACTTTTAACCTAAATCTTAATTACGTTTTACCTTATTACCTAAACACCCTTAAAAATTATAGGTTCCATTAGAAACCACTAAAGTCAACCACTTAGCCAAGATTTGCTCAGATCATTCTCCATTTTGCATCAACATATCAGTCGAAAATAACCAATTTAAATCTTCGTGTAAGTTTCTAAACATATGGACTCTACATCATGAATTCCTAAATATTTTAGAACAAATTTGAATATAAAATATGTCGACTCTTTAATTAATGTCTTTTTAATAAACTTAAGAGACTAAAACATAAAGCAAAATATTGGAATCAGAATACCTTTGGGAACATATTTGATGCAATAGCAAAATCATAAGAAGAAGTCCAATATCTTGATAATTATTTGAAGGAAAGTGAGAACATAAAAGATAGAATTAAATGTTCAACAAATAAAGTCATTCACTTGCAACTTCTGGCTAGAGAAGAAATCTACTAGGAACAAAAAAGTAGGGTGAATTGAATGAAAGATAGTGATATAAACTCTAAGTGCTTACATAAATATGTTAGAAAAAGAAAAAAAATCATGGTATTTTGGATGGAGATCAATGGCTCATTGAACAATCTACAATTGGTAAATCTTGCAGAAAATCACTTCAAAGACCTTCAAAATGCATAATCCTTAGACTGAGTTTGAAGATATTTTATACATTATTTTTAAACTAGTGACAAACCAAGATAAGTTTAAGATCCTACAATTAGCTTCAGAGGAAGAAATCCTTTCATCAATGAAAATCTTGAACTCCAATAATATTGCAGATGTTGATGGGTTAAACACAAAATTCTATATATTTTGCTGGACAATTATTTTCAAGGATTTATGTGCGGTTCTAATTTCCTTCTTCCAAGATCACCAAGTCCCTCAAGGTATCTTTGCTATTGTCATTTTCTTAATCCTAAAAATGGCATCACCTAAAACCTAGGGAGAATATAGACCTATAAGATTATGCACTGTCTTCAACATAATTTTATCAAAGATTCTTAATGAAAGATTAAAAGCTCTACTTCTCAAACTAAGATCAGAAGAGTAGGGTGGTTTTCTTAAAGGAAGAAATATTCATGAAAATATCTTATTAACTCAATAACTTACCCACAATATTAAAAAAAAGTCAGAGGTGGTAATATCATTGTGAAAAAAATGTGTCTAAGACATTTGACATACTCTCTTTCAAATTATCTTTCAATTTTTGGAGGCATTTTGTTTTAACATAAGATGAATAGGTTGGATTAAGAACTGCATTAGCTGAATTGGGTTCGATTTATTTTCAATGGAGAACAACATGGATTATTTAAATTCTACAAATATAGTGAGACAGTGATATCCTATATCTCGTAGCTTATTCATTATTGTAGAAGAATATCTCATTAGGGGGTTAAAGAAACCATATGACAATAATAGTGGCTTACATTATAAATCATGAAGCAATATGATCATTTGTTGTCTAGATTTTGTTAATGAATTCTTCATATTTTCTAATGGTTCATCCAAAAACCTTAGCAAAATATGCAAATTCTTGAAGCAATATAAAGCCTACTCAGGTCAAATAATCAAAAATTCTGAAACAACTTTTATTACTTATACAAAAGTGCAACAATCAAAAATCAACATCCTAAAAAACTGATTAATTTTCATTATGAAAAAAATACACTTTAAATATCTTCGGATCCCAATTCATTCAAATAATAAATCCTTCAACTATGATCAAGTAGTGACTAAGATTAAATCAAGAATTCAGAATTGGGATGACAAATTACTATCATTTGGTCGGAGACTCATCTTGATTCAATATCTGTTAATGATTATTCCTATCTATTACTTACAAAGATGTTTGCTACTTCAATAAATGATTACCAGAATCGAAAAGCTATGCAATAGATTTCTATGAGGCTATATAAAGGAGAAGAATGCTTGAAATTGGGAAAAATGAAAATCTTTGTGTAAATCTTACGATCAATGCTGACTTAACATCAGAAGTATAAAGGAATTGCAATTTTTTTTCTTTTACAAAATTTGGTTCAAATTTTGAGAAAACTCCTCAATATGGGTAAATTTATATTTTCTTTATTGCTCTAATATGCATCCACTAATAACTCAGTTAACTAATATTTTCTCTAATATATGGAGAACAATATTAAGAATTAGAGATACCGTTGAAAAATTCACATTTTGGAAAGTATACTGATATAGTATTGACTTTTGGATCGAAAGATGGTGCGACAAGATCCTTTTAATCATTTTCTCCTCATCATGACCAATCTTTGAGAAATCAATTAATTAATACTAGAAAGATGACGAATGAGATCCAGATAAGCTTATAACTGTTGTCCTACCCTAATATATTGAAACGATTTCTAAAATTAAGCTATAACCAAATGCAATAGATAAAATCCAATTAACTCTTTCTAATAATGAAGACATAAATAATTAGAAAACTTAGCTTGATTTTAGAGATACAAGTGAAACATCTCAACTATTTTAAAGACTATATAATAACATTACTCCAAAAAAATACTCTATCCTAATATGTAGACTAATAAAAGGCTAGTTACCTATTGATTCATCATGTAAAAAAGACACTTCTCCTTAGTCTATAAGTTCCAATTCTGCAATAAAAGTGAATACATCAAACATTTATTTATGGAATTTAAAATAACTTGGGAAGTTAGAAAATAATTTTCTAGGCTGTTTAGAATCCAAATATCCATACATATGACATTAGTTCACATAATCTAAGAGTATTCTAGTGTTTTCCATTGTCATATAACCCTACAGCTAACATATATCTAAATTATTTATCCAAGCATTCGATACATTTTATAAGTTCATATTTAGTGTAATATGCATGAGTATTGATGCATACAAGTAATCTATCAACCTATTACATTCTACGACTTTTTCTTTTTCTTTTTGTTAAGTTTAACAAAAAAAATATCAATTTTTATTCATAATTAGCTAGTTTGTGATTTGTTTTTTCAAATTTGTGTTTTCAAATAATACAACTAATTCTGATGATTTAGATCAAAATTATATGTCATGTTGAATACCTAATTTTTCCCAACATGTCAAAATTAGTTGCTGAGTATTTAAACCAAACTACTAATTTTAAACAAATGTGTTGGAATATATAACAAAATTCGACACTAGCAAATACCTAATTCCGACAAATCGGGTTGGAACGTGATATCTTCTTTGAAAACCAATTCCAACCCAGTTCGTCGAAATTCATAGTCATATAAGATAATTAATTCAAACCTAGTGTAACATAATTGGTTGTAAAAGAAAATATCGCATTCCCCTCTGATTTGTAAGAATTATACAAAAAACGATAAATATATTTCGATACGTTCATCGGAATCCAAGTTTTACAAAGAAAAATTATTATTTTTAAACATATTAATCAACTAGTTTATAATTCGATTGTAAGTTGTTCGATTCTTTTTAAGGTCGATTCAATTCTTTTGCACCCAATATTATTCTACTTTGTTTAATATTCTCGTTGTATGACATCTCTTCAAAAATATAGCATCCATAATTATTCTTTTCATATTCAACTTGCAAAGTCCATAGGCTATCACATACCGGATCAGTTTTAATTTTGAAAGGGTTGTCATATTTTTGTGTTTGTGTAATATTTTCTTTCTATAACTTTTAAACCTCTCACAAGCATAATATAATCATAAAGTATTGATGTGTTTTCCATCATCGTACAGACTGGTCATTAACATATAACCCAAGTCTTTTCCGACAAGCATTGTCCTTTCAAATTTCATGTAAAGTATGTATATATATATATATATGTATATATATGATAAATAGTAGGTGATCCTTTAATATATTTGTCTCCAACACAATTTTGGACATTAAATATATCAAGATAAAGTGTTAATTTTAATAAATTGCTAACTAAATAAAAAATGATTTTATTTATGATTTTTTTTAAAAAACATTTGCATAAAGTATCAATTAATTATGAAACGTCTTTCTGGAATGAGTTGTTATTTTGATAGTTTGTTAAACGCAATTGATTCAGAAATGGTGTTTTAGAATCAGTCTTTGTTTTTTTAGAATGTTTAACTAATTTTGAATAGTGTCTGAGGATCTCTTGTTATGTTATATTTTTAAAATAAAACTAATTCTTGATCATTTGAGATTTTTGTTTTTAAAAAACACAACTGATTCTATGATGGTGTCTTGAAATTGTACAATAGTTTCAAGAAAATAAAAAAATTATAAGTTTGGTTTTTATTAATATATTGATTTTAAAATTCGAAAACACGACAAATATATGTTGTTGGTATTTTATTCGTCTTTCTCTGTTTTCGAAGTTTTTTCTTCCCCTCACCAGTTTGTCTTATATGAATATTAACTTTTAAATTTAAAATGGAAAATGAGAAATTTGATATAATAAATTTTTATTTGATGTTTATAGTATGCAAAATAATTTGGTTATTCAATAACATAATTTGGTAAACTAAATGAAATATACAAATAATATATACAAATAAAATAAAATAAATATTAAATTATGGATTAAGAAAATAACGAAGCATGAAATCCCTTTTAAACCTAAATTCGGATATATCCTCCCAAAACCTAAAACCGAAAGGTGTGGTGCGACTAAACTATGAAACAATTTAGATATTCCAATTTTAATATGAGTTTTATACTAATCGGGCTACAAAAGATTTACCATTTATCAGTGTCCGACGTAAAATAGATTTTACCTCTTTCTACCAAAATATGATTTTATTTACCCATTAGTCCAAGTTTAAATTTGAAATACGATTTTACCTCTTAATGAATGACAAAGTAACTTCAAAATTCCCAAGGGGGTAGCCGAGTTGGTTGAGTATGGCATTCTTATAACCAAAAGGTCATGAGTTCGAGTCCCTCTACATACGCTTTCTTGGTTGAGCCTGTCACCTTGTGTGGTTTACCTTCTGGCGTTGGTTTGCAGGCTATCGCGTCAGACTGAGGGTTTACCCTGTGCGCACTCATTGCACTCTGAGTAGCGGCTGCGGGTTCCCTCCGAAAAAAAAATAACTTCAAAATTATGACAAAGTAACTTCAAAATTAGGTCATAGTCTTCAACCCCTTATCCTCTCGATTTCAATATCAGACCCTCTTGTCACTCGATTTGAACGGCGATGACAAACACGTCTTTGTTCGCCATTTCTTTTGCATTCTCATTCTCGTCAAATTCTTTAACTATTACTCCACTCTATTTTCATTATCCCCGGTCGTCGGATTCTCAATTTTGAAAGGTAAGTTTTCCCTCTTTGTTGCATTTTTGTCATTCTTTCTCCTCCAGTTTCTCCTTCAGTTTCTTTGTCCGTTTATTCTCCGGTCTTAATATATGGAACTAGTACTTGTGTCTAATCTACAAATATCATTTAGGTTTTCTACAAAATAGACTTGTGTTTACTATGAATACTGGGGTAAAACGTATTGTCTATGAAAAAGATGAATGATAGTAGTGAGTATAGGATAAGATGAAAATTGAGTTTGTAAATAGACTTAAATAATTTATATGGTTACTGGTGTGGAAGATTTTAAGCTGGTAGAAATAAGTTTGGTGAAATCTACATGACAGTGCCTATATACCGGTGTGGAAAACGTTTAGGCTGGTATAAATAAGTTTGGTGAAATGTGCCTTTATGTATTATAATGAAGGTAAATTTTATTTATGTATGTATGCCATAGATAAAACTCAAGATATATATTTGGATGATTTTGGATACAGCTCTTTAAAATCCTTTCACATGTTAAATGGTATTATCGATTATTTAGATGATAAATGGACCTCCTTGAGTAGAGATAATATTACGATGAAGTATAGTATTGGTCAGTTTCTAGGTTATTTATTAACTAATGACGAGTAGTTTGTCGATATGGTTAAAATTTCCGAGCAAAGCGGTTTAATTTATCTAGAAATCAAAGTTGAAGCTGTCATCGAAAATATTTTGGGCTATAGATCAGATTCTGTGGCAATTTCCCATAATATGAATATTATGGCAGACTACTCTGATGTTAGTTTCTTAAATAATAAACCAGTAGAACTTGCTACCAAGTCTTGGGCTAAAGAAATTGAAGATGTAGGTCAAATCTTTTAAACGGGTTCGGTTGGTTTTAAACGGTCTCTATCTAAATTTGCTATAGAACACAGTTTTAGATTTAAATACAAACTGAATAGTAAAAAACGTGTTTATGCTTGCTTTTTTATAAGAGAGTAAACGTTATGGTTGGAGAATTTATCAAAGAGTATAGTTGTGGGGCTTTCTCAAAAAATGTAGCTAGTAAACATCTACCTAGTGATATTGTTGCTAAAGAAATTCTAAGTGAGGTCAAAAGAAATAACAAGATTGGTGCTATTGCTATTAAAAGTATGTTAAAAACCCATCATAGATTAGAAGTTTCAGATCTAGTTGCATGGCATGCTTTAGAGAAAGTAAGGGTTTAACCATTTGGTGATAGCTTTTCTTCGTATGGTTTGATCAAATGATATTTTAGTGCTATGAAAGCTTTGGATCCCACAAGCGATTTTGTGCTTGGTTGTGAAGTGGAAACTAAGACGTTTAAGCGTTATTTTGTTGCACTTTGTGCATGTATTAATTTGTTGTAAAGTTGTATGACAATGTTATACCTAGATGGGATTTTTCTCTTTGGAAACATAAAGGAATATCTACTGTCTCCTATAGCCAAAGATGGAAACCAAGGTAATATTATCTGTTTTTTCCTGCTTTATTTATGATTTACTGGAATCTGTTTATTCCTGTTATTTTTTTTATATACAATTTTGTTTGTGTGTAGTAGTGTACTAAAACTGTTAATTTTTCAAGTTTATTTCTAGTAGCATTTGCTATAGTTGGATCTGAAGACTCAATTAACTGCCCATCAAGAGGCAAACTTATTCTCAAGAAGATCAAATGCAGCCAGTGTAAAAGAGTTGGAAACCACAACAAGAGGTCCTGCCATGAGACAAACATTTGAGTATTATGTTGTCATTGATTTATCAATCTATTATAATTTGTAAGGAGACTAACTTCTTAATATGTAAGGATACATATTTTTTATGACTTCTAATATGATTGAATTTAGTTAATTTTGAATAACGATAATTTTGAAGAACAATAGGTAAGGATACATATTTTTTATGACTTCTAATATGATTGAATTTAGTTAATTTATGACTTATAATTTGACTTATAATTTGTAAGGAGACTAATTTTCAAGAAGTTTTTGTTTTCATTGTTTGATCAATATGTAAGGATACATATTTTTCATGACTTGACTTCTAATATGACTGATACATATTTTTTATGGCTTATAGTATGACTGAATTTAGTTAATTTTGAAGAACAATATGTAAGAATACATATTTTTATTACTTCTAATATGATTGAATTTAGTTAATTTTGAAGAACGTTAATTTTGAAGAACAATATGTAAGGATACATAATTTGTAAGGAGACTAATTTTTAAGAAGTTTTTGTTTTCATTGTTTGATCAATAGGTAAGGATACATATTTTATGACTTCTAATATGATTGAATTTAGTTAATTTTAAAGAACAAGTAAGGATACATATCTTTTTATGACTTCTAATATAACTTCTAATATGATTGAATTTAGTCAATTTTGAAGAATATTTTCTTTTTGGTTTTTCATCTGTTGTTTTATGTTTTTATAATATTTTTTCTTCATTTAGAAGTTATTTTATACCAATAATGTTTGATATATATCTACAAATAATAAACATAATACTTAATTAATTACAAAACAATAAGTAAACACATATATCACAATGATAAACAATCTCAATCAAATTAAGATCTCCAATTTGTAATATTACAAATTAAATTGGTTAAAAGACTTTTCCGAAATGAATGATAAATTATGTGATTTTTGTTCTTGTGATTTATCTTCCTGCGATTTTACAAAATATTTCTTCAAAGTAATATTCCAAACAACTACATTCATATATTTTTATGAACAAATGTTTATTCCAAACAACTACATTCATATATTTTTACAAACAAATGTTTGCACGCTTTGTATGATGAAGGTGGGGCTCATAATTCCGCAATCAACATAATTTTGTTGTGGATTTATCTGTCGTGGATCGAGATGATACAGATAATAAGTTGCTTCTATAGAAATTTTAGCTTGAGAGAATGGACAATTCAAATGTATCTTTAACATAGAAAGTTAATACCTAAATAAAAAGAAAGATACATTTTTAAACCCAAATAAACTTATGCATACGGAATACATTCCTCAATCAACTTTAGCTTTACAACAACCTACTCACCCTATATAGCTAATAAGTCACTTTTCTAAACTCTAAGTAAGCATAGTTCTATAGAAATTAGTCATAAATAATCATCAGAATTCATAACACAATTCTTATATTAAAAGCAGTTTAATCTTGGTTTAAGAACAACAAAAACATAAACCAAAATTCTTTGGTTTAACTGTTCAAGAACTAAGAGGTTCGTTAAATGGATCTTTGACACATAACAGCAAACTTCCTAATCCTATTAATTAAAAATTGACCGTAAACACCAAGTAAGCATAAAATCCAATTACCAAATTAAAACAACAAACTTACCCATTTGTGTTTTCGTCGATCGAGAGAGTCTATCGGCGGCGATGGAGATTTCACTGATGGAAGATTCGGTTGAGAGAGAAATGTCGATGTTTTTTAGAACATTATGTCGATGTTGTTGTGATAGAAATTTCAATTGAGAGAAATGTGTTTCGGAAGAAGAGAGAGTGTGAGGCTAAAGAGTGAGAAATTAGGGTTTAATGTTTTTCATTTGGGGCGGAATTACGTAAAGGGCTGAATATTTTACAAGGCCTTTTGGATATGGCTGGGTAAATAGAAACACATATAGCCCAATTATGTAAGTCTCCTTTTTATTATTAAAAGTTCAACCGTCTAACGTCAATCTCGGTTTGGCGGTCTGGATAGAATATCACTCTCATCTGGGTCGCTGGATCGAGGATCCTCGACATCAAAAGTGGCAAAATAACATTATAAAAAGAGGTATTCTAAAATACCTTATTTTTAAATAAGACTAATTTTTTTTATTCCATGGAGTCGCATAAAATAAAAATTTAAATTTTTTTCATATAGTTAATTTTTTTTTGACAATTTTATCTTTAAAAAACCCTTAAAAAGACTAATAAACCCAATTAAACTAATATAGTTTTGTTTTAAGAAAACCCTAAAATAGACTAATAAAGCCAATTAAAACTAAAACTTACTAAAATAATTAATTAAACTAACTTTAATTAAAAACTAACCTAACCTAACATTAAGCACCTAAGAGCATCTCTAACGGAAGCGTTATATCATAAAGTTAATTTGATTTTCTTAATCGAAGGGGGAAAAAGAATGCACTCTCCTTTCAACTCCAAGAATGGACCGAGCCCTCTTTTTCTCCCCATCACTTCTAGATTCCATATTCCATCTCTTCTGCATTCCTCCTCTCCTTGGATTATATTTCTTGGATGAAATAGCTCCTCCTCTGTCTCCTGCATCAAAATGGAAGAATTCCTGCCTTTTCAAGATACATTATTTCAACAAAACAAGAACATAGCTCCAGATAAAGCAAGCTACCATTGAAAAACAGAAAAGAATGCAGTCTCAAACAAGTCAGAATATCTAACATATGCAACAATTTTTATAGACAAGAAACCTAGTCAAGATTATGTTTTTGGACCAGAAAGGGATACTGAAAAACAAGACCATATGTCTATAGACGGAGCTATGTGGTCTTTAGGAATCCGTATATAATATATTTAGTATTAAATAGACTTTATTCTAATAGAAACAATTAAATCGATAATCATTTATATCATATGTATATAAATATAATATATTTAAAAAATTAATAAAACTATTAAAAAAAGAAATTATTATTTATATTTTATATAAAATAAATAAATAAATTTGATTGGTACAAAATCATAAAAACTGTATTTGTTTTATAAAAAAACAATAAATGAATTTAATTGGTCATGGATACTTAATGTCAATACTTAATGTTATTTAATATTGTATCGGTAATATTCGACCACACTTAATTTGGAATTGATGTTTTTATTAGAATTTAAATTATTAAAGAAATGATGAAATAATATATATAAAATATTGATTTTAAAAGACAATCATATAGAATTATATATATTCGATAATGTTAGTAAATAGTAATTAAGATACTTATTTAAAAACAGTTTTATTAATTATTATTATTATTTTATTTTTTCGCCTCAATCTATGATTTTTTATCCGAGTAATTTTTTTTAGATTGATTTTTCTTTTCTAAATTAATAAAATACAAGTTTAATTTAATTGAATAATATACAAATTATTACAAGAGACCAAATATAATGTATTAGAATACTCAAATTATTAAAAGATTATATGTAATTATTACATGACACTAAAACTTATATATATATGGTATTGTAAACCCAACTTCAAAATTCAGTTGATCACTTTGCAAATTCTTCTTTTCCTATGAGAAACAAAAATATTTTTTATGATTCTTACTGTGTATCATAGATAATTGATAACCACTCATAGATAGTTTAATAACCATGGGTCCAGTACACCATAGTGTCTTGGTCCTGGCTTCGCAATTATATGAAACCAAAAATAAATATGCTTACTCAATTATTTCAATCTCTAAAATTTGAAGTAGATTACATATATACGATATGAGACTTCTGAACTATAGGAAACACAATGATGCACCTCTTGAAATGGATTGGAAACTTCAATGTCAATCAAGAATGTTTGATCACACAAGTCTTGATTAAGATTGAAAAGCTTCCTGAACAATTATTCAATGAAAGTATAATCAAAACTACTGCTTTTGCTGTTGGAGATCCTCTAGTTATTAAGGTTCATGACAAAAACAGAGCATTTCACAATTGTTGCTCTGCATGGGTGGAGATGGATGTGTCAAAGAAAATTTTAGATGATGTTTGGATAGGATTTGCTTCAAATCAAAGATGTTGTACTAAAATCGGTTACATTAACATTCCACAATATTATAAGAAATGTCAACACCTGGGTCACAACATTGAACAATGTAAGAAAACCCAGACATCAATTAAACCTTATACTAAGACGAATCATAAGACCACTACAAAAGAAGATGCTATAAGTAAACCACAAGAAAATATCATCCAAGAGAAGATCAAGAATCAGATTAGATGAGTTATAATCAACCCAAATGGCAGAAAGAATACATCTGAACAAAGAAAGCATAATCATGGAAACATCTTGGACCAAGTCAGGGAGCAATCCAATCTTCCCAAAGAAGGATTTAAAACTCAAGAACAAGGGGAAATCATTGAAGCAATTCACACTTTAGAGTATGGATATAATGTATCTAATACTCTAGACTATGAAAATCTAGTTTCTGATAACTCACCACTAAAGCTAGGTAATATTGGAAGCAAACATTCTTCACCAATAGGAAGCAAAATAAATATTAAATTAAATCAAAAATCTCAAGAGTTCAAGAGAGAAGAATATGATACAAACTTTAAAGAGATTTTTGATAAGATGATAAAAGAAGCTAAAAGAAATAAGAAGACCAAAAGCAAGATCATCACGGCCCTTCAATTCACATGAACAAGTAAATCTAAATCCTCTTTCATTAACCATGATGAGTCTTCTTAATTGGAATATAAGAGGTATTAGAGATAAGTCTTCGATTAGAAGGCTCAAATACTTAATAAAAAAATATCAAATTAAATTTGTTGCAATTGAGTAGCCTCTGATTGACAGTGACAATATTGAAAGTGTTGCTAAAAAGATAGGCTTTAATCAGTTCAAGGCTAATACCTCTAATAAAATATGGGTGCTCTAGTATGCTTATATATATAAAGACTGGGAATCTTCTCATCTATCATATGCTGGGAGGTTAACACTTATCACCTCTGTTCTTATGAGCATTACTATATATTGGATGCAACGTAATTTTATTCCTAAAGGTGTTCTATACAAAATAAAAAAAAATCTTTAATAGATTCTTATGGGGACCTTCTAATTCTAAGCAGAAAATACACTGGTGTAAATGAAGCTCTATTTGTAAGCCTTACAAAGAAGGAGACCTTAATATCTCTTTAATTCTCTTTAAAGGAAACATGGGATCACATGGGAAATATAATTTGAAACCATTCTAAAAGTGGTAAATTCTCTTTAAAGGAAACATGGGATCACATTAGATGTCACAATAACAAATCTAATCTTTTAGTAGAATATGGAATTCTCTTACGCACAGAAAATTCTCTTTCTTACATTGGAAATTGATTCACAATTATATACCTATTAACACTATCATGCAGAAGAAGCATATATCTTTAGCTTCAAAATGCCAATTCTGTATCGACATTGAATCTCCTAATCATCTATTTGTTACTTATAAGTTTACCTTGTCTATTTGGAGACATTTTAAAAATTTACAAATCTTCAGTTACATGTCAATCACTCATATGTCTAGGACATGATTCTGGTCTAAAACTACGGAAATCCATGTAAGACACATTATACCATCTATCATTTATGGTATTATATGGAAAAACAGAAATCATGTTAAGTTTAAAAGCATTTCTATTTCATACTATACTGCTACAACAAAGGTCATCAAAGTCTTATCTAGTCTTGATTATTCTAACTATCTGAAGTCTAAGCACTAGCATAAGGATTTAAATGGTGCAAAAGCTTTAGGTTGCTTCAATCATATTCAAGACATTAAGCTAAAGCCTACCTTTCTCAAATGAAACCATCCTTCTATTGGAAAACTGAAGTTAAACACGGATGCCTCCTGCCTACCAAATAGACAATCAAGTGGAGGGATAGTCGAAACTGAAGGAAATATGATCCTTGGTACTAGCTTCCTTTATGGTAAACTAACTCCTCTTATGGCTGAAGCTAAAGCGTTACTAGACGGACTCAACATCCGCAATGAAAAAAGTTAGAAAATGATTAATATAGAAACTGATTCCCAACTTTTAGTTAATTTCCATAGTCAAAGAAACTATCTGTGGGCTCTTGATTATGTCTGAAATTGCATTATAAGTTTGATTGCCCCTACTATCGTACTATATCACATTTTCAGAGTCTAGAATCAAACTGCTGATTGGCTTGCTCGCTGGACTCTGAAATGAAAAATAAAACAAGAGTTCATCATCAACCAATCTTCTGCTAATCTTAAAGCTACACTAATAATCCTTGAAAGTCTAGGGCTTGGTTACATTACTAATAACACTTAAATATAACATTTGGTCTAGCTGTTCTATATAGTAGGTTCTCCTGACTAAATTTTTTAGCAAGAATTATTATAGATCAGATTTGAAGATCATTACATGGATTATAGAATTATCTCGAGTTGGATATCATACAGTTGGAAGTAGTCTTCATGGAACAGAGAAACTCCTGCAAGAAATTTGGTTTTCTATTAATGTCGTTGTTTTCACAGATCTCTGTGTCAGATTCTAATTCATTATCTTCGTTAGCGATTGGCAAAGAACATGTTGTTTTCGCCCAAAGTTGGCAAAAATTAAGGGTTCCCACACCGTAAACATAGCTTGGGGACATATTACCACGCCATGAGTACGACATGGGAACATGGTAATACGTCACACACTTACGGTAGACTGAATAAACAATCATGGTGGGAGAAATGGGGAGAGCATTACGACCGAAGAGGATCTGTAGTCAAATAAGTTTCTTCTTTATCCTGATTTATGAAGTATCACGATTTGATGTTTTATAATTTACAATTACAGGCGTCTTGAATCCCAAATAATGGTAGTTGTCATACGAGAACCATAAATAAACTAATTGACTGCAACCATTTCTTTTAAATAGATGTTTTAGTTGTTCTCTTCAAGACTGATAAGTGGGCCGAGACTGAATTGGCACCAAATGGGGAGATAAATGGGAGGAGAAATTCTTTGTTGGAATAGGGTCGCGTCAATGGGAGACATGGCATGCATCTTCCAGTGGTGAACGTATGCTTTAATATATTGGCATTTTTGTATGTCTTTCTGTTTTTCCTAATACTCTAATTAATCCATCTCTACACCGGTCAAGCAACATGGGCGAAGAACATTTTAGAATTGGGTACGTAACATAACACATTTTGTCAACTTACTTACACATCAATCCATTTATTTCGTGCATGGTATCGATTTTGGGATATTACAATCACCACAAGATGATGAACCACCTCTCACTTCAACCTCACTATGAAAAGCTATTTTTTTCCGCTTCGGAGTGAACCGCAGCCGTTATTCAATGAGTACGCACAGGGTAAACCCTTAGTCTGATGCAGTAGCCTGCAAACCAATGCCAGAAGGTAAACCACACATGGTGCGTATGTAGAGGGTCTCGAACTCATGACCTTTAATCATAAACATGCCTTACTCAACCAACTCGACTACCCCTTAAACTTTAAAATACTTACCAAACCAGGAAATGGTTATTAGGTTCATGATGTTTTATTTATAGTACGAGTTTAAAAAATATCTCTCATGCCTTTGATTTCTGTTCGAACTTGGAGAACCTCTTGTAACATAATATTGTAAATTAGAATATTTAGATCCCTTATGCTTTCATAAATTAATGAGTTTAAAACATTTATTAAACTTTAAAGTACTTACCAGGACCAGGAGGTGGTTATTAGGTTCATGATGTTTTATTTATAGTAGAAGTTTAAGAAATATTTCTCATGCTTTTGATTTCTGTTCGAACTTGGAGCACCTATTGTAACATAATATTGTAAATTAGCATATTTAGATCCGCGTGCTTTCATAAATTAAAATAGTTTGAGATAATTCTCGTTATAGAAACTCTTCCGGTCTCTGATTAAAACTAATAATACATATGGATTTAAAAAAGTAACGTATATGATTTGGTCTGGATTTAAATCATCATTTTTGTACGGTTAATTGTCTGGATTTAAATCATCATTTTTATAGGGTTTAGTTATTAACGTGTTAGGATATGAAAACAAAATTAAATCAAAATTCATATCAAGATTTTAACGTTTCAGAGAGTTTGTCGAGCTATTAACTCTTTAATTCAGAATACTTCTTTTTTATAAAAAAATTGGAAGCTTTTATTTTCCTTTCTAATTTTGCTTTCGTTTACCTGTATTAAAATGGAAACCACGTATGTTTTCAAAATTATAATTTTTATAATGAATTCTGCAATTTTACTGTAGAGTTAGACTATCAATTTCTTAATAGATTTACTAAGAATTTGATTGGTTTACCATTGCATGGTTTATAGTGAGAGATATAAAAGATCAGGTTTGGATCAGAATGTCCCAACCACCAATTTTATGGGGTAGTTAATAACATGATTCGTAATTAATAGAGTTTCAACAATTTTTTGGATTTTTGGTCTAGCGTAAATTTTGCAAATATTGAAAATAAAAAACATGCAGCATCTCAGAGTAAAAACGATTTTTTTAACAATTCTCTTAATTTTTTTTAAAACATATATATTTTTATTTTTTAAAGATGAAAAAAAACGAAATCCACAAGTGATACATTTGGAGTTTTTTTACAAATAATAATTTCCTTTTCAGACTAATTTTGCAATCCAATTGTACGTAATTCTATAAAAAAATTAAAGTTCGTTCACAGAAAAAAAATGCACATATTTTCGCAACTACAAAAAAGCTAGTTGCCTTACACTCAATTAACACTTATTTTCAAAAAACGATTTTGTATTATTATAAAGATGAACAAAAAACGAAATCCATGAGTAATATGTTTGGAGATTTGTTTTCACAGACAATAGTTGCTTTTCCGAACCATATTGCACATGATTCTCCAACTGAAAAATAATTACTTTTTTTAGATTAATTTAACAACCCCATTGTACGTAATTTCGTAATTATATTTTTTTTAAATTTGATAACCACAAAATGCACATATTTCGCAACTACAGAAAAATTAGTTGTTTCACACTTAGTTGTTGTATGGATAGACACCCATGTAGTCAATCCTTTGAAAATAGTAATTTTGCCTTCAGATACGGGTAATCCTGCAGCCATCCGTGCTCTCTTCTTCTCATTGTCCTTTTTCGATAAACACAACTAGTCAGTTAAATCAGTTCTGGCAATGGACATGTAAACTGAAAAAGAGGTCAACGAAGATTAAAATTGCGGTGGTGATTATGGTAGAAGATGAAAAAATCTTAGTTTCTCTCTTTACAAGTTACTTTTTTGTCTTTAAAATTTGCTATGATTGGAAAAAGGCGAGAGAACTTTAATAAAGGACTGTAGAAGCCCACTAAGTATAAGGCTAAAGAAGTGAAGAATTCGCCAACGAGTATAATTCTAAGGAAGTGCAACCATTTCCAATTGTTAAAATACCTCACTTATTACTAAGAGAAACCGTGAGTCTAATGAGTAAGTGAGACGTGTTCAGGCATACATCTGATTGAACGTTACAAGAAGAATGTCACCAATATATCTGAATGGCTCCATCATACAAATCAAATTCATTTTCTCTGATAAATTTAAAATGAAATTTGAAAGGGTGGATTCAAAGAGCTTATACATTATCCCTCCCCAAAAGGACTTTTGTGAGAGATAAGGGGGCTATCTAATGACGATAAAATTTTCTGAGCGTAAAATCGGACAAATGAATGATTTTACTTATATTTAACATGTACTTATATATTCACCTATTTAAAATTAGTCTAGTTTATTTGTTTTATTTGTTTTATTTGTTTTATTTTATTTTATTTTCTTTATGACTTTAACTAATGCAATTTGGGTTTGAATCACATTCAGATTTGGAATTGAATTGCATTCGGCCAAGCAAGCCCATTAGGCTTATTTCCCTATAAATAGTATTTTGAAGTCATTCAATTAATGATGGACTTTTGCTTCATATATTAGACTCTCTCTCTCTAAACATTAATTTAAGCAGCTGAATTATCTCTCCACTTTTAACCTAAATCTTAATTACGTTTTACCTTATTACCTAAACACCCTTAAAAAATTATTGGTTCCATTAGAAACCACTAAAGTCAACCACTTAGCCAAGATTGGATGTGATCATTCTCCATTATGCATCAACATATCAGTCGAAAATAACAAAGTTAAATCTTCGTGTAAGTTTCTAAACATGTGGACTCTACATCATGAATTCCTAAATATTTTAGAACAAATTTGAATATAAAATATGCCAAACTCTTCAATTAATGTCCTTTTTAAGAGACTAAAACATAAAGCAAAATATTGGAATCAGAATACCTTTGGGAACATATTTGATGCAATAGCAAAATCATAAGAAGAAGTCCAATATCTTGATAAATTATTTGAAGGAAAGTGAGAACATAAAAGATAGAATTAAATGTTCAACAAATAAGGTCATTCACTTGCAACTTCTGGCTAGAGAAGAAATCTACTAGGAACAAAAAAGTAGGGTGAATTGGATGAAAGATAGTGATATAAACTCTAAGTGCTTATAGAAATATGTTAGAAAAATAAAAAAATCCATGGTATTTTGGATGGATATCAATGTCTCATTGAACAATCTACAATTGGTAAATCTTGCAGAAAATCACTTCAAAGACCATCAAAATGCATAACTTCCTTAGACGGAGTTAGAAGATATTTAGAACATTATTTCTAAACTAGTGACAAACCAAGATAAGTTTAAGATCTTACAATTACCTTCAGAGGAAGAAATCCTTTCATCAATGAAAAGCTTGAACTCCAATAATATTGCAGATATTGATGGGTTAAACACAAAATTCTATATATTTTGTTGGCCAATTATTTTCAAGGATTTATGTGCGGTTCTAATTTCATTCTTTCAAGATCACCAAGTCCCTCAAGGTATTTTTGCTATTGTCATTTTCTTAATCTTAAAAATGGTATCACCTAAAACCTAGGGAGAATATAGACCTATAAGATTATGCACTGTCTTAAACATAATTTTATCAAAGATTCCTAATAAAGATTAAAAGCTCTACTTCTCAATCTGAGATCAGAAGAGTAGGGTGGTTTTCTTAAAGGAAGAAATATTCATGAAATTATCTTATTAACTCAATAACTTACCCACAATATTAAAAAAAAGTTAGAGGTGGTCATATCATTTTTAAAAAAAATGCGTCTAAGACATTTGACATACTCTCTTTCAAATTATCTTTTAATTTTTGGAGGTATTTTGTTTTAACATAAGATGAATAGGTTGGATTAAGAACTATATTAGCTCAATTGGTTCTAGTTATTTTCAATGGAGAACTACATGGATTATTTAAATTCTACAAATATAGTGGGGTAAGGATATCCTATATCTCGTAGCTTATTCATTATTGTAGAAGAATATCTCATTAGGAGGTTAAAGAAACTATATGACAATAATAGTGGCTTACACTATAAATCATGAAGCAATATGATCATTCGTTGTCTAGATTTTGTTAATGAATTCCTCATATTTTCTAATGGTTCATCCAAAAACCTTAGAAAATATGCAAATTCTTGAAACAATATGAAGCCTACTCAGGTCAAATGATCAAAAATTCTGAAACAACTTTTATTACTATACAAAAGTGCAACAATCAAGAATCAACATCCTAAAAAAACTGATCAATTTTCATTCTGAAAAAGTAAACTTTAAATATCTTGGGATCCCAATTCATTCAAATAATAAATCCTTCAACTATGATCAAATAATGACTAAGATTAAATCAAGAATTCAGAATTGGGATGACAAATTACTATCATTTGGTCGGAGACTCATCTTGATTCAGTATCTGTTAATGACTATTCGTATCTATTACGTACAAAGATGTTTGCTACTTAAATAAATGATTACCAGAATCGAAAAGCTATATATTAGAAAAATGAAAATCTTTGTGTAAATCTTACGATCAATGCTGACTTAACATCAGAAGTATAAAGGAATTGCAATTTTTTTTTACAAATTTTGGTTCAAATTTAGAGAAAACTCCTAAATATGGGCTAAATTTATATTTTTTTATTGCTCTAATATGCATCCACTAATAGCTCAGTTAACTAATATTTTCTCTAATATATGGAGAACAATATTAAGAATTAGAGATACAACTAAAAAATTCACATTTTGGAAAGTATACTGATGTAGTATTGACTTTTGGATCGAAAGATGGTGTGACAAGATCCTTTTAATCCTTTTCTCCTTATCATTGCCAATCTTTGAGAAATCAATTAATTAATACGAGAAAGATGACGAATGGGATCTAGATAAGCTTATAACTGTTGTCCTACCCTAATATATTGAAACAATTTCTAAAATTAAGCTATAACCAAATGCAATAGATAAAATCAAATTAAATCTTTCTAATAATGAAGACATAAATAATTAGAAAACTTAGCTTGAGATTAGAGATACAAGTGAAACATCTTAACTATTTCAAAGACTATAGAATAACATTACTCCCAAAAAATACTCTTTCCTAATATGTAGACTAATAAAAGGCTAGTTACCTATTGATTCATTATGTAAAAAATACACTTCTCCTTAGTCTATAAGTTCCAATTCTGCAATGAAAGTGAATACATCAAACATTTATTTATGGAATTTAAAATAACTTGGGAAGTTTGAAAATAATTTTTTGGGCTGTTTAGAATCTAAATATCCATACATATGACATTAGTTCACCTTATCAAAAACTGGTTTTGGTCAACGCAAGGAGAGATCCATATCATAAAAATATTACCTCCTATTATTAGTTAGTGTATTTGGAAAGCAAAAAATAAAAGTAAACGTCAAGTTTTTTATTAGAACAAGAAAAGTCGTAAACCAAATCATCTATTTAACCTTTAAGTTCGATAGTATAAGCATTTTTAATTCTTCTCATGGGAAAGAAGACATAATTATTTCTCTTAAACCGTGTTGCTATCTGTATTTTAAGAAACTAACACTTGCTATATTGTCAAATGGTCCCCTCCTGAAGGTAGTAGATTAAAACTTAATACAAATTATTTCAGACTAACAACTAGAGAAGCCGGTGAAAGAGAGATTATTAGAGACAATCAATGAGAAATTATCCTCGTTTTGGAAAACTCATGTGTTAGTAGAATACAGATCCTTGCTAGACGGTATACTTATCAACAATGTAATAAACATTACTAATCTCGATATTAAAATAGATTCATTGATTGTTATAGTAATGTTAAGTAGTAGAAAAACTCTTTGCTTTATGATTTCTTTAATTAACAGCTCCAAAAAATTACTAAAATTTAGGATGACTGTAAACCACATTTTTAGAGAAAATAAATCAGAGTACAGATTGCCTAGAAAAAAAAACTATAAAGCAATCTAAGAGATTAGAATTTAACAAGGAAACAACTTCGGCCTATCTTAAAGCTATTACTTTACTAGAAAGTCTAAAGGTAGGATATCTTAGATTGGATGACTAGAGGATAACTCTATAGCTCTGGACTTCAAAAGACAAATACATTATAAAAAAAGAGAGAAACTAAGGTACGAACTAAAAAAATGAAATAATATCTCAAATGAAAACTACAAAGAAATATCCTGATCATGGAGATGCACGAAAAAAACTATACCACCAAACATTTATTCCTACCAAGTATCAAGGAAACTCTATCAATATTATCAAAACAAACACATAGAAAAGCAAAGTCTATGGTGAAAATAAAAAAGTAAAGACCTGTGCACCCCTAACAAATGAGATTGTTACTCCTCTTACAATCGAAAAACCATAAAGGCAAGGTCTCTTGAAAAAGAACAAAGAGAAGATTTTTAGAACTCATAAACAAGATAAAAAAATATAAATGAAATATTTAGGAGCCAGAAAATGCTCTAGAAAGGAAACTGAAAAAGAGCTTGGAAATTCTCCATGGATTGTGTTTTGTGTTGAATAAGTTTAGGAAGAACGCCGATTTTGATTTTTTAAATCCCTGGTGAAACCAATATGAACTCTTAAATCTAAATTACAAATGGATTTCTCTAACTTTTTATTTTAATAAATTTTTTTATAACATGATAATAATAATAAATTACTGAAAAAACCTATTATATATATATATAATAGTATAAAATTATTAAACACGATAGTCCCCAATTCTAAAATATTTTTTTTTTATAATTTTTAATTTATTTTTTTATAATCAATTATCATATTTATTAATAAAAAAATAGACCAAAGTTTTATCCCTCCTATCGTTTATTTGAATCGTTAATCGGAATAGTTTTAAAACTTGATTTGTAATACATTATCAGATAGCCCACAAATAAATTATACCGGACCATTCGTGAGTATCATAATAGATAGCATTCTACCGGTCCAACGAGACGTGGTACTAACATCCGCTAAGATAATGATTTCCGCGATAAATAAGTTTTTTATGGTATGATGTTCATGGTTCATACGATGGGATATTATTTTTTTGTTTCAACCAAAATTATTTTTACGAGTTTTGATTGCTTCATTGTTGGATAAAACCTGATATGATGTGTATCTTTGCTACATTGTCTTTGTTTTATTGTATATTAATGTTTGCTAAGTTGTCTGTTTAAGGTGTAACAGTATTAGAACATAAACTCTATACCTCACTTGATCAGATGTCCCACATCGCTTCGACTAAAAATTATATACAATATATAAGTGGATGAAACATCTCAACTAATATAAACATATGTATTATTCTCATGGTATGAGAGCACAAATTCCTAAGCAATGCGTTTAACATACAGCCATGAACTTAATCCCTCACTTGATCAGATGTCCCACGTTGCTTAGACTAAAATGTAGTCAACCCAAAACGGACAGTATCATACTAGTTGATTCACACTTATGTATTTTTCTCATGGTATGAGAGCGAAGATTCCTAAACGATGTGTTTAACATGCGGCCGCATCGCTTAGACTAAAAATAATATACAATATATAAGTGAATGAAGCATATCAAATCAACTAGTATGAGGCCTTTTAGAACAATACCAAAAGTAAAGATCTGTGTATCCTCTTCGGTGATTCACACTTATGTATTATTGACAAATGGTCTTTAAATAAACATCAAATTATTTATCTGATTCTGGACAAACATCAAATATGCATGTTAAATATTTTCAATATATTTTATGTTAATCATGTTTCCTGTGATTCGCTCAAATATCAAGTGGTATTGAAGATCTATAAGTTGAGGTGTTTGCTAAATTTTCAATCGATATTAAAAGGACAATGTATCATGTGCAGTATTTAAGGGGTTTGATAACTTTTTCATATGCAGATAAGTTTTAATAGTATAATGGAGGGTATGTCTTATCAATAAGACTATCGATAAAATAGTAATATTTTGAAGTGAACAAATTATAATCGGTTAATTTATACCCATAATCTCATTAAAAAAAATTAATTTATCAAACGGTATATGAAAGATCACTTTTTAATTTTAGTAATTTTGTAAATGTATCGTTATTGTAAATGTTATTCTAGTTTAAAGTTTGCAACAAAAAAATTATTTAAAAGTTTTGTTAGTAGAGACGAAGTATGTAATAGATCCTCTTTTAATTTGAAAGTTGGCATTGATCTACTTTCTTAAAAAAGAAATAAAAATTATAGACAAACATTCTTAAAAAATGAATACTAGAGAAAAAATAGGAAATATTGTATATATAACTAACAGACTTTTTTGGTGTTAATGATGAAAGAAAATAGGATTTGGTTTATATAGAAACGATAACGAGTCAGATTTTATATTATTAAACTCACTAAATTTATTAATAATATTAATACGTTATCTTTTTACCTAATTGGATTGTTAAATAAGAATAATATGTTTTTAATAGAACACAAGTACTTATTCGAAGTTATATCATTGTTTATCATTTATTATTTGTAATCACCTTATTTTTCCCTCTACAACAATACTGAAATGTCATTTACATAATCTCGATTATGACAAGATTACTTTTAAAAGACTGCATCAATGGGTTGAGGAGAATTGCTCTAACGTCTTCCATAATTTTTTTACCCCTAACAACTTGGTTCAGAGTTATTTTTGGAGGACCAACTCCGAAAGAGATCTATCATGAGAACAATTGACTAATATTCCTCGACCGACGGCTATCCTCAATATGATTGAGGCTGCATATGGTAAAGTTTTTGTTCCAACTAGAACTAGAGCCCATAACCATCAGACTAAAAAGGGTAAGACTTCTAAGAAAGGCTATAAGAATGATACTAATAGTGTTGAACCTGTGGAGCAGCCCGACGAATATTTTCCAGCCACACTTGATGAGTCTTTGGAAGCTACACTCGATGATACTGCCGAAAAGGGTCACACACCCATAGAGCGTCCTAACTTGAAGAAGAAAAATACACACAAGAGAATCAAACATACCAATGAGAATATGGAAAGACAAAAGAAGAAAACTGTTATGAGTTCGGAGATCATCCATGTTTTAGTCTCATCTATGGTCCCTCCAGCACCTTCAACATCCGACCGAACTTCTCATTTGGTTCTAACAATAGAAGGAGAAGTGTATAATGAATATAATCTGATGGAACATATAGATGGGATTGATTTAGAAGCTTTCAAAACATATTTCCCCGAATCCACTAATAACTTTGAAAACATGCTTTACGACAATGTGCCCTTTCAATTAATAAATGAATAAGACACACTAGAATATATGAAATTAGGCTTCGCGAAACCCATTGTTGAGTTGGAGAGGGACGTTCAAGAATAAAAGGAGACTATTACTTCGCTTAAAGAAGAAATCCAACATCATAAAGAGTTCTTTGAGTGAGAAAAAGCTCATGTTGATGCTATAGCAAATTAGGGTAAATTGGTCAATGAGGAGCTTACGAAACTAAAAATTACTTACAAAGAGTTGCAGCCATCTAAATCTGGGAAGATTTAGAAGTTGAAACATCAACGAGCCAGTGACGAGGCTGCTATAGAGCTTTTTTGGAAGGAGCTAAAAGAGCAAAAAACCTTTGTTAAGAAATACGAAGATGAGTTAACCACTCTTAAAGCTCGAGATGTGAAAGACAAAGAAGATGCAGTGGATGAATATGTCAATGAAATCTTAGAATATTTATGTAAGTGGGACGCTTCGATTAAGTCTAGCATGGTACTAGAATTTCACAAACCATTCATAACCATGAATCTTGGATCTTTCTGGGAGTTAATGCCTGAGGAATTATGGTCTAATGACATGCCCATAAATGATCAGTTAAGCATATCCATGGACTCAACTAGCAATAGTTCTGAAGTGAACGGTGGAAAAAACTCCGAAGGTGGGAGTTCAGAGGAAAATAACACCAATAAAGGTTGAGCTTGAAGGCAATTGAATTCATATATTGATGTTGTTTGCAAGTCTTTAACATATTGAAGGAATTTTTTCGTATTCTGTTCGGAGTTCAATAAGCCATTGGTTTATCCAAGATATTTTTATATTATTTGTCTCATCAATGGATTGTTATTTTTTGTTTCCTTTCAACTTCTTATTGTGGATTATAATTGTCATAACTGGTTTATCAATCCTTTTGAATTTAATCATGCCAAATTTTATTTTATTCAAATATATACAAATTAATTAATCCAATTATTCAAAGGTAAACCATTTAGAGGTAAACCATCCAGAGGTAAACCATTCAGAGGTAAACCATTCGAAGGTAAATAGATTAATTACTCTAACTATTCGAAGATAATCTATTCGAAGGTAAATAAATAAATTACTCCAACCATTTGAAGGTAAAAAATTAATTACTCAATCATTCGAAGATTATCCATGAGAAGAAAAAAAAATTAATTACTCCAACCATTCGAAGGTAATCCATTTGAAGTTGAACATGACCATAAAGATATATAGAGAATAAAAATAAAATAAAAACATTTGAAGTTGAACATGACCATAAAGATATATAGAGAATAAAAATAAAATAAAAAGGGTATAAGGCAAACATGATAGATTGCAAGTAGTTCAAACACCTCATTAAAACATCCCCTAGCTACCATGGTAGGAAATAATGTGTCCCCAGATATTTATATAAGTGAAAAATAAAATGAGCATCTTATACAATTATTCTAGATAAAGTTTATGTTTGATGTTCCATAGGTGGCTCCGAAGGTTACCTTCTTGATCTGTCAACCGATAAGTTCCAGGCTTGACTATTTCATTTTTTGTATACGACCCTTCCTAATTTGATGCCAAATTTCTTAACCTTTTGTCTTTGGTATGTAAAAAAACCTTTTTAGCACCCATCTCCTACTCCGAACTCCATTTTTTTTAAATTCGAGATGTATATGTGCTTCTTATCAATGTTTGATAATGAACAACTCCCAAATAAGCTCTAGTTCTCATTTTTTCAATCAAATTTACTTCAACTCTTATAGTTGTATTGTTATCTTTTTCAGAATAAATTTTGATTTAGAAAGATGGTTGGATAGATTCAACCAGTGTTACCGCATCGATCCCATAAACCAAAGAAAAATAAGTTCTTGACTTGTTGTTCAGGGGGTCGTACGATAAGCCCATAACACATCTTGTAAATAATTTGGTCACTTACGTACTGCTCCTTTCAAATTATTCGTCAAACCCATCAGAATGGACATATTGACAACCTTTCCTTGCCAATTGGCCCGATGGTTGAAAGGTAAAGAGAAGTAATGTATAATTGCTTTGGAATTACAAAATTTTTTAATGTCTTTATATTGGAACTGTGGTAAATTATCCGTTTTAATGAATCTAGGAATTTCAAATCTGTAACATATATTGAAGATGATAAATTTGATAACCACTTTAGATGTAGTACCGGAAAGAGGCGTTGCTTCCATCCACTTGGAAAAATAATCAACTACTATTATAATAGATCGAAAACCTTCAGATGTTATTGGTAAGGGTCCTACTAAATCGAGCCCCCATCTATCAAAATGTATCGCTTCAGATATTGATTCAAGTGGGATTTTCGGATCATGTATTACATTTTAAATTATTTGGAAAATATCGACTAAATCTTTAGTATTTGCACATCGTTCGACTAATTATTTAGCATCTGCCATGATTGAAGGCTAATAATATCATGTCAATGGGATCCTTATGGTTAAAGTTTTATAGCCGCAATACGAAGAACCTTCCTTATCATGTAATTCATATAAGATTCATTGAGATTCATCATACCCAAGGCATCGTAACAAAGGCCTACTAATGGATTTATTATAGAGAACACCCCTTAAGATCAAAAGCCATATCCTTTAAACCTTAATTTCTTAGCCAACATTTTATCAACGAGCAAAAGTCCCTTAGTAATAAACTCTTTAATCTCATGCCTCAAATATCTGTTTGTTATTGCTAAGACTTGAAAACTTTGTTCACTGCATGTACCAACTCAAAGTTAGCTAAAATCCAAGCGCATTCTCGCATTAAGATCCATTGATACGCTTCAGAGTAAGAAATAGTAGCTAAAGAATAAACCATGGACTTTTCATATCGTGGCACATGCTTATACTCTGCATACTTGGAGAAAGCTGAATTTTCCTTCAATATACAAATACATTACCAAATTCTTAGCTTCAGATTGGCCTTGAGTATGGTATGAGTATTTATGAATCATTTATCAATTTAACATTTTTTGCCCCATATTCTTAGCCCTGCAATTGGTGCCTCATAGTCAACTTCATTATTTGATATTTTAAAACCAAAGCATGTTGCTTGGTACATTGAATTTCTGAAAGGAGATAGTAAATAAATTATTGCCATAGAGCTCAACATTCTTAACCCCAATCTGGTTGAACTACCCATTCTTTCATTGGATTTTCGATGATGGATTCAATATACGGTCGTTCCGCATGGAATTTAACCAAAACATATGCCACAGCTTGTGCCTTGTTTGCAGTTCGAGGAGAAAAATCAATATTATAATCTCTCAATCAACAGACCATTTGGTTATCCGACCTGATACATTTGGATTTTGCAAAATATTTTTAAGTGGGAAAGAGGTTCAAACAGTAATAGAGTATGCTTGAAAATAAGGTCTAATTTTCTTGGCTGCTAGCACAAGGGTTAAAACCGAATTTACCAACTTTAAATACATTTTTCGGCATCCAATAGATTTTTACTAACATAGTAAAATGAGCGAGGGTAACCATCAACTTCGCAAACTAAAACTGCACTTACCGCGTAATCGGCAAACTGCTAAGTAAATGTAGGTCCTTTCACCTGTTATTGGCTTGGTTAATATCTTTGATGAAGAAAGGTGTTCCTCAACACAATTTCGAGACCTATTAAACTTCTTAGCATTTCTTAAAACTTGGAAAAATGAGAAAACTTACCCGAAGAACTTGATATAAATTTGATAAATGTAGCCAGTATCTCGGTCATTATTTTAACATTTTTGGTGGATCTGGGAGTGTCCGTAGAGAGTAATACACTCAGTTGCACTATGTAAACTTGAATACCTTTTTCACTTAATACATGCCCTAAAAATGTTTCGGATCATACTCTAAATGTGCACATTTCTCGATTTAACTTCAAATTAATAGCTTTCATACTGGAGAAAGTTTATTTAAGGTTCAACAAGTTATCTTTATTCCTTAAACCCGTTACTAGCATAGAACCAATGTAGACCTCAACATTTTTTCTAGTCTCACTAACAAAAAATTTATTCACTACATTGGTCAGTAGCCCCAACATTCTTCAAACCAAAAGGCATAACCTTATAACAGTGGAGACCCCTATCTGTTATGAACAAAGTTTTGTCTTGATCCTTCAAATCCATTGATATCTGATTATACCCAGAAAATGCCTCACTGAATGATAGAAAAGTATTACCATAAGTAGAATTTATTACCTGATCTATTCGAGGTATAGGGAATGGATCGTTTGGACAACCTATGTTTAGGTTTGTGAAATCAATACACATACACCATTATCCATTCTCTTTTTTACAATCATTGGTTTGCAGTCCATAATGGGTATTGAGACTCCTGAATATGCCCAACGTTTCTCAATTGATTTACCTCTTTAACTATAACTTCAGATTTTTCCATAGAAAATTTTCTTCGTTTCTGTATGACAAGGCATACATCCGGTTGTATAGGTAGTTTTTGTAAAATAATGCTTGCATGTACACTTGTTACATCTTCTATACACCAAGCAAACATATATAAATATCGAGACAAATATTTTGTAGATAAGGATGATTGCCTCCAATTGTGCCATGGCTGAACTAATGGTCTTTATTAGACTTGGAAAATATATAATATTCAGATTAAATAATAATTTTTTAACTCACTAGTAGGTTTGTGCTATGATTTTCTAACCCCTTAACTTTTTCGTGGCGCTCTGTCTTTTTTTATTCTTTCAGAGATTTATTTAAGTCTTCTTTTGTGATGTCAATTATAATATATCTTTGAGCAGAACTTATCATAGTAATTGTTTCTCTTTTTATGATAATAGTCACTACTTAAAAAAGAAGAGGATACTTCATATTTAGATGTTAAATCTTTACTAGATTTTTCGAAACTTGATTAAACATTTGAGACTAGTCATTCAGATGTTACTTCAAACTATGTTGAGTATCACCCTCTTCGCCATGTTGGGTTAATACATTAGGGTTAGGTAAGGTTATATGGTATCAGATTTGGGCCTAGGTAGGCTAGCCTTGTTAAGGAAGTAGTTAAAAGCATCCTCCATAAACGACGGGTCGGGTGTTCAGATTTGTATAGTAGATGGGGGCCGAGTGAATTAGATTGAGGTTTGTATGTTAAATAGGCACACAGCCGCAAGAAAAAAAATCTTTACATACGTAACAGTTTAATTAGCCAAATATGGTGCAATCATCATAAACCTTACAGGATGCGATGAGGAAGAACTCAAGGAGTAGGGTAATTATTTGGGATGAGATCTTATTTTCCGGTGAACTGAGAGTTAGACCCGAGATAATTGGATCGGATAGATTCTTATACTGACGCTACCACAATCATTAGGGCCTAAATATTGGTAGTCAGCTTGGAAAAAAGCAAGGGTCATGAGAAAAGTGGTAGTTAAGCGATCGAGCTTAGTATTAGGTATTCTATAGTTTATCTCTAATATATATTCATTGCCATCATTGATTAGTATGTTGATACAGGTGGAGGAGAGGTTCAAGGTGTTGTTCAAGGTGACATGACTTCTCGAGAGCATAACGACAATCAAGTTATTGTTCACGGATAGTCTACTTTGAAGGGGGGGGAGGTGCTGCATGCATGGTGATTGAAAGGCCATGTATGGTGACTAGAATACTGGTATCGATTGAAATCGACCTAGATGGAGAATAAATAGCAAATTATTTGGTCTCTAGCTAAAGAAAAGTGTCACAAGAGCCTTGAGGAAGGTATGGTGAGATCATCGGGAGTGGTTCTTCATTGTGCATGTTAGTACAATTGAAACAATAGATGATTTGATCTTTGGACTAGAGTTTTTTGTGTGTGTTTAACATAAGTTTGTATTTAAGATGGATACATGTTAAGTTTCTCCGGGAATCATGGATGTAGGCGACATTTAGGCTTAAATGATAGATGTAAAATTTTCCATAGACAATCATTAAGATTGCTAGACACAAATATAGAAAGAAATATTCCAAAATCCTCTTCATAAATAAAAGTAGAGTATGAACTATGACTTGCTCAGTATTTATTGGTAAGAAACTTAAAGGATTGGTTAAACTTTAAGGTCTTCTCGAGATTGGAGAATGCAAGGCTATCTTCAACCATAATATAGATGATTGCACCGTGATTAGTATGGTTGTTCACACGTTGCACCCTATGTATTTTAGCCCCAAAAAATATCCATGCTGGAAATTTTGAATACCCTATTGTGGCTGTATGGAAAAGTTGTGGCTGTATGGAAAAGAGAAATAGAGGTGTCTTGTAAACCTTTGCATCCTATAGACGGTTAAATTTAAATGCTTTACCTAGAAGCTTTTAAAATCTCTGTTACAGCGACATGTAAGTCTTGTGAAGATGAATCTTTGGAATTCATTGAAAAAGCCATAGCAATTTACTGTTTTTACTTGTGAGTGAAATTCGAATATGATTAGTGTCTCATAGACGGTCAAGAAATTATGTAAAGGATGATAGTTTTGGAAACTTTTAAAAAACCACCATTGTTTAATTGAAGCTTAAACTTCAATGAAGCTTTGATGAAAATGAGAAAAAAATATACACAGGATGTATCTTTTTCATTCTTTTAGTTAACTCTAATGCTAGTGAAGGAGAAAAAAAATGAAAGATCAGAATGTGTTTGGTGGTAACAAATATGGTGTTTGAACAATTTTTTTTGCCAGAATTCTAATAATAGAAAACCTCTTTTACAAAAATCGTATTTATCATTCTTATTATTCAAACCGTCTTTTATCACTTTTAATAGTAAATCAAGATATTCATCGTCAATTCTCCTTTTGTCGCATCTAATAGTAAATCAAGATGATTAATTATTTAAATAATAAAAACTACATCTAAAGATTACATTTCATCAACTATAATGATATACTCCATGAAATTATATAAATACATTAGGGGATAAATACCATATATTTTTTCATTTTATCTCATTTTAATATACTTTTAAGTCCTAAATTTCAATACAGAAATTTCACTACTAAGTGAACTAAAGTGGTCTAAAAACGTAGTGTAAAACTTTTATAAACCTTGTTAGTTATTAATTTATAAAAAAATAATATCAAACAAAATAAAATCTTATTTATATAAATTCAAATATAATAAATTAACTTAAAATGTAGAAAATGGTTTAGCTACATTTTTACACCAAAATTCTAAATGATTCCAAAAAGTAAAACTTTTTAGTTTTTTTTAGTTTTTACCTTTTTTGCTTTTGATCAAAACAAAAATATTGACTTGTTTCAAATTTGGATAAAGTTAGATGTTGGATCATTCAAACACCAAATTAACAACTAAAATTTCTATTTATATAGTATTTTCAATTTTTCTAACAAAAACCATCTACCTCAAACATTAACAAACAAACAAAATAAATGAAAAGCTCGAAGCTTATTGACAAAGTTGGAACTACAAAATCTACTATTTTTATTAGAGTTAGAACTGTTTTTAAGTTGAAATTGTCCATTAAATTTTCCGATTTGTAATGTTTTTCCATGCATGACAACGGTTGTGGTTGTGAAGCCTTTTTGCACAACAAACATAGCTATTGGTGTGGTTAATTTATGTCTGAGGGTAATTAGGTAATTTGTTCAGAGTTTTATGGAAGTTTATGGGTATTTAATATTTTGAGTAGAGAGTAGAGGGAGAATTAAGTTGCCTGGTTGCAGTTAATTTTCATTTTTCATATTTAATGCAGGTGGTTGTGTATTTATACCCTTATATCTGGGCTTTATGGGTTTTCGGGTCATGTTTAATGGACCCGGGTCATGTTTAAAGACCCATGAGCTCTTAGTAGGAGAGCAAGCAGCTTAGTCAAGAAGTGTTTAGGTTTTTTAGTACTTTTGTCATAATTCGAACAGTCCAATGGGCTAAGTGTTCGAAGTGGTCTGTCCGGTCCGATGACCTTGGTCCGATCTGTCCCTGTCCGGAGAGGAAGCAGTTTTCGGACTCATCAGGAGCCCCTTTTCTAGGTGTTTGTTCAAATGTCTTTGTCAAAAACCTGAAAAACAGTCCGATGTTTAGGGGCAGTTTTAACCCGGAAAGGTCGAAAGAAAAAGGTGTATTACGGTAGGTTTACCCACCTCCCCTATTGACAAACCAGTGACTGCTGCCACAGAGTCAGACCAGGGCTCTTCTTCTTCAAGAGGCACCAAATCGAAAAGGTTATTTCAAACCAATCTCTCACCCATCGTCTCCGCTTCCTCAGTTCAAGAATCGGAACCTGTTGTTGAGCAAGGTGCAACTGTCACCAGCTTTAAAAACCCTTCCCCTTCTTAGCTATGGGGTCAGACGCTGAAACCTCCCCTCAAAAATTAGTTGACCGAAGAAAAGGTCGGCTGGTCAAGGGCCAAGCTTCTAAGAGCACTCCTTCAAAATCGGGTGCCAAGGACAGCAACACTGGGTCAGAAGTGCCAATCAGAGCTCCCAAGGACAGGCTGTCCGGTCCGGAGGGTAGTGGCTCAAGCCTTCGAGGAGAAACATCTGTATCAGAGCCCCGACCGGAGGCCAGAAATCAAGAAAATTCTGAAGCTCAGCAGTCCGGAGACCAAGCTGAGCCAAATCTAAACCTTCCCCTTGCCACTGCTACTGAAAACCCCTCATCAATCATGGAGGAAGTAATGGAGGACTCTATCGAAGAGGCTCCATTCGAGTCTGAGCCTTTCGGACAGACCAGTAGTGGTGTTGCTGCCAAAAAAGATAAAGGCAAGGAGAAGTTGTGCTTGAGGCATCCGGATCTGCCGGAGAGTCTTGAAGGAAGGGTGGGGCCTTGTTTTCACAAGGTTAATGTCAAGTACCTCATCACTCTGCAAAAGATCAACTACGCATTCATCCACACATGTGAACTGGGCCGGATGCGTACGAAGTGGGGAATTCCAGAGAGCGTGAAGATAAGGATCCCTATAAACCCCGAAACTTCCATGGATTGCAAATTGAGCGAGATAGTCATCTTCACAGAGCTGTTTAATTGGGGACTCAGATTCCCCTTGGACCTAGAAATTGTCAGATACTTTCATCTGATAAAGCTTTGTCCGAGCCAGCTGAGCCCCAACGCTTGGTACACCCTCATGTCCTGCATTATGGCTTCTAGGCTCTCCGGGATCCCTCTACCAATGGAGGAGTTTGCTGCTGTGGCCAACCTTTGCAAAAACCACCACATCCCCTTCTACAACTTCAATATGGGGGATAACTTTAAATCTGTTGATGACTCGCTAGAGTCGGAGAGGAATTGGAGGACTCAATTCCTGTTCGTGAGTGGTGCTTGGGAGAACGGGAAAAAGATCAAGGCTGGAGTCAACCCAAGTCTCCTCACCAGCAGATGGAGGAGTGATCGTAAGTCTCCTATTTTATATTCTTGTCTTTTTTTTATAAGTTAGTTTAAACTAATTGGTCTTACTTTTGCCTTAGCAGAACTGCCCAAGGACTTTAGTGACCACTTGAAAACCGGGCAGACCACTTGCACCAAGATCAATGCTTGGGCTGCTGAGAAGTGGGGGAACCGGTTCCATGCTGCTTTTACAGGGGGCAACTTAGCAAGGTCTCATCTGTGGAACACCACAGGTCGGAGAGACTTAACATGGGAAGAGCTCACCACCCAGACTCCTCCAGATGTAGTGCTCAAAAGGACGCATGAACCGGACGGGACACTTTACTTGCCAGGCCGGGCCAAGGCCCCGAGTAAGATGAAAGGAAAAAAGAAGGGCAATAAAGTAGTGGGTGGAGCTAACCCTGCTGAAGTGAAGGAGGATGTTCCAACGCATCCGGAGGGGCCAGCCCCCAGTCAAATTGATGTTGCTCTCTTGGAAGCGGTAGAGCAGGAGAGTGTTAGGCAAGAGGTTCACTCCCCAAATACTCCAAGGGATTCCAAGAGAGACCGTAAACGGGGAGCTGAGAGTAAAGATAGGGAGGTCAAGAAGAAAAAGACCTCTAAGGGTGACGAACTCTCTCTCCGACCTCCGGAGCCTCTCCCCCAGGTTGACCCTACTGACCCAACACAAGCAGAGGAGATACCTGGCGACTTCCAAACCGATGAGGTCGAAGGGGGAGGTCTTAGCATTGATGGGGTAGACATTACTGGTCTTGGTGGGCTTGGTGAGTAATTTATCAATCTCCCCATGGATGATTTTGCTGGGCCTTATCTCCCTCCGAGCCATTCGAACACAGTCACTTTTAATGGTAAAACTTTTACTGTTTCAAGTGAAAGGGATGTTATAGCTCACTCTTCATTAAGCAATGTTCAGCCGGTGCTCGCGTTGGAGAAGCAGGTCTGGAATCAGGCAGACATTATTAAAGACCTCAAGTCTGACAAAGAGAGGCTGTCCGCTGACCTCCGTACTGCCACTTCGAAATGCTGCCACTCTAAAGGGGGAGAATGAAGAGCTGAAGAAAAACCAAGAGGTAAGTTCCACAAAAGTCACCACTCTTGAGAACACTATCACAGAGCTCTGGGGGAAGCTGTCCGGATTAGAGAAAAATCTTGCCACTTCAAAAGGGGAGACCAAGGCCAAGGAACAAATTATCACCAATTTGACCAGTGATAAAATTGCTCTTGAAAACGCAGTGTCCCAAGCTGCAGGGGAGAAAGCTGATCTGCTAAGGGAGCAGGAGGCTAAAATCCAGGCCAAGATTGATGCTTATGCCAACAACGTGATAGATACTCAAGAGCAGATGTATGCCAATGTGAAATCAGACATGGTCTTGCTCTTCCATGAGAAGTTCCCGAAGAGGAACTTGGGTGATTTGTGGCTTCACGTTGAGCCTGAAGACCTCCCATATCACACAATGGCTGAAGGCGACAGGTATGGCTACTCCAGTGCATCCTCATCTGATGACGAAGGGAACACCGGGGAGAGCCCAAACGAAGAGAAAAATGATCCTAAGGGGAAGAAGAAGGTAGATGAAGCTGAGCCATCCTCAAAGGCTCAGCCTTAAATTATGAATTACTTTTTATTTTTCATGTTATCTAAACTAAAGTCATTGGAAGGACAAGGCATTCTTTTTGTAAGTGTGTCCGGTATCTGACCGGATAGATCTTTTACTCTTCTTGACAATTTGAAAGTCCTTGGAAGGCCAAGGCACTTAAGTTATTTCAATGAATGTCCTTGTCTTGCACAATTCTCACATTCTTTCATATTTTGTTTTAATTTTGGTGGCTAATGTTTAAATAGCCCCTAGTTATTTACTAGTGAGAGTGTTTAAATTCTCCGATGACAAATGTTTAAGTGGTCATCACTCTTTTATTTCAAGCCGGATGGTGTGACATAAGACAAAGTAAGAACACTTCGGAATTTTTTTTAGAAGGCATCAAATTTTATTAAAAACCCGGACACCTCATTAAAACCTCCCCGCGCCACCAGGGTAGGAAAGAGTATGCCCCCAAATATTTACATGGATGTTTAAACAAGTAAATATTTACACAAGTGTTACTCCAAGTACATCCGAAGGTGTTCGATATTCCAAAGGTGGGTCAGAACTCTGCCATCTTTGTCTTCTAGCCAATATGTTCTAGGTTTAAGCCTTTCAACAACCATATAAGGTCCTTCCCAAGTCGGGGCCAATTTGCCGAGCAACTTTTCTTTAGTGTGTAAGAAGACTTTCCTCAACACCTTGTCCCCCGGTTGGAAATCTCTTCTTTTAACTCTAGAAGCAAATCTGGTCCTCATTAAACCCTGATAGTGTGCAGCTCTAAGGTGAGCTTTAACTCGTCTTTCTTCTATTAGGTCGAGCTGACTTCTGATTGCCACTTTAGCGCATTCGGAGAAGTTGTGAACACGAAATGATGGGAGAGTTGCTTCTATGGGAGCTATTGCATCCATCCCTTAGACCAAAGCAAAGGGTGACTCCTGTGTTGCAGCCCTAGGTGTTGTCCGGTAGGCCCACAAAACTTCTTGTAAATAGCTAGGCCACTTCCCAGCAACCCCTTCCAAATTCTTCTTTAAACCGGACAGTATAGTTCTGTTAGCCACTTCAACCTGACCATTTTCTTGTGGGTGGAAAGGTGAAGAGAAACAATGTTGTATACCCCTTGAGGCACATAAACTCTCCATTTCCCTATTGTCGAACTGTGGCCCATTATCTGTCGTTATCTTTTGTGGAACACCAAATCTGCAACAAATGTTGGATATAATGAATTTTATAACGGCTTTTGATGTTGTTCCTGGCAGACGGGCTGCTTCAATCCACTTCGAAAAGTAATCGATAGCAACAATTATAGTTTTGCGCCTTCCAGACGCCATAGGGAGAGGCCCCACTAAATCCAATCCCCAACGAGCAAAAGGTATAGGCTTAGAGATTGATTCCAAAGGAATGGCTGGGACATGAATTTCATTGTTGTATCTCTGGCATGGGTCACACCTTCTCACCAGTTCTTTAGCATCCTGCATGATAGATGGCTAATAGTAGCCAGCCAGTAAAACTCTCCTTGTTAGATCCCTGAATCCACAATGAGCTGATCCCTCGCCATCATGCAATTTAGAGAGGACTACTTGAGATTCATTATTCCCCAAACAACGCAGAAGAGGTTTACTGTAAGACTTTTTATACAGAACGTCTCTCAGTATGATAAAACCACGAGCATTGTGTTTTAGTTTTATCCGAAGGCACGATGTCATCGAAGAGGTATTGCAGGAGAAAAAATCTCCAATCCTGAGGTTGTTTTATTTGTACTTCAAAAATTTCTTCTTCTTTACCCATATCAAGTTGAATGGAGGGGCTCTCCAGCACATGGATCCATGGATACGACTCTGTGGACGCTATGGTTGCCAATGAATCTGCCAACTCATTTTCTGTCCGGGGTATATGTTCATAAATAACGCTTTTAAACTTGAGTGCTTCATTTTTAAGAAGAAGTAAATACTTCACTAGCTGTTCCTTTTTAGCCTCAGATTGACCTTGGGCAGGTGGATAAGAAGCTGGGAGTCACTCAATAGCTTGACCCTCTTGGCCCCACAAATAAAAGCTAACTTCAAACCGGCTATAGCTGCCTCGTACTCAAACTCATTATTGGATGCTCTGAAAGCAAAACATATAGCCTGGTACATTTTGTCACCATATGGAGAAGTCAAGCACACCCCTACACCCCATCCCATAGTGCTGGATCCACCATCCGTCCGGACGACCCAGACCTTTTTGTCTTTCAACTCAGTAGCCTGCTCTGAATCTCTGTCGGAGTGAAATTCAACCAAAAAATCAGCCATAGCTTGGGCTTTGACTGCTGTTTGGGGAGCAAAATCTATATCAAAATCTCCCAATTCTACCGACCACTTAGTCATCCTGCTTGAAATGTCTGCCTTTTGGAGAACATTCTTGAGAGGAAAAGATGTCCGGACGATAATAGGATGAGCTTGGAAATAAGGCCTCATCTTTCTAGTAGCTATCACCAAGGCCAATGCTAATTTTTCAAGTTTCAAATAATGCCTTTCTGCATCTATCAAGCTTTTGCTGATGTAGTACACTGGATGGGGGTAATTATCTACTTTTCTTACCAACACAGCACTGATGACACAACTTGAAACTTCCAAATATACGAAGAGTGTCTCACCATCAACTGGTTTAAACAAGGTTTTGGGGGAAGACAAGTGCTTCTTGATCTCATTGAATGCCTCGTCACACTGTGAGGTCCAATCGAATCCCTTCGCACCCTTCAAGGTTTGAAAAAACGGGGCACACCTGTCTGAAGACCTTGAGATAAATCTGTTTAAAGCAGCTAACCTCCCCGTTAGCCGTTGTACTTCTTTAACAATTCGAGAAGGCTCCATTTGGAATAGAGCATTAAGCTGGTCCGGATCGGGATGTATCCCATGCTCACTTATAATATAGCCTAGAAACTTCCCGGATTGTACTCCGAACACACATTTTTCTAGATTTAACTTTAAATTCACTTTCGCCAAGTTGGTAAAAGTTACTTGGAGGTCAACCAAGTGCAATTTCTCATCCACACTCTTCACCATCATGTCATCAATGTATACTTCCATATTCCTCCCAATCTGATCAGCAAAGGCTTTGTTTACCAATCTCTGATAAGTAGCCCCAGCATTTTTCAACCCAAATGGCATTACCTTATAGCAATGAAGACCTCTGTCAGTAACAAATGTGGTATGCTCTTGATCCTTCGGATCTACTTGGATCTGATTGTATCCGGAGAAAGCATCCATAAAGGACAGCAGCTTATTCCCAGAGGTAGAGTCAACTAGCTAGTCAATCCGGGGAACTGGATACACATCTTTTGGGCAAGCCCTATTGAGGTCTGTGAAGTCAATACACATACGCCACTTGCCATTTTTCTTTTTCACCAAGACCGGATTGGCAGTCCACAAAGGATATTGAGAATCCTTGATATGCCCCATCTTTGTGAGCCTGTCAACCTCTTGCACAATAACATCAGCCTTTTCCTTGGAAAAAGCCCTTCTCTTTTGAACCACTGGTGCTACATCTTTCCGGACAGATAGGCGGTGTGATATCACTTCTGCTGGAACCCCGGTAACATCAGCATTGCACCAAGAAAAAACATGATGATGGCTCTTCAAAAACTTTAACATCTCTCTTTTCAGATCGGGTGGCATTTTGGACCCTATCTTGACACTTTTTCCTTCTTCTAAACAATGTGTTTCTACATTTTCGATTGGTATTAATACTCCACGGGTCTGACTTGGGTCATCAATTTCACCCTCACCCCCATAAAGCCCCCAAATTGCTATTGCTCGTCGATACGAACTGCCCCCAATGTCCGGGGCGCCAGGGCTGTAGCATAGCATTCTCTTGCAACCTTTTGACTGCTTCGGACAAATCCCACCTGTCCCTGAACATCATATTTCAAACATTGGTGGACTGTTGAAGCCACTGCATGCATCCTAAAGAGCCAAGACCTCCCTAAAATAGTATTATAGCAAGTGGGACAATCCACCACAATAAAAAGTATCCTGACCATCGTTTTGAAAGGGCCCTTGCCCAACAAAACTTATTCTTCGAACTCCTCGATCACATCGGCTGAGCTTCCAGTAAAGACCACAATTGATCTATCTGAACTCTGAATTACAGCTGGATTTTTCATTCTCTTGTATGTGTTTAAGAAAAGGATATTGGCTGAGCTTCCAGTATCCACCAAAATTCGTCTTATGTCATTGCCCCCAATAGATGCTCCTATGACAACAACATCTTCATGAGGGCCGTCTATATCTCTTAAATCATCTTCATAAAAAACAATGAAGGGGAATGGGATTTGCGATTGATAGGAAGTCATGCCCCCTTCTAGCTGGGTAGCCAAAGTATGAACGTGCCTCTTCCTCGAAGAAGCAGTAGGAGCTGTCATAGTATCCCCTCCGAAAATTGTAAGTGACTCAAAAAAATCAATGAGTCTGGAGACTGTCCTAGAACATTCTTCAATGGTACCCACTCTATTTCGAGTTGGATCAGGATCCAAGTATTTGGATGCCACATCAAATCTTTCAATTATAACCATGGCTCCCTCCGGAGCAGCATTACTTGGACCAACCCGGTGAGTATTGCCAGGCCTATTACCTCCTCTTCTTTTAACATAAGCCCCCAGCTTTTCCTTCTCAATCAAGTTCTGAACCTCTTGTTTTAAAGCTATACAATCATCGGTGGTATGGCCAGTATCATTGTGATACTGGCAGCAAGAGTTATTACGGTGTTCTCTAGGGGATTGTAGTATGACCGGTCTTCTATAGTGCACCTCTTCCTTTGTTTTATCATAAGTGGTGGCCACACTTTCTTTCAATTCTGCAAACCACTCCGGTTGAACCCAAGGCCCTCTTTTATTTCTGGATTGCTGACTCTGAGCAGGTGCAGCTGGCTGAGATTAAGCTTTAGCCCTGCCATGCCCCTGTCCGGTCTCCTTCGTCTTGTTTCCGGACTGATTCTGATTGGGGTTTGGTGCCACCGGGGCAGACCTCACCTGCCTGTGCACCCTTGTTTTCTTTGTTTCATCAACGTTAATCTGTTTTCCAACCTGATTCAGCAACCCACCCCAAGTCATAGCCTTCTTTCTGGTTACCGAATCAGCCAAATTGCCAGGGTTCAAGCCCTGTCTTAAAAATGCTATTACAACTTGCTCGAAGCAATCAGCTAACCCATTCTTGGTATTCACAAAACGACTTATATATTCTTTTAAGGATTCATTTGGTTCCTTAGCACAATGGATTATTGTGTCTCCATTTCCCTTTAGTTCTTTACTCCCAACGAACTGCCTTCGAAAGGCCACCCAAAAAGTATCAAAATTCTTGATACAGCCTTGTGGTATGCTGTTATACCATTTTAGAGCACTCCCCGTAAATGATTGGGAGAATGCTCTACAAAGTAGCTTGTCATCATCATCAAAGTTAATCATAAAGTTTTTAAATTGTTCTAAATGGTTGTCCGGATCAGTACTGCCATCGTACTTTTCCATTTTGGTACTGTCAAACCTCTTAGGGAGGTTTCCGGACAGAATTTTGGAAGACAATAGAGATTGCCTCCAATTTCTGCCACGACTGAACACAGTATCCTCGTTGGGAGTTGCGAAGATACCTGGTTCATCGTGGAAAGCGAAAGGACCCATCAGCATCCGGTCTACATGCCTCCGGCTGTGAGATGACCCTTTGCCGATATTCTTCTTCATCTTTCCATGTCTATCCCTTTTTCTCGAATATTTTTTTTATCTGCTTTTGCTTCTTTTTAGTTCGACCCTCATCGCTGCTAGAGGATAAGGATTCTTCAACTCCCTCATCATCCGCAGGGCTATCAGAAGACTTTGAGCCTGATTCAGAACTCTCCACTGGCTTAGACCGGTAAGACTTTTTAGAGCTAGCATGAGTCTTTTTTGTACTAACATAGGTCCTTGAAGGCTCATGCTCTCTGGGGTTATCGGTGTGATGAGCAACTGATGCTTTCAATTTTTCTTTCATGCCCATCCTAGCCTTTTCAGCCCTCAGAGCTTCTATCTCGCCTTTTAGGCTATCACGCTCCTCGATGGTGTATTCATCGTTTTCACCCACCACTTCGAGCAAAGCTGGTGGCATTTCCGGGGCGTCTGGATTCATTCAGACTGATTTTTACTGATGGTTTCGAATGCTTGATTCAGGTACCGTCGTGCTCCCACTGTGGTCGCCAATTTGGTGTGGTTAATTTATGTTTGAGGGTAATTGGGTAATTTGTTCAGAGTTTTATGGAAGTTTATGAGTATTTAATATTTTGAGTAGAGAGTAGAGGGAGAATTAAGCTGCCTGGTTGTAGTTAATTTTCATTTTTCATATTTAATGCTGGTGGTTGGGTATTTATACCCTTATATCTGGGTTTTATGGGTTTTCGGGTCATGTTTAATGGACCCGGGTCATGTTTAAAGACCCATGAGCTCTTTGTAGGAGAGCAAGCAGCTTAGTCAAGAAGTGTTTAGGTTTTTTAGTACTTTTGTCATAGTTCGCTCAGTCCAATGGGATAAGTGTTCGAAGTGGTCTGTCCGGTCCGATGACCTTGGTCTGATCTGTCCCTGTCCGGAGAGGAAGCAGTTTTCAGACTCATCAGCTATAGTACACCAACATGGACTTTATTTTAGGTTTAAAATTGTATATACGTTTCTAAGCCACTGTCGGTGTCCACTACACCGCAAGCGCAAACAACATTGACCATTTTAAGTGAGTACATGATGGTGTATAACATTGACATTGGCGATGAAACCTGTCTCCACAGACGGTCAACGAAATTAAAAGATAACAAATTATTTTTAATATCATAATTTTAGTTTTATAATTAGTAAACAAAATTTTAAAAAATAGTGGACAAATTTTTTATATATTTATAATAGAAATTGCTAAAAAAATGCCGAAACTACTCCGCAAAGTCGCCTTTTTCTATATTTAAATATTTACAAAATTGCCATTAGGCAAAAAAATTTAAAAAAACCCTACAACTCAGATAAATTAAAACTCATGCCATTAACTACTCCATAAAATTACAATCCAACATCTAACTTCACAAAACCAACAAAAAATTCAAGAGCAAAAGATTTTATTTTCAAAACTCTAAACTAAAACTAAACCAATAAATAACTTATCACCTTCTTCATTTCCAGAATCCTACCCTGGCCGCAACATCAAAGGCCATGCTTTCTCCAGACCTTCGAAAGCCCACCGTCCCCTTGGAATCCGTCCCGACCTCGCCGGCCATTGGAAGCAAAACAGTGCATTCCGACACTTTCGTGGAAACAACAACACTATCTCCCCACAACTTGCCGCAGAATCAGCCTCGATGATCAACATTCACCATCCTGGAGCACCGACCAAATCCTCGGCCCACATAGTAGCTCAACCGGACCCACGATCACCCATGAAGATCCAAAAAACCGAAGACATTCTCATAGACAACGACAACTTAATCTTCCCTGATGACGCTATATCGGGAGACAAAGAGGACTGGGCAAAATGCCTCTCCGGCTATTTCCTATCAAAGAAAAGAGCAGTATCCCACGTGCAAACCCTAGCTAACCAAAATTGGAGTACCTACGGCCTCCAGGAATGTAAACCGACCCCATCCGGCCACTACTTCTTCAAATTTTCCACAGCCGACAACGCAACGGAAGTCCTGGAAAAGTCCCCTTGGTTCTTCAGCAGCCACCCGGTTTTCCTAAAGAGATGGGAGCCAATGGAAACCTTGACGAGAGAGGCCTTAAAAGCTATCCCTCTCTGGGTCAAATTTCATGGCATGCCCCACGAGCTATGGACGGAAAAAGGGCTGGGCATCCTGGGAAGCTATTTAGGAACCCCCATTTATGTAGACAGTCAGACAGCGGACAGAACCCGGTTGAACTATGCCCGGATCTGTATCATAATGCAAGCCACCTCAAACTTTCCCACCACCATCACCATCCGCTGCCTGGGCAAAGACCACGTCATTCAAGTGGAATTTCAAGGCCTCCCTACAATCTGCAACCGATGCTTTTCATTTGGACACGCCGCCGCAGCTTGCCACATAGCCGCGGACCCTACCCACACTTTAAGCCTTCCTGCTCACCGACCTGGAAAAGAACCCATGATCAACCCACCGCATATCACACTCTCAGACTCAAGCAACAGCGAAGCCCCCACACCGGATACATTAAGACAAATGACCATTCAGAACAGTTGGACCAAGAGTTTCATCATCGCGAGTAACACTCCTGCAGCAGCCCAGATAGGACACGGAGAAGGCGAACCTTCTTCAACAAAGATCACCTCCCCAAGACCTAAAGCAGCTAGTAACGATGCTTTCTCAAGTATGTACAGGGAAAACCCCAAAATGTATTAACTTTCCTTTATATTCACCCTGTTTAATTCAAATGAAAATTGCATGTTGGAATGTTAGAGGGTTAAACGACCCTGTGCGCCAAAAAGACGTACGACACTTAGTTTTTAAGAATAGCATAAACATCATATGCCTCCTGGAAACCAAAGTTAAAGTCCCTAATACTGAGGCCATAATGCGAACCATGCTGCCTTTCTGGCACTACCATACTAACCATGAATCCCATCACTTGGGAAGAATCTGGATAGCTTGGAACCCTAGTGTCTGCAGCCTTTCCATTTTAGATATTACGGCCCAGACCATCCACTGCTCTATAGTTTGGACTGCCAGAAATTCCCATTTCAATCTAACGACTGTTTATGGCTTTAATGACCATGCAAACCGGCTCCCTCTTTGGAGCAAGCTTCAATCCATTGCCCTTAATAATGCCAACTCCCCTTGGATTGTTCTCGGGGATTTCAATGCCATTAGAAGCCCTGAGGAGAAAACCAGCCATGACCCTCAATGGAACAGCTCCATTGAAGCTTTCAATGAGTGCTGCAGAACCTGTAACCTCGAGGATCTCCGCTCCACAGGATTCCAATTCTCTTGGTTCAACAGACAAGAGTCTAACCCTATATCCTCTAGAATTGATCGTGCTCTGATTAATGCCGATTGGGAGGACTCATTCCCGAACTCTTTTGCTCACTACGACATCCCGCTCACCTCAGACCACACCCCGATAATTATCCACCTTTCCACCCCTTACTTGACCTCCCCCCGCCCCTTCAAATATTTCAATATGTGGAAACTCCACCCGAGTTTCCAGGATTTGGTCCTCGATAATTGGAACACCCCCACCCATCAAAACCCAATGGAGAATCTAGCCACCAAGCTCTCTAGGCTCGTCCCCTCCCTAATCTCCCTTAACAATTCCGTCTTTAGTGATATTAGTGACCGTGTTGAGAATGCCAGAACCTCCCTAGTCCAAGCTCAAGTAAACCTTTTTAACTCCCCCTCAAACCAGGCTTTAATTTCCCTTGAAAAAATGGCTTCAGAATCTTACATCTTCTACAGTCGAGCTGAGGAATCTTTCCTCAAGCAGAAATCCAGAGAAACCTGGCTCAAACTCGGGGACAAGAATTCCAAATTCTTCCATAACAGTATCCGAGCTCACAGAGCCAGAAATAAAATTCTCTCTATCATGAAAGAGGACGGTACCATAAGCTCCAACCCCCGCACCATCACTGCCACTTTCAACAATTTCTTCCTTAACCAATTAGGCTCCCCTAGTTCGAAAGATTACCCTGGTCCGGAACGAATCCGCAACCTAATCAAATCCTCCGTACCCCAAAATCTTTTCTCGGACATGATCAAGCCCATCTCAAATGAAGAAATAAAGCAAGCCCTTTTTGCGATTAACAGTGACAAGGCGCCAGGCCCTGACGGTTTCAGTGCAGACTTCTTCAAGACCTGTTGGACAACAGTAGGCCATGACGTCTACGAGGGTGTCAAATCCTTCTTCTCAAGAGGGAAAATAGACCCCAACTGGAACAAAACCCTAATAGCCCTCATCCCCAAAACTGATACCCCCTCTCATCCGTCAGACTTCAGACCTATAGCCTGCTGCAACGTGATTTACAAAACCATCTCCAAGATCATTGCAAACCGCATCAAGCCAGCACTCCCAACCCCTCATCGACCCCTCCCAATCTGCCTTCATTCCGGGAAGGTCAATAGTGGACAACATTCTCCTCTCCCAAAATCTCATGCATGGGTACCACACTAATCGCAAAGGCCCCAGATGTGCCCTCAAAATAGACCTTAGAAAAGCTTTCGATAATGTCAGATGGGAACTCATTCTTGACATCTTGCTTGCCATGAACTTCCCCATAGACATGATAAATTGGATCATCCAATGCATCACCACCCCATCCTACGCTGTTTGCATAAACGGCAAGACATCGAACTACTTCCCGGGTGCCAAAGGCCTCAGGCAAGGCGACCCCCTTTCCCCGTATATTTTTGTTATTGTAATGCAGGTACTCTCCAGCATCCTCCAGGAAAAAAGCAGACATCCATCCTTCGGTTTCCATTGGAAATGCCAGAAGCTCCGTATCATCAACATGTGCTTCGCAGACGACCTCCTTATCCTCAGCAGAGCCAACTCTCCATCCATCAACCTCATCCTAGAAGGCCTTTAAGAATTTGAAACCCTATCAGGACTTCAGCTGAACCCCGCCAAAAGTCACATTTTCTTCTCCGGAAACTCCCCCGGCACCAAGCATGAAATCTTCTCCCTTCTCAACTTCATCGAAGGCTCCCTTCCAGTCCGTTATCTAGGAGTCCCCCTAATTACCTCACGTCTAACCTATAACGACTGCAGACCCCTATTCACCAAAATCACAAACCGAATCAACTCTTGGACTTCGAAGTAGCTTTCATATGCTGGCCGCCTACAGCTTATCACCTCTGTCCTCTTCGCTACCCAAGTCTACTGGTCCTCAATCTTCATCCTCCCAATCAGAGTCCTCAAAGAGCTCTCACAGCTCTTACGTAGATTCCTCTGGTCTGGCTCAGAAATAAAGATCATGGGATCAAAAATCGCCTGGGAAAGGATAGTCGTGTCCAAAGAAGAGGGTGGCCTTGGGATTCCAAACTTAAAAATCTGGAATCAGGCGGCCGCCCTAAAACTCCTCTAGTCCATCCTCACAAAAAATGAGAACTCCCTTTGGACTAAATGGATTCTAATGGAAAAAATAAAAAACAAATGTTTCTGGACCATTCCCGTTCCCCCAAACGAGAGCTGGAGCTGGAGAAAAATCCTCAATCTCCGCCCAGTAGCAGCAAACCTCTACAGAGTGGTAATTGGCAATGGAGAAGACACATCCATATGGCATGACCCCTGGCTCTTCCCCACCTCCCTAATCAACCGCTACGGACCCTCTATCAAATCCCTCTCCCGTCTACGAAACTTAACAATGGTGAAAGATCTCAACCAAAGCGGCCGCTGGATGTGGCCCCCCAAGCTAGAGCTCCCAACAGAAACCTCAACCCCTCCCTTAAAAAAATAACATCAGCCATCCAAAACCTTCCCCCCCCCCTCCCCTGCAAAGGACACATTTATATGGCTCCCCAACAAACAGCTCCTTACCTTCTCCATAAGCAGCACCTACAAATGCCTTAAACCAACCAGAAACAAGATCGCCTGGTCTTCCCTTGTCTGGCACAAATACTCAATCCCCAGACACTCTTTCATCACCTGGCTTGCAATTCATAACAAGCTCACCACCCGGGATAAAATTATCGCGTGGGGACTGGACTCACCCCCGACCTGTGTCTTATGTGAAACATCGCATGAAAGCATATAAAAAACACCTCTTAACTCAATGCCATTACTCTAGTGCAATATGGGAATCCCTAGCCCAAAAACTACTGTTTCCCTCCCCCCCTTCCTCCTGGCCCCTATGGCTGGAACAAGCGAGCACATGGAACACCACAAAGGACAACCGAAAGACTCACTGGAAAGCAGCCTTCTGTGCCACCATCTACCACATCTGGAGGGAAAGGAACGACATAATCTACAACAACAAACAATCCCCCTTCACCAACATAGTTCATCATGTACTATCTGACCTCAGATATCGGTTCAAAGGAACAAAAGCCAATTTCACTGGATAGATTGCTACCCATAAGGTCTTTCCAGCAATACAAATGTAATTTCAAATTCTTAGCACTCTCAATCCAATCCGGATTTAAGCACTGTACTGAGGCACTTGCCTCCTGAACCCATGTACAACATTTCATTATTAATTTAAGCGTTTTTTATACCAAAAAAAAAGATATACAAGAATGCACATTTCTATCATGTTACACAGTGGCATGAATATTAAGATTTAAAACTAAAACTGAAAGTACGATTGAATTATTCAAACTTTCTCTTTAAAACTTCATATTTTCTAAACCTTTGTCCTATCCGTACGTTTTCCGCCATCAAAATCAATTAAATATATTTATAGAATTAGACAACAAAATAATCTTCATATAGATATCCGTGCTGGTAGTATAATGGACCTACACCGGTAGTGTAAATGCATCACACTCCAATATTGGACTTTGACATCGACGTCAATGCAGTATATGTTGGCAGCGACTAACAAAACTTCACTCGCTGCTAATATAGACAACCTTGACATAACTGTCAATGTTGTCTACCCAGGCAACGACTACCATTTTGCTAGTCGTTGTCAGTGCACAGTGCACCGGTATCACAAAATACCACTGCCAGAGTCCAAAGCTGATACTGTAATGCATTTACCGTGCCGACATAGCTCCATTACACTACCGAATCCGAAGAACAAGATTGAAGCCAAACTCATTTTTTTCGACATAAACCCTGTAAATCTACCAAATCACCACAAAATAACAACGATGAGCCAAAAATAAACCACAAAACAACAATATTTTACACTAAACTTTCTTATAACACTAAAAATAACTAATTTTGACACCCAAATAAAAATCTACCAATATCAACAAAACTAAAAACTTAAATTAAACCTAAAAACAAGACAACGACTTATTATTTCTCTTTTGCCAGTGATGCTTGCTTTTTGGAGATAAAATGATGGATTAATGGTGATTATTGGTGAGAGTTTAGGTTTTGAATTGTTGGTATTCTTGAGAGTCGTAGGTTGAAGATGAAGATGTGAAATGAGAGAGACATAAGTTTGATTTTAAATATGGGTAGACTTAAAGTATTTTTGGGTAGATTTAAGGTTTTGAAGTGAGGATATTTTTGGAAAAAATTTGGATAGATTTATAATGAATTTTGGATAGACTTAATTTGGAACTACTTAGAGTTTTGGCTACTTTGTTTATAGAATTAAATAAAAAACTTATATTGAAAAAGATAGATGTGTTTCCACATAGGGATTATAGAAATTTTATTGTCTTAGTTATGAGAATACTCAGTTATAGTGCTAGATTATCATCTCTTATCTTTTGTGAGTTGTAATGCTAATTGGGCCTTGAGTTATTGTTTCCTATTTTGGACTTAAGTTTTTGGGTTGAGCCCAAGTAGTTCTTTTAGTTATAGGATTCAATTTAGTGGAAGGTTATCGTTTATAGTTTTTTTTATAAGTATACTGAACTCATTTTAGATTTACTTGTCACAATAAAATCATCAAACATGAGTTGTGCATCATTCACTTCATCTTTCTCTATAGAGGCAACTACTTCTCCCTTTTGAAGTATTTGTTTTTTATTCTCTTTGATGGTATTGATTATGATATCTCCCTTCCAATGAATGGGCAATGTTTGGAGACCGAGTTTGTCACAGACAAATGTGAATCTTGAGTGAGGCAATGGTTTGGTCAGAGTATTAAGTATCTGATCCTGAGAGGGTAAGAATCAGATCTGGAGTGATCTTTGTAAGACATGATCTCAAATGAAATGGATGTCTATTTTGATAAGTCATGTCCGAGCTTGGAAGACACAATTTGATGCTTAAGAGGAAGTTCTCGTGATACTATACTAGAAATTTAGAAGTTGATGAATATGAAAGGTTAATTATTTGAGAATGGAGTGTATCCAGATTAATTCAGTTGATAAATATCTCAAAGTGAAATATTCAGATTATGTACTAAAGCACGCGACAACTTGTTGCTCCTTGGAAGGCCAGTTTATCTGGAAATCACTAAGAAACACACATTATTATCAATCTAGTACCGGTCTTTAGGATAAGATGCCTAGTTACTGTTGGAGAAGCCAGCGAGATGAAGGATAAGGTTAGATTTGATGTGAAGTCCAAGGATTCTAATATCAAATAAGTATTTGAGGACCCTGTTTATATACTGTCAATGGCTTTTGTAGGATTTTTCTAAAATTGACTCAATTTGCTGACTACAAATAAGGTATGAGGATGTGTGTGTAACAGGTATTGTAACGAGCCTAATGTGCTTCAATATTTTATAGGATTTTGCAAGGAGAAACCATAGTTTAAGGAAAGAAGAGAGCCATGGACAATGGGCGTTAGAGAAAGGCTAAGACTGGGACATTTCATCACGCTCAAGTAAGCCACTTATGTATTTTATTTGAGTAAAATAAAACCATGTTGTCTCTGTGAACTTAAATTCATAAAAATTAGTCTAGTATTCCCATGTCATTAGAGTAAAGGTAGTTTGTAAAATTTTAATAAACATTTGTAGTATCTATGTGTTATTATGTATTACACTAATAACATAGGACGCGAACCCAAGAAATGCTCCAAGAAAGTCTGTTGAGCGAGCAAATTGCTTATCTGCCAAAATTCAAACGACTTAGCTATTGCCAAAATTGACTTAATTAAATATAAAATTGGTTTCAAATATGGTTTAGCTAACTCTAACAATAAAATCCATATTTTTCATAATCAAAATCATCCCAACCATCAACCATGACCAATTCCTTTATATGAAGGTAACCTCTTGTAACAAAGAGGTTCTGATCACTATCATATATTCCAAATGAACTGGAATCCAAAGACTTGACCTTTGAGATAATCTCATAAAGATTTCTAACCCCAACATTGAATAGATGATTGCTGAAGAATTTAATATAATTCGTAATGCCTCTGAAAAATTGGCATTCTCAACCCTTGACCTTAATGCTATTGATGACTTCAATAATATGATTTTAGCCTGGAAATTGGAAGATCCAGGCTACGCTGGATCCAAATATACCTGGTATAATAATTCTATACGGAAACATTTTGACTCTATGAAGGTGAAGCATTTGGCCAAAATTGGCTCAGATCACTCATCTTTGTGCATATCTATATCCAATCTTAATACCGCCCAAGCTATATTTTGAATTCCAAAACATGTGGCTTCTCCATCAAGACTTTCTATTGACTGTTGAAATAATTAGGCTGGTCAAATTTGTGATGGATTTATTCATGTTTTCAGGGCCAAATTGAAATGACTGAAACATCATCTTAAAACATGGAATAAAAATGTTTTTGGTAACATATTTAACAACATAATTAATGTTGACGAATTTGTCAGACATGTAGAGAATTTCCATGAGCTTACTAATAACCGTAAAACACAATCAAATTTAGCTAAGGCTAATACTTCTCACATGAACTTCGTAACTAGGGAAGAAATCTTATAGGAATAGAAAAGATCCTCTAACTGGGCTAAATTTGGTAAAAGAAACACCAAAACACTCCACAACTATGTAAAGAAAAGACACAAAACAAATATGATCAACAAAATCAAAGTTAATAGTAAATCAACTAATAATCAATCTCAAATTATTGATTCAACCATTAACCATTTCTAAAATATGCTAAACAGACAAGCAAATCGTCCATCTATTAATGGAAATAAAGAGATTATCTCTCACATTCTTGATGACCAAGATAACATAAATTTGTTTATTCCTCCAATTAAAGAGGAAAGTTGTCATACTATAAATTTTCTTAACAAGTATAGTGTATCTGAAGTTGAAGGATTCAACTTTAGATTCCACTGATTTTTTTGATTCATCACTAAATGAGGTATTTGCAATTCCATTAAAACTTTTTTTTAATGGCCACTTAGCCTCTAAAGGAATATTTTCCACTACAATTGGCAAGACTACAAACCTATTAGTCTGTGTACTGCCTTCGATATAGTTAATTTTAAATTTATATACATTATCATAGAATGCTTTGTCTTTAATCAGTCATTCATTAATTTAATAACAAATAAAGACATTAAATTTATCAAATTATACATCATTATTAATTGTTCCTAAGATGGATACTTTAGTTTCAGTAATGGTGTGAGGCAGAATGATCTTTTATTACCCAACATCTTCATAATTGCTGAATAATTTCTCTTAAGAAGCCTTGAAAACCTCTTTCTTGCCAACCAATCTATGTACTTATCTTCAAGAAGTAATCTCAACATCTATTGTCTTGGATACGCTGAGGATGTAATAATATTTATGAATGGTAGAAAGCTTGAAATTTTCTTGATTATTCTCAAACTATTTATGGCCAATTAATTAACAAAGACAAAACTATGTTTATAACTGCTGATAAAATGAACAGAAATAGAATAAACGACATCAAGCTTACCTCTGGCTTCAACCACATTCACCTATTATTTAAATATGTTGAAATCAACAATCATAAAAATGACAATTCTAGACATCTGGATGACTTGGTGGCCAAGTTAAGAAATAAGATCATGATATAGGACAACTTGTCTCTTTCTTGTAGAGGTATATTGACTCTAGTCTAGTCTGTTATCTCTTCAATTCCTATATTTTACATGTAAACTTCTCTCATCCTTAATATTGTAATCAACATAATCAGCATTCTTGTGAATAAATTCCTTTAGGGTTCTAAATCCACATCTAAATCAACTATATGGTCCTATTGGAATCCTTTATGTTTCCCATGCGATGAAGAAGGTCTAATTTGAGAAACTTAAAAAACATTCAACAAACTTCCTCTTGTAAGATCTAGATGAATTTCAGAGCTAACAAAACTCGTTGAGCTAATTTAATGCACTTTATCTATTGTAAATCTTCTCACCCCTTCAAGTAAACATTAAATCACCCGACTCTAAAACTTGGAAAATATTATTTAAAATAAGACATATTGTTGAACCTCACATTTTCTGGACATTGGGTAAGGGCTAGATAGACTTCTAGCTTGAGAACTGGAAATATTCTCATCCTTTCATAAACCTTTATTACTCAAAAAACCATTACTGGTACAACAGTAATGGGGTTTCTTATTTATGGTTTAACAATATTTGGGGATGAGGGAATTCATCTCACCTAGTATATCCGAGCAGAGGGGAATGGTAAGAATATATAAATAACTCCAAACCGAGCTGATGATTATGTAAGCAGACAGTAAACCAAGGCTATGCATGGTAAAAAGGCAAGTACTACGTCACCGAGGCCCAATGGAGAAACAATATAGAGCATCGCTATATGGCTGAGGGCTAGCCAAGAAGCAAGAAAGAGCTAGTAAGGCAACCGAGGGCACACCAGATAATGATAGTTCGTACTATAATGCAGAACTCGGCTAAACAGATGCCATATTGGGCAAACCGAGCACGAGTCAACCATAAAGGAATGTTCAGAACTTTACCGAGTAAAGAGACAAAGGATAAGTGACTTGGATGAGCAGAGCAGACGAGACCACCAGAGGCCTACTTTTAAATACAGATAATTAAGGAAACTATTAAAAGTCATGTTGAACAAACTGATCAACCAACTTAACGCACGAAGACTGAATTAATGGTCGTAAAATTAAGGCCCCCATCATAACTATCAGTCTACGTACTGAATTAGTGGAAATAAGTATTAATTAGCTATTCAATATCACCAAAAAGAGGTATAAATAGGCACCAAACTCCAAAGAATTGTATTTTTTTTATCTCTAATAAATAAAATATTTATTTGTTACAACCTTTGTTATATTTTTCCTATTACAAATTGGGGGGCATTCCGAGAATAAACCTAGTATTTAAAACTAGAACTATCTAACCATGGTAGTAACAAGGTCAGGGATTGAAAGCGATATTTAGGAGCCAAGCGATATGATGGATCGACGAAGAGTAGCGACAAACCCGCTGGTGGGACAAGATCAGTTACCCCCTGCAAAAGTCACCAATATTGAGAAATTATATATTTTAAATTAATTTGGAAAGTATGATTGGAATTGATTTTTTATGTAATTAATAAAATTTAAAAAACTTTAAGTGGGAGATCCAAAAAAATATATGAGATATAGTCTAACTCATAAATAAATAAAAATAAAAACAAATTTAGGTAATACACGTAAATGGTCAGACCGTAGCATAAGCATGTGGATATATGTTTGGGAATCGTTATATGTAGTGTCACTTTTTATCTTTTTTTTCTTTGAACTAAAAATCATGTATAAATGAAGTTAGAGGATATCTAAAGAAAAGTCACTTTTACTCTGTGAAGTCGGTTTTTTTTTATTTTCAATATTTATAAAAATGTCTCTATGCGAAAAAAAACCTTAAACGCCTAATAAATTACAACCAATTCCATTGAGGACTCCAAACTACTCCATGTAGTTGCAAACACGCTTTCAATTCATCTTCTCCAAACTACCGAAAATATCAAAACACTAAACTCATTAATCCATTTATATCAAAACCTTCAAAACCTTCATAACATGACCAAAATTGAGTTGAAACCAGTTCCTCTAGAGACTGTCATGGACGCCGATGCGGTACATTGCTTTCCACTATATTTGTTTTTGCAAAATATAGAGTTTTTTTAAAAACTATTTTTTGTGTTCTTCGTTATACGATGACATCAAGATAGTGTTTCTCCAATAGTAGTGGCGAAGAGAACACTCCATACGCCATTGGCTGGCGTAATGACCATAGTCTATGCCACACGTGGGGCGTGTAGCTGGTCTGTTACGCCATACCACTGGTGGAATAGACTAACCTAATCCTGAATCTCGGTTTAATTGATTTGTTTACTTTTTACGTGTTGCAAGAGGTTACCAAATGTGAAATTTCGCTTGTTTCCGGCTATCCTCACCATTTCACGACTCACGACGAGTGTAGCTTAGACTCGATGACCGAGTGGGTCAAAAGTATGGGGAAGTCGTTAATTTTCTCGATTAAAATAACATATAGGGAGCGGGGAAAAAGAAAGAATACCGAGAGTATATTATCAGTGCAAGAAATTAGGTATATTTAAGTTGGCTGTTAAAGAGTGTGAGCGCAAGCGTAAGGCTACCGATAACAAAAGAATTAATTTCCTTTTTCATTTGGTAAGAAATCCAGTAAGAGGCATCGATAAGTGAGCTTTAAGTTTCATTTCTGGCAAACACAACCATGGACCGATTAAGTATGCCCAAAGGCATTTGCAGAGGTCCAAGTTAAAACTGAAGGAAAAATAGTTCGTCGATGTTTTGACGGTGAACGGGATTACTCAACGACAAATATTTTTTGTTTTGAAGAAGACCAATCCAGAGAATACGTCAAATATCTGTCACGTATACAATAACTATAAAAGAACGAAGATCTTTGAAAATGGTGGTCATTCCCAAATACAATTCTTGTTCGCTAAATTACAATTGCACAACTAAAAATATTGGGAACAGACGACCAACGATTTCTCAAACATGATAACCGATTTGTTTTTTGTATATCGACTTAGTATTGATTTACTACGGACCTTCCCACGCTTTCTAGTCATGGATAACACATACAAAGTTATTAGTTACATGATGCATTTGTTCGAAGTAGCTGGGGCAACTTTGACCAACAAAACATTTTGCATTGGTTTTATGTTGATGGTGAAAGAAAAACAAGACAACTATATGATCATTGGGATGCTTGAAAACGGTAATGGAGGAGAATGATTGCAAATTTCCTTGTTTTATAATTACGGACACGAACTTGCTTTGATGAATAACATAGATAAAATATTTCCTAGCGCGATTCACATGTTATGTGAGGGGCATATCAACAAGAATGTTAATGGGAAAACAAAAAAAAGTTTAAAAACGACAAGGTGTTTAACAAATTTTTGGCATATTGGAATGACGTCGTTTCATCCACTCCCATTGACGTGATGAACGAGAGGTTGGCTAAGATACGGTCGGTGTTCAAATAACATGATAAGGCGGTCGATTATGACGTAAAATCATGGATTACGCTTTATAAAGAGAGTTCAATTCACGCATATACTAACAAAATCCTGCATTTCGATATCACTCCTCTAATAGGGCGAAAATCTCGCACACTACATTAAAAAATATACCGGGTCAAGCCGATTGAATTTCGATGAGTTTTGGGAGAAACTACATGGTTTGTTGGTGATGCAACATTCGACCATAAAATAATCGATAGAGCTTAGAAAATGTCGTCTAATTCACTAATTTCAAGATTTGAAACCTTTTAATTTTTACGGGGGTACACATGACCTACTGCATTGGTGAGAGTATACGATAAATTTATTGATAAAAGTGGAGGTGATAAATCTGCATGCGTTTGCATCGATCGTATGACCCAAGGTTTATCTTGTACCTACTCGAATTATAGACGAGCATCGGAAGAGACTAGACATCATTCCCCGAGTTAAATTAAAAGGCGAATAAGAGGTGAAAATTAATTTTGTAAATCTAAATGTTAAACTTTAATAGATTGATTTTTACGAACAAAGCTAAATGTCACTCATTTGCGAACCCCTCTAAAAGGTTAAAATGCGCGGTAGAATTCACAGAAGTGTCGGAGGTCGCGACCGTGGTAGCGGTAAAGGTAGCAAACTTCAACGAGATTATTCAACGGAAAAGGATAATTCCTATCATAAATATGTCGAACAAAAATAGTTAGAGTCTCACGATAATGCCAAAAGTGGTTGTATATGTAGGTTTAGGAAATCCAATTGCGTCGAATAACATTACTATTATACCGTCATTTCTGGTTAAACCAATTTCGTCGAGGTTACCCAACGTGTCGGACTCGAGGTATTCGAAAGAAATACCTCAATTTATGCGTCCTTTCATAAGATGAATTACAAACGTGATACCCAACGGTAATTGTTGTTTTAGAGCTATCACATATGGTATGGTCGGTTACGAAAGCGAATGGAAAATGGTTAAGCGAATGGAAAATGGTTATAGAAGCCCATGGTTCACGAGCTAAATACGCATCGAGAGTTTTATAAACATTTCGCTTATTATGAGGATGATAGCAAAGTCGACAAGGAGCTACAACGGTTGAGTTATAATAAAGAGAATGAACTGATAAAAAATTGGATGTTGTTACCTAGTTGCGGCAAACTAGTTGCGACCACATTCAATTGTGTTTGTGGAATGTATTAGATTTATGGATGGAGCATAGAGAGAGAGAATAGAGGTGTTACATTAAATGTTTTTAAGAGAGAGAACTCAACCAACCTATTAAATGGGCTTTGAACAGTAGTTCCTCTGTCGACTATTGATTTTAGTGACAAATAGTCCCTAGACTTTCAAAAGTCCCCTGACAGTCCCTTGACTATCCAATTTTGGAAAAAGTTAGTCCATATCATCTCTTGATTAATATAAAACTGCCACGTGTCATCATACTTAACATAAAATTGTATCACCAATGGTCCCTTGTCTTAAGGTCAAACTTCGAATGTAGTCAAGGTGAAAGTCGAGGGGCCATTGGTGATACAATTTTTTGTTGAGTATGCTGCGACGTGGAAGCTTTATATTAATCAACATATCCAAAAGACTAACTTTATCCAAACTCGATAGTCCAGAGATTACCAACCGACTTTTGAAAGTCTATGGACTATCTGTCACTAGAATCGATAGTCCAGAGACGAATTACTGATCCAAAGCCCATTAAATGCTATTTTTTTACCTTATTTATATAATTCAAAAGATTCATGGGCTAACCGGGTCGGTTCATATATTCGGGTCAGTTTGGTGGGCTTGGATGCCCAAGATAAGATGAAGCAAGCACTTAGCTTACTATGCTAGGCACACAACTTATTCTTTTGTTAATAGTCCAAACTGCCCTCTAAGAAAAATAAAAAATACTATGTATATCCACTTCTAATATATTCCGAGCCTCCCATCTAGCTCCCTAGGCTCTCTCAAAAGTATTTTAGAAGAGCTAACATGTTAAACGAATTCTAAGTGGCCTCCGAAGTGAATCTGAAGGGCTGATGTGCAACCCAAAGGTCGCGACTTTATAATTAAACTTTTCAAACAAGTGGTAAGTGTATCTCTAATTATATAAGGGTGATTTTCAATCTACAATTTTAGATAGAGAAAGAAACCATGATCTTTCAAATTAGATTTCCCTCCAATCTTTCTTCTAGCAATCTCTAAAATTTGTATGTTTACGACGAGGAATGCATTGATCAAAGTATGCTATGCTAGAATCATTGCCGACTTACCTGCTTCACCCGGTGGACTAATTGTGCAACAGACTCCAGAACCAGACAAAAGTTCTTCATCGAATAAAAAATCAGTCATTTCTAAACCTATTCCTCTTGCTCAATCTCTTACAACCACTAACCCGTCCATTCAATTAGTTACGAAACCTTGTACAAAAGCAGTTAGCATTCGTAAACCTCCCTCAGCTTTTATCGCCATGGGGTCGAACGTTGGGGAAATTACATTTCAAAGAATCATTAGGTTTCCCAAAGCTAAAGCCCAAAATATATTCAGATATAACACATGTTGTGCAAAAAAAAGAGATTTTTCTAAGGAAAAAGCCTATGTTATAGTTCAGGAAGTTGACCGCCTTACTAAAATGGTGCACATAAAGGAATCTCAATACCCTTTATGGACAGCTAATCCGGTGTTAGTAAAAAAGAAAAATGGAAAGTGGCGTATGTGCATTGACTTTACAGATCTCAATAGAGCTTGCCCAAAAGACCTATATCATGTCCCTTGAATTGATCAGTTGGTGGACTCCACATCTGGGAACAAGCTACTGTCTTTTATGGATGCCTTCTCCGGGTATATTCAGATTCAAGTAGATCTGAAGGATTAAGAACATACTACATTTGTTACTGATAAGGGCCTCCATTGTTACAAGGTGATGCCATTTGGGTTAAAGAATGCTGGGGCTACTTATCAGAGATTAGTAAACAAGGATTTTGCTAATCAGATTGGAAGAAACATGGAAGTCTATATCGATGACATGATGGTGAAGAGTGTGGATGAAGAGCTACACTTAGCAGATCTCCAAAAAACCTTTGCTAACTTGGTGAAAGTAAATTTAAAATTAAATCCAAAAAATGTGTGTTTTCGGGGTGCAGTCCGGAAAATTCTGAGGGTATGTGATAAGTGAAAAGGGCATACAACCTGATCTAGACCAGCTTAGTGCTTTATTGCAAATGGAGCCTCCTCGGAATATTAAAGAAGTACAAAGATTGACAGGGAGGTTAGTTGCTCTAAATCGTTTTATTTCAAGGTCCTCAAATAGGTATGCCCCGTTTTTTCAAACTTTGAAAGGTTCAAAAGAGTTTAATTGGTCTCCCTAGTGTGACCAGGATTTTGATGAAATTAAGAAGCACTTATCCTCCCTTAAAAATTTGTTTAAACCTGTTGATGGAGAGACACTCTACATATACTTGGCAGTTTCTGATTGCGTCCTAAGTGCACTACTAGTAAGGGAGGTGGATAATTATCCTCATCTGGTGTACTATATTAGCAAAAGTTTGATTGATGGAGAAAAAAGATATTTAAAACTTAAAAAACTAGCTCTTGCCTTAGTAATTGCTTCTAGGAAAATGAGGCCCTACTTTCAGTCTCATTCGATCATTTTCCGGACGTCTTTTCCCTTGAAAAAGGTTCTTCAAAAGGCAGACGTTTCAAGAAGAATGACCAAGTGATCGGTGGAGCTGGGAGACTATGATATCGATTTTTCCCCTCGTACAGCAGTCAAGGCTCAGACTGTTGCTGATTTCCTAGTTGAATTTCACTCAGACAGAGACACCAAACAAGCAACAGTTGAAAAAACTACAGCTGGCTTGAAATTAGCTCTAATTTGTGGAGCCAAAAGGGTCAGATTAATGAGCGATTCCCAGCTTCTAATCCATCATGCACAAGGTCAATCCGAAGCCAAAAAGGAGAAATTGGTTAAATATTTATTTGTCCTTAAAGAAGTGGCACTTAATTTCAAAACCATCACCTATGAGCACATACCCCGAATAGAAAATACGCTAGCAGATTCCTTGGCAACCATAGCCTATTCTGAGTCCTACCCATGGATTCATGTGCAGGAGTGCCCATCCATTCAACTTAGTCAGAACAAAGAAGAAGAAAGTTTAAATATACAAGTAAATCAACCTCCAGATTGGAGATTTCCTCTTTTCCAGTACCTCTTAGATGGAATCTTTCCTCCGGAAAAAGCAGTGGCAAGAAAAGTAAAGTATAAGGCTCGTGGCTTTGTCATCCTAAGAGATGTTCTTTACAAAAAATCCTTTAGTAGGCCTCTCTTACGATGTCTGGGGATCGAAGAGTCCCAAATAGTGCTCTCTGAATTGCACGACAACGAGGGATCAACACACTGTGGATTCAGGGCTCTAACCAGAAGGTTCTTGTTAGCTGGGTACTATTGACCCTCCATAATGCAAGATGCCAAGGAATTGGTGAAAAAGTGTGATCCATGCCAAAGATACAGTAATGAAATTCATATCCCAGCTGTCCCTTTAGAGTCAATTTCTGAGCCAATACCTTTTGCTCGTTAGGGGCTGGATTTGGTGGCACCACTACCCATGGCATCCGAAGGACGCAAAACTATAATACTTGCTATTGATTACTTCTCAAGGTGGATCGAAGCAGCCCCATTGGCAGGAACTACTTCGAAATCTGTAATAAAATTCATCCTGTCTAATATTTGCTGTAGATTTGGGGTTCCGCAAAAGATAACCATAGACAATGGGCCACAGTTCGATAACAAGGATGTGGAGAATTTATGTGCCTCTAGAGGAATTCAACACCGTTTATCTTCTCCTTTCCACCCACAAGCACATGGTCAAGTTGAAGTAGCAAATAGAACCATCCTGTCTGGTCTTAAAAAGAATGTAGAAGGGGCTGCTGGAAAGTGGCCAAGTTATCTACAAGAAGTACCATGGGCTTACCGGACAACTCCCGGGGCTGCAACACAAGAATCCCCATTTCCTTGGTGTATGGTATGGATGCAATATCTCCCATAGAGGCCACTCTCCCTTCATTCCGAGTCCATAATTTTTCCGAACAAGCTAATGAAGAATAAATTAGAGGCTAGCTTGACTTGATGGAAGAAAGAAGAGTCAAGGCTCACCTTAGAGCCACACACTATCAGGGTTTGATGAGAAGCAGATTTGCTTCCAGAATCAAAATGAGGGATTTTTAACCAGGTGATAAGGTGCTAAGAAAAGTCTTCCTGCATACCAAGGAGAAGCAGCTCGGCAAGCTAGCTCCAACTTGGGAAGGACCCTATGTGGTCAGTGAAAAGCTTAAGCCTGGGACGTACAGGCTCTAAGATAAAGATTGAAGGATTTTGAATCACCCCTGGAATATTGAACACCTCCGCTTGTATCTAGAATAAAAACTTTGTAAATATTTACTTGTTTAAAGTCCATGTAAATATTAGGGGGAATACTCTTTCCTACCCTGGTGGCACAGGGAGGTTTTAATGAGGTGTCCGGGTTTTTTAATAAAATTCGATGTCTTTCTTGAAAAATTCGAAGTGGTTTGACTAACAGTTCGGTTTGATTCGGTGGAGTGATGACTATTTAAACATTTTTCATCGGAGAATTTAAACACTCTCACTTTAAAATACTTGTAAAATAACTAAAGGCCATTTAAATACGAGCCATCAAAATTAGAAAACTACAGAACAATGTAAGAGTTGTGTAAAATAAAATTTCCCGGTAGATACCGGAGAGTGATATTAAATATGTAAAATGCCTTGGCCATCCAAAGAATTTGAAGTTTTAAAAGAGAAGGTTTGTCCGGACAAGTGTCAGACACGATTACAAAAATGCCTTGGCCATCCAAGGACTTTAGTTCAAACACAAAAATTGAAAGATAGTTAATGCTTTAAGGCTGAGCTTTGTTAGATGGCCCAGTCTCACTTGGTTTCTTCTTGGGATCAGTGGTGTCTTCATCTGGACTCTCTCCGGTAATCTCTTTTTCATCAGTTGTATCATCCCAACTATTGGAATAGTTTTTCTTATCACCATCCACCATCGTGTGAAATGGGATGTCATCATACTTCACAAATCGCCATAGATCTCATAGTGTCCTCTTTAGAAATTTCTGATGAAAGAGCAAGACCATGTCTGACTTGACTTCAGCATACCTTTCTTCCTGGGAGTCTATCACCGTGTTGGTATAGGCATCAATCCTGGCTTGGATTGTCTTCTCCTGTTCTTTCAGCAAGTCATTTTTTTCTTGCTTAGCCTTGGACACAGCATCTTCAAGCGAAATTTTGTCGCTGGTTAGGGTCTGAATGACGTTGTCTTTGGCCTTCACCTCCTCTTTGGAAGTAGAAAGATTCTTCTCCAAGTCATATACTTGGATTGAAGTTCTTTGACAACCCCATCCGAAGTGGCCATCTTGGTGGCCAAATCCTCCTCCCCCTCTTTAACTCCTCATTCTCTCTCTTTAATGCCTCAATAATATGGTTGGCAGTAAGGAGGTTGTTAGACAAACTCTTTTTATCAGAGGTGAGTCATTCTTTAACAGCAAAAACTATTCAGTCTTCTGTTAAACAAGACTATGGTTTAGATATTTCCTATCGTTTATCGTGGAATGCGTTAGAGAATGAGAGGAGGGAAGTTTTTGGAAACAATAATACTTCGTTTGGGTTGCTTAATGCATATTTTAGAAGATTAAAAAGTAGAGATATTACTACCGATTGTCATTTGGAGGTTGGTTTTGGGAATGTCTTCAGGAGGTGTTTTGTGGCTTTAGGATCATGCATTCAAGGCTTTCACTCATGTCGACCATTTCTATACGTGGGCGGTACCCCTTTAAACGGCAAGCATGATGGTGTCTTGCTGTCTGCAGTGGCCAAGGACGACAATAGAGGTTTGTGTCTGACCTTCTTTTAAATGTAGATCTATATGCGTGGTAATAAGATAGAGTAATTTGTATTTCAGATCCCGTTTAGTAGCGCACATATAACGCGATATAACCTCAACTAATGTTATCGATTCGCGATGTGCCGACTTTACCATCCTAAGAAATCGCTCGATGTTTAGTTTGAGTAAAGGTACACACATCGCGATACATCATATTCCTATTAAGCATGTCACGCGAGATAGGTATTGGATGACGACGCTAGTCACGTTGCACATATAACAATAGATACGTTATTTATTATACGAAACTTCACGCGAGATAGTAGATGCATCATATCAATTGCGCCTTCATCAAATCTTATATCCTTATATTATAGACTCCCTAAACCTATTTTCATATTGTAGGCATTTTTCCAGTTGCTTTTGGTATTTTTGGTGGTGAAGATTCTGATAACTGGATGTGGTTTATGGAATGTATAAAACCTCATTTGTTAAACCGTCAAATCATTTTTATTTCCGAAAGACATCCTGGTATTATTAATGATGGTTCCGTTGTTTACCCAACCTGCTTTCATGCTTACTGCATATATCATTTGGTTAATAATTTGAAGTCAGCTCTTGAAAACACCAACCGCGAGTTTAAGAAGAAAATGTTGAAGCGATTCAAAAGTTGTGCTTACGCTCCAACTATTGAACTTTTTAATAAGAGATTTTCCAAGTTTTTAAGTAGAGCTGGTAAAAATGTTAAGGCTTTCATCGAGAATTTGCCTCCCGATAAGTACGCCCAGCCATTCGTCATTGGCAAACGTTACGGGGTGACGGCATCATCTGCTGCCGAATCCTTTAACAATCAGATTAAAAAGTTTTTCAATCTACCGATTGTTGAAATGATAGACAAGATTAGAGTTATGCTAATGACTCATATTTCTAGAAGTTATTCAGAAGGGCTAAGCTGGAACAGTTATTTGTGCCCCAAATTTGAGAAGCAGTTGAAGGAGAATGTTCAAATGGGTCGAACCTAGGTGGTATCTAACTCTTCTGCAGGTTCATTCGAAGTTTATTCTGAACTAGTTATGGTTGTCAACATACTTGATTTTAAGTGTTCGTGTGGTTCATAGCAGCAAGAGTGTTTTCCACGTGCTCACTCATTGGCTACAATAACATCCGTGAACGAAGATCCTATGACGTTGGTAGAACCATTCTACACTGTAACTAATTATAGATCCACCTATTTGTTTAGCATACCTGCAATAACCGACTATGGTGAAAGTTCATCATCTAACAAATTCAAAGGACCTGTTGTTCTACCTCCTAACGTAAAAAGGCGAGCTAGAAGGCCAAGGAAGAAGAGGATTTCATCTAGAGGAGAAGTATCATCTACCCGCTTGCGTTGTGGCCGTTGCTTTAAATTTGGACACAACCGAAGGACATGTGATATGAGAGTATGGGCTTCCCGTCGAAAGCTTATTTTGTTTACATATTTATTATTTAGTATGTATTTACTTGATAGCACTTGTTATGTATCTTTCTCATGGTATTTGACCAAACTTTATCAGTTGATACCCTTTAATGGCATATAAGTTTGCATTTGTTATCGTGTATTACTTGTAGTTTGGTTGAAGCACGCGAGACGTTAGTGTAATGTAATGCTAGACGCCTATAAGTTTTTGACGTAACGCGATATGTTTGTATAATACCACGCTAGATGAGGTGCTACTGGAATACAACGCGCGAGTTGTTATGTGATGATGACGCTAGTCACGTTGCCCTTTCCCTGGTAGCGCGAGATATTATTAAGATATGATGCTAGACGTGATAACTTCTTGCAAAGCATGCTCGAATACCGTTCACTATGCTAGACTTAGCTATTATACGACGCTAGATGTGTATAAGGTATTCGACAAAACTCTTTCAGTTGATACCCTTTACTGTCATAGAAGCTTTCATCTAAGATTGTAGACTAGTTGAAGTTTGCGTATATCATGCGGGACGTTATTGTTCCCTAACGCTATACGTGGCTAATATAAGACGATAGTCCCGTTGCAGTTTCACGGGATACGCGAGATATTAGTCGTCCTCAGATATGTCCTCCTCATCGTCCAAGTCCTCGTCTGTCTCTTCATCCTCCTCGTCTTCATCCTCGTCTTTGGTTTCCTCCCTCTAGTAAGAATCGTCGGATGAGTCCTTCAAAGACTTCCTAGGAGTTATCTTCCTCCTGCCCGTCTTCGTCTTCTTGTTATTCAGTATCCTTCGTTGTTTAGTATACCAGTCCATGTTGGAATCCTCGTCCGGCCACGACAGGGAGTACTCAGAGTCGTACTGAGTCGTCGGTGAAAGGGATGGACTGAAAGGATTCGACTCAGTGTCGGAAGAGTACTCGGTGGTAGTCTCCCGCTTGTAGTTGTATTCTGAGTGCCGAGAACTCACATCGGAAAACGTACCCTGAGAACCGTGATTGTCGTAGGAGTCGTCTGAACCGCTCATCGTCGATTTTTGCTTTGCTATGGAATATAAACAGTTTTAAAAATTTCAATAGTCTGATGGATAACCATGCAAGCAAACGCGAGACGCCTATTTATATAATTTCGAATACCACGCGTACCCTAGTGAGCATTTAATGTACATGCAATGAGTGCTTATCTACCCTAGTCACACCCTTTATTAATAAACCCAATGCAATTAGTGAAAAGATATCCCATTGTCTTTTCACTAGCCATTAATTATGACGCGATTTAAATTTGAATCACGACTACCAACGCGTACTACAACCCAAGTATTATACATCTCTCCTCTTATTGATTAATTCTAATTATTAATTTTTCAATTTTTATTATTTTTAAATTTACGATTAACTAAATAATACATAGTAACGTGCATTATAAGCAAGTTAAAATTTGAACTTGGTTGGATGAATAATGTTACTTTGTCGATTTTTTAAGTTAAATTAAATATTCGAAAATGTGTCCATTACCCAAGAAATAGCACGCGCCATGGTCAGTTCATTCGACTTGTACAACGCTAGATCGATTACAAATAAAAAAACTTGCGCGAGATGGATGCATATAACGCGAGACGTTAAGTTCAGATCATGCTAGATATTTGCTTATTGACATGACATATGACGCTAGATTACCATATCATATGGCGCGAGATGTGCATGTCTTACGACGCTAGATATGAAGTTATAGTACATATCATACAACACGAGAGATTAGGTTCATAAGACGCTAGATAGATAATAATCCACTATGACACATGACGTTGGCTTAACAAATCAAATGACGATAGATGGGCACGTCTTAGGACGCGAGATATGCACGTAATATGACGCTAGATTAACAAAAACATACGACGCTAGATGTGCACGTTTCTTGACGCTAGATGTTCACGTCTTATGACGCTAGATGTGCACGTACTATGACGCTAGATGTAACCATTGTATGGCGTGATATGACGCTAGATACAAGCGTAATATGACATGCAACGCGTCTTCCCCTACGGCTGATAAACATTAAGGGAATCACGAATTGTAACCATTTGTTGAAAATTACAGTAACCAAAAAGTCATACATTCATAACATTACCAAACTTAGTCAATTACATACAATTTAAAGACTATTTTGTTCTTGGAATAAAGTTACAATTTTGAGGTCATCTGAAAAAAAAACATTAATTATAAAACAACGATTATCATCTAACTGGTGAAAATTTTTCAATGGCATCTTCTCTCTGTGCGATCGATTCCTTAGGTACATAATCATATCTCTTGATATTCAATCATTATCTTCCCACTCCCATAAGTTTGCTGCCTCTAAGCGCAAATCTAGACAAATATCAGAAACACGTAGCAAGGGTTCGGATTTCAGTCCGTTGTACCTTGCAGCGACGCTTTCTCTTGTCCGAACGTGGGGGCCGACAAATCCAAGCCTCCCATAGTCAAAGTACATCCTGCATAACACTTGATCGAAAAAAATGTCGGCCGCTTCATCCGAGCTTGTTCTTTTCACATACTTCACGGCTTGAAGCAAGTGTTGGTCTTCATCGACGCACCAAATCATACTTAATTTCATATTTGGAGTGTTTTAATTGTTTAAGTGTATACTATATGTAGTTTTGTGGTTGTATATATAAGGGCCAAATAATAGGTGGGTAACTAGGTGGGTAATATTTTGTAGGTTAGTGCTTGGCGGGACAATATCAATGACCAAATCATTTTTGGCGGGAGTTTAATATACATTTGATCACGCGTACTAACTACTGTACTAGATTTCCTAAATCGCGCCATAAAACATTCACCTTTGCTGTGTTACAGCCGTCACCCGTATGATAGTTAGACAATCATTCACATAGTATCTCGTGCGCGACTGTTGCACCGTAGAAATTGTTGCGCGAATCGCATGCAACATACGGTGCTAGTCTACTTATATCTGTATCGCGAGTCGCGGATAACACAGGGTACTAATTTATTTGCTACGCTGGCGTGAGTTACATCCAACATACAGTGCTACTTTGCTTACAAATGTCTCGCGCAACACACAATCCATAAAGTGTTAGTTATTTTAGAAGTTTGTCGCGAGATACACACAACATACAAAACTTTTTAACTAACATACAACGCGTGTTAAACAAAAACTCTCACGCGAATATGCCAAAAAAAACATAGCATGCGTGATTCACGTCGAACATACAGTCCTACTAAACATACAAATTTGGCGCGATTTACATACAAAACACAGTGCTAGACATCAAAGGCGCTTAAATTAGTGTTCTTATCATTCAGGAAGTGGTTGAATATTTCTGCGCATGCTTTAGCGGGCATACACTTGCTATATTTCTTTCCCACAAACCCGTGCTGAATAATATCTTTCACATACTGACAGACGAACACTCCACAGTCAAGCGAATCTTTATGTTGCTGTGGAATTTCTCTAGCTTCTCTAACTTTGTATCCATTCTTCACAAGTGGTATGTATCTCTTCTTCATAAAATAGTTCAGCTTGTCAAATAAGAAAAATATTAGTTTATATTTTTGAAGTTAAATGTGTACTCGTAATTCTGCGAATCACTTTATAGTATGACGCGAGTTCCATCCTTTTACACGTGATTCGCACACACACGGACGCGAGACGTATGCAATGCCTATTAAGGTGCTATTCACCATCACGCGTAATGGATAAGTAGCCTGAAAACAATGAACATACATCTTCATACAATAAGGTTTTATACTACTTACCAAGGCGTCGCCCGTTTTCCTAGTGTCGTCTGGAGTGAATTTGCTAAGAGGGGCCAGAGGATTGTAGTTTTAGGCCGAACCATTCTCCATGTCTATTACCAACAACGTCCAGTGGTTAGTACATTTTTTATTTACGGTGCATACCAGAATAAATGTGATAAATGTGTTTTTCGAGTTTTCAAATACTGCGTCAATAACGTTTGTAACATCTACTTTTTTTACTAGTAATGTCTGTAATAGACCCAGTGTATACCATAACAATATCAAACTTTTTGTTCACTTTAAATACCTATTTATTAATTAGATACTAACCGTTGCGACACCTGAAATCTGAATAGCTTTATATCTACAGTTGTACTCGTCATCGAGCCCTTTAAAATGTACAGTCCAGTTTGATTCTTGAAGCAACTTATATATCCAATCATCGATGATCTACAGCACGTAAAAACATAGTTATATCTAGAGTAGCTGTCAATTATTTGTGTTTGATCAAGTTTCTAAACTTTACCTTGAAATCTAGCTCCCCTTCGTATGCTACGGCCATTAGCTCTGTCACACTAACACTTAGCCGGTATGTAAATTCTTGTTCTGGAAAATACCATACTTCAGAGTCTAGTTGATCTTCATTTTCTTGTATTCGAACGACTTTGCAGTACTGACTAACGTCTATTAACTTTGTAGTTGCTGTTTCTGTTTCCCAAGTTCGTTCAATAGCTCTCGCCTGTTGCGGCTGTGTAAGTAAATCCCAATTTGGATTTATATTATCTACTAACTGTAAAACGACATAAATCGTGTTAAATAACCATCACCAAGTTACAACTCAGTATCTGACTGTTAGCATAGTTTAGAACTTACCATTGTAGGTGCATCTCGTAATACAATTTTCGACGCACTAATGCCACCCGACTTTCCTCCACTCGAGTGTATAGCCGCCGCCTTATCAACTTCGTCAAAAAATGATTGTGTACACAATAGGAATGCATCATCGAGGTTTGGAAGATCAAAAAAATTTGCTTCCACTTCCACTGCTGGTTGTAGTTGTTCTCTTATCTCAGGCTGTGTTAGTACTTCCACCTTTTCTTTGCGTTGCACTTCCAACTTAGTTTGCGACTCATTTGTTGATTTTATAGCAGCTCCCAATTCCACGCCGGTTTCTGTTTTAGGTTTTTGAGTAATAGTTCTTCCGCATGGAACTATTCCTTTATGTAACCTTCTTTTTTTCATATGACATACCTGGGGAAATGTAACCAACGGTGCGTGTTATAGGTTTATAGGTTTACCACGCGAGTTACCCAAAATATGTTGGGTCACATCGCGTGATACGAAACAAACATTAGTCTTGGTACACTATCATGATGCGCGAGTTAAGTATCATGATGCGCGAGTTAAGTCTCGATGATACGAAGCAATAAACTTTCACATCACGCGAATCAGGAAAATAGAAATTGCCCAATCGCGATCCACACCACGCGATTGATACCCTTCATATATAACATACGACGCTAGATACATTGCAGTGACCTCATACAATTTTGCTCCACCAACGCGAGTTATACATTACATCTTTCACTTGCGCGACTTCGAAGCCCCAGGGGTTCTCTTTAGACAAGAAATATTAATTTGACTGCTTGGTTTCAGTTGGGGTTATGATCTTATAATATGACGCGATATACAAAGTATATAGGGTATAACATTCTGCTTGCTTACTGCGAGTTAAGAAGATGTCAAGTTTTGAATCTGCAACCCTAATCACATAATATTTGCTGAACTTGAAAATTTAAAAACATTCCCTATTGTCTTAAACAAACGTTAAAATCCCCTATTTAAATCCGAAGTTTGAAAAACAACAGCGTGGCCAAATTAAAAACAAATCAAGTTTAACATATCTATAAGAAGTTGAATCTTAATAATTTAAGATCCACTTACATCTTTATGTCCTTGCTCCATGGCCTTGGGTACGCTACGGGGAGTTTCATGTGGCCCAGTACTATTCATTTCAGTCCCACTTGTTTGCTCACCAACATTTGCAATTGCCAAATCTGCCACCGTGCCTTTTGAATCAACATCACCACAAACTGTATCAATTGTAGCCTCTGCGCGATTCTGTTCTCCTGCAGTCTCATTATTACTCCATTTTTCTACAACATCTGCCTGTAACTCTTGTGCAATTTCAGCTATGACCTCAAGAGGTTTTGCCTCTATTACTCCACTGCTTCTCTTTTTAACAGATTTCATCCTCTTAAATAAAATATTACATGCGCTTGCCTTGTAAACTTTCATCCTCTTCGTCCGAGTACTTGAGTTTCCCTCTTTCTCCGGTGTATTTTTTTTATTATGATTATTATGTAACTAAAATTAAGAAATATAATAAATATTTATTATAATAAAATGATTATTAGGTTTTCCTGATTTGATGTAGGATATCATACTATCGAGTTTCATTTTAAATACTCTTGTGGCAATATCGGGTCTATCTTCAGCTTTATAACCTGGATTTATAGAGAATTCTTTTATAATTTCTGGTCATTTTGTATTGCATGTAAACGTAATGAACAAATCTGGATTACCAAAATATCGGAAAATTGCCATTACGTCTTGATAATTATTTATCATATGCCTAACACTTCCAGTGTGAGAAGATGGTTAAATTATCCTTTTCCGAATATCATTAGCATTTGTTTCCCATTTTGATATTGCATCGTGTATTCCTTTCTAAATCTCAGACCTAAAAGTTTTTTGATTTTTTCTAATAAAATCTAATCGATCTTCTTCAAGAGTTGCATATACATTTAATAAATATTTTTGGAACAATCTACCACCTTTTAAGAAAGAAACATCATGGAATTTTCTATCTAAAATTTCATGAGTAGAAATCTCTCATTCAAATTCTTTCTCGTTTTGGTTTTTGACCTCTGAACTCTTCGCTCCATTTCAAATCAGGTCTATAACCGTCTTCGCCGTGAGGAAAAAGAATTGGATATTGCAGTAGCATAAATTTATGATGTAATTTCGTTATTCGTTGTAAACAATTAGATTTATGTTCTATTATGATATCTCTTTTGGAATCAAATTCTCCGATATCTCCAACTATCAAACCACCAATTTCTAGAAACAAGCAGCCGGGTGTTGGGAGACTATGATATTGATTTTTCCCCTCGTACAGTAGTCAAGGCTCAGACTGTTGCTGATTTCCTAGTTGAATTTCACCCAGACAGAGACACCAAACAAGCAACAGTTGAAAAAACTAAGAAAGTATGGGTTGTCCGGACTGATGGAGGATCGAGTACCATGGGTTGTGGTGCTGGAATATTTTTAACCCAAGGTCCTCGCTTATTTCTAGATTGTTGGCTTTGAGTTGGTGCAGCCGGGTGGAATTGAGCGTTGGCCCTATTTTGACTCTGTCTGGCTTCCTTGGCCTTGTACCCAGACTGATTCTGGTTTTGATTTGGTGCAGCTGAGGCAGACCTCACTTGCGGGTGCACCCTGGTTTTCTTTGTTTCATCCACATTAATCTGTTTACCGACCTGATTCAGTAAACGTCCCCATGTCATGGCCTTTTTCCTGGTTACTGAATCAGCCAAATTACCAAGGTTCAAACCCTGCCTTAGAGAAGCTATTGCTACTTCTTCAACGCAATCAGCTAATCCATTTTTGGTGTTCACAAAGCAACTTATGTATTCCTTCAAAGATTCATTTGGTTCTTTGGCACAATGTATAATAGTGTCTTCATTTCCCTTCATTTCTTTACTTCCAACGAACCGCCTCCGAAAGTCCACCCAAAAAGTATCAAAATTTCTGATGCAACCTTGTGGCAGACTATTGTACCACTTCAGAGCACTCCTCGTAAAAGACTGGGAGAACGCTCGACAAAGTAACTTATCGTCGTCGTCGAAATTCATCATAATTTTTTTGAATTGCTCCAGATGGTTATCTGGATCTTTACTGCCAATATATTTTTCCATCTTTGTGCTGTCAAACCTCTTAGGAACGTTTCTGGATAGTATCTTGGAGGACAATGGATATTGTCTCCATTTTCGTCCACGACTAAATACAGTATCTTCGTTAGGAGTTGCATAGATACCTGGCTCATCATGAAAGGCAAAAGGATCCATTAACAACCGGTCTACATGCCTCCGGTCATGGCTGTGACTATGAGACGACCCTTTACCCAGATGCCTCTTCAACCTTCTATGCCTGTCTCTTTTTCTTGAATATTTTTTGACCAACTTCTGTTTCTTCTTAGAACGGCCCTCATCACTGCTGGATGATAGGGATTCTTCGACTCCGTCTACATTTGAGGAGTTGCTAGAAGATTCTGAGTGTGAATCTGAGCTCTCCACCGGTTTAGACCGGTGAGACTTCTTTGAACTAGCATGAGTCTTTTTAGTGCTCACATGGGTCTTTGATGGCTCATACTCTCTTGGATTGTCAATATGGTGAACTGCTGACACTTTTGACTTCTCCTTCAAACCCATCTCTGGCCTTTTAGCAGCCCTCAAGGCTTCTATCTCAACATTTAGTCTATATCGCTCCTCGATCGTATATTCATCGTTTTCTCCCACCACTTCTGCCAAAGCTGGTGGCACTTCCTGCTCGTCCGGATTCATCCAAACTAGTTTTTCTTGATGGTTTCGAATACTAGATTTAGGCACCTTCTCCTCTCACTATGGTCGCCAATTTGGTGTGGATTATTTCAGTCTGAGGGTAATTTGGTCAGGTGTTTTATGATATTTCAAAGGTATTTAATGTTTAAGTGGTTTGTAGTGAGAGATTTGAGCTACCTGGTTGTATTAAATGTTCATTACCCTCATTAATGAAAGTGGTTGGGTATTTATACCCTTAATTATGTGCCTCATAGGTTTTCGGGTCAAACTCATGAAACCGGGTCGAGATTAAAAACCTATTTAGTTTATTAAGCAAGTTACCAATTAGCTTAGTCAAAATGTGATTAGCTTTTAATACTTTTGTCATGTTCGGATGATTCAGTGGGTGGTATTTGTCCGAATTGCCCCTGCCTGGTTTCTACAGTGAGTGGTGAGAAAATTTGGACTCATTAGTTATGATAGGTATTTTAACATGCATTAATGGCATTGGTTTATGTTATATAAATTAAAACCTATTTTGAATTTTAGATTTAGTACAAATTAAAACTTTTCATATAAAGTGAAAAATCAACAACCATAAAATCAAACAAAAAGCATATATAAGAAAGTGAAAAATGAGCAACAATAAAATCAAATAAACCTAAGACACAACATTGTTTAAGACACAAAATTGTTTTGCTCTTAATACACAAAATTAGATTTTAAATATTTTAATAATTATAAAATAAACATTAAAAGATGTTATATGATCTTGATTTCTATTGTTACTATTATTTAGATCTAACTAGTCTTTTTTGTTTTTTAAAACTTTAATAATTTTTTACATGTAAATATTTTTTTATGATTGCTTTCAAAATTTGTCACATCAAACATAAAGTTAGCATCTAATGTTTTTATGATCCGAACATCGAATATGTGAAATATAAAAATTTATATACATATGATTTCTTATTTAACATTAGTATAATTTTATTAGATTAATTATGTTTTATAAACCCCCTTGCAAAAATTATATTTTATCATTTTTTGGGATTATTTGATGCAAGTATATTTGGATTATCCATATGCATAAACGGTTTAGTAAGGGTATTATTTTTATAGAGACCGGACAATCTTTTAAGACGGTGATGAATATAATCTTGCCTCCCGGAGTCAAAGACCATTTAAATTGATGGAAGAAGTTAGTCGTAGTGATAATAGTCAGGCAAGCATTTTATCAGAAACGAAAAAGTAAATATATTTGATTTTATTTTTTATGTTTATAAATATTATATATTTTTATAAATATTTATTCAATATATTTAATTTTTATTTTTGTTTAAATTATGTTTTTTCTTCAAGAGAAGACGAATGTTATATAGACTTTAGAGAGAAAAATATTGAATGTGAATATTGCGGTGCTTTATTTTGGATTAATGAATCTCTTAAAGGTGTTGTTTAAGTGGTAAAGTGAAACTAAGATTATAAGAATCGACTCCAAAAGTTTTAAATAATTTATTAAATCCAAATAATAATGAGAGTAGTAAAAAAATTCGAAAAAATATACGAGTATATAATTCCATGGTTAATACTTTCATTAATAATGGTAAATCACCTTATATTTTTACAATTAATGGTTAGATTCATCATTTAATGGGATCATTAATACCACCAGATGTATAATGTCCAAAATTTACTTAGTTATATATTTATGATACTCAAAATGAAGTAAGTAATCGGCTTAACGTTATGAATTCTCAAGATTGTCTTGATTTTTGAACATGAAATTGTTGATGGCCTTATAAACATGTTTGATGGAACTAATAATTTAGTCAAATTATTTTGCTGCAGTGTTAAAGATAGAGTTAATAAAAACTTAATTGCTTCATTAAAAATGAGATTAGTAAGTCGTCGAATAACATATAGTAAACAGTATGATCAACCTTCTTCAAATGAAATTGGTGGTTTGATAGTTGGAGATATCGGAGAATTTGATTCCAAAAGAGATATCATAATAGAACATAAATCTAATTGTTTACAACGAATAAAGAAATTACATCCTAAATTTATGTTACTGCAATATCCAATTCTTTTTCCTCACGGCGAAGACGGTTATAGGCCTGATTTGAAATGGAGCGAAGAGTTCAGAGGTCAAAAACCAAAACGAGAAAGAATTTCAATGAGAGATTTCTACTCATATGAAATTTTAGATAGAAAATTGCATGATGTTTCTTTCTTAAAAGGTGGTAGATTGTTCCAAAAATATTTAGTAAATGTATATGCAACTCTTGAAGAAGATCGATTAGATTTTATTTGAAAAAATTAAAAAACTTTTAGGTCTGAGATTTATAAAGGAATACACGATGCAATATCAAAATGGGAAACAAATGCTAATGATATTCGGAAAAGGATAATTTTACCATCTTCTCACACTGGAAGTGTTAGGTATATGATAAATAATTATCAAGACGTAATGGCAATTTTCCGATATTTTGGTAATCCAGATTTGTTCATTACATTTACATGCAATACAAAATGACCAGAAATTATAAAAGAATTCTCTATAAATCCAGGTTATAAAGCTGAACATAGACCCGATATTGCCACAAGAGTATTTAAAATGAAACTCGATAGTATGATATCCTACATCAAATACTAGTCTGTGGCTTTTGATTATGGTAGTCGCATTCGTCATTTGCATGTTGTTTTAGTTTGCGAACTACATTTTGTGGATTGTGATTTCCATGTTTTACATTTTGTGTTGTTGTACGATGATCACGATACTCTTGTTTTCAATTTGTTGTTAACTACATTGTTCGCGTAATATAATGTCGTTTTGTGTATTGTTTGTCCTTGTACCATGAATTCAACGAAAACACGTTTTCCATTTAATAAAGTGTATACTTTTAGTGTTTGGAATTCCTTCCACCCCGGCGGTTGAAAATATGTCACCTGCGGTTGACATATTTTCAGCCGCTGGTCGATGGCGAGTTGAAAAATAGAATTTTCAATTCAACCACCCCGGTGGTTGAAAATTAGTCAACAACCGGGGACATTGTCAACCGTTGGTTGACAATTTGTGGCCCGGCGGGGTCCTAGTACAATGTTCCATACGAACTGTAAGTCTTTTGTTGGCAATCACCCCGCCGGTATGAATATTGTAAACCGTCGGGGAAGTTTTAACCCCGCCGGTGTAGTATTTCAACTTGCGGATGAAAAATTCTGACCGGGCGGGGTCTAAGCCCAATTAATCATACCAATTCTAAGAGAAAGGTTATGAATCACCCTGGCGGTTGAAAATGTCTAACCTGGCGGGGAACTGCTAGGAACAAAGTAAATGACTCTCGCGCCAAAAGAGACTCCCGCCAAGTGCAAATCCCGCCAACTGAAACTCCCGCCAACATGTTTTACCATTATAAATATACAAGTATTATCAAGCAACATGACATCCATCAAACACTAAAAAACAAATAGAGTTTACGCCTAATGAAGAATATTATATGCTTATAGCAGTGAAGGATTCCCGCGCCGAGTTAGGTGAAGATAGGAGTGATGTATTTTTTGAAAGGGTCTTATGTCATATGTATTACAACTACGGTTGTTTACAAACTGGAAGTGTCGTTGTGCACAACCGTGATGAAATCAATAGACGATACCTTTTCGTCCAATCGCTCACGAAGTTGTTGTTCATGCCGCGGAGAATAGAAGAGGAGGCGGTAAAGGTCTGGGACATGACAGTCTGCGACTATATCACTAGGGATATGGTAGCATATGCGGAGGATATGGTTATGGCAAGGGAGGATGACGACGATGTTTTACACAGCTTGCGATACGACTACTAATAGTGCAATGTGTCGTCTTCGAACGTGTTTTTATTATTTATGTTTCGAAATGTTGTTATTCTCCTCATTTCTTATGTAATGCTAAGTTGTCATGTTTGAGTTTCTAGTTGTTGTTCAATATTCATGTATTTTACATATCACCGCATTCTAAGAAGATACATTCATCTAAGGAGATACATTCATCATTAAACCTCATAAAATAGAAAATACATTCATCTAAAGAAAATTAAACCGAAAGACAAACTGATACAAACAGGTACTATCCAGTTAATCACTCATTTCCTGTAAGCGGATGTCGATAATGTCAGAATGAACCCTATCCAGCTGATCCTCCGTTATCGAATCTGTGTCTTGACAGTTGAACCGGTTACACGCAACACGATGTTCTAATTCGGTGAGGCCAGAAACTGGATGAAGACGGAGTGTGAGTAGGACTGACCACCTAGCCTTCACCTCATCAACACGCCTTGAAATTTTTGCCGTTTGGACACCATCCCTTCCGTATAAGAAGTATATCTGGCATAGCAATGCCTCTCAGTACTCTTTACGCCCCTCTTCCATGTGCATGTTACCAACTTCGATTGATGCTTTCATTAGATATTAATCTACTAACTCGTTCCACGGACACATTATTTTTGGGTTTTTCAAGTTGTTTACCCTTCAATGTGTGGATAGAACATTTATTTTATAGACATTAAATTCCCGCCAAAAACTTTGCCACATAAACTTCCGCCAAAGTCCAACTCCCGCCAAAAAAGTCTCCAGCCAAATGAGACTTCCGCTTCGAAACATATAATAAGCGGGAATAAAAACACCCTTTCCCGCTTATTATTTTAGAATAGACCACCGACTTCTAGTCTATAAATACTAGAATATGAGTATAAAACTAAACATTTAAGTTAAAACAATGGTTGATTCTGGCTGGAACGTGCACGAAGATGCAAACCTCCTAAGCGCATTTGACTTCGTCAGAGGTACGATGCAAGAGGAGACTCCTGGTTTTGTCGATGCGGTTTTGTGCAGAATGTTCTTCAACCACGGTAGGGAGGCATCGTGTCCAGGATGTTTAATGCCCTGACCACGCGGACGCAAAGATGTGGCTGATAGGTTAGCTTATCTTAAAGGAGTGACTATACAGATTGAGTAACTTCCTTATGAAGTCCGAAGCAAAGTTCGAAAAGTATTCAACATGGGATTCCAAAGTACAATAACGCATGAGATGGTGTCATATGCGGAGCAGCAAATTGAGTAAGAAATAACCGAATTAATAGCCAACGTCGTTGATACTAACACAAGTCCCGAAGGAAGTAGTGAGGAAGAGGAATATTCATTCGAAAAATGCTTTGAGCATTGATGGAACTATCCGTCTCCATGAAACTGCGTGCGCTATATTTAGTTAGGGTTAGCTTATCTATCATATGTTTTAACTTATTTTCTTATGTATTTCTAATTATGCAATGCTTTTGATTTAAGTGTAATGTTTTAATGCAATCGCCGGAAAACGAAGTTTAAGTGTTATTGTTTTTAATCTAATGCCCACCCCGCCGGTTAGAAAATTGTATACCGTCGGGGACGTTGTGAACCGCCGGTTGACAAATGCTCAACCGGCGGAAACCTAGACTAAATTACATGAGTCGAAATAAGGGTGCGATTCAACCGTCTGTCTCAAAATTCTCAACCGCCGGTGACGTTTTCACACCGGCGGTTGAGTATTCCAACCGCCGGTGTGAAAATATCCACCCGACGGTTGACTAATATGAAATTAAATTTCATTTCTCCTTAATGCCTACCCATGTAAACCGGCGGTATCAAAGTTCTCAACCGACGGGGACGTTTTTACACCGACGGTTGAGTATTTCAACCGCCGGTATGAAAATATCCACCCGGCGGTTGACTAAGATGAAATAAATTTCATTTTCTCCTTAATGCCTACCCATGTTCCCCGTCGGTATCAAAATTCTAAACCGTCGGTTGATTATTCCACCCGCCGGTATGAAAAATTCGAACCGGCGGGGATAAAGATGAAAGTTTCATAAGTTGTTACTTTCATGCCAAACCACGTCCCCTGCAAGAGGGTATATATTATTGTATGTTGTTAACGTTCGAGGAACATGCATACGTTAGTAAGAAGCATAAATTAGCACAAAGGCAAACATAAAATAAACGACCAACTCAAACATAAAATTATTGTGTTTTTATGCCAAACATCAACTCAAAAAACACCAATAGCATGCATGTGCATTACAATAAAATAGTAATCAAGCAAAATAGGATAAATCTGTTACATCGGGGCAATCATTTTTTAGTTCTTGATATCTTCTGCAACGAGAGATAATCGGCAATGCCCAACCCTATGCTTCAAGTGAACGTAACTTCAGGCAACATGGATGTATCCTTGCGCAAGGGGCGTCCACCCTAATCCCAAGCTACAAAATGAAACGTCGATAAAATAGATGTCTTAATGTTAGAAGTAATCGTGAAGGTCAAAAAATACTTACGTTAACGAAATCGTTGGAGTTGACCCAACCCAATCCGATTTCCACCCGATTTGACATTAGAGGCGGTGCACCTCTTAGGGGGAGAAAAGTGAAGCCGATGTCCATATTTTGGTACAGTCCAACAAAATAGAGTACGCGGTTAAACGCAGATGCAATTTCCACCCCCATCTCGGGCATGGACATCCAATGAGGTTTAGTACCCACGTTACCAGATCACTTCACACACTCCGCAACATCAATCAGTTCCTCCATGCTTGTAAATATTTTAACATACACGGATGCATAATCTATCATCTCATTATAAAGGGAATCTCTTATCAACCTCTACCCATCTTGTTGCCTGCTTAACACATACGCTATCGAGCGGTACCCGCAATGGCCATCGACTTTTACGTCATTAATTGACTCCACAAATAGTCTAAAGTAGATGTGGAATTGTATTAAGTATCATTTAGGGTCTACAAAACTTGCCTTGGCCGGCAACGTTGAGCTTGACCTACTACCAACCGTTCCACTAGAAAGCATCGTTCCACTTGCTTGGGTTGGGATCAGACTAGCTTTCTTACGAGCGGCAGCACTATCGGAACTAATTTTATTCCCCGGATTTTTTTTCCCCGGAATTTTTTTCCCTTTACTTGACGTTGCCGGATGAGATTTGAATTCATTAGCAAATGAAGGAGAACTAGCATTTTCCGATTCAAGCACATACTCGTGCCCACTTTTGTCGCGTTTAGTGGACGTATCATCAACGACAATAGAAAGCTTGCGCTTGTTAGGTGGACGACAGCGCGCTTTTGGCTTCACCAATGGCTCCAAAATGGTAGTTGTTTCCGGATGGACGACGGTAAACCATTTTTTGTAGACGTTCTCTATTCGCATTTCATCTTTGGATTCCATGATATCACATAGTAGTTTGTCAAGCTTTGCTTTTAGTTGTTCCATAGTCGTGAGGTTTGTATGGACTAAAATTTCCAACCTCTTCCAATGTTCGTTAAACAACTCTAGCGGCACCTTTAACACTTTGGCAACAAACTCGTAGATATCGTCCGCGCAAGGGATACCATGCGTACTTCGTATTGAGCAACCGCAAGGCATACAACCCGCGATTGTCATGTTCCGAGCACAATCTACTTCACCGGACAAAATATCCAAGGCATAGTGTGAGACGTTGGTTTTTAGTTTGTCGTACACCTTGTTTGCGAACTTGTGTAGGGCTACCAAGCGGCTCTTTTCGAATGAACCCTTTATGTCCCCGTGCTTCAATTCTATCAAGGTATGCAACTTCAACCAAAAAGATTCAAAGTTACCTTTCTTCGTACTGATGAAACGTTTGAGGGTCGAATGAGCGCTCTCCACGCGGTTTGTGGTTTGGTTACCAAAATGCATCGACTTGTTGGTTCTCCACGTCAAAAATTTGTCACCGTAAGGCCCTAACCAACTTTCTGTATACTCAATTTCTTGCGGATACTCTTTGAAGTCACGGTTCAATTCGGCTCGGTAGTCGTTGAACGCTATTTCCGTTTCAGCCAATATCATTTCATTCCACACTTTCAAGAATGCGTTGGACACTTTCTTATCCTTTATGATTTTTTTTGTTTTCCGTAGGACGTTCATGTTGATGTGCAATCGACACAACATGTGTGTTGCATTGGGGAACACATCCTCCACCGCCTTCACAAGCGCCAAGTCTCTATCCGTCAAAATGATGGATGGTAATTCGATGGAGTGAGTTACCATCAAAGAATGTAAGCACTCTAACACCCATTTGTAGCTCTCGAATGTTTCCCCCGACATGAACGTGAATCATATGTAGAAAGTCTTCTTAGTACAAGTGGCTCCGACGACCTCGTACAATGGCATCCCGTATTTGATCACCTTGTACGTGTTATCCATTTCAGTCACGTTTGGAAATGTATGTAACAAATCCAAACTAACTGGGTGGGCGAAGAAAAGCTCTCCTATGACATCGCTTCCGTCTCCGGACTTTCTATGAAATTCGTAGTAGTTTAGCCGCTTAAGTTCGCCCAACAAGTATTGAAATTGCGACCGACCACCTTTCTCGAGCTTCTAATTTTTTAGTTGAGCGTTCTAGACCGTGCGCATTGAGGAAGAATTCTTGGGGTTCAACTTCTTAACCCCACCGAGAATGTACAGAGGACGGGATCCCATTTTCATAGAAGTAACTACGAAATCCATCTCTTCTTTGCTAAATCGTCCCAAGTAAGAATGACCTTCTTTGTACGATGTAGTATCGTGATTGTGAAGGCCGCATTCGACCTCTAAACCCCACAAATCATCACCCAACTTCTTTCCTTTTAGGGTGAAAGGGCATCCACATTTTTTCGTGCCGGTTGACTTCCTCTTTAGATGCTTCAGATCTACCAATTTTTTGTAAACTCCATATTTTTCACACACAAACTCAATTCTCGGAGTTTTTCTATCAAGTCTATCGCATCGTCGTAATATTACCACAAACCCGTTATCCGTTGCGGTCTGCTTCACCCATTCGATCAACTCCACTTGAGAGTAGTGACATTTGGTGTCGAACAAATGGCTATAATTGACCGAGCATGGCACCGGCGTTTCCTCCTCCTTCACCATGCACAAACTAAAATCTTCGGCCTTAAAATCTTCCTCAAAATATTCCTCCTTATAATTTTCATTCTTTAAATCTTCGGCCTACGTGAAAAAAACATGAGATTATGTTAGGGTTCTAAAAAAAATACTTATTAACGTTTTCCCCCGCCGGTTCAAAAATACCACACCGACGGGGTTGTATCATCTGTCGGTTGATAATTTTCCAACCGGCGGGTTGGACAATTAGAATCGGCGGTTTAAGACGTACTCCCTGACGGTGTACTAAACACCCCAACGGTTAAAAATACTCGAACCGCCAGGGGCGTTGTCAACCCCCGGTTGAAAATTACCCAACCGGCGGGGTTGAGCCTAACTATTTCTCACATATTTGTAAATGTTTTTAAGGATTCGGCTCCGCCGGTGACGACACCATATCCCCGCCGGGACACTAATACTACAACTGGCGGGTGGAAGTCAATGCTATAGCCGGTTGGGCATGACCTCGACCGGCAGGGGACATTCATCCTCAAAGTTGAATGTTCTTCAACCCCGCCGGTAGAGGAAGCTTCCCCCGGCGGGGTAGTTCGGGTCCAACTTTTTAAATATGGAAAATCTACCAAAACGGAATTTTTTTTCGAAAGATTGGTTAGAACAAGTACCATGTTTGCAGTTCCACGCTCTTCATCAACCTTCTCACGTGTTGAATCCATTCTTTAATGATTGATTTTTTTTCGAAAAATTAGTTGATTTTTGGAGGTTTGAGAGCGTATAGAGTTTTTTGAGTTTTTGAATTTTTTGGACTTTCATAATTATTTTGAGTTTTTGAATTTTTGAATTTTTGGTTAAATTTTGAGTGTAAGAGGGTTGTTGGGAGGAATAATTTTGTGTTCTTCTATATTTGGGTAACTATACCCACAATGCACTTGGAAACAAAATTAAAAATTCTTATTAAAGGGCAAAACCGTTTTTGACTATTTATTAAAAAAATCCTCTAGAATTTGAGGATGGTTAATATTTTTTAGCTCCTAATTTAACCAAAACCATAAATAAATCCAATCACATTGATAGCCGATAACCAAATCTACGGCCTAGATAGATAAGATCTTATCTATATGATCTACAGCCTAGATTTTATCTATATGAACGTATTTTAGCATATGATTGATAAATAGTACCATTGTTTTTATTCACAAAATCTATATTGCATATCATTTAGTTATTCCGAGCCTTCTTGTTACGGTGGTTTTTGATAGCTGAACATTTAAAAAACTTTATTTTTTTAAACTTTTCGGTGGACCTTTTATTCAACTCTTTTCAATATCCAAATAACCAAAACTAGTCAATCATGTGATGGTTTCATAATGATGGTTACAAATCCGAATATAAAAAATAGACAACCAAAAGAGAAAAATTTAAAAATAGATAACCAAAAGAGAAGAATTTAAAAAGAAAGTTAAAGGAGAACATTCCAGTTTTTTAACCGACAAAAATCTTAATACCAAATTGATTCAACAAAGTAGATGTAACTGTAGCTAAATTCTTCACCACCATAAGAAGTGTTTGTGATTAAGAAAGAAAATATGAAACAGGAAAATATTTAGGTAATTACGATGGAAAAAGAACAATACACTATACCATTGTTATCAAATTTTTCTTTTTTCCTTCTCAAAGGATGTTTGATGTCATTCTTCAAATATGACTACCATGACCCCTTTCTCAAATTCGGTGATAATATTTTCGATGTTGATGTAGAAAAAATTAAAATAAAGAAAAACGATTAGAGAAACAAAATGACGATTAGACATTATGTTTATTAAAATGTGTGTATTATATGGAGTATAAGGATATTATTTATAGATAAACTATATGGGTTAATGGGCATAGGTCTTATATCTTTAAGATTCTCTCTCAAAGTTGCAATGCTTATTCTTGCATTGAGAGTTTGTAACACAAAATAAAAACCCAAATTGCAGAAAAAACAAAACACCAAACTTTAAAACCATAATCGAAAGCCAAAATCAAAATAAAACGCCAAAATCAAAATCGAAACTTCAAAACCCAAACATCAAACTTCAATCTCCAATCTCCAAGCTCCAATCTTCAAACTCCAAACTCTAATCTTCAGACTCCAACCTTCAAACTCCAATCGCAAATCTCCAAAGTCCAATATTCAAACTCCAAACTCTAATCTTTAAACTCCAAACTCCAAAGTAATCTGAACAAAATTTAAACACCAAACGAATCCAAACGAATCCAAACGAATCCAAACAAATCCAAACGAATCCAAACAGGTCCAAACGAATCCAAACTAAATTTATACCTAGTCCAAATCCAAACGAAGAACGAAATCTAAACACCAAAATAAATCAAAACAACAGACGTCGATCTAAGCAAACATTAGACAAAGTCCAAACGTCAAAGAAAATCTAAACACCAAACGAAATTCCAACTCCAAATACCCAAACAATATTTAGACGAAATCTGAATGCCAAATTCAAATACAAATCTAATTTCCAATCAAAATCAAAATCAAAATCAAAATTAATGATTTTACCAACAAAAAATTGCACTGTTCCAGTAGCGATTTCTTCCGAACCGTAGCATTGAATCATAATCCAACCGTTCAGATGGAAGGATTAGTTGTCTCGAACCTACTGTCCAAACTTCAGAAGAAATAGACACCGTGTACCTCTCGATCAGGTCTGTTGATTGTGGCTGCACACACCAGATCTGAAAACCGAAAATTGTCACTTTTTTTTATGGTGGACATTTAAAACAACTGCCCACCGGTACAGTAGAAGACGCAGAAACTTCAAGATTTAAACCTACGCTCTGATACCATGTAGAAAAAGGTAAAATAAAGAAAGACGACTAGAGAAACAAAAGGACGACTATGGATTATGTTTATTAGAATGTGTGTATTACATGGAGTATAAAGATATTATTTATAGATAAACTATATGGGCTAATGAGCCTAGGTCTTATATCTCTAACAGTTGACAATCGATGTGTTTTTAAATTTTCCGGTTTCGTAAAGCTTATGTAATTTTTTTTTGGGTAATTTTTTTTGGGTAATTTTTTTCGAATTTAAATATGCATTTAGATTTTGTTAGGAATTGTTGTCAAATCCCAATTATATTATTTTAAAAGGTGATATAACATCAAATTTATTTAACAATAATCATCCAAAATTTGATAAAGTACAGATAGACCATCTGGTGATAAATATTTATAAATAATAATTTGGTAGTCCGAAATATCTCCTAACCGTTTTTTTTTGTATTTTATTTTTTATATTGTTATATCTTCCACACCAAAGTTCTATACCATTGGTTTGTTTTTTTAAGAAAAACAAAACTAGATCCATGAAATATATTTTTTGAATTTATTTAAGTTGTGTAATTACATATAATTGGATTATAAAATAAGTCTGCAAAAAGAAATTATGTAGGTGCGAAAGTACATATAATTTGGTTCCTAAGAAACAACGATGTTTCACTTGCAGAATTACACACAAATATATTGTGTAAATAAATTAAATAGTTGCAAAAATATGAATTTGGTTGCTAAATAAGCCTGATTGTGTGAAAAAAAATATAATACAACTTTTTTGTGAAAATAAGTATTAATTGGGCGTGAAACAACTAACTTTTTGTATAATGAAAAACATGTTCATTTTTATGCGATAAATATTTTTTTTAAAGAAAAAAATGGATTGTTCCAGTTGCAGAATTACTTATAATTTGGTTGCTAAAAAACAATTGTATTCGAGTTGCAGAATTACGTAGTAAATAAATAGAAAATAGTTGCGGAAATAGGACTTTGGTTGCTAAATAAGTATGATTGTGTGAAAAAACAAAATACAACTTGGTTTTGTGAACATAAGTTTCAATTGGATATGAAACAACTAAATTTTTAATAGTTGGGATAATATATGCATTTTATGTTAAAAAATTAGATTGTGTTCGAATTGTGGAAATACGTGCAATTTGATTACAAAATTAGACTGGAAAAAAATTGTGTTCTAGTTGTGGAATTACGTGTAATTTGGTTGCTAAAAATAAATTGTGTTCTAGTTGCAGAATTACGTATAATTTGGTTGGAAATATGACAAAACGATCTCTAAAAATAACACTAATGGATTTCTTTTTGTTCGTCTTTAAAAAATAGAATTATATATGTTTTGGAAAAACAGATTGAGTTAGGGTTTGAAATATATATAGTTTTGAAAGTTAATAATAACTAAGTGGGTTATAAGTCTATATGTGTTTGTGTGTTCCGGGGTATTGTTGGAAATATTTATGATGCATGTGGTTTTTGGTAAACTTCAAAACCAATATGGTTATTGGTAATTTAATTTCTATCTGAATGATTATCGGTAACTTACAGTTGTTAAGATTAGTTATCATGATTTATCACTTTATGGTTCTTTCTTTACCCAAATGAGAAGAAATCAAATAAATCTTGTTATCTTTCTAATGGGCATTCTCGAGAAATCTTAGTTCAGTTATCTCTGACTCCTTCGTCTTGTGTTGCAACTAGATCTTCGATCCAAAGTATTGATAAAGTCAGAAAACTCACACCATTACCATGATTTATGGATACAAATCTAAACAGGAAAACCAAGAACAATAGGATACGACAATAATGATCAAGAACCAAAAATAAATCTGCAAAGAAAACAAACACAAATATTTGTATACCCAGTTCAGTCAAACGACCTACATCTGGGTAGATATCAGCTCTCCAATTTATTATCTCGATAAATTATTTTACAAGATAGATTCTCTAAATTGAGTTACGAGAATAATACATTTCTCTTTACTCTACCCAATTACCTAAAATAATTTCAAGACTCTGTTCAAGATTACGACTGCTTAGTTTTTTTATCTGTAACAAAAAAATTAATGTTGTTGTACCTAATCAATTCACAACTGATCAGGTACATTGTCTTAGTATTCTTGTCTTTAGAATCCTCTTCTAGAACACTCTCGTCTAAAAAGTCCCTCGTCTAGAATACCCTTATCTAGAAGACTCTCGTTTTGGAAGACCCTCATCTTAGAATATCTTGTCTCATCTACAATTCCATGCCTTATATGGAAGATATTGTCTCATATAAAAGACATGGCCTCATCTAGAAGACCATAGCTCATATAGAAGACTCTGCCTCATCTAAAAGATCATGTATTATCTAGAAGACCATACCTCATCTAAAAAAGTCCAACTCATCTAAAATTTTCCAAGGAAAAAACCAACAATTCTCCATCTTGCTTTTAAACAGATGGTGATGCCAACTTCTCACCCACCACATTGATGCTCTCTCCAACGTTCGCCTACTCTTTAATGAAGTTAATCAATTCCAAGAAATGCTTAAACTTTTCTCTAGGTAATAATTTGGTATAGATGTTTTTTGGGTTTTCTTCTACTGACATTTTATCCATCGCGATTTATTTTATCTCAGTCACATCCCTAACAAAATGTAACCGAATGTCAATGTGTTTTGTCACTTTTCATGATACAACTAATGATTCGCTAACTGAATAACACTCTGGCTGTCACAATGTACCTTCATACATCCTTAAGTAATCCGCATTTCTCCAATCATACCCTTTAACCTTATGTATTTCTTGACCACATTAACAAGGTCTATGTATACAGATTGAGTTGTTGAAAAGGCTATTATCAACTATTGATTAACCTTCCAAGTAACTGTTATTTCGAACAATGTAAACACAAAACCCAATAAGAATATTCTAGTATCTAGATTACTTACATAGTCCGCATCAACATAACTCTCTAAATCATTCCTACGTGGATTTATTTTAGTGTACTTTAGACCACTCTTCAATGACTCATTCATATCTCTCAGCACCTATCACAAAGCTTACTAGTGAACTTGGCCCGGGTTTTCCATAAAAAATTTTTACAACATTAATTGCTTAGGATATATATGGTCTACTACAAACCATACCATACACGATGCTTCCAACTCCACTTGTATAAAGAGTATTCTTCATCTTCTTTTTCTCATCCATAGATTAAGAACATTGTTTAACCGATAACTTTAAATAATGGCCTAATAGGGTGTTTACTACCTTACAATCAATCATTTTAAAACGCTCCACCATTTTCTTCAAGTAACTCTGTTGAGATAAGAGCAACTCACATTTACTACGGTCTCTCATGATATCCAATCTAAGTATCCTCTTTGTATTACCAATATACTTCATCTCAAATTCGCCATTTAAATTCATTTTAGCCTCTGAATCTCTTGTTTTTCAGAACTTGCTATAAGGATTCATCTACATAAATGAGGACATATAGAATGACCTTCTAATCCGTATATATCATGTACACAAAACTGTTATAGTTGCTTCTAAAAATACTAGTCTTTAATAAGGGCTGACCAAACTGTCGTGTTGGACTCTGCTTCAACTGATACAAAGATTTTTGTAATAAACATACTTTTGAGTGTTGTTTCCACAAAACCTTTAGGTTATTGCATGTAGGTTGTTTCATCTACTCTCCATGTAAGAATGAGGTCTTTTCATCCGTCTGCTCTAACTCAAGATCATATATATTTCCAACTGGCATAAGAATCTTTATAGAACAATGTTTCACCACTGATGAAAAGATCTTATTGTAATCGATCATTCCACCTGAGTAATACCATTTCCTACGAGTCTCTATTTATATCTTGATGCTTCCACCCATGGTATACTTTCTTTTATTTCGAACATCCACTTGCTACTAACTACCCTTTTATTTTGAAGTAATAGAAAATGCTTCCAAGCCTGGTTCTTTTCCAATGAACGTATTTTCTTTTTCATTGTCTTCAGCCAGTCTAACCTATTACTACTTCTGAATGCCTCTAAAAGTTCTTTGGTTCTAAGTTTTGTACCTCTTCAACCATATTAAAAACATAAAAAGTAAGGTCAACATATCTCTTACGCAGAGTAATAACACCCTTATCTTTATCTGATGCTAGTTGATAGTCTGGAAACATTATTTTCTTACTTCTACTTTCTTCAGGTTCTTGAGTCTGATCATCTTCTTCATTCTCATCACTGGAAGGCTCCAACTCAAACTAAATTTTCTCTGACATTGTTTGTGGTCTTATATCAATGTCTTTACACTTCATCCTCATCTGGGTTTCATCAAAAGTAATATCCAAAATTCTTATAAACTTTGATCTTCCAGGTTCCATCTTCCAAAACTTGTAACCCTTCATACTTCCAAGCTAACATATAAAAGCATACTTCACAACTCTAGCATCAAGCTTGTGTTACTTGGTATGGGCAAACACCCAAGCTTCAAAGGATTTCAAGTTGGAATACTATGTCGGTCAACCACTCCAAACTTCCAAAATTGTCTTTTGATTTATCCATATTGATCAAATATGATGGAGTAGTAGCAACTTCTTCTAATAAACTTTTGGGAATTCCAGCTCTCAACAATATACACCTCACCCATTTTAATAAGGGCATGTTCATTCTTTCTACAAGACCATTATGATACGATGTGTATGAAATGGTTATATGATTCTTTATTCATCTTTTCCTGGGAAACTCATTAAACTGCTTTGAAACAAACTCCAAGCCATTTTCAATTCTTAACACTTTCAATTTAATTCATATTTGATTTTCTACAAGAGTTTGACATTTTTTAAAGTTTTCATAAGTGTCACTTTTATTCTTAATTATATGTGCCCATACCCTTCTAAAATAATCATCAATTATACTAAAATATGAATTCCCCCAATAATTAGAAATAAAATTTGGACCCAAAAGTCCGAATGAACATACTCAAATGGCACGATAGACTTCTACACGCCACCCTAAACTTCACATTGTGGTAGACTTGTGCACGCCACCTCAAACTATTGTCAGTATGATGAGCTGTTGACACCTTAGACTTCTCTTTTGTGCCCATCTCTACCCTTTTGGTAGCCCTCAAAGCTTCTATTTCAACTTTCAACCTATCTCGCTCCTCAATCGTATATTCATCATTTTCTCCCACCACTTCTGCCAAAGATGGTGGCACTTCTTGCTCGTCCGGATTCATCTGAACTGGTTCTTCTTGATGGTTTTGAATGCTAGATTCAGGCACCTTCTCCTCCCACTATGGTCGCCAACTTGGTGTGAATTATTTTCAACTGAGGGCAATTTTGTCTAAAGTTTTGTGATGTTTCAAAAGTATTTAATGTTTAAGTTATTTATTTCTTGGATAGATGTGATATGAGCATCATGAGGCCACGACCCAACATTTTCAAGGTTCCCAACTTGGTGCTGTTAGTGCTCCTACACTTTCATAACCTTCTTTCTCACTTACAACAATCTGAGCAAAAAAACTACCACATCCCCCTCTTTGAGGACAGTTCTTGAAATGACCTAGAGAATGACAATAATAACATTTTAACTTTGAGATGCCACCACCAACCTTTGACTTAGACTTAGACCTATGCCTTTTCCCATTTCTTCTCAATTTGATCACACTTCTTCCTCTTGAGACATTCAAACCTTCTCCACCATCATTAACAAACTTTAAATCCTTAAATTTTATCAATTGTTTGGTGCTCATAGTTGATTGGACTTCATTCGAGGTAATGGTATCTTATTTTCCATTAAGCATGGTATTTTTAAAATTCTTATATGATCCATGAAAAACACACAACACATGTATGGATTTATCCTTGTATTTTACATTCATATCAATGTTCGTTAAATCGTCTATAATATTTTTGAAATCCATTAATTACTCCATTATTGACTTGTCAACCACCATATGGTAGAATTACAATTATACTTTCAGATATTTCATATGTGAGGCACAAACTAATGACACCGATTACCTTATCACTCATATATGTTTTCCCTGTGGCTGAAAGATGGGATGGCATATGTGTTTCTCCTTTTAACGCCTTAAAATATTCCGGTTGGATTAGAACTGCCCTCATCCCCACCTTCCACAACCCAAAGTCGTTACTATCAACGAACTTCTTAATATCCCACTTTGAACTCGTGATGTTTAATTCTATTGATTCTTTGGCCCACAGTGGATGCCAGTTGTTGATAAAATCAAAAATCTCATACTAATACCTTTATGAATGGAGAAAAATCGAAATAGACAACCAAAAACATTACGATACGACAATAATAATCAAGAAAAAAAAATTGTAAAAGAAAACGAACACAAACACTTGTTTACTTAGTTCAATCAAATAAACATATATCTAGATAGAGCAACTCTCTAAATTATTATCTCGACAAACGATTTTACAAGAGAGATTATCTCAAATGAGTTACAAGAATAAGTCTTTTCTCTTACTTTACCTAATTTCCTAAAATTCATTTCAATACTCTATAAGATTACAACTACTTAGTTTTTGAACCGTACTTTTTCTTGAACCGTACTTCATCTTATAGAGTAGTTGAACTATACTCTATAAAATTCATTTCAATACTCTATAAAATTCATTTCAATACTCTATAAGATTACAACTACTTGGTTATAACAACCTAATTTCCTAAAATTCATTTCAATACTCTACAAGAGAGATTATTTATAATGCTAATTTTCTTGATCCAATAACAAAATTAATTACTTCTTAACATAATTGTTTAGTTATCTTGTAACCAATTTTTTCACAACTGTTCATGTACCGCGTTTTAAAACTCTCATCTAGAAAATATTTTTTTTGGACGACCCTCAATTTGGAAGACTCTCATTTATAAGACCTTCATCTTAGATGACCTTTTTATTAGAAGATACCTCATTTTAGAAGACCCTGCCTTATCTAAATACCATGCCTCATCTAGAAGACCCTATTTTATCTAAAAAAACCATGTCTTGTTTAAAATACTTAGTCTCGTCTACAAGACCTTACGTCATCAAAAAGACCTTGCATCGTCTAGAAGATTCTGCCTCATCTAAAATACTTTGCCTCATCTACAAGATCGTGTCTCGTCTAGAAGATCATACCTCATCTAAAAGATGTTGCCTCGTCTAAAAGACCCTACCTAATATATTAAACTAGACTATGATTGATAGGATCATAAATTTTTGAAAGGACAATCCTATGAAAACCGGAGGGGCAGTTCGAGTATATCTGATAAAACGTAAACTAAAAATAATTCAAACAGACAATACGTGACTCAGCTGTGTGCTAACACTGAACTAGATCCAGGATCCGATCCATAAGGCCCATGGGTCAAAGAAATAGTATAAATACCCTAACCAACTTCATTTAATAGGTTTGAATTTTCTAGAAAACATTAAATACAAGCACACACCTCATTTATCTCACTACTCACTACCCAAAAAATAAGATTCAACTCATAAACTTCTCAAAACACCCTTTAATAAAAACTTATCCTCACCAGCGCCTAAGTAACATTCAGAGGACCCATAATCATTATCTATATACAACAGAGAAACACAGGATTGGAACAAACATACGTGATATAGAAAACTTACCACCCATATCCTAATAGCTGAATCATGTTGATGAACATGGGTGACTTTTTTCTTCAAAACTGCTCATGTACAAGTACAAAATTAAAAGAATGGAAATAAACTTCTTTCTCGGGTAATATATTGATAAATATTATTCTTTTACATTTATTAACACCTTTTTCTGGATCAAGTGTATCGTTTTGAATTGCATCCAAAATTTATGTAAATTTGCACGAAACCTACACGATGACGAAAAATTAATGTACAAGTATTACGATGTTCTTACATTATTATCATTTATTACTATATTTGTGCTAAATTTACACGAAACCTGTGAAAATTGGTACCAATTTTGTACGAGTCATGGGAATACTATAACGCGTTAATCTATACCAAACTATATGGTTTAAACACAAATCTATACCAAACTATATGGTTTAAATACAAAACAACAGTTAAATAAGTGATGAGCATGAAAAATTTAATTGCATGATCAAGTTATATCTAACTGCATGGTTTAAACAGCAAACAACATTTACATAAGTAGTAAGCACAACAAACATTTAACTACATGATCGAACTAGACATTTTTTATATGTTTTAGGGTATGCCATAACATATATGTCTACCATTCTAAATCTGCCCCTGCCATGATGTTTATTTTAGTTTTTCTAATTAGAAGATGAATACCACTGAAGAATACTAATTGTGTTATGCCAGAAGTGATAAGTCTACTGATTTGTGGTTGTTAAAAAGTATGTTCAACCTCACATGTGTGGGACTAGTTTTTCTAAAGAAAGTAGAAATAATTTATCATCGTATTTGATTAATGAGATATGTGACTGTATTATGACCAAATTTAATATTACATCTAAAAGTGTAAAACCATTTGTAAAAAATGACTATAGTTTATATATTTTGTATCGTCTATCATTGGTTTCTTTAGAGAAAGCTAAGATGGATGATTAGAGATAGTTCTACTTTTTATAAACTACTTAAGAGTTACTTCAAAAGATTAAAGATTGTTCATAGTGCAAGTAACTAAGTACTGGAGTATACTTCACAAACCAATGCCTTCGAGTGTCGTTTTATAGCACTTTGATTCTTATATCCAAGGTTTTCATTCTTGTCGTCAAGTTTTATTTATTTATGGAATTTTTTTATAGGAAAACATAAAAGGGTATTGCCATCTACCATAGTTAAAGATGATAGTAATGATTTTTGTTCTCTACAGTTTTTAATTGTGAAACATGTTTCTTTTTTATGTTGGATTTAATATGCGAGACAAAAAATATGATAGATACGAGACTAGGCATAACCAATATGATAGATGCGAGACTAGTCTAAATCAATACGACAGATGTGAGTTTAAGCATAATAAATATGATAGATATGGTAATAATAAAAATATGAGACATAACATATGATAAATACGAGACCATATATAACCAATATGATATATGTGAGGTATAACAATATAATAGATGCGAGACTAGGGCATAACAAATATGATAGATTCAAGATTAGGTAAATCCAATATGATATATGCGAGACTAATAAAAATGTAAGACACCTCATATGATGGATGATAGACTATTAACATGTCAAATGCATTAATAACAATGTGATTTATATTTTTCTTTTTAGTAACTTTTTGCATGTATATTTATTGTTACATTTTCCAATTTTTAGGGCACAAGATTATGATAATTGACTATTGTTTCTAGAGATGTCAAAACCCCACTTGTTGGATTGTCAAATCACAATTATTATTCATCATTATTTTGGTATTGTTAATGTTGTTATTGTTTTGTTTACAAATTACTATCATGCATACTTACATATTGCTATAATGTATACTATATTTTTTGTTTTGTTAGGAATTTGAAGAATTATTTGAGTGATATATCCTCGTGATTTAGGACTAAGATGGTTTATATGTCTTAAAAATATGTTTATTCTCTGACTCATAACATGTAAATTCAACATATGTACATGTTTATTAAAGAATTTCGTCATAAATTTAGTAGTTCTCACAAGGATTTACTTTTGAACAAATATGTTTCCGTTTTTTTAAAGGCAAACAGTATTGTTCCATGGTGTCTACTCCATCAGAGTCTTTCAAATGTTCCACTTTTTTGTTGATGGATTTCTCTTTGAATTATTTTCTTCGTTTTTGGTCTTGCATACAAAAGCTTTTTCTTGACAATGTACTCGATTTATAAGTTATAAGTTTAATCCATACACAAATTCACTGACAGATTCGAGACATTACATAACATGTGAAACAATATCTAACAAGAGAGATGTGAGGCAATACATAATATGTGAAACAATACATGACAATACATAACATGCGAGACCATGTATAACCAAATTTATGCGAGACTAATTCATAACTAACTACATGTGAAATGATAAATGCGAGACAAGAGATGCAAGACCATTTATAAACAAATTTGTGCGAGACAAATTCATGTGAGATGTATTCATGCGAGACAAATTCATGCGCAAATTCATACGAGACAAATTCATGTGAGACAAATTTATTACCAAACCTACTAAAACTTGTAACCATGTAACACTATAAATATTTTTATGAGTCTTTTGTATTTTATCTGCTGTTTTGTTTTTTATTTTAATGTCAACAGGCTTACATTTATTGTGCCTGAGTTTTTTTGTGTTAATCACTCATAGTGTCCGATGGTTGATTCCACCTCGTGGTGTTTCCGTGAGAATTTAAACTAAGATGATACCTTATTTGTTGTTGTGTAAATTCATCGTCATTTACTACTGCAACATCCCGATTTCTAATTATCATCTGCTACATTCAATTAATGTTTTCAGAAAAAAAAAATTGGTTTAATAATCCATACATATTATAAAATTGTTTGATTCTTACCATTACAGGTCTAGAAATGAATTTTGATGGGCTATGATATGTTAGTTTTCCATCAAAACCATATGTAGATACTCTATTTGTTTTATGAAATCTACCAATATATATAACTGTAAATATCCTATGTAATGCCAAAAGTGGAACACGTAGTAAGTTAATTCCATAATAGGAAACCAATGCATACAAGTAAATTTTAAATAAACTTTAGTTTGTAGTCTAGTTGGTCTTTGGTTTCTATCCCCGTCAGATTAGTAACATTATTATGACATGCTAAATTTGGAACCATCGATATTGTTAAATCATCCGCGTTTTCTCCATTTTTAATCAGTTCTAAATTGTGTATTCAATGGCTGGATTTATTATCGTTAATTGGTTGTCAACTTGCCGCTCTCTTTTTTCGATTGTAAATTCAAGGATTTCAGGGATTATTTATTGAGAAAGATCCAAATATAATTTGAATGATCTCTATTTTTCAATTGTTTCTGGAAAGTGGGGAACCAGTATATTAGTAAATGCATTAGATGAGAAGTCAGAGGTGTGAGACAAGATAATAGATGAGAGATGTGGGACTAGACATGATGAGAAATGAGAGATAATATGATAGAGGTGAGACCAGAGATGATGATATATGCGAGATCATAGATGTTATAGATGCAAGACAATAGATGATGATTATATATGCATACTATAGATGATGAAAGATGGGAGACCAAAGATGATGAGAGATGAGAGACGATAGATGATGGAAGATGTTATACCAAATATGATTAGAAATGAGAGACAAGAGATGATAAAAGATGCGAGATCATAGATGATGAGAGACAAGCGGCAAGATAATAGATACAAGACATTGCACATAAATCACTTTATCTGGATGACTTCTTTTTCAACGGGGGGTGATAAATTCATCATTTTGCATGTCTTGATGAGCATGATTCTCGTTTTTCATGTCTTGATGAGCACAAGTTTTATTTTTCAGGTCTTGTTGAGCATAAGTCTCTTTTTCTATTTTTTTTAGCATGAGTCTTCTTTTCAAAGTTTTATGAGTACGATTATCCTTTTCATTGTTTTGATGAGAAGAAGTCTATTCTACAATGGTAGGTTCTTATAAAAAAAAAATAATTAGTAATGTGATACCAAACAATAATGATTTTTGAAACCAAACAAAAAACCAACATGCAAGACAATGACAAATGTATGAAAATATAAAAAATACAGGACATTATATGATACGCGAGACCAGATATTACAAACTTTATGTGAGACACAAACATGTTGATGTGGTTAATTTTTGTCTAAGGGTAATTTAGTAATTTGTTTAGAGTTTGTGAAGGTTGGTGTGTGTTTAATGTTTTGAGTAGAGAGTAGTGGGAGAATTAAGCAGCCTGGTTGTATTTAATTTTCATTACCCATATTAAATGCAGGTGGTTGGGTATTTATACCCTTATATTTGGGCTTTATGGGTTTTCGGGTCATGTTTAATGGACCCGGGTCATGTTCAAAGACCCATGAGATCTGAGTAGAAGAGCAAGCTGCTTAGTCAAGAAGTGTTTAGGTTTTTAAGTACTTTTGTTATAGTCCGAACAGTCCAATGGGCTAGGTGTTCGAATTTCCCTGTCCGGTCTGGTGATCTTGGTCCGAACTGTCCCTGTCCGGAGAGGTAGCAATATTCGGACAAAAAAGGGGACCAAAAGAGGAGAACGAAGAGATGAAGAATAACCAAGAGGGGTGGACCAAAAAAGTTTCCACTCTAGAAGACACCATTAAGGATCTCCGAGAGAAGTTGTCCGGATTGGAGAAAAATCTCAACTCTTCGAAAGAGGAGACCAAGGCCAAGGATCAAGTTATCCACAACTTGACCAGTGACAAGATTGCTCTTGAGAACATAGTGTCCAAGGCTGCTGAAGAGAAAGCCGATCTGCTAAGGGAGCAGGAGGCCAAAATCCAAGACCAAGATCGACGTTTATGCTAACAATGTGATCGACACTCAAGAGGAAATGTATGCCAAGGTGAGATCGGAAATGGTCCTGCTCTTCCATGAGAAGTTCCCGAAGAGGAACCTAGGATATTTGTGGCTTCATGTAGAGTATCCAGACCTCCCCTTTCACACAATGGCCGAAGGTGACAGGTTTAACTTCTCCAGTGGATCCTCATTTGATGACGAAGAGAACCCCGGGGAGAACCCAAACGAGGAGACAGACGATCCCAAGAGGAAGAAAAAGATAGATGAAGTTGAGCCATCTTCAAAGGCTCAGTCTTAAATTATGAATTACTTTTTACTTTTCATGTTATCTAAACTAAAGTCCTTGGAAGGCCAAGGCACCTTTTTTGTAAGTGTGTCCGGTATCTGACCGGATAGATCTTTTACTCTGCTTGACAATTTGAAAGTCCTTGGAAGGCCAAGGCACTTAAGTTATTTCAATGAATATCCTTGTTTTACACAATTCTCACATTTTTTCATAGTCTGTTTCAATTTTGATGGCTAGCGTTTAAATAGCCCTTAGTTATTTCATAGTGAGAGTGTTTAAATTCTCCGATGACGAATGTTTAAGTGGTCATCACTCTTTTATTTCAATCCGGATGGTGTGACAAAAGACAAAGTAAGAACACTTCGGAAATTTTTTAAGAAGGCATCAAATTTTATTAAAAACTCGGACACCTCATTAAAACCTCCCTGCGCCACCAGGGTAGGAAAGAGTATGCCCCCAAATATTTATATGGATGTTTAAACAAGTAAATATTTACACATATGCTATTCCAAGTACATCCGGATATGTTCGATATTCCAAGGGTGGGTCAAAATCCTTCCATCCTTATCTTCCAGCCAATATGTTCCAGGTTTAAGCCTTTCAACAACCATATAAGGTCCTTCCCAAGTTGGGGCCAATTTGCCGAACAGCTTCTCTTTAGTGTGTAAGAAGACTTTCCTCAATACCTTGTCACCCGGCTGGAAATCTCTTCTTTTAACTCTAGAAGCAAATCTGCTTCTCATCAAACCCTGATAGTGTGCAGCTCTAAGGTGAGCTTTAACTCGTCTTTCCTCTACCAGTCGAGCTGTCCTCCGATCGCTACTTCGTTATCGCATTCGGAGAATTTGTGGACCCGAAATAATGGGAGAGTTGCCTCTATGGGAGCTATTGCATCCATCCCATAGACCAAGGCAAAGGGTGACTCCTGCGTTGCACCCCTAGGTGTTGTTCGGTAGGCCCACGGGACCTCTTGTAAATAGCTAGGTCACTTCCCAATAGCCCCTTCCAGATTCTTTTTTAAACCGGACAATATAGTTCTGTTAGCCACTTCAACTTGACCATTTTCTTGTGGGTGAAAAGGTGAAGAGAAACAATGTTGTATCCCCCTTGAGGCACAAAAACTCTCCATTTCCCTATTATCGAACTGTGGCCCATTGTCTGTCGTTATCTTTTGTGGAACACCAAATCTGCAACAGATGTTGGATAAAATGAATTTTATGACAACTTTTGAGGTTGTTCTTGCCAGAGGGGCTACTTCAATCCACTTCGAAATGTAATCTATAGCAACAATTATAGTTATGCGCCCTCCGGACGCCATAGGGAGAGGGCCCACTAAATCCAATCCCCATCGAGCAAAAGGTATAGGCTCAGAAATTGACTCTAAAGGGATGGCTGGGACATGAATTTCATTGCTATATCTTTGGCATGGATCACACCTTCTTACCAGCTCTTTAGCATCTCGCATGATAGATGGCCAATAGTATCCGGCCAGTAAAACTCTCCTTGTTAGAGCCCTGAATCCACAATGAGCTGATCCCTCACCATTATGTAATTCGGAGAGGACTACTTGAGATTCATCATCCCCCAAACAGCGCAGAAGTGGTTTACTGTAAGACTTTTTATATAGAATGTCTCTTAGTATGATAAAACCATGAGCCTTGTGTTTCAGTTTTCTTGCTAGTGATTTATCCGGGGGCAAGATGTCATCAGAGAGGTATTGCAGGAGAGGAAATCTCCAATCCTGAGGTTGTTTCACCTGTACTTCAAAAATTTCTTCCTCTTTACCCAAATTAAGTTGAATGGAGGGGTTCTCCAGTACATGGATCCATGGATACGACTCTGTGTAAGCTATGGTTGCCAATGAATCTGCCAACTCATTTTCTGTCCGGGGTATATGTTCATAAACAATGCTTTTAAACTTGAGTGCTTCATTTTTAAGAAGAAGTAAATACTTCACTAGCTGCTCCTTTTTAGCCTCAAATTGACCTTTGGCATGGTGGATAAGAAGCTGGGAGTCACTCAATAGCTTGACCCTCTTAGCCCCACAAATAAAAGCTAACTTCAAACCACCTATAGTTGCCTCGTACTCAGACTCATTATTGGAATCCCTGAAAGCAAAACATATATCCTGGTACATTTTGTCACCATATGGAGAAGTTAAGCACACCCCTGCACCACATCCCATAGTGCTGGATCCACCATCCGTCCGGACGACCCAGACCTTTTTGTCTTTCATCTCAGTAGTCTGCTCCGAATCTCTATCAGAGTGGAATTCAACTAAAAAATCAGCCACAGCTTGGGCTTTGACTGCTGTTCGGGGAGCAAAATCTATATCGAAATCCCCCAATTCTACCAACCACTTAGTCATCCTACTTGAAATGTCTGCCTTTTGGAGAACATTTTTCAAAGGAAAAGATGTTCGGACGATAATAGGATGAGCCTGGAAATAAGGCCTCATCTTTCTTGCAGCTATCACTAGGGCCAATGCTAATTTTTCAAGTTTCAAATAGCACCTTTCTGCATCTATCAAGATTTTGCTGATGTAGTACACTGGATGGGGGTAATTATCCACCTCTCTCACTAACACAGCACTGATGGCACAACTTGAAACTGCCAAATATACGAAGAGTGTCTCTCCATCAACTGGTTTAAATAAGGTTTTGGGAGAGGACAGATGCTTCTTGATTTCATTGAAAGCCTCATCACACTGTGATGTCCAGTCTAATCCATTCGCACCCTTCAAGGTTTGAAAAAACGGGGCGCATCTGTCCGAAGACCTTGAGATAAATCTATTTAAAGCAGCTAACCTCCCCGTTAATCGTTGTACTTCTTTAATAGTCCGAGGAGGCTCCATTTGAAATAGAGCATTAAGCTGGTCCGGATCGGGTTGTATCCCTTACTCACTTATTATATAACCTAGGAACTTCCCGGATTGCACTCCGAACACACATTTTTCTGGATTTAACTTCAAATTCACTTTCACTAAGTTTGTTAAAGTTTCTTGGAGGTTAGCCAAGTGCAACTGCTTATCCACACTTTTTACCATCATGTCATCGATGTATACTTCCATATTCCTTCCAATCTTATCAGCAAAGGCTTTGTTCACCAATCTCTGATAAGTAGCCCCAGTATTTTTCAACCCAAACGGCATTACTTTGTAGCAATGGAGACCCCTGTCAGTGACAAATGTGGTATGCTCTTGATCCTTCGGATCTACTTGGATCTGATTGTATCCAGAGAAAGCATCCATAAAGGATAGCATCTTATTCCCAGAGGTGGAGTCTACTAGCTGGTCAATCCAGGGAACTGGATACAAATCTTTTGGGCAAGCCCTATTGAGGTCGGTGAAGTCAATGCACATGCGCCACTTGCCATTTTTCTTTTTCACCAGGACCGGATTGGCAGTCCACAAAGGATATTGAGACTCCTTGATATGCCCCATCTTTGTGAGCCTGTCAACCTCTTGCACAATAACATCAGCCTTTTCCTTGGAAAAAGCCCTTCTCTTTTGAACCACTGGTGCTACGTCTTTCCGGATAGATAGGTGATGTGATATCACATCTACTGGAACCCCAGTAACATCAGCATTGCACCAAGCAAAAACATGCTGATGGCTTTTCAAAAACTTTAACATCTCACTTTTCAGATCGGGTGGCATTCTAGACCCTATCTTGACACTTTTTCCTTTTTCTAAACAATGTGTTTCTACCTCTTCGACTGGTATTAATACTCCAGGGGCCTCTCTGGGGTCATCAATTTCACCCTCACCCCTAGAAAGCCCCTCAAATTGTTATTGCTCGTTGATACGAACTGCCCCCAACGTCTGGGGTGCCAGGGCTGTAGCATAGCATTCCCTTGCAACCTTTTGACTGCTTCGGATAACTCCCACCTGTCCTTGAACAGCATATTTCAAACATTGGTGGACTGTTGAAGCCACTGCATGCATCCTAGAGAGCCAAGACCTCCCTAGAATAGTATTATAGCAAGTGGGACAATCTACCACAATAAAAAGTATCCTGACCATCTTCTTGAAAGGGCCCTTGCCCAACAGAACTTCCTCTTCGAACTCCCCGATCACATCTGCTGAGCTGCCAGTAAAGCCCACAATTGATATGCCCGAACTCTGTATTACGGCTGGATTTTTCATTCTCTTGTAAGTGGTTAAGAAAAGGATATTGGCTGAGCTTCCACTATCCACCAAAATTCGTCTTATGTCATTGCCCCCAATGGATGCTCCTATGACAACAGCATCTTCATGAGGGTCAGCTATATCTCTTAAATCATCTTCATAAAAAACAATGAAAGGGAATGAAATTTGCCATTAATAGGAAGTCATGCCTCCTTTTAGCTGGGTAGCTAAAGTATGAACGTGCCTCTTCCTCGAAGAAGCAGTAGGAGCTGTCATGGTATCCCCTTCGAAAATTATAAGTGACTCAAAAAACTTAATGAGCCTGGAGACTGTCCTAGAACATTCCTCAATGGCACCTACTCTATTTCGAGTTGGATCAGGATCCAAGTATTCAGATTCCACATCAAACCTTTCGATTATAACCATGGCTCCCTCCGGAGCAGCATTACTTGGACCAACCCGGTGAGTATTGTCAAGTCTATTACCTCCTCTTCTTTTGACATAAGCCCCCAGTTTTCCCCTCTCAATCAAGTTCTGAACTTCTTGTTTTAAAGCTATACAATCATCGGTGGTATGGCCAGTATCATTGTGATATTGGCAGAAGGAGTTATTGCGATGTTCTCTAGGAGATTACAGTGTGGCCGGTCTCCTATAGTGTACATCTTCCTTTGTTTTATCATAAATAATGGCCACACTTTCTTTCAATTCTGCAAACCATTCCGGTTGAACCCAAGGACCTCTTTTATTTCTGGATTGTTGACTCTGGGCAGGTGCAGCTGGCTAAGATTAAGCTTTAGCCCTGCCATGCCCTTGTCCTGTCTCCTTCGCCTTATTCCCGGACTGATTCTGATTGGGGTTTGGTTCCACCGGGGTAGACCTCACCTGCCTGTGCACCCTAGTTTTCTTTGTTTCATCAACGTTAATCTGTTTTCCAACCTGATTTAGCAACCCTCCCCAAGTCATGGCCTTCTTTCTGGTCACCGAATCAGCCAAATTCACAGGGTTTAAGCCCTGTCTTAAGGATGTTATTTCCACTTGCTCGAAGCAATCAGCCAACCCATTCTTGGTGTTCACAAAATGACTTATATATTCTTTTAAGGATTCCTTCGGTTCCTGGGCACAATGGATTATTGTGTCCATGTTGCCCTTTAATTCTTTACTCCCAACGAACTGCCTTCGAAAGGCCATCCAAAAAGTATCGAAATTCTTAATACAGCCTTGTGGTAGGCTGTTATACCATTTTAGAGCACTCCCCGTAAACGATTGGGAGAATGCTCTACAAAGTAGCTTGTCATCATCATCAAAGTTCATCATAAAGTTTTTAAATTGCTCCAAATGGTTATCCGGATCAGTACTGCCATTGTACTTTTCCATTTTGGTGCTATCAAACCTCTTAGGGAGGTTTCCGGACAGAATTTTGGAAGACAATGGAGATTGCCTCCAATTTCGGCCACGACTGAACACAATATCTTCATTGGGAGTTGCAAAGATACCTGGTTCATCGTGGAAAGCGAAAGGATCAATTAGCATCCGGTCTACATGCCTCCGGCTGTGAGATGACCCTTTGTCGATATTCTTCTTCAACTTTCCATGTCTATCCCTTTTCCTTGAGTATTTTTTTATCTGTTTTTGCTTCTTTTTAGTTCGACCCTCATCGCTGCTAGAGGATAAGGATTCTTTAACTCCCTCATCATCTGAAGATCGATCAGAAGACTCTGAGCCTGAGTCAGAACTCTCCACTGGCTTAGACCGGTGAGACTTTTTGGAGCTGGCATGAGTCTTTTTGGTACTCACATGAGTCTTTGAAGGATCATGCTCTCTAGGGTTATCGGTATGATGAGAAACTGATGCTTTCGATTTTTCTTTCATGCCCATCTTAGCCTTTTTTGCCCTCAGAGCTTCTATCTCGCCTTTTAACCTATCGCGCTCCTCGATGGTATACTAATCGTTTTCACCCACCACTTCGAGCAAAGCTGGTGGTACTTCCAGGGCGTCCGGATTCATTCGGACTGACTTTTCTTGTTGGTTTCGAATGCTTGATTCAGGCACCTTTGTGCTCCCACTTTGGTCGCCAATTTGATGTGGTTAATTTTTGTCTAAGGGTAATTTAGTAATTTGTTTAGAGTTTGTGAAGGTTGGTGTGTGTTTAATGTTTTGAGTAGAGAGTAGTGGGAGAATTAAGCAACCTGGTTGTATCTAATTTTCATTACCCATATTAAATGCAGGTGGTTGGGTATATATACCCTTATATTTGGGCTTTATGGGTTTTCGGGTCATCTTTAATGGACCCGGGTCATGTTCAAAGACCCATGACATCTGAGTAGAAGATCAAGCTGCTTAGTCAAGAAGTGTTTAGGTTTTTAAATACTTTTGTTATAGTCCGAACAGTCCAATGGGCTAGGTGTTCGAATTGCCCTGTCCGGTCTGGTGATCTTGGTCCGAACTGTCCCTGTCTGGAGAGGTAGCAATATTCGGACTCATCACATGTGAGATCATATCATGCGAGACTATATCATGAAAGACCAGGTATTACGTGTGAGACCATGTAGTACAGTATATATAATAAAAAAAATAAGTTAATGCGTAAATATCTACATATGTTCACAAAATTACACCAATACATATGTTTTTAAAATATTTATCAATATTGGAGGGTCTGGATCACTTTTTTCTCCAAAGCATTCACTAGTTCTATATTTTTCATTTAAGGATCAATAGACTCGTCCAAATCATTCATCTTGGATCGCTTATTTATTTAAAGAAACATTATCTATAAAAGTAGGGTCATTCTCTTACTCTAAAACAATATTTTCATGCTCATTCTCTATAGCAGTAGGTTCTTGGTTTCCCATTTTTTGAAATAGGGTCGGGATTATTCTGTAAATCCATTTGTTGACCATCATGGACAACATACTTTTTGTTAATATTATGAGGATCTTGTACAACCATTTGTTGATCATGATGAGCATGATGATCTTTCTGTTTGTACCTATACATCAAGATACTATTGGAAAATGGTAGGATCATGCATATTTTATTTATTTATGCATCAGGAGAGATCTCAATACATGATTTTTATAAGGTGATTCTTCCATTTTTTCAATATAAGCATTTGAAATAGTTTTTTTACCTTTTTCTCTTTATGTTTCTTCTCTCTCTCTCTCTACATTTATTCCTTTTTCATATCTGATATGATTTTATCTTTTTAATGATTTACTTTTTAGTTCTTCTATATATATATATATATATTCTTTTTTTTCATATCCGATATGATCTTATCTTTGTCAATGATTTACTTTTTAGCTCTTCAATCTCCATTTCATACAATCTATTAGCAACAACCAACTTTTATATTTCTTCCAATGTCTGTAAGTTAATATTTGTGTTAGATATAGGTTCGGATGTTAGTGTGGTTTTCAAATTAACCATTTGTAAAATAAATGAACCTGAATATTAGATTTGAGACTATGCGAATGAAAATATGGGATGCAAGACCATGCAAATACTATATGATAGACTATTTTTATAAAAAGAATGTGACACAATGCTTAGCTTATGATGCACAAGACTTTCGATAAAGTAGTAATACAAAACAATGTTTAGCTTAGTACATGTGAGACTAATTATAAAGGAGTAATGCGAGACAAGGAAAATGTGAAAGATATGAGACAACCTATAACAAATTATGCACGACGCATATCTAATTATATGCAAGACTAGTGATAAATGAGTAATATGATACGAGTGCTATGATATTTCAAGCAATAAGTCCTTAAACCATTTAGTCTTTTTTTTCTTGTTACAACTAATTCTATGAACTCTACTTCCATAATTGAGTGGGATATACACTTTTTTTTGTTTTTTATCTCTAAAAACAATATATTATAAAAGTGAACACTTATCTTGTAGTCGATTTGTAATCCGCTAGAGTGGTGGTCCAAGTTGCGTATGTGTATCCTCTAAGTACCCCAAGATAATTAGAATATTAAAAACATATTTTTAGTCTTCTTCAAGTACCAAATAACCTTTCCAACTACATTCCAATGTTTTTTACTTGACTTACTCGTACATTTAATTTACTCACCATAAATAAAATACTCGTTCTAATACATAAAATTGCATACATCAAACTTCTAATAGCACTAACGTCTACTATTTGTCTTTCAGTTTTTTCAAGTTTTAAACTAAGATAAAATTATTCATGTGCTTCTTCGAATTGTACATGTTTGAATTAATTAAACCTTCCCAATGCAATATGATTGACTCATGAAAGAAAAAACACATTATTTTTTAATATATTTGTTCTCAAAATAGTATCCACTCCATCAAGATCTTTCATTTTGAAAGTAGAAGATGAAAACCTTTTCATTTCAATAATATATTTCATGTCATTGCTCAATATAAGAAAATATCTACGTATAAACACACGATGACCATCATGTCACCTTGAATTTTAGTGTATATAAACTTGTCACCTTTATTATATTAAAACCAATAATATATAATCACATGATCAAAGTTTTGCATGTTACTTCTTAGGTTCATATTTAAGATCATACAATGACTTAACGAACCTATACATCTTAACTTCGTTGCCGAGATGTACATAACCTTCGAGGTATTATATGTAGACCTCTTTGTTGAGATCTTAGTTTATAAATTTCATTTTTACATCCATTTTGATGAATGTTTAGGCTGTATACCGACACAATTTAAAATAGAATTTTAATGCTCGTGGTTCAAAAAATTGAAGCATATGTGTCAAAATAATATACTCATTTCTTTTGTCGAAACCCATTGGCTACCAAACTATCTTTAACATCTTGAATGACACCATCAGTCTATCATTTCAACCTAAATACCACTTATGATAAAGTGGTTTTGAAACCTAAATCAATTAACTCATAATTGTGATTAATTATTAGTGCATATATTTCATCATTAATGAACTCTTTCCAAACTATAAAATCCCAAGACGATGTTCCTTCTTTGTAAGATTTAAGTTTGTCTTCTAAAAAAATATTTATATGAATTTGTGGAGTTTACCTTCACAACGTCCTTTTTCTAAGTTGAAAAAATTCTTTGAGAATCTATATTATCGAATCGTTGACCTGTAGATCTTTTTTTTCGTACAAGGTTTACGTGGTTTATCTTCAACCAAACATGATTCTTGTGAAGCTCTTTCCTCTATTTTTACAATGGTTTGAGTCTTATTATCATTAAAAAAACTTATGTTCAAAGAAATTTGTTTCTCTAGACTCAAATACCATATTAGACTTCAAGTCTAATAACATATAAGTATTGTTATCGGTGTCATACTTAATAAATACACATCCTATAGTTTTAAGACCTATTTTTAATATTCTTAGATCTGTTTTAAACAATTCTAATCACCCTAAAAATCTAAAATATCCAATGTTTGGCTTTCATCCCTTTTATAACACATATGGAGAAAATATAATTTTTAAGTGAAATATGATTAATTATATATCATACACTTAATAAAGCTGCAACTGATAAAATAATATGTAACTTAGAATTAACTAACATGACATTTGTCATCTTAATCATATATTTACTTTTATGTTCAACCACTTTATTTTTTGCGACATATAAAGTATCGAATATTGATGGATTATCTCAAGTTATTCACAAAACTAGATTCCACAAATAATTCATATTTTTCATAAGAACCTGTGTCACAATTTATAAGTCTAATTTTTAAAATTCTACTTATAATGTTATGCCCTATACGAATAAGTCTATCATACCATAATAAATAATCATTACGAGATAAAGAGTAAGTAAAAAAATAAATTCATTAATAACATAATAATTAGTACATAGTTTAACCATAATGTTACAAAATATCTATTTCCAATGTAAGTATCATCATTACATAAAACAAGATTTATGGATCTGTACACGAACAAAATTCTAGCCATCAGAAACTTATATTTTGTTCATCTCATGTTTAGGGTTTATTATATTCACGCTCTTAGAATGTCCCATTTTAGATTACTCTTTTTCATATTTAACACGCGCTTTTTCTTTGATCTTCAAGTTTTTTAGATATATTCCAAACTATACTATTCGGATTTTTTAAGTAACCTCTTCCACTAATTCTTCCAATACGAAGGTGATTTTGCTATGATTTCTTGTAAATTTTAAATATTTTTGGAAGCACCATTTTGATGAACAATATCTTATTTAATATGATTTGTTTACTTAAGTCAGCAATGGTTTAAATCAAGAAATTTATAATCAAAATATTGAGATATTAAATTTTCTTCGTAAATGTTTCTTCGCTTTTGTAATTTATTCCAAGTGTGTCTCATGTCTTTAAGTTTGAAGTCTCGTTGTTATAAAGATAACTTAATTGGTCTAAAATGGTGTTTAAAATATGTCCTCAATATATAAGATCATATTTTCTCGTTTGCATTTCATATTCGTTTATCCCATTGATATTATTAGTGGTAGGATAAGAAAGTTTCACCAAATTGGGATCAAAGATATAGTGAACTTTCAATGCAATAAGCAAAAATTTCAATTTGTCTCCCCAACCAGTGAAATTTAATATGTCAAAACAATTCAATCAAACTAAATATTGATTCATCACTTTCATTGTAAATATTTTTATCACTCTTGGTATTGATGCATATTTTTTATATTTTTAGAAAATAGAGTAACATAAACAAGAACTTACAAATACATTACAAAACTCTCGTTGAAAAAAACCGTCTCAAAGTCTACAAAATATCAAAGAGACTCAAAACATGTATGAATATGATTTTCAAAAAGAATTATTTTTATTACTTTTATTGTTTTGATATTTTTATGAAAGTTGTTTTTTTTTAGATATAACAAGCCTTATGACTTTCGATACAAGCAACCAAAAATCAGAAATCAAGTTAAACAGAGATTCGTTAAATGATGAATAGATTTATGTGTTAGAGATTTAAGAGAATTAAAAATTGTGTTTTATTCATCTCTTAGCCTAATAACGTATTTGATATGAATAAATAAACTCATATAAAATACACATTTCATTAGAAAAAATATTTCACCAAAAAACGTATGTCTTATAAAATCCCAATATTATATAAATACTTGTTTGTCGTCGTCGAACAACGAACATTAATCGTTGCAGTGAGGTGAGATAACATTTTATGAGCGTTGATCAACCGCAATAACTTTCACCAAGACAAACTCTGAAAACGCTACAAAAAAATATCCGTCGTCGCATCTTTAATGATACTCGGTCGTCCTAACAATCAATCCACGTAAAATATCAAAATTATGAATTGTTACGAAAAAATATTATTTTGTGCCTTTGTGTGGTGGCAACAAAATTTCTTTTGACTTTTCGTTTTATTTATGTCTTTTACATATATTTTTTAATTTATTTGTGTGGAAGGATTAAACAATATTATTCTATACATTTATATAATCAATTAATCATAAGTATTATTTTTAACTAGATATATGTAATTTTATACATAGTATTCTTCAATATTTCAATAGTTCGTGACTTATTTTTTTCGATAATTTGAATACATATCCAAAAAAATTCTAATAATTTGGTTTAATTATTTTTTTAATAATTAAATTTAAATAATAACTAGTCTATTGATTATTATTTTTAGACATATAGTCCATCGACTAAAAATCATTTGATCGTAGTCCATTGATTATTAACTTTCGATAAAATAAATTATTTGTGTGTTTTATTTGATTAAAATAATCACCACGCATGTAAACTAATTTGATTAAAATAAACAATCAGATAACTTTCAATAAACCTCTTTTAATCCATAAGTTATATGTTGTGGTGGAAAATGTGTGAGCCCATCGCACCCACGACAAATTTAATTGTTTTTGGTGTGGCGTGACGTATAAAAAAAATATGTGTGAAAAAGTTTTTGGCGTGGCGTATCAGTTGTCATACGTGACAATGTTATGCGTGTTATACTGGTATGAGTGCCACTGCTCTGCGTGCTAACATAATAGTGTGATACTATGTGACATGACAGATGGGTGATAGCCGTGATATCTCACGGCGTGATAACCATTGTATATCACATTTAAATCATTGTTTATCCAAAAACAATTTTACGTTTATTTAAAATTAATTTGTATGCGTTAATTAATTCGAGTTTTAATTAAGATATGTAATTGGATATTGTTTGATTATATTTAAATATTATAAATAGTTTATTTAATATTTTAAAAGAAATATAATATAGCTATTATATATCTTATTTTATTTAGATTTGAAACATTATATTTTTAAAATATTTTGTATACGAGTAATACGATTATTAAAAATTAATTTGTATGTGTTTATTCATTCGAATTTGAACTATTAAGATATGTATATCGTAAACGAAATATTTTTAATATTTATTTTGATATTTTTTGTTATTATATTTAGACATTATAAATAGTTTATTTAATATTTCAAAAAATAATATTTATAATATATAACTATCAAATATGCAATTTTATTTAGATCTTTAAACATATTATTTTTTAAAATATTTTGTATATATTATTATATATTAATTTATATGCGTTAATTAGTTTGAATCTTAATAATTAAGATATATATGGTAAACAAAATACTTGTAACATTTATTTTGATATTTATTAATTATATTTATTTCTCAAAACATAACTTTTATTTATATTTATCATTCAAAAGGTATACTTATATGTTTATATATAATTTTAACTTTAATGTTATATATATATATATATATATATAAATAAATGATTAGCCTTCTAGCTATTATATAAAAACATCTTCAACAAATACTCTACTTTTTTAGCTAAATATAGATTATATTGAAATAATGTAAATTTATATATTACGTTTTTGTTCCAACAGGTAGTGTATATTTAAGGTAGTTACTGATCTTTAAAATAATGGAAGTAAAACAAGAGAAATAACAAATAAGTTTTATCAAAACCCCTAAAAGGGTAGCTGAGTTGGTTGAGTCAGACATACTTGTGATCAAAGGTTATGAATTTGAGTCCCTCTACATATGTTTTCTCGGCTGAGCCTATCACCTTATGTAGTTTAAAAAAAAGTTTTATCTAATATGTAACTACTATTACAAATATACTTAGAAATATAAATAGTCTTTTACTTTACTGTATATGTTGGAATTGTTTTTACATATAATCGTTAAATTTACAATCAACTATCAAGTAGCCTATCTGTTAGTGGGGATACTCTAAATAACTAAAATTTAATATTAACCTTCTCATTAATATTTATATATTTCAAAACAGTACACCTTTTATTTTTTATATATAAAAAAGTAATTAGTTGTTTGACTTAAATATACCTATAGTATATACAAAACTTCTAATAATTATGGCCGCCCAACCGTTTGAATATCTGAATTTCACGGTTAGTTGAGATTTGGATAGTCGAGTTTCCGGTATATTCGAATTTGGTATTTGTATATTTTAATTTTTATGATTTTTTAATATTTGTGTTTTTTAATAAATAAAAGAGAAACACATTCATCACTCACTTATCTCTTGGTACTATTTTCAATTTTTTTTATTTTTCTTATAAATTCTATGAGAATTTTAATTTTTTATTTAGTTATTAATATACAAAATTGTTCATATTTACTTTTTTTTATCTTTATCGTATGTATTCCATAAAATCAATTAAATTTGATTGCGGAAAGATTATACTTGTTGGATTAATAGTTTTATATATTTCTTCTATTTATTTAGTTGTTATATTAGTTTGGATATTAGTTTTTATTAATTTAAATTTGTTGATTTAAAAAAAGAAAAAAATATATTTTTTAATTCGTGATATTTGTTAGTATGAGTTTCAATCTAATAACAACACTTATACTACAAAATAATATCAAAATAATAACAACGTTTATAACTTTTAAAGTCAAATCATAATAATAATCAAAGTGTAATAAAAAAATTATAATAATATACCATATAATATTTTAAAATTATAATATATTATTTTGGTTTATAGAATAATAAGAACACTTGTATTATTGTATTATGTAAATAATATCAAAATACAACTACACCTATAATTTTTATATTCAAACTACAATAATAATACTCGAATTATAAAAATAATAATTATAATAACATATCTCAAAATGTTTTAAAACTATAATATATGATTTTAGTTTTTAAATTCATAATAAAAATTGTAGTGGTAAATAACATCAAAATACAACAATAACTTTTATTTTTATATTCAAACCATAATGACAATCAAAGTGTAGTTTTTCTAATTACAATAACATACCATATAAACTTTAAAATTATAATATATGATTTTAGTTTATAAAATAATAACAACACTTGTAATATTTAAACTATATTAATAATTAAAATGTAATAATAAAATTATAACCATTCAATTTATAATATATTATTTATATAATAATTAATTTATAAAATAATATTTTTACCATCATACATAATATAGAATTGATCGGTGTATTATTATTATCGGTATATCTGGCGGGTGCGTATCGTTAGCGTGTGAGGTGTTTGATGCATTGCTGTTAGTCGTACTATTTTTGCAAAATATCAATTAAATTCTAGCATGATCTCACATATTCTAATGTGTCCTAGCTTATTTGTCCTTATTATATGTTTAAAAATTAAATAGTCAAAATATTAATTACTATACAAAACCACCACCGTTATTTCGAGTATGTATTTTAATGCTGTCGTATCTAGAAAACGGTAAGCGACCTATAAATGTTTTTACGGGTAGCAAGAAAATCATTAATTATCTATAAAAACGTCGGAAATAAATGCCAAGATAAGACTCTATTTAGTGGACAGTATTTTGGCAAAATAACACTGCAGATACAATGAATGAGATTGAAAGGCTTGTACTTATTAGACACATTTATTTCGTTGGTCTAGTTTTGCGATATCGAACAGGATCCATTTTTCTTCTTGTAAATAAAAAAATAATAAGAGAAAAACCCACCGATCATAATGTTTAATCTAATTAAATAAATATTACTACAACATGTCAACATGAAAGAAGGTGCATGAACGACGTTAACTTAAAGCATACTGAACCAGAAATTTGGGTAGTACGAAATTGACAATATAAATAGCTTTAGGAGTAAAAAGATATTGTACATACTTTATTAGACAAAATGATTGTGGATATGCACACGTGTAAAGTTGTAATTGGAGTAATCGGGCAGATCTGATTACAGTAGGAACCACCTCATTATCCTGCCCAACCAGTTGAAACGGACAGGGTCGTCTATGATGACGTGGCGAGCCATTAGCCAAAGGTTTAGGCGGAATGTAGCTGGACGATCCACACCCACTTGTTTATTTGCGTGGTCGAGACTTGTTTGGAGAGTGGTCCTGCAGCCCCACGCACATGACTTGCACAGTTGCCCTAACCAAGCAGTCCAACCTTTTTAAGCTTATCCCGTCAGCATATTCACTGAATTTCCCATTATATCCTTATAATTAAACTCATTATTAATCGAATCACCGTGTCGGTTTAGAATTAAACTGAACAAAAATTCACACCAAAGTTATACCAAGTTATAAGTCACATGTAGAGGCGCTAAATGGGTCGAATCAAGTCAGCAATAAATAATTACATCTCAAAATTTACATTGGTTTAAGCACAGATGTCATGTTTATTCCGCAACACGTTTATCTTATAACACGGCAAGAATGCAGCACGTTAGTCTTGCAAACACGTTAGGTGACTAATAATAATGACACATCTATGCAAATCCCATAACCACGCTAATAATAATAACACATCAGCTATGCAAATCAATTTTTTATTACACTCATAAATAATAGAAATATTATTTATAAACTTATTACTTTCTCTGTTAAGAAAATTGATGTTCCACTTTAATTGTTGATTTACGTATATAAAAAATTGAAAGGTTATATTATTACCTTAATGTTTTTTTATCTAATTAACCAAGTTAGTGTTATTTTTTATTGAGAAAAAAGAAAATAATAATAATTAATATATTCAAATCTCACCCACGTCGTTACATTAAACTTTTGAAAAGTGTGTTTATTAATGAGTGTGCATTTATATTAAACGTGAATTAAAAGAGAATGGAAAGAGTATTATATTAAGGGTGAAGTTATTTCTTCGATAATTTTTTTTCCGATATTTTTAAAATGATTCCACTTTATTATTTTCTTCATAAAGAAAATTATTAATTTATCCTTTTTTTAATTTTACTCTAAACACTTGTATTTACCTTCTTCTCCAACAACCACTTTAACACCATATCTATCTTAATTTTTCTAGCAACCTTCTACCCACTATATTTATTTCAGCCCATAAACTATAATCATATCAATATAAATGCATAGCCGTCAACTCTTTTAAACGAGAAAAAAAAACATCTTATCACCACTTGCGATTGAAGCAATCTATCAAAGGTAAAAATCTCTCTTAAATCTTTTGTTTTAATCTATTGGTTGACAAGAGTTCCGGGAAATCGGCTATACTTTACATAGCTAGTTCCAGAAACTCGATATGCAAAAAGAATTGTACTTTCCGGAACTCTCTTGCTATAAAAAAAATTAATTTTTTCGTGCATATTGATTTCCTGGATCAGATTTCTGATTTTTTTTAGTATCTAATTACTTCTATAAAACTCTGGAAATCTATTTTTGATATTTTTATTTAAAAAGAAAAATTAACTTGTTTTTTATTCGTGACTCTATGATTTTTGTTCGTTACCATTTTCACAAGATTATATTATTTTATTGGTTGAATGAGTAATGTTCTTAGTTGTTGAATCTTTGGTTTCAGTTTTTTCTCTTTCTATGATTAGTTTGTAAGAAATTTGATTTTTTTTAAGGGTTTAATTTTAGAAGTCAAATGATATATGTTGGTTGTAATTTGACTTAATGATGTGTTTGTTGAAATAAGAGTTGGATAATGCATAGTGGCATCAAAATATAAATTAGAAAGTAAATTAAGGACAAAAAAGTAAAAGCAAATGTTGAAAATTTTATTGAAAATTTAAGATGGAAGAAATAATAAAGGCCAAAGCTATTTCCTCCGTGTTATTTTTTATTTCCTCCATCATTCAAACTCTTAAAAACACTAGTGACTTACTTTTACCAAATTACCCTTATTTTTATTTCAAATTTAACACTAGATGTCATTGATCTAATAGATAGTCTTATATGAAAAACACACCATTAACCTAACTTTAATCCAACATATATGATTCTACTTCTAAAATTAACCCTAAAACAAATAACTTCATTTTTATTGAAGATTAATCATGGAAAATGAAGAAACCCAAACTAAACCGGAACGAACAAGGTAATTTAATTTTTGTTTTGTAATCTTTGTTTTTATGTTTTACCATTTCGAAACTTATTCTTTTTTCAGCCAAACCGAGATGGCCTCTCGGAATCACATGCTTTCGCTAAAAAACAGAATATAAAAGAACAGCCATATGGTCACAAAATCGAACAAAACTCGAAAATAGATCCAACCAAAAGCATAATCCATAATCGAACCCTAAATCTACCAAATAAGAACCCTAATCGAACCCTAAATCTACCAGATAAGAATCCTAACCTAACAAGAAGAGCCATAGCCAAAATAAACTGGAAAACAAAAGACAGTAGAAAACTGAAAAGATTAGGGGTTTGAAAAGAAACTGGGAAACAAAAGAAAGTATAAAACTGAAGAGAGAGATAAGTATGGGTTTTTTTCTTTGAATTTGTTAATGGGTTGGATAATAGAATAAATAGGTAGAATAATGGTGTTCTTGAAAAGGAAAGATATAGAATAAATGGGTAGAAGGACAAATGTGTAATTTCCTTTAAGGAGGAAATAACAAGATGGGGTTATTTTCAAATTATGGAGGAAATAAAAATTATCATGGAGGAAATAGCTTTGGCCAATAATAAATCTTATGGATGAAATAGCTTCACCCTTATATTAATCATATATTTCAATTTTATATATTATAGGAAGTATGATTATAATTTTATTATTATATTTTGAATATTATTATTATTATTATTTGGTTATAATTATAATAATAATTATTATTATTATTATTTTATAAATTATAATTATATCTTATAGTTTTAAAATATTAAAATTATAATTTTATTATTACATTTTGATTATTATCATGATTTGGTTATACATATTACAAGCTGTGTAAGTATTTCATAAACCAAAATCAGGTTATTAATATTTTAAGTGTTTTTATCTTTTTTATAAACTAAAACCATATATTATAAATTATATGATTATAATTTATTATTACATTTGATACATATTATTATGATTTGGTTATAAATATTACAAATATTGTTATTATATAAACCAAAATCATATTTTATAATGTTAAAATATTATAAGTTATATGTTACATTTTGATTTTGATTATTATTATTATTATTATTATTATTATTATTATTATTATTATTATTATTATTATTTTGTTATAAATATTACAATTGTTGTTATTATTTGATAAGTCAAAATCATATCTTATAATTTTAAAATACTAAAAACAATATGAATATAATTTTATTATTACATTTTGATTATTAATATTATTATTATTTGGTTATAAATATTATTAGTGTTGTCATTGTTTTTTATGAACCAAAATCATATATTATACTTTTAAAATATATAAGAAATATGATTATAATTTTCTTATTACACTATGAATATTATTATGGTTTGGATATAAAAATTACAAATTGTTGTTATTTATAAACTAAAATCATATCTTATAATTTTAAAATGTTGTAAAGTATATTAATTTTATTATTACATTTTGATTATTAATTTTATTATTACATTTTGATTATTATTATGATTTTGTTATAAATAGCTTATTATTTTATAAACCAAAATCATATCTTATAATATTAACTAATATCACTTAAAACACACTAATCGAAACTAATATAACTAATAACTAATACCAACAGCCAATTAATAAACGGTAAATTTAAACTAATACTAATTAAAATCACCAATAAAAATAAATTATTCAGCTTTTTTAAAAAAATTAACAAATTACAAGTAATACAAACTAATATCGAAACTAATATAACAACCAAATAAATGGAAAAATTATACAAAGCTATTGATTCAGCTAGTATAATATAGCCACAATCAAATTTGATTGGTTTTATCAAATAATTTTTTTGATCGAAAATAAAAAAGTAATTATTCACAATGTAGAAATAAATAAACTAGAATCAATAATTAATGCTTTAGAAAACTCATAAAAAATGTAAAGAGATTTAGATGAATATTGAGAGGTGCGTAAATTGTGAATGTGTTTCTTGTCTATTTAAAAAGGACATAAACATAAAAATAAATAAAAAATTCGGAATCAAACAAAAGAATATCCGAATTGAAGCAATAAAACAAACAGCTACTTTTCAATAGCAGTGGTAACAATTATAATAATATAATATATAACTTTGATATATATAAATATATATAATAAAAGAGAAAATATTAAAAAATCCTAAAAAAACTATTATAAATTATTAAAACAAAATACCTATAACTTTTATATATATATATATATTCACCACTACTAAAAACAAAAGTTAATATATATATATATGGTTTTTTATAAATTATATGGATTTTTTATTAAACACTATAAAAGTTACAAATATCGATTTAGTAGACCTAAATTTTAGGAACAATTAAATCTGGAGGGCTTTTTAAAGTTTGCTAAAAAACAAGCGCCGAAGAAACTATCATCTCTCTGTCTTCTCAAATCTATCCTCTCAACCCTGTTTTCCACGCACAACTTAAAAGACGATCAAATTCTAAGAAAACCCAAACTTTATACCTCTCTCTTTTGCCATCAAAAGCCATTTTCAGATTTCATTGCTTTGAGATCCTATAGACGATACGATTTTGTGTTCAGGCCACCATCAAGCAGTAACGATCTCGAAGCTTGAATCAGGTATGTATTCTATATCTCACCAGGAGTAGAATCATTCGTCATTTTTAATCTTGATATACCCAGTCCAAAGGCTCTCCAAAAGGATTATGACCCTGAGCTTGTTAGGTAGATCCTTTGGATTGTAGTCAGCATTAAACTCATTTTTTATAACTTGTTTCAAAATCCAGTCAACTGCAACATATTGCTCACGAAAAACATTAATAAAATTAATTTTTGAGGTTTTTAATCTCCTGCAGCAACTTACAATAGATTTCACATACCATGGTGCATGCCCTTTAAGAATATATCTGTTAATATACTAGAATATGTTTCTATGTCTAAATTAGTGATGCCCTTCTCTTTACTCATAAGTATACCATCAAGTAGCGCCCTACATCCTGCCACTATTGGAGACTGATTCTTGTAAGCTCTGACAAACCCAGCAATCATCTCCCCATTATGATCCCGAATGGACCACCTCCACCCGATTCTTTCTTATAGTTACTAGCTTCATCGGTATTGAGCTTATACCTTCTACTTTTAGGATGATTTCATTTTAATGATATAGTAATCCTTGAATTTTTTAAGTGATATATACAGCCCAAGTCAATAGTTGAATTTGAGTCTTTATCCCAATGTCTTCTATTTAGTGATCTCCCTTGATCCAAACCAGTTAGTATCTTGATAATATACTCTATCATTGATTTTGAAGTGGAAGATATATCATTATTCTTTTGTTTATTCTTTGTAGACCATATAACACAAGTGATGATCACCCGTAGAATTGTCCTGATGTGTACATCCTTCTTTGTAGACCAAAATCAAGACCTCGACATATGGACATAGGACATGTTTCTGTTTATGCTGATTCTAAACAAAGAAGCAAACACTGTCCAAGTTTCCCAAGCCTTTTCACAGTATATAAAAACATGTTTTGTATTCTCTGAATCCCCATAGTGTTGGCATTTAGAGGCTAACAAAACTCTTTCCTTTAAAGATTAGCATCTGTAAGAAATCTAGTTGTGAATTACTCTCCAAGTTAAAAAGGAGCATTTCTTGGGAGTGACTGCATTTTGTATCTTCTTGAACATATCTGACTTGTTGTGCTTGTTTCTCAGATTGTTCAACATGTCTTTTTGTGTTATACTCCCCTGATTTATATGAAGACCATTTGATTAAATCCTTACTGCTATTCACAGTTATCTTTATTGATTTTATAAATAGTTGTTGTAGAAAAGAACCAATTCAACATGTCCATATTCCATTTCCCATTCTCCGAGTAAGATCTGACTTCATTTGTTTGATACCAAGTTTTGTCGATTTCAGAGTCTAGAATGATAAAAGGAGAAGGAGAACACCACATTTCTAGCCAGAATTTCATTCTCCCTTCACCAACCTTCTAATATATCATCTTCTCAGACCTGTCTCTGACTTTCATAAGCCTATCCTATATCTTAGACCTTTTATTAGGCATTGGAGTTGTAATAGGATGATAGTTGCAACTGTCAATTAATGCCATGAATCTTGACCACATAGTTTTTTGATCCCTGAAGTTATGTCACAACTTAAATGAGAAAACCTCTTGCATATCTTCCATCTTTCTAATGTTCAGCCCCCTTCAGCATAAGGCTTACATACTTTGGACCAAAATGCCCAAAAGATAGCTTTAATGTTCTCATTTTAACCCCATAAAAACTTGTTACAGAAAAATTTCATTATTTGTATGATAGATTTAGGTATTTGATAATTTTGTACAGTATAAATTGGAGCTCTATTGAGGACACTTTGAACCAGTAAAAGTCTTCATTCAAATGATAGAGATAAGTTGTCCCACTCAAGAGTTTAGACCATACTTTGTATACCAAGTCTTCATAGTTAGAATTTTTATTTTTAGTACTTATTGTAGCCCCTTGTTATGTTTAAAGCCCAGAATCTGCTCTAATTTTCTAATTTTTATAATTGTCATTTTTGCACGCACAAAAAACTTTGACTTCTTCTTATTAACAACTTGACCAGATCTATCTGTGTAATGTTCTAAAAACTATTGAATCTGCTTACAGATGAGGCAAACCCATTGCAAAGTACTATTAGATCATCCGCAAACGCCAAACAAGGTATATGCCAACTTCATTTGTTTTTGTACCTTGCTGAAAGATGCTCAGTAGATATAAATTCCATTCCCTTTATCAAGTATTCCTCGGCAACTACAAAGAGGTTAGGAGATAATGGGTCTCCCTACCTCAGCCTCTTTGTAGGCTTGAAGTATCCTTTCTGCTCTCCATTAATAATCACATAAAAGTAATTGTTGTTGATGTTTTTATTGATAAATTCAAGGAAAATATTATTAAACCCAAAAGCATCTAAAACTCTTATAACAAATATGTGAGAAATCTTATCAAAAGCTTTTGAGATGTCAATTTTGACCATTATATTCCCACCTCTTGTCTTATAATTCAAGTCACAGCTGAGCTCATTGGTGATTAGTATGTTTTCATGTATATTTCTTTGTTTTACAAAAGTCCTCCGCTTTTCTGAAATGATTTTAGGCAGACTAACAGCTAACCTATGATTTATAACTTTCGAAACTATCCCGCTAAATATGGTAGTCAGACTTATTGGCCTGAAATCCTTCCATCTCATAGGAGATTATGTATTTGGAATCAAATATATTTAAGTTGCATGAATCCCAGTAGAAATTTGTCTGTCTTTAAATAATTCCCTTATTACTTCACTAAGATCTTCTCCAATGATACTCCAACAAGTTTTAAAGAAGTTTCCATTATACCCATATGGACCTGCAGCACCATTAGCATTAAGCGAGTTAATAACATTTATGATTTCATCATTTTCAGGTATTTCCATTAGCATCTTGTTATCTTATATTGTTACAAGCTTAAGAATTATATTAAGTAAATATCCCTCTTCATTGTTGTTAATTGTTTCTGCCATAGTGCTTTTGAAGTAGTCAGCTGTTGAATTCCCAAGAGAAGTCTGGTCTTCAATCCAATTAGTTCCATCCCATATTATCTGAATATTGTTTCTTTGCCTCATATTCTTAACAAAATTATGAAAGACATTGGTGTTTCTAACACCGTCTCTTAGCCACTTTGAGTGAGCCTTTTGGCTCTAATAGCTCTCCTCCCTTTCTAATAAATCTGGGTGCATACTTTTAGCTATATCTAGAAGCAGCTTATCATCCGTGGAGTTAGAAATCTGATAATTTATTTATCTGGATATGATTTCATCTTCCACCTGGTTCAAAGAGTTGAAAATATTACCAAAGATGCTTTTATTCCAAGACTTTAATTCATATTTTAATATTTTCAACTTTCCCCAAAACTTTTGAATAAGATTACCAATTAGGTCTTATGTCCAGTTTTCTCTACCATATCCATAAATCCATGATGTTTGATCCACATATTCAAATTTTTAAAAGATGTCTTAACTTGACCTTGGTTTTCTTGTAGGGAGATTCAGATTTGGGCATGATCAGAATAAGTCATTGTAAGGTTCTTAACTGAGGTATTATCAAAGTAACTAGACCAAGCATTGTCCAATAACACTCTGTCTAGCCGCTTTCATTTCCTTCCACTAGTCCAAGTATACTTTGATCCTAAATATCTCGCGTCACTCAAATGACAGTAAAGTAACACAGAGTTGAACTCATTCATACTTAAAACATCTAGTGTAGTACATGATAATTGATCTTTTGGATTTAGGATAACATTAAAGTCACCCAGAATCATCCATTCCATAGACTTCTTTTCAATTTCTCTGATGTTATCCCACATATGAGATCTTTTTTCCCTTATTCGTTTACCATACACTATTGTGACATCTGAAGCTTTTCTCAATCAGATTATGTTTTATTTTCAGATGCATCATTTGCTCATAATTGGCTAGAATTTCTACCTGATAGTCCCTGGACCATATTATCCAAATATTTTTGTTAACAATTCCAGCGTAACCATTAGAACACAAATGGTTAGATATTGTAGCTATATTAGAAACATAACTAAAAAGTTCTTGTAAGGCCATGAAAGAAATTTTATATGTTCTTTTGATGGATTTCAGTCTTATAGAGTCTTCTTGTTTCTAAGACCTCTCACATTCCAGTTTAAACTAGATATGGTCATTTGGATTGTGTTGTGAAAGATGTTGCAGATCTTAACTGCAATATTTTGGAAGATACTGAGCTTTAGTTATCCATCATTTTGGTCTTTTGATTTTTCTTTTTTCAGATTTTTCTCTTCTTTTGTTGTCTCAATCAGCCTTAGTCTTGGATAATTTTGGAAACTTCCTATATTATCTTTCATAAGAGAGTTATCATTCTGTTTAGAATATTCAGCATCTCTGATAGATCCAAATAAGGCTTTATTTTCAATTTCTTGCAATGCTTCAATTATTTTGGAGTCTTTCACTTATATGTCTAGGTCAGTGTTGATCACTTTTTCACTTGTATCTAAAGATGCGGTTTCTTTGACTATCAAATCATCAATTTGTTTCATATTTTGCTGCAACTCATTCTTTTTGCTTCTATGATTGTTTGAGTTTTTGCTGGGAGATATTTTTGAATTTTTCGAATCGATTTCATTTATATGAGTTTTCACCACTAAAGACTTAATCATGGGAATCAGTTCTATTGTATCAGTGTTTCTGTTTTGGATTTTTAATTCTTTTGCATTAGAGATTTGAAGATGAGGCAATTCTTTGTTTTCTTGTAATATTTTGTAGTCTTTAAATTCATTCCCCAAATGATAACATTCTTTGCAGTAGGATGGGGGATAAATATATATATATATAAGTTCTTGCCAAAACCTTTCAGACTCTCTAAAAACTATCTAGATTCTATCTGTGAGAATTTTTGAAATATCCACCTCCAACCATACCTTACATCAGTTATGCCTAGCCTAATTTTTTTCAGGTTTCCACACAGAAAGCGGAAACCAATTTCTTTTCCAATAATCTTTATCGTCTTTCCATTGAACATGTACTCGAGTAAGTTAGGAAAGCTTACCCAGACTGGGGAAATGGGACACTCCATGTTAGGGTTAAAATATGGTATCCACTTAACCAGCCTCATGATTCCGGATCCAACATTTTATACATTGTGTTTCCATAACCTCTTAACGTATTCTTTGCAATTGAATTCTATACAGACATGTCGATAATCCCAGTGTGAAAGGTTGTAACCTCCTGGAAAATTAAAGCTGTCCAGGAATCGCTTGATGGTTTCTGTTGCTGGCTTTCCAGTAGAAAACTGTCCTATCAAAGTCTGTTTTGCATTTCTTTCAAGTTTTTTTTATCTTTGTAGTCAAATGTAATTGCAATGTGATCATTCTTTTGTTTTACTGTAGCATTATCATAAATCAACTCTTCCTGCTTTGTTTTAAAAAGATAAACAAAAGATTTTTGTTGATTTGTTTTGTATCCGGATTTGGCATCATCTTGATATTGATCTCTGAATTCTTCAAAAATTGGGTTGTTCTTTACCTTTGCTACATTCTTATGAATCAATGAGAATTGATCACTTTTTGTGTTTATTGTTTGTTCTGGGAAACAGACTCTAATTTTCTGGAAAATAGAAGAGGGAATTCAGACATAGATCGTGCTAAGTTTGGTGTGATTTGGTATTTCTTGGTGAATTAACTTCTCCTTCTTCCATGGAGAAGATCGGCACCGAAGATCAACACAACTAAGCTTTTCTGATTAATGTAGTCATTTCAAGAATCAGAATCTTTAGAGAGAAAACAAAACTTTCTTTTTATCATATATATATAAGTTATAGTCATTTATTTATTTATAATTTATCTTATTTATTTATAATTTTTAAATATCAAAATAAATATTACAAGTAATTTTTTTAATGATATACATATCTTGATTATTGAAATCTAAATTAATTAAGGCATACAAAATATTTTCAAAAATATTGTGTTTAAAGTAAATAAATTTACATACCTAATAGCTAGATATTATAAATAGGTTTTTTAGAATATTAAATAAATTATTTATAATATCTTAATAATATTACCAACAATATCAAAATATTATTACAAGTGTTTAATTTAGGATATACATATCTTAATTATTGAAATTCAGTTTAGTTAATGCATACAAATTATTTTTTAATAACAGTATATAAAATATTTTAAAAGGATAATGTTTAAAGATTAAAATAAAATTAGATATCTAATAGGTAGATATGATAAATAAGTTTTTTAAATATTAAATAAATTATCTATAATATCTAAATATAATGAAAAAATATCACATAAATATTCTAAATATTTCGTTTATATTATACATATCTTAATTATTGAAATTTGATTTAATTAACGCGTACAAATTAGTTTTAAATAATCGTATAATTTTATTTTATAAATAGTGACTTAAATAGGCCATTTGGTGGGTATCTAGCGTGAGATATCATGCATATTCTCAACACGCTAGTCCTGCAACACACTAGTCATGTTATTTTGTTTGCAACACTAGTCGTGTTATTTTGTTTGCAACACTAGTCGTGTTATCTTGTTTGCACGTATAACCAGTTGCACACATAACGCGCATACGCCAGATACGCACACGTTTAAAACTATTAAATGGACCACACGCGACACATCATGCATGCACACGCTTAAAACTATTAAATAGATCGTGGAAGTAATGGATCGTCCTTTGCCACCACTAGTTATAAGATTGCGAATATTTTTTTATATTTTTTAACAAAATAAAAATTTATTTTGTATAAAAAAATGCTTACATATTGATCGACATAGTAGTCCAACTGATTAACTACAACAATAAGTTCCGGAGCGAATAATCTCCAATTGGAAATTGAAGAGAGAATTTATTAAGAACCAATATTATGTACAAAATATTAATTTGAGCCCATATTAGATCTCCAACGGCTACATATTAGATTTGATCATAAATTTAAACAATATGCCTCCAAATTTAAATAAGATCATGAAATTAAAAAACAAACTAAACATAGTAGCTTGAGTAAATAAAAATTACATATAAAAGTAGTAATACAAGTTATTGATAATTTGAGTAACTTACGCCTCAACCATTTTGGATTTTAAATTATATAGAGTTATGATGTCATCGGTAGACTTAAGGAATAAAATGATGAGGGTGAGACTGAAGATGGTGAATCAAAACCTTGATAAGGTCGTGCCGGGAGAGGTCACCCCCGCAAAATTGAATTTAAAATTAGTTATGGTATTAGTTTCAAAGTTTTTTTTTATAACTTAACTTTTTTGTTTATTGCTGTATCAGCATATTTTGTAAGACCCTTATTTTTATTCGCAAGTACTTATTCTTAATTATTATGAAGCAAATACTTACTCTTAATTATTATGAATTAATCTTTTGTGTCTAAAACACATCTAGAAATTTTATTTACTGAGTGATCAGGTATGTGTAGACCAAGAATTTGTTTTTAGAACATAATGGTTCTTTACTTTAGTTTTTTTAGAATTTTGAAAATATATTCATGGTGCATGATTCTATGGTAGACGAGTTTTCTTCTTTTTAAGCAAACCTAATTTCTTTTACTACAGATTAATTCTTGGTTATGTGTATTTTTGTTATTATCCTTTGGTAGGATTTGTGACACATGCTTTTTATTGTTCGTATTAATATTCATATTTATTGTGTCATCCAGAGAAAATTCATTTTCTTATAGACTTTTGCTTCTTCCTTAAGCACTTTTATTGGTTTTGATTTTTTATTCTTGTGTGACGCTTATTTAATAGGCTTATTTTTTGCTAAATTAATCCGAGATATATTTTCCTTTCGGAATATTCTTTTTACATTCATAATTTTATGTGTTTTTGGTTTTATTATTTTGTTGGTATTATGCCTTTGGCATTCTTCGAAGTCTCATTTTGCTTCCGATATTATTTTATAGTACTAATTTCTATATTAATTCAGAAATGAAACAAAATGTTGGCAAAGAAATTATTTTATTAATATTGAATGCCTCGTTAAAACCTTCTCGCACCGTCAAAAGAGGAAATAATACATCCTCATAGTTTAATAAATACGATTTACATTAATAGTATGGTACACGCTCTTTAGTCTGTAATACTATATATTCCAATGGTATCAAACTTGATTTATCTCTCCATCCACCAACGTGTATGCTTTCGTTTTTATTTTTTCTTTGATCTTGAATGGTCTTTACCACGTTGCATTTAGCTTTTTTGGTCTTTTTTTTGCGGTTCTTGGTTTCATTCGTTATGAACCTAGGACATTTTGTAAGGTCTCAAGCCAACTTCATGTTGCTTCATGTCGCATCTTCTTAATGCCCTCAATTATTATTATTATTTTGTTGCTTCCACTTGTCCGTTTTCTTGATGATGAAAGGGAGAAATGAATATTTTTTTAATTCCCTTCTCTAATCAGTATTGTGTTACAATATTATTATGGAACTATATTTTATTGTCGTTGGTGATAATTTTCAGATTATCGTGCTTATAATATATATTTATTTTAAAAAAATTACATCTCATGTCATTACGTGCTGTACTTTTTTGTGTTTCTTTTCTTTTTGAGAAATAACCTATGACGATAAATAAGCAATTTCCTCTTCCAAACTAGGGTTGTGTCAAAAATATATTTCAGATACGGATCTGCCTATATCTGAATCCAGAATCTAAAATAATTATCTGAATTCGAATGTTTAAAAAAAATTATATCTAAATTCAAATCCGACGGATATTATCCAGATACAGGTAATATCCAAATCCGAATATCTGAATTTCAAGTGATGGTGTAAAATAGAACCGAACCGAAAATAATTTCAAAAATATTTTAACTAATTGCACTAAGGGCCACAATTATTCGTTCGCCATAATTATTTTTTATAATATTTTGACAAGTTTTGGTAAGTGACTTAAAATCCCTTATATAGAGTTACTATTTTTTATTATGGTCCATGTAAAACTATGTGAGATTCAGATTTTAACAAATTTTGTACACTTTACAGGCTAAATTTTGTTCCAGTGTTGCTTTTGACAAATTTCTATACTTTAAAATCTAATATTATATATTATAAAGAAATAAAATAAATAATTATATATATATATATATATATAATTTCGGATGTCATATATTTCAAATACGAATATGTCTATATATGTATCCGCTATTTTCGGATACGAATGTTATCTATTTTTTCAAATATGGATATTATCCGTTTGTTTGGATTCGATATCAAATATTTCGATCGAATATCAGATTTTTTTGATTTTTTTGAAACTTCTACTCCAAACTCCATCAGGAATAATATCATGATGTTCATGCTCCATCTTTCAAATGTGATATCTTATGTTATTATATCCAATAATGTTACTAGATATTGGATTTAATTTTTATTTCCTCGATATATATTGCATGCTCTCAATTTCTTATTTACGTCTACCATAATTATTGGGTCAATAATAGCTTTGTTCCAATATTATTTTAAATAAGGCCTCATATCTGTAGTGAATGCATCATTTCTCTCGCATAAATCTTCCATCTTGAAAATTTCTTTGTTCATGCTTAAACATCTTAACAAAGGTTGTGATATCACTTTCTTGTGTAATGTATTCATTGTCACGCATACTTTGTGGGTAATCTTCTTACTGTTGTTGCCTTCTTTTTTGTCTTAACGTAATAAGCCTTGTGTTATATAATTTTTTCTTGGCACTTGCCAATCCTTTTGTTCTCCTTCGATTACCATTACCCCTTCGGTTGTGACCGTTGAACATAAATGATTTAACAAAATGATTGATGTTTTTTTCTTATACAGTTAAGCCTGATGTTGATGTTTTATGAGTCGAAAAAGTCAATGCATTAGTAATTTCCTTTTGTACTCTTGGCTCTTATTTGGATTCAAAATACTCGAACTACGAGGCAAAACAGTGCAACATTTTTGTAGCTCCACATAATTTTGCACATCAAAGTTCGTCAATAGTATTTAGGAAGATTCTAGTGTTTCCTAGTGTTTCTGTCCCTGAGCCTTGGTTATTACTTCCTTCATCACTTCTGAATCTCCATGTATTTCGTTTCTATTTACAATGATCGGTCATTCGGACTGAGTCTCTATCAGGAAGTCATCTAATGCTTGGGCCTTTATTGTTATTCTAGTTTCAAATTTGACATTTAATTCCTTAGTTCTGCTAACCACTTAGTCAATCTTCCCAAAAATGGAATTTTGTAATACATTTCATAAATGAAATGGAATCTGCACAATTACAGTGTGTGGTTGAAAATATTGTCTCATTTTCCGAGCCGCTACTACTAATACTGAACTAATTCTTCTAATTGTAAATATCAAATTCAGCTGGTAGTGTAAATTTACTTACACATTATATGGTTTTAGATTAATTTTCTTCCTCTATGATTAAGAGTGTGCTGACTTCATAATCTAATATTACCAAATATATGTGCAAAGTTTCTCTTTGCTTCAGCTTTGTTAATGCCTCCGGTGATGTCAATAAATTTTTGATGTTGCTGAAAGTTAACATTATATTGCTTGACGTTACTTTTACGAGCTGTTTGAGTCATGGTAGTGGAAGGAGGTCCATCAGGTTCACTTTATATAAGTTTGTGAGGTTCACACATATTCTCCCATTTCTTTTTTTATTTTTAAACAAAATAGGATTCACTGTCCTCCTTGTATAATGGGATTCTTTGATATGTCCTATAGCTGTAGGTTTATCTTTCTTGTTGATGACCTCTTTACTTTTTTGTTGAGAGTAAAACCTTATTATTTGCGTTGTCGGTTTGAAATTAATGTTGAATTTTAACTGGTGACATATGAACTCAGTCGGGACTCCAATATTATGTGTATACCATGCAAACGTATCTAGATTATTTTTCAAAAAGTTAAAAATATTTTACATGTGATCGGTTGTTATATCCCTTTGGATTTTCAATCTTTCTTATTTCTTCCTGATAAATTCTTATGCTTCTTCTTTCGGTTGAACTAACCGATGGCCTTCTCTGGGTCATATACTTCCTCCAAAATGCCTCTGTCACTCTCTAATTGATATGCTTTTAGAGACAAGAATATTGCGCAGCATTTCCTACTTGCCTTTTGGTTTCCTCTTATTATGGCCACTCTGCCATTAAATAAGATATATTATGCACTAATGTACTTTAGATACTAAATATGCATTTATTCTAGTCATGATCAACCTAATATTATATTATGCGTGAATTATGCATATATTATCATAAAAAGACATGTTATATTCTTACGTAATTCTTATTTTTCCAGTGTTACGTCTACAGTTAATACTCCTAAGAATTTGCATATATAAACCTCGTTAGGACATCCTAAATTTTGATTAGCATTGGTGCTCATCTTATTATTTCATATGTTCCTCGATATATGATATTCGCAGAACTTCTTATATCAATCATCACTCACTTGATTTCTATGCCGAACAATTCTACCGTGATTAGTACTGTATTATCATGGGACAAAGCTAGTCTTTTAGGATCATTATCCGTGAAGGAGAAGCCCGGGCACGATTTTTCGTACAAGTACGGACACGTTTTCCATTGAAAAACTATCTCGATTTCGTCAACGTACCACTTTCTCGATCTTTTTGTTACTTTAGAATATGGATCTCCCTAAAAAGTACTCCTATTGTTTGTCGATCTGGATCATACTCTAGATAATCTTTCCTTATACTTGCTTTGCTTTTTTATGGCATTTGTATCGAGTGCTTATCTATGATCTTTCTTATTATATTTTTGACAAACTTATTTAGTTATCCTTTGTCTACCAAGACTTGGATTTGATCATACAAAGATAAAAAATCTTTATTGTAGTGGTTTTATGTCACCGTGAAATTTATAGTATTTATTGTTATCTCTATTTTCCTTCGATCTGAATAATTTTCCAAGTCTATTTTATTTGATAAAGTCTTTTGTCTCATAGAGTACTGTTAGTGTCTCCGTCAATTTTGTGAATGGTCTTCTCGTGGTCGATCAATTTCTCTAGCATTCGTGCATTATAATTACCTTTTGGTATTGATTTCCTTTGATTTGAATGAATCTGGAGTGTCATTACTTCTTGGTTCTTCATATTTTATATTTACTTGTGGCACGGTACCCATTTTATATACTGAAGGACTTTTTGATAGATCATCAATGTTTTCCATATTTTTCGCTATGGCTACTTCATCCTATTTGATGAACCGTTCCACTTGAGTAAACAAATCTCCAAAAATTAATGCTGTCTTTATCATGATTTCGTCAAATATGGTCATTTCTTTAACTTCTTGTTTGAAATCTACTACAGCTACTAGATCATGTCAATCTTGTATCTTTGATTCTGTTTCAACGAACCTTTGGGTTTAGTCCCTCATAATTTCTTAGTCTTTTTGCTTGCAATGGATTATGTAGTCTCCGTATCTTTTGATTTCTTTTGAACCTACAAGTTATTTTTTAAATTTTAAAGCGTTTTGCAGTTCTGTGTACAGTCTGGTGAGAGGCTATTAAACCACTACATTGATGTTCCTCTTAAGGTCATGGAAAAGACTCGACACTTCCTCTCATCCTCCTCTCCATATTGCAGCATCTCTCTGTTAAATTGCTGAATTTGGTGTTATGGACCTCATTTTCTATCATACTTATCCATTTTTGGTTATCATAATATAGTGGCATGACTCGATATAATATTTTTGGGGCTAGTGGAGGCTCTTGTATGGTTGAGGTTCTTCATCATTTATGCCCTCCATGAACGGGTAAGCCTATTAGAATCGTGGTCCTTTCCATTTTGTGTTATTTGATTTAGTTTTATTTTTTGTTATGCCTCCCTAATTATATGGATTTTTATGTACATATCTTGGTTGACACAACGAAGTATTGTGCTTCTATCTAGGAAAATTGTATTGTTGTTGCCTATGGGTAATATATGGTGGGTGTCTTGGCGAAACTTCTTTTGCGCCTTGAGGCATACCCGATTGAGCAACTTGACCTAAATAATAATATTGTACATAGTTTGGGTATGTAGGATAACCTGACAGAGGCATAAAACCTTGTGGTGGCGGTGCATGTATCGACATTGCTGCTGTAGTTAATTGCAGTTTGACATCCTTAACTAGCTGGATGAACGAATCTTCTTTTTTCAGTTCCCAACCTTTGTCTCCATGTGCTTCTTTCCCTCCTACAATGGTTATATTCTGTTTCTACGACACTTTCGTCGCCTCCGATCCTTATCGTTGGATCCTTGGTCATAGCTTTTCTTTTCGTCTTCGCGTGCTCTTCTTATTTCCTTCTAGTTTTCACAAGCCTTTCTTTTTGAACTGTCCTACATTGACACTGAGATAATATCATCGCTTTCTTCTTCATCCATTGTATCGACTGTCCGAAACGAATTTGACTTTGTTAGCCTGAGATAGGAGTTGCTCTTGCGGATGCATAAAATTCCTCGCTTGTTCACTTATCAATTGTTGAGCCAGACGCTCGATCTTAGTTGGTGATGAAAACTCCACTTCTTTCTTGCTTGGTATGAATTTGGCAACAAGGGAATTTGGTTGTTGATTCGCTGGAAGTTTCAGTTGAATCTTGATGACACGACATAAATAGAAGAAGAAGCAACAATAGATGAAACCCTAATCTAAGGGTAACAAAAACTTAAATTTTCAGAGATAAAAAATATATTATTCCAAAAACTTAATTAAAACTTAAAGTATATGAGACTTTATATAACAGCTTCTCAAAACCCTAAATTAGAATAGAAGAAAATAAAATAATGTTTTAAAATAAAATAAAATCAAATCAAATCTTAATATAATTAGAATTGATTTAAATAACATAAGATATTTGAATAAAATAAAATAAAATTTAAAATGTTTTTGTTTGGACTTTCGGTGCTACATCAAATCTCCTCATAGACTAACATATTAGTGTTTTCGACCACATTCAATGTCTTAGGTTTCGAACGGTTTTCCTTTTAATGAGAACAAAATTCTTGAATTTTCCACAACAATGCCAATTAATGTGGATATATTTTTACCACTTCGCTTAGCCGAAACGGAGATCGATATGTGAATCAATTGGATATTTCTTAAACGCATTGTATATATAGATTAAAAAAATAAAAGAAAAGAGTAAAAATATTTTCTATTTATTGATTGAAGTTGAACTTTTATATATAGGTCGTGTTATAATAAATATCTCACAAATATATGAAGGATACTAGAAGATATTTCTGTGACCACTTAGATGTGCGGTTAAAATGTATCTTCAACTTAATGTAAATAGATATTTACAAGTTTGGATAGGATTTATGAACCGATTTCAGAGGACTAGACTAATCCTTATTTCACATTTTCGATTCGATTATTTTTTTCAATTCGCTACTGCAATAACAGATGTGATCCGAAGTTTAAAAAAACCCTCAATTTATACTTATAACTCGATGTTGAACTCCAAAATACATTTTTAACATTGATTTAACGCTCTTTAAAAAAAACATTTATAGTATATCCTATTTTCTGTGATAGATAAAACCGGTTAATCGGATTAAATATTTTTCGCAACTCTTACCTTTACCGGTTTATGCCCAACTATTGGACAGAACGAGTCCCTTTTACATATTTAAACTGGATTTCACCAAAAGACGGAGTCATCTCATGGTAAATAAGATAGGACAAAATTGCCAATGAACATTACATAAACTATCCAAAGTTGTATATTAAAATATATCCTACGATCAAACGACAAAAACACTACACTTTTTAACAAGTTTTGCCTCCAACAAAATCTCTATATAGACACATCTCAGAACTTATCTTTCATGCACTCCATCAAAACTTGCTTACTTCTCTCTCACCAACATGAATACTCCAATCAATAGACTCTCCATGGCCATGGAAAGAACAGGCCAATGGTATATGCCAACTTCTATCCAAAACCACCTTATGACCTCCATCTAGTTTATGTACTAATAATATCTGTATTGTTGTGACACAGGGTTTTCTCGCAAGATGTTCCTACTGATCTGTTGGTCGAAGTTGGCGAAGCCAATTTCTCTCTCCACAAGGTACTAAAATTTAAATCTTTTCGTTAGTCATAGATCGGATTGCACCCGATTATAAATGTTGAAGAAACTCAGTTTATAAAATTGTTGTGTAGTTCATGTTAGTAGCTAAAAGCAACTACATAAGGAACCTAATCGTCGGATCAAAAGATGCCGATGTAACAAGGATCAATCTCTCTAATGTACCTGGAGGTCCTGAAATATTCGAGAAAGCAGCAAAATTCTGTTATGGTGTTAACTTTGAGATCACGGTCCACAACGTAGCTGCTCTACGTTGTGCGGCTGAGTACCTACAAATGACAAACAACTATTGCGAGAACAATCTCGCTGGTCGCACCGACGATTTCCTCAAACAAGTTGCCCTCACTAGTCTCTCGGCTGCGGTCATTGTCCTCAAATCTTGCGAGTTTCTTGTTCCTATGGCCGAAAATATCGGACTTGTTCAACGATGCATCGATGTTGTTAGCCTCAAGGTAGTCTAACAAATTTTCTTTTGTATCTTATACTAACGTTTTGGGCTGACAAAATATGTATATTAGTAATGAATAAATAGATTTCAAATTAATCGTTTTGAATGTATTTATCGAATTCAGGCTTGTAATGAGGCTAATTTCCCCTGTCGATCGCCGGCAAACTGGTGGACGGAGGAGCTAACCATCTTAGAAATAGACTATTTCGGCCGAATTATTACGGCGATGAAGAAGCGTGGCGCCAAAACTCCGATCTTAGCGACTACGCTAATAACATACACAGAAAGAGTACTAAGAGATCTGATTCGAGATCATTCCGGTAACGGAACTAAATCGTCTGTTCACGAAGAATCCGAATTAAGTATCCGGCAAACGGAGATTCTAGAATCAATAGTTTCTCTCTTACCACCGGAGAAAACAGCTCTTCCGATCAACTTCCTCTGTTGTCTCCTCCGCTGCGCTATCTACTTAAAAGCTTCTAATTCCTGCAAGAGCGAGCTCGAGAGACGGATCTCTTCGATTCTAGATCACGTCTCGATGGACGATCTATTGGTGCTTTCTTTAACATACGACGGCGAGAGTTTGTTCGATCTCGAGAGCGTTAGGAGAATAATTTCCTCTTTTGTGGAGAAAGAGAAGAGCATGCCTGTTTTCAACGGCGGCGATTATAGGGAAGTGGCTTCTCCGGCAATGCTAAGAGTTGCTAGAACAGTTGACGCTTATCTCGCCGAGATAGCTCCTTACGGTGAGCTCACTATCTCGAAGTTCAATGGAATCGCCAATCTCATCCCCAAAATCGCAAGAAAAGTAGACGATGATCTATATCGTGCAGTAGATTTATTCCTAAAGGTAATCATGACCTTTTACTGTTCTTTGCTAATCATTTTAGACTAAATATTTTTTGGTTTTAATCTTTCAATATTGTATACTAACTTGAATAGATGATTTTCTAGCCCCAACTTGTATATAGGCTCGAATCCGCTATTGATGCTAACTCCAATAGATAATTTTCGAGCTCAATCTTGAGCTCGAGTTTGTATATAGGCTCGAACCCAATGTTGATTATGCTCGAGCTCAAATTTGTCTAGAGGCTTGAATCCGAGGTTAGTTATGTTCGGGATCAAATTTGTATATAGGCTTGAACCTGAGGTTGATTGTGCTCGAGCTCAAGTTTGTATATAGGCTCGAATGCATGAGGTCAAATTTGTATATCGGCTCGCATCCGAGGTTAAGTATGCTCGGGCTCAAATTTGTGTATAGGCTTAAATCCGAGTTCACTTATGCTCGGGTTCAAGTTTGAATCAAGGCTTGGGTGTTCGAAAGAATTATGAATCGAGCCTAACCAATAAAATCGAGGTCAAATACCTTCCTTTTATCCTTCACCAACCAACCGACCTCGAATAACCAGATATTTCACTCGAGTCCAATCCTAATACTAACTAATCGGGCTGACGGATACATGTGTGATCGCTGACACTTTTTGTCCAATCCAGAAAAAAAATCGAATACAAACATGAATTTGTATCCTGAAGTTAGGTTCGGACAATAAAGATATTGTCTGTGGTTCAAACCATGATAGCCAGATTGATCTGAACACAGATCCTGAAAAAATTTCAATTTGATATTTGGTCATAATTTGAAACCAGGTTGGATCAGTTTAGCCTGGATCCTATGAAGTATCAATCATATTTAGATTCAGATTGACACATACATCGTGTCTTGTTAGTCTTACAAACTATTATTTATTACAAAGTTTTATCAATACAAGTATACTAACGAACTAACTCTTGTTTCAGGGACATCCAAATTTGGACGAGATAGAGAGAGAAAAAGTGTGTAGTGGAATGGATCCCCTTAAACTATCATACGAAGCCCGAGTTCACGCTTCGCAAAACAAAAGATTACCAGTACAAGTCGTGTTACATGCTTTGTACTACGACCAACTCAAACTAAGAAGCGGGGGAGTAGACAACAACACTCACGTACCAGAAGCTGTCGAAACGAGGAATCAGCTACAAGCTGACGTATCGCTAATTAAAGAGAACGAGGTTTTAAGAACCGAGCTAATGAAAATGAAATTATACGTATCGGAAATTCAAAAGAACAAGAAACAAACAGGACATGGTGGTGGATCTTCGTCTTCGTCTGGAGTGGTGAAAAGTGAAGGAACAAAAAAAGGTAGAGGTTTTTTTACGTCGATGTCGAGAACGCTAGGGAAGTTGAATCCGTTCAAAAATGGATCTAAGGATACTTTGAATATTGATGACACTGTTGGTGTTGATGTCACGAAGCCGAGGAGGAGAAGGTTTTCGATCTCATAGATGATTAGAGTTTAGTTGTTTTGGTTGGTTGTTTTGTGATTGTGGCTTGTTTGCTTTTTGTACAGGGTAGGTTTTGTTTGCCTATATGATCTTATGTTGTATTACTAGTGGTGTTTAGAATTATTTTCGCCTTCTATTGTTTGGTTTTGTGTGCGGCGAATACAGTTGTGTTGCAAATGAAAGTTAACGAAGGTTAAGGAAGAAAAATTATATCTATCTACTTATTAGTTCAGAAGTTTTTTAGCAAATGTTATAATCTATATTTGCAAAGATAAATTACGGTAAACAATTTATAGTTTAGAAGTTTCAAAAGGAATCTTATCTTTTGAATTGTAAAATTAAAAGCTAAGTTTTGTTCTGTTTAAAATAATTTTTACATATTGAACGGTAACATTAAAAATCACAAAGTTCTAATTTGTTTGTATATAAGTTTTATAAAGACAAATAATATGGTTTTTTCCTCTGAAGATTGATTGTTCATTATATGTTTTTTGAAAGAAAAATTAAGAGTTAAATTTATGTCATTCTAAAATAAATTTTTAAAAATTGGATTTTTTTAATAAATTTTAGAAAATTTATTAAGTCATTTGATTGATTGTTCAAAAAGTTTTATCAATCGGGTAATATAAAATGGTATGGACGAAGACCGCAAAAGGCTCAATTGTATGGATGTTATTCCAACCATTAGTATTTCTAATCTGTTTTCATCTTAATTAGATGGCATATGTATCAATGAAAGAAAATAGTTCTTTAATATTTTACCCATCTTTTTTTATTAAGCATATCAAATTTGGATAATCAATTTTTTTCTCTAAGGAACAACCCGATCTTTGGATATATTCTTTCAGCTAACACTAACATCATGGAAATAAAACTACCTCAACAAGATAGAGTTCAATACAAATCATATGCTGATATTATCAAGATCTCATATAGAGAAGAAAATTTGGCTTACAATTGAGTTAAAGCAAAGAAGAGATCATATAACATTACAGTTCTTTACAAAAGATAAAGAGAATTTGATGGTTGTGTCGAAATCTAATTTGATTGGAAAGTTTACAAAAGGGAAACCACAACTAGCATTAATTCAAAAATTCCTTGATTCTTTCGCATTTATGGTGGAAGTAAATATTTTGGCTTGGGATGCGATGCATATCTTGACATAATTTGCTAATCAAGAAGATCTATGCACACTTTAGAGAAGAAATGTCTGGTATATGGAAGAACATTATATGAGACTCCTGAAATGGAGTCCTTACTTTAACCCTAAGATCAAATCCCTAATTACCCCAGCATGGCTAACCTTTCCAAATACTCGAGAATACATGTTTAATGAAAAAATAATCAGAACTATTGCAGCAACTATAGGCAAACCCTTAAAAATATGGATACCTACCAAACACATAGCTAAACACAACTGTTGTAGAGCTTGGGTGGAGCTTGATGTATCTAAAAGAACTTCTACGTAAATCCTGGATAGAATTCGGTGAAAACGAAGAATATTGGATTGATATTCATTATGAAACCTACCTTACATACTGCCAAGAATGTCATCATTTAGAACATAGCCAATTTGATTGTAAAAAGTTATTATCAACAAAAGATGATGAAAATAATATGATCACTAATCTAATGCCAACACTCCGCTAAAAGCTTCAAAACAAATAGCAACATGGGTGCGAAAAGTAAAATCTATCATACTTAAATATGATATTGTAGATCAATAATCAAGAAATAAGAAAGAACCATAGCATAAAATGAAGATAAATGATCAACAAGATCATGGAAATGAAAGCAAAGGCTAACAGAGATTTTCATATCTCCAGAAGTTCGACCTAAACTCATTGAAGTAATATCTGCTAGCACACAAAAATTTATGGATTCAGAAGATAGAGTAGACAAGAACAATGTAGTCATAAAAGACTCTGAAATCATAGAAGCCCTCAAATCAATTGAAACGAATATTATCTTTTTTTATTCAAATGATCATGTAAATCTAGACGCTGAAACAACATTCACCTAGTCCTAATTCAATTGGTAGTGCCCCAACTTCACAAATACTTAGAAAACTAAATGATGGCAAATATTTAAAATGTTCCTAAGTAAAAAAGTCAAGAAATCTAAAACAAAAACAACTAAAGGCTTTATCTCTCTAAAATCCCTAAATTTTAAAAGAGCAACAAGGTCACTGACTGGAAAGCTTCAATGAACATTCTTAATTGGAGTGTTAGAGAAATTGGCATTAAAGAAAATAAAAGAAGAATCAAATCTATAATAAGAACTGAAAATATATCATTTATAACTATTCGAGAAACCTTTTATTATTGTTGATAATTTGCTTAAAGTTACCAGCATTCTTAGTTTTAAAGATATTGTTGCAAATTATAATTTTAAAATATCGATATTTTGGAAAGAAGATTATATTGTTGACAATATTGAAGACCAGGAACAACTGCTGCATGTTATGGTTAAACATAATTCCTTTGATAAACAATTTTCTATAACTATAGTCTATGCTAAATGCATAAGTTCTTAAAGAACATAAATTTTAAACAGTTTGGGAGACTTAGCTAATAATGAAATGGAATGGCCAGTGGTTGGAGATTTCAATGTTATCTCCAATGCTCAAGAACAATTGTCTTGTACTACCATATGTTTACAATGTCTAGATTAATTTAATAATACTGGTGTGGATAAAAGTTGCCTGAGGGTAGGCTGGTAATTTCAAGTGGAGTTTTAAGGTGGCGTGAGGATGTTTAACAGTGTTTAAAGGTGTTTCACAGTGTTTTAAGGGTGGAGAGAGAATTGTGCAGCTTGACAGCAGTCAATTTTTCTTACCCATAGTTAATGCTGGTGGTTGGGCATTTATAGTATGAAATTTGGGCCCTTATGGGCTTTCGGGTCAAGTTTAATGGACCCGGGTCATGTTTAAAGACCCATAAGTTTTAAGCAGATGTGCAGGTAGCTTAGTCAGATAGTGTTTAGGTTTTTTAGTACTTTAGTCATAGTTCGAACTGCCTTAAGTTTACAGTGTTCGAAATCATCTGTCCGGTAAAAAAGTCCTGTTCGGATTAAATACTTGGAGCCTGTCCGAATTCACGGGGAGACGTACTTTGGACTGCCCTTCCGGGGAGCACTTCGAATTCGGACTCATCAGGAGCCCCTTTTTTAGGTATTTGAACAAGTGACCTTGTTAAAGAACTGAAAAACAGTCCGACTTAGGAAGTGATCTTCCAATTCGAAGAGAGTTGAGGACAGGCCCGGACAGCCCAATCGTTACAAATTCCAAACGGTTCTTTGTCAGAGTTAGTGGGACACGTGTCACTCTCTGGTTGGTTACTTTTAGCCGTTTTTTCACCTTGAAAGTTGCACCACTTTCTCGAACAAGTTACTTCTTTAAATGCTATTGATGATGTCAGCGCCGTTTTTTAATCATTGCCCAACTTTTCGGATTCTCCTAGGAATCAAACCCTTTTTTACATTTACTATAAATTTCATTCATCTTTCACAACCTCACTTATCACTTTCACTCTGCCATTTTACTCAAAGTTTCATCTCTCTAAAACTTCAAGATTTCCTTAGTTGTTTTATGTTCACAGCAAGAACAGCTCTAATCAAGGGTGGCTGGCTTAATCTCTCAGAATTGGAGAAAGCTCAAAGGATTGAAAAAGAGAAAAGACTTGCAGCAGGGCTTCCAGCATCGCCTGTCGAGAAACCAGCCCCTTCAATCGAAGAATCCGATAGAGGTTCGTCTTCTTCGAAAGGTACGAAACCCAGAAAACTCTTTCAATCAACTCTTTCTCCCATAGTATCTGGCTCTTCAGTTCAAGAGTCGATCCCTATCGTTGAACCGGGGGTCACTGTCACAAGTGTCAGGAAGAAATCCACTTTCATTGCTATGGGGTCCGACTCCGATCATTCTCCAGACAAACTAATCATGAAAAGACCAAGCAGATTGGTTAAGGGACTTTCTTCAAAAAATACCAGCGATTCAGGGTCCGGGGCAACTGTTAGGACTCTCCGGGAAAGGCCAGTCGGTCCGGGGGCTAGCAGCCCGTTACCTCCCAAGGAAACTTCGACCTCAGAAACTCAAACTGAGGTGAGAACTTCAAAACATACAAAGAGCCAACAGTCCGGAGGATCAGCTGTGCCAAGCTTCATCCCTCCTCGGGCTGTTTCTGCTGAAGCTCCCCCAACAATAATGGAGGAGAGGATGGAAGACTCCACTGAGGAGGTTAGGTTTGAGTCCGAGTCTTCCGGACAAGCTGAAACTGCTGTAGTTGTTGCCAAGAAGGGCAAAGAGGACTTGTATCTGAGGCGTCCGGATCTGCCGGAGAGCCTCGAAGGGAGAGTAGGGCCCTGCTTTCATAAGGTAGAATTCAAGTACCTTTTATCTCTGTTAAAGACCAAGTATGCGTTTATCCATACTAAAGATTTGGGACGGTTTCGCACTAAGTGGGGGATCCCTGAAAATGTAAAAATTCGAATTCCCATCGATCCGGAGACCCCGATGGATTGCAAAAGGAACGAGATAGTCTTCTTTACGGAGCTATTCAACTGGGGACTTAGGTTCCCACTGGATCCAGAGATAGTTCGCTATTTCCACCTAGTCAAGCTATGTCCATCACAGCTAAGCCCTAACGGATGGTACACCCTGATGTCATGCATTATGGCGTCTAGGTTGTCCGGAATCCCTCTTCCAATGGAAGAGTTCGCTGCTGTAGCTAGTTTGTGCAAACACCATCAGTTCCCTTTCTATCATTTTAACATGGGGAATGATCTTAAAGCTGTGGATGATCTCCTGGAGTCGGAGAGCAAGTGGAGAAGCCAGTTCTTGTTTGTGAGTGGCTCGTGGGAGAATGGCAAGAAAATCAAGGCCGGGGAGAATCCTAGCCTTATTCGAAGTAGATGGAGGAGCGATCGTAAGTTTTACTTTAAGTTTCTATTCGAATTTCTCTTTTCGTTTAGTTTATGCTAATCAGTTACCTTCTTGTTTTATCAGAGCTGCCAAAGGAGTTCGGAGACTACCTAAAAGTCGGACAGGTCACCTGTGGCAAGATAAACGCATGGGCCGCAGAGAACTGGGAGAACCGGTTTCACAAAGCTTTTACCCCTGGGAATTTAGCGAGATCCCATCTGTGGAACACCACAGGTCGAAGGGATCTAACCTGGGAGGAGTTCTCCACCCCACCTGATGAAGATGTAGTGCTGAGAAGGTCTCATGAATTGGATGGGACCCTCTTCCTTCCTGCCCGGGCCAAAGCCCCAAGTAAAATGAAGGGCAAGAAGAAGAAAGGCAGGAGAGCGGTAGAGGATACGGAGAAAGAGGCTCTCACAGGTTCAGAGGTGCCAGCCCAAGCTCAAGTTGACGCAAACCTTCTACAAGTGGTAGAACAGGAGAGTGAGAAGCAAGGGGTGAACTCCTCAAAACCTACAAGGGCTTCTAAACGGACTCGCAAACAAGCGAGTGACAGTGCTGACAGGGAAGTCAAAAAGAAAAAGACTTCTCAAAGTGAAGAGCTCACTCTCCGGGATCCGGAGCCCACCTTCCCAACCGATCCGACATTGGCTGAAGAGATCCCAGGGAATCTTAATGAAGGGATTCCAAGGGAATTCCATACTGATGAGATTGAATGGGGAGAGATTAACATGGATGAAGTGGACGTCACCGGTCTGGGTCCTCTAGGTGACTACTTCCTTGGCCTGTCTAGAGATGAGTTCGCAGGGCCATATGTTCCCCCAAGTAGCTCCAACACAGTAAACTTCAATGGTAAGACTTTCTTGGTTTCCAGTGAGAGGGATGTTATAGCACATTCCCTCCTTAGCAACGTGCAACCAGTACTCACCCTGGAAAGGCAAGTCCGGAGTCAGGCAGAAACCATCAAAGACCTTAAGTCTGAGAAGGAGAAACTGTCCGATGACCTCAGGACTGCCACTACTAAGGTTGACTTGCTTAAGGAGTCGAACGAACAGCTAAAGAAGAATCAAGAGGAAAGCAACACAAAAGTTGTTTCTTTAGAAGAGACCGTAAAAGATCTCCGGGCTAAGCTATCCGGATTGGAGAAGGACTTGACAGCCTCAAGAGGAGAGACTGCAGCACAGGAGAAGCTTGTCACCAACCTGACTACTGACAAACTTGCTTTAGAGAATGCAGTGACTCAGGCTGTTGAGGAGAAAGCTGCTTTGGTGAAGGATCAAGAGGCCATGATCAAGGCCAAAATCAACGCTTATGCCAGGGAGATGATACGGAGTGAAGAATTATTGATTGAGAAAGTGAAGTCCGATATGGTCCTCCTGTTTCACGAGAAGTTCCCGAAGAGGAGACTAGGGGACTTATGGCGTTATGTGGATGACGATGATCTCCCCTACTGGACCATGGTTGATGAAGGGTACACTGATATATCCTCGTCTGGTGACGAAGAGGAAACCGGAGAGAGTCCGGGTGAGGAAGAGGTTGACCCCAAAGGCAAGAAGGTCATTGAGGAAAAAAGCGATATCAAGAGCAAGAAAACAGATGAGGGTGAGCCATCTTCAAAGGCTCCACCTTAATTTATAATTTGTTTTGTTTATCTTTTATTTGAACCAAAGTCCTTGGAAGGCCAAGGCACATTTTTTTGTGATGTTGTCCGTTCTGACAGATTTTTGTTCTGCACCCAAACTTGTTTAAAAAGTCCTTGGAAGGCCAAGGCAATTTTAAGTTGTTGAATGGATGTTTTGTTTTGCTCAATCATTCTCTTCTTTCATAGTCTGTTTAAATAGCTGGAGTTTAAGTCGTCTTGAGTTATTGTGTTGTGAGAGTGTTTAGTTTCTCTGGCTAGAATTTAAGTAGCCCTTAGACCTTTCAGTCCGGATAATATGACAATCAACAGAATTTTGCAAAAACTTAGAAAATTATTTAAGAAGGCTCCAAGTTTTATTTAAAGCTCTCCGTGGCGCCGAAGAGAGGAAGTGGTATGCCCCCAAATATTTACATGGATGTTTAAACAAGTAAATATTTACATAAGTTTTATTCCAAGTACATTCGAAGGTGTTCAATATTCCAAGGGTGAGTTAAAACTCTGCCATCTTTGTCTTCTAACCAGTACGTTCCAGGCTTGATTCTTTCAACCACAGTATAGGGACCCTCCCAAGTTGGGGCCAGCTTTCCGAAGAGCTTTTCCTTGGTATGCAAGAAAACTTTCCTCAATACCTTATCTCCTGGTTGAAAGTCCCTTCTTTTAACTTTAGAAGCAAACCTGCTTCTCATCAAGCCTTGATAGTGTGCCACTCTAAGATGAGCTTTTACTCGCCTTTCTTCAATTAAATCAAGTTGATTTCTAACTGCCATTTCATTAGCCTGTCCGGAGAAGTTGTGGACTCGAAAGGAGGGGAGTGTCTTCTCTATGGGGGCTACTGCATCCATCCCATAGACCAAGGCAAAAGGTGATTCTTGTGTTGCAGCCCCAGGCGTTGTCCGGTAGGCCCACAAAACTTCTTGTAAATAACTAGGCCACTTCCCAGCAGCCCCTTCCAAATTTTTCTTTAAACCGGACAGTATTGTTCTATTAGCCACCTCAACTTGCCCATTGGCCTGTGGGTGGAAAGGTGAAGAAAAGCAATGCTGAATACCCCTTGAGGCACAGAAGCTCTCCATTTCTCTGTTGTCAAACTGTGGCCCATTGTCTGTTGTTATTCTCTGGGGGACACCAAATCTGCAACATATGTTGGATATAATGAATTTTATAACAGCCTTTGATGTTGTCCCTGCCAAGGGGGCTGCTTCTATCCACTTCGAAAAGTAGTCAATGGCTACAATTATGGTTTTACGCCCTCCGGACGCCACAGGGAGAGGCCCAACTAAGTCCAATCCCCATCGAGCAAAAGGGATGGGCTCAGAAATTGATTCCAAAGGAATGGCTGGTACATGAATTTCATTGTTGTACCTCTGGCATGGGTCACATCTTCTTACCAGCTCCTTAGCATCTTTCATTATTGATGGCCAATAATATCCGGAGAGAAGCACTCTTCTTGTTAATGCTCAAAATCCACAATGGGCTGACCCCTCACCATCGTGCAATTCGGAGAGAACCATTTGTGACTCATGATCCCCTAAACAGTGTAGGAGAGGTTTGCTATAGGATTTCTTGTACAAGACCTCTCTAATCATGATAAAACCACGAGCCCTGTGCTTTAACGTTCTAGCTTGTGGTTTATCCAAAGGCACGATGCCATCAGACAGATATTGCATAAGAGGAGACCTCCAGTCTTGAGGCCGATTTACTTGTATTTCAAAGACTTCCTCTTTTTCACCTTCATCAAGCTGAATAGAAGGGCTTTCAAGCACATGGATCCATGGATAGGACTCCGTATATGCTATTGTTGCCAATGAGTCTGCTAGCTCATTCTCTGCCCGGGGAATATGCTCATAGACAACGGCTTTAAACTTCATGGCCTCATTTTTCAAGAGTAGTAAATACTTGATCAATTGTTCCTTTCTAGCTTCTGATAGGCCCAAGGCATGGTGGACAAGCAATTGGGAGTCGCTTAGCAGCTTGACCCTTTTTGCTCCACAGATGTAAGCCAATTTCAACCCAGCTATAGCTGCTTCATATTCGGACTCATTATTGGATGCCCTGAAAGCAAAACAAATAGCTTGGAACATGTTGTCCCCATAGGGGGAAGTGAGACATATTCCTGCCCCAGACCCTATGACACTGGATCCCCCGTCCGTTCGGACAATCCACACTTTTTTGTCTTTCGAATCAATAGGTTGTTCTGAGTCCCTATCAGTATGGAATTCGACCAGAAAGTCAGCCACAGCCTGAGCTTTTACTGTTGTTCGAGGAGCAAAGTCTATGTCGAAATCCCCCAACTCTACTGACCACTTTGTCATTCTGCTTGAAATGTCCGCTTTTTGAAGGACATTCTTTAAAGGGAAAGACGTCCGGACAATGATAGGATGAGCCTGAAAATAAGGCCTCATCTTTCTTGCAGCTATCACCAAGGCCAATGCTAGTTTTTCAAGTTTCAAGTAACGCCTCTCAGCATCAATCAAGCTTTTGCTGATGTAGTACACTGGGTGAGGATACCCATCAACCTCCCTTACTAACACAGCACTGATGGCACAACTTGAAACAGCCAGATATACGAAGAGAGTCTCCCCATCAATTGGTTTGAACAAAGTTTTGGGAGAGGACAGATGCTTCTTAACTTCATTGAATGCCTCATCACACTGTGGTGTCCACTCAAACCCCTTTGCACCCTTCAAGGTTTGAAAGAATGGAGCACATCTGTCCAAAGACCTGGAGATGAATCTGTTCAAGGCTGCTAACCTCCCTGTTAACCGCTGTACTTCTTTAACGTTTCGAGGAGGCTCCATTTGGAACAAAGCATTGAGTTGGTCCGGGTCGGGCTGTATTCCATGCTCACTTATAATATACCCTAAGAACTTCCCGGACTGCACTCCGAACACACATTTTTCAGGATTTAACTTTAAATTCACCTTGGCCAGGTTGGCAAAAGTCTCTTGGAGGTCGGACAAGTGCAGCTGCTCATCCACACTTTTCACCATCATATCGTCAATGTAAACCTCCATATTTCTTCCAATTTGATCAGCAAATGCCTTATTGACTAACCTTTGATAAGTAGCCCCAGCATTTTTCAAGCCAAAGGGCATCACCTTATAGCAGTGCAGACCTCTATCAGTAACAAAAGTGGTATGCTCTTGATCTTTTGGATCCACCTGGATCTGATTGTACCCGGAGAAAGCATCCATGAAGGAAAGTAGCTTGTTCCCAGAAGTAGAGTCTACTAACTGATCTATCCGGGGAACCGGATACAAGTCTTTTGGGCAAGCTCGATTGAGATCTGTGAAGTCAATGCACATTCGCCATTTACTGTTTTTCTTTTTTACCAAGACTGGATTGGCAGTCCACAAAGGGTACTGAGATTCTTTAATGTGCCCCATCTTTGTGAGTCTGTCAACCTCTTGTACAATGACATCAGCCTTTTCTTTTGAGAAAACTCTCCTCTTTTGCACCACTGGTGCCACGTCTCTCCGGACAGATAGGTGATGGGAAATCACCTCTGATGGAACTCCAGTAACATCAGCGTTGCACCAAGCAAAAACATGCTGATGGTCTTTTAAGAATTTCAACATACCTTCTTTCAACATTGGTGGCATTTTGGATCCTATCTTGACGATTTTTCCTTCTTCCAAGCAGTGTGTTTCAACCTCCTCAACTGGGATCAACACTCCGGGGTTCTCTCTGGGGTCATCAATTTCACCCTCACCCCCAGAAAGGCCCTCAAACTGCTATTGGTCATTTATACGGACTGCCCCCAGCGTTCGTGGAGCCAAGGCAGTGGCATAGCATTCTCTTGCAACTTTTTGACTGCTCCGGACAACCCCAACCTGCCCCTGAACAGCATATTTTAGACACTGATGGACTGTCGAAGCCACTACATGCATCCTAGAGAGCCAAGATCTCCCTAGAATAGCATTGTAGCAAGTGGGACAATCCACCACAATGAAAAGTATTCTGACTGTTTTCTTGAAAGGGCCTCTGCCCAACAATACTTCTTCTTCGAACTCACCGATTACATCGGCTGAGCTGCCCGTGAAGCCTACGATCGATCTGTCTGACTTATGAATCACAGCTGGATTTTTCATTTTCTTGTAAGTATCTAGGAAGAGGATATTGGCAGAGCTCTCAGTATCTACCAGGATTCGCCTTATCTCATTGCCCCCTATCGATGCTCCTATAACAACAGCATCTTCATGAGGGCCAGCAATGTCTCTCAAATCATCCTCATCGAAAACTATGAATGGGAATGAGTTTGGAGATTGATAGGATGTCATGCCTCCTTCTAGCTGGGAGGCCAAATTATGAACATGTCTTTTTCTTGAAGAGGTGGTAGGAGCTGTCATAGTGTCCCCTCCGAAGATTGTCAGTGACTCGAAGAATTTAATGAGCCCGGAGACCGACCTAGAACGCTCCTCTATAGAACCCACTCTGTTTCTGGTTGGATCAGGATCCAAATACTCGGACTCCACGTCAAACCTTTCCACTATTACCATAGCCCCCTCCGGGGCAGCGTTGCTTGGACCAACCCTATGAGTGTTGTCAGGCCTGTTGCCTCCTCTTCTTTTAACGTATGCACCCAACTTTCCTCTTTCAATCAGGTTCTGTACCTCTTGCTTCAGCGCTATGCAATCATCGGTGGTATGGCCAACATCATTATGGTATTGGCAGAAGGAATTATTTCGATGTTCTCTGGGAGACTGCAAAGTTGCCGGTCTCCGATAGTGTACTTCATCTTTTGTTTTCTCGAAAATGGTTGCCACACTTTCTTTGAGCTCTGCAAACCACTCCGGTTGGACCCACGGCCCTCTTTTGTTTCTAGACTGTTGACTTTGTGCAGGAGCAGCTGGTTGAGACTGAGCCTTTCCCCTTCCATGCCCCTGTCCGGTTTCTCTTGCTTTGTTCCCGGACTGGTTTTGATTTGGTGTTGGTGCCACCGGGGTGGATCTCACTTGTCTGTGCACCCTGGTCTTTTTCGTTTCATCAACATTTATTTGCTTGCCAACTTGGTTCAGCAATCCTCCCCAGGTCATGGCTTTCTTCCTGGTTACTGAATCGGCCAGGTTGCCCGGGTTCAAACCTTGTCTCAGAGATGCTATTGCCACTTGTTCAAAGCAATCAGCCAGCCCGTTTTTTGTGTTCACAAAACGACTTATATACTCCTTTAACGATTCATTTGGTTCCTGGGCACAATGGATTATGGTATCTCCATTACCCTTTAGCTCCTTACTCCCCACAAATTGCCTTCGAAAGGCCACCCAAAAAGTATCAAAGTCTCTGATACAACCCTGAGGAAGGCTGTTGTACCACTTCAGAGCACTCCCCGTGAAGGATTGGGAGAATGCCCTGCAGAGTAGTTTATCATCATCATCGAAATTCATCATGAAGTTCTTGAATTGCTCCAGATGATTGTCCGGATCAGTACTGCCATCGTACTTCTCCATCTTGGTGCTATCAAACCTCTTGGGGAGGTTTCCGGACAGTATTTTAGAAGACAAAGGCGATTGCCTCCAATTCCTCCCACGACTGAACGCAGTATCCTCATTAGGTGTTGCAAGGATACCTGGCTCATCATGGAAGGCAAAAGGATCCACCAGCATCCGGTCTACATGCCTTCGGTTGTGAGATGATCATTTCCCAATGTGCCTTTTCATTCTTCCATGATGATCTCTTTTTCTGGAATACTTTTTAACTTGCTTCTGTTTTTTCCTGGTTCGCCCTTCATCACTACTGGAGGACAAGGATTTTTCATTTCCCTCACTGTCCGAAGAGCTGTCCGAAGATTCTGAACTTGAGTCAGAACTCTCCACAGGCTTGGACCGGTGAGACTTTTTAGAACTGGCATGTGTCTTTTTAGTGCTCACATGAGTTTTCGAAGCCTCATGCTCTCGAGGGTTATCAGAGCGATGAGCAATTGACGCTTTGGATTTCTTCTTCATGCCCATCTTGGCCTTTTCAGCCCTCAGAGCTTCTATTTCAACCCTCAACCTGTCACGCTCTTGGACAGTATATTCATCGTTCTCTTCCACCACTTCGAGCAAAGCTGGTGGAAGCTCTGGATTATCCGGATTCATTCGGACAGAATTTCTTTACTTGGTTTTGAATACTTGATTCAGGCACCGTCGCCTCCCACTGTGGTCGCCAATTTGGTGTGGATAAAAGTTGCCTGAGGGTAGGCTGGTAATTTCAAGTGGAGTTTTAAGGTGGCGTGAGGATGTTTAACAGTGTTTAAAGGTGTTTCACAGTGTTTTAAGGGTGGAGAGAGAATTGTGCAGCTTGGCAGCAGTCAATTTTTCTTACCCATAGTTAATGCTGGTGGTTGGGCATTTATAGTATGAAATTTGGGCCCTTATGGGCTTTCGGGTCAAGTTTAATGGACCCGGGTCATGTTTAAAGACCCATAAGTTTTAAGCAGATGTGCAGGTAGCTTAGTCAGATAGTGTTTAGGTTTTTTAGTACTTTAGTCATAGTTCAAACTGCCTTAAGTTTACAGTGTTCGAAATCATCTGTCCGGTAAAAAAGTCCTGTTCGGATTAAATACTTGGAGCCTGTCCGAATTCACGGGGAGACGTACTTTGGACTGCCCTTCCGGGGAGCACTTCGAATTCGGACTCATCAAATACTATTCTTGATTGTAATCTATAGGGTGTAGGTTATACATGATCTAAATACACATAGACAAATAACAGGAAATAGAAGGGTTGATAGAGCTTTGTATAACGTTGTTTGGTCTAACTATTATGATGAAACTAAATTTAAGCATATGGCTACGACAGGGTCTGATCATACCCCTATATGCACATCTTTCTATGTTGGAACTAAAAGATTTAAATCATCTTTCAAATTTTAAAATATGTGGGTATTACACTCTGAATTCCTTAGTATTTCGGATGTAAATTAGAAAACCATTATGGAAGGACCTCATTTAATCCACTTTTAGAACAAATTCAAAAGATTAAAACGTAAGTTAAAGTGTTGGAATTTGAATTGTTTTGGAAAAAAAAATTATTTCCATATTACAGTCAGAATAAGAATTGAAATTATTTGGAAAAAAACCTTTGAAGAATCAAGGAACATAGAAGATAAAGTAAGGTTATATAAGGCTCGGGAAAACCATCTTCACCTTCTTGATAGAGAAGAAGCATATTGGGAGCAAAAAAACAATACAAATTGTTTGAAGGATGTGGATAAAAATACTACTAACTTTCATCAATTTCTTATAAGGAAAATAAGAAACAATAAGACTAAAAGAATCATGGAAGGTAGCAACTGGATTGATGATTAAGATCTTCTAAGTAATTTTGCTATTAACTAATTTAAAAATCTATTTTAGTTAGCATAAATATCCAAGTGATAATATGGACGTAAAGAACTATATTCCTAAGGTTATCAATGATGAGGATAATAGATTAATAATGAAGATACCTACTGAAATTGAAATTCATGATATAATTAAAGGTCTTAGCCCAACAAGTGTAGCTGTTATATATGGGAATGAGTCAGATACATATAGCAGCTAGCGGGGACTTCCTCAGAACCAACCCCTTTTGATGATCCAAGGGATTCCCCCAGTCTGTTTGTTCCTAGTGAAGATTATGAGGATCGTATATATCGAGGATGAAAAGTTTTGAAGATTGGAACAAAATTGTCTCCAAATTTAAAACAAAGGTTGATTAAATTTTTATCCTCAAAATTGGATATGTTTTATTGGTTTTCTGAAGATGTAACTGGTGTTCCCTAGGAATTTATTTGTCATAAGTTGTCAATCAAGAACAATGTAAGACCAATAATTCAGAAAATGAGACATTTCTCCCATGAAAAATCTGAGGCGATAATAGCAGAGGTAGAACGTTTAACTAGAGTTAGACACATTTGAGAGTTTTATTATCCTTTGTGTGCTGCAAATCCGGTTTTGGTAAAAAATAAGAACGGAAAATGGTGAATGTGTGTAGACTTCACAGATTTGAATAAAGCTTTCCTAAAAGATCCTTTTCCAATCCCACAGATTGATCAACTAGTAGATTCAACATCGGGGAACCGGTTGCTTTCTTTCATGGATGCTTATGCGGGGTATAATCAAATCAAGATGGATCTGAGGGATGAGGAGTACACTTTGTTTATCACTGGAAGGGGTTTACACTATTATAAAGTAATTTAATTGGGTTGAAAAATGCATGAGAAACTTATCAGCGTTTAGTGAACAAGATCTTCGAATCACAAATTGGGAGAAACGCTGAAGTATATATTGATGATATGTTGATTAAAAGCTCAAAGGATGAAAAACATTTTGGTGATTTAGATTAAACCTTTATCAACTTGAAAATAGTGAATTTAAAATTAAATCCAGAGGAGTGCACATTTGGGGTCCGATTAGGAAAGTTCCTCGGATATATAGTAAGCGACAAAGGGACTGAAGCTGATCTAGTAGAGTTAAAAGTCCTTACATCTATGACTCTTCCTCGAAATATAAAGGAAGTTCAAATATTAACGGGAAGATTGGCAACACTAAACAGATTTATATCTCGCTCTTCGTCCAAATGCGCTTCTTTTTTCCAAGTTTTAAGACATGCAAATTGTTTCAATTGGACAAAAGAATGTTCAGAGGCCTTCCACCAGAGTAAAGAGTACCTTTCTTCACCAAAAATTCTTATTAAACCTTTTCCAGGAGAGAGAGAGAGAGAGATTGTTTGTTCACATAGCTGTCTGAGATTATACTGTAAGGGAAAATGACTGAATGGTCGGTTGAGTTAGGGGATTTTGATATTAAGTTCGAACCAAGAAATGCAATCAAATCTCGAGCCCTCTCATATTTTTTAGTGGATTTTCATTCTGAGCGGTCGAATATACATGTTGATAAGGATAATTTCGAGGTTGAATGGGTAATTTGAATGGATTGAGGTTCGAGCACGTTTGGAAATGGGGCTAGGATACAGTTGGTTTTTCCGGAAAGAATAACAATGTTTTAGGTCATTTGATTTAGGTTCAAAACAACAAATAATGAAGCAGAATATAAAGCACATTTAGTAGGGTTAAAGCTTGCACAAATGTGTGGGCCTAAAATGGTTAAGTTAACCAGTGATTTACAGCTCCTCATTAATCATGCATCTGAATAATCTGAGGCTCAAAATGATCATCTAATAAAGTACTTGAAAGCGCTGAAAGACCTATCTTTAAGCTTCAAAAAATAAGCTACGAACATGTTTGAATAGAGGAAAATTTTGTGGCAGATTCTTTGGCCACTGTTTCATATTCTAAGAAATACTCGTGCATTATTACGTTGGAACATCCATCAATTATTAAAAGTTCAGAGCAGATAATTGGGATTATTGATGAAGTCATTCAAGTATCCATTTATGAAACTTAATATTGGAGGTAAGACATAATCAAGTTTTTAAACAATAATGAGTTACCAATCGACAAGTCATTATCTAAAAACGCGTGTTTCAAATCTCATGGGTATATTACACTTGGGGGAGTCTTATATAAGAAATATTTTAGTAGACATTTTCTCCGATGTTTGGGTTAAACTGAATCACAAATGATATTATCAGAGCTTTATGTTGGAGAAAGGTCTGCACATTGCGGATATAAATTATTAATCAACATAGTATTTTTTGCAGGACATTATTGGCCCACGATATGCAAAAGAGTTGGTTAAAAATGTGATATATGTCAAAGGTTTTCTTATATAATTCATAAACCAATATTTCCACTTAAAAGTATATCATATGCATTTTTGTTTGACCGGTGGGGTGTTGATCTTGTGGGTCCTCTTGTAATGACTTTCGGGGGACGACATACGATAATCGTGGCGGTAGATTACTTTTCTAAATGGGCGGAGGCAGAACCATTAGCAGGAACAAAAGGCAAAGATGTAATCAGATTTATTACTTCGAATATTTGTTGTTGTTTAAGGGTCCTAATGAAAATCACTATAGATAATGGACCTCAATTCAACAACAAAATATGAAGAACTTTTGTTATTCTCCAAGGATACAACAATTTTCTCAGCTCATTTCTACCCACAATAAAATCGGCAAGTATAAGTTACTAATCAAACAATTCTTGATGGGTTGAAGAAAATCTGGAAGCAAAGACAGGAAAGTGGCATGATTATTTGTAAGAAGTTCTTTGGGAATATCGTACAACTCCTCGGACAACAACGTCAGAATCTCCATTTGCATTAGTATATGGGATAAATGTATGGTACCATCCGAAGAATATTTTCCATCCTATCGTGTCATGACATATTCCGAGTAGCCTAATGCTATAAGCAGAACAGTGGAGCTGGATTTGGTTGAAGAAAAAAAAGACGAGCACAAATTAAATCGTTACATTATCAAACGCTGATGAGAAGTATATATGCCTCCAAAGTAAAACGAAGAGAATTTAAGGTAGGCGATAAGGTGTTAAGGAATATTTTTATTCGCACCAATGAAAAGAACCTTGGGAAATTAGGTCCTAATTTGAAGGGCCCTATGAAATAAAAGAGAAGGTGAAGCTTGGAGCGTATCAGATTAAGGATAAAGAAGGAAAAAATCTTAAGCAACCTTGGAATATAGAGTATGTTAAATTTTACTTAGAGTTAATGTAAAAAATTATATATGTTTTTTGTGTAAAGTATTAGTTGCACACTCTTTCCTACCCTAATAGACACAAGAAGGTTTTAACGAGGTGTCATTTTAGCCGATTTATATATATATACAAGTTTTTTCCTTTAAAATTCTAATGCTGGACCTAGAAGGTCTTCCAACAAAAGTTGGTTTACAACTATTAAATTTTATGCCTAAGAGGTCTTCCAATGAAAGTTTATTTACAACTATTAAATTTTGGGGCCTAAGATGTCTTTTGACGAAAGTTAGTCTACAACTATTATATTTCCTGATCAAAGTTGGATTTCAACTATTAAAGTTTTGGATCTATAAGGTTTTCCAACAAAGTTAAATCCCTCGAATTTAATTTATCAACACATCTTGCAGCATAACTTTCCACAACATTGTATTTTTCTTTTTCAACATTGGCTAAAATGAATTGTTTCTCTTTTACAACTCTTTCAAAATATTTGAAGCACTTATTGAAACCAAATGTGGCTAAGCTGTTTGAGTCCTTGTAAGCTACAAAGAGATTTTCTTTAACGTCGTTTTGTTTTGCTTAAAATTCCCTCTCATTTTGACAACATTTTTCGAGGAGCATGACATAATGTTCAGGTGCAACGAGTTTTTTTAAGATAGCATTAGCTTCTTGTTTAAGGGTTGAATGTTGTTGTTTGAGCTCTTTGAGTTCTAATTTAACCTTGGAGAGTTCAAATTTGTAATGGCTCTTCCGATCCTTGGGATATTGCATCTGTTTCCCAATGGAAACAGAGGAATAGAGAAGTCTTCGAGGACGAAAAGAGAACTCATCTTCCAAAAGAGTTTCAAAGGAACTGGAAGGGGATCCCTCCTCAGAGATATTCAATGGTGAGGAGTTAGCTGGTTGAATATTTTCTTGAAGCTCTTGAGAATTTATGTTAGCCAGTGGAAGTTGATTAAGTTTAGGCCCAAAGGTAACTTTTTTGGGGGAAGCGTTGACTTGGTCATTCTTTTTGGTCTCTAGGGAGCCAATGTCACCAAACGTTTTTCAGATGTTCTTGGAGATAGTCTTCAATTTTATTTGGACCTTCTTCTTGGGAGAAGTCTGAACGAGAAGCTTCTTTTTCGAGGGGATAGAAAACTCATTGAGTTTATCAGCATTCTCTGCCTTTTGAGCTCTTAATTGTGCCCATTTTGTTTTGTGCTTTCTCATAAGCCTCTTCCATTTCTAAAGGGATATTTGATTCCGCATCAAGATGACTTTTAGCCCTGTCTCTTATTGGAAGAAAAAGGATCACGTCTTTCTTGTCTAATTTGTTTAACACTTTTGGTCGTAAGGGGAGAACCATGAGTTCCTCTAATGATAGCCTTTCTATTGGATTAAACCTGTACAGTCGGATTTTAGCGAGATTCGTGGGGGTGAATCAAAGTCAAAATTTATTGAGCCAAGAAGGCTTGGCCCATAGACCCATCTTTGAAAATCATCTTTTGCGCGAGGGACGAAGTCAGCATAAGGCTTGGATGTACCATTCATTACTGTTTATATGAAAAAGAAGTATAAGAACTAGCAAAAAAACAAGGAAAACATTTGAAGTTCAATTGAAAGAAAGCCATACCTTTGTTTGTCCATGTAAGTGAAAGTTTGTGAGGGTTACTAGTAGTGGCCTCGGATCCTGTCCGCCAAATACCCGGGAAAAAGAGGAAGTGTTGTTTTCATTTTTTATCCCCTTCAAGCATATTTTTAACCACCTCTTGATCACATCCGAATGTAAGAGAGTAAAATGGGAAATATGAATTTTTTTTCCAAGCCAGAAAGGCCAATCAATTCGTCTAAGGAAAAAGGGATCCCTGAAATCTTGGATGCCATGATGCAGGCCATAAGGGTGAACCACATGTTAGGACCGACCTGCGTAGGACATAGGTCAATCTTGGAAAAACAATCTACGAAGAAGGAGTCCACGGATAGCGGAGTACCCAATTCATTATCTCAGTATACACTATCAGTTCATTGTCCTTAAATGATAGTGGAGTTTCTCTGACGGTGAGAAAGAGAATGGAGATTGGTGAAATAATATCTCATTGAAGCCTTAAGAATTCTTCCTCGAACGGATCAAATTATTTGTATTGGATTTTATGTAAAGCCAATAAATTCTTGTTTTCGATGGCCTTGAGATTCTTTCCCACTATGGCATCAATTTACAGGGGCAATGGGATATCTTCCTTTGATTTATTCTTTTTCTTTGGGAAAGAATCATTGTTCCTAATTAAAGAGCTAGATGTCTTGGATGTACTTTCGAGGAGAGTCACAGTAGTAATGTTTTCTTTAACGGTTTGAGGAACAACAGAATGTGATGCTTCTTTAGGAAGAATCCCAGTAGTAATCATCTCTTCAGAGATCGGAAAAGCAGTAGCAGGTAGATTCCTCTCGGTAATGAGAGTTTTTTTTCTCTTTAGAAATTGTTTGGCCTTTCTCCTCCTTTTTTAAAAAATTGATTTCTCTAATGGCCTCAAGAGGTTGCTTCGTCATCCGAGAGACATCAAATTTTGTTATTTTTCGTGGGGGTATTTTAGGTGTTGGCCTTAGGGTTCTTTGAGGTGAAGGAGATGGCGTTGAAGGAATTTTTTATGGGGATTTTTTAGAGCGCTTGGAATGCTTGTGTTTGTTGTCTTTATGGTGCTTTTTCTCATGGAAGAAGATCTATTTTAGTATTTATCATTTCCCATAATTCTGGAGTCACTCTTGTAAATAGGTAAACAAGATTGACTGGGGGTTGGGAGCGAATATTCGAGGGTATATTAGCAGTTGAGTTTTCCAGGGGAGGCCAAGTACCATAATAGAAAAATTCGGGGGGTTGGGGCTCATGTGCAACATACAAACCAACAGCTTTTCGTTCTTCAAATTTCTAGCTAATAGTTAGTCACTCTGGTATACGAATTGTTTGCATAAACTGATGAGGGAATGAGCATTGTCTCACATAGTCGAATAGAGAGAAATGGAATAAGACGGACGTAAACCTTAATTAGAAGAGCAACAAGATAAGAAAGCTTATCAACAAGATTCCAGACCAAGCATAGCACTGGATCTGATGGTCAACTAAGAAGCACAAAGACACCAAACGAAACAAAGAACTATAACGAAATTGAAGATGCTATGGTCGGGACGGCAATTCAGCAACTCGAGCACCAGCTTCAACATCTGCAGCATGAGCAGCTCAAGGTAGCATGCGAGCATGCCGTTAGAGAGCATGTTATGCATGTGACTATCGCCATCTTGAACGAAGCGATGAACGCACTCAAAGCTAAAGCTCCAACCACGGTTCGTACACGTCATCGAGCAAGAACGGACGATGCTCGCTCAAACCGCGGAGATCGGTCTTCCAAGCGCAAGGACAGACGAGAAGGAGAGGGAAAAATTGGGAGTAAAAAACACTCAAATGAGCCATTATCCCATCAAGAGAGGGAACTCTGGGTGTCAAATAAAGCAAAGGAGGTCGACGTAGTTCAGTACAATCAAGTGCGGGTTTATCTCATAACACCAATTCCAGGAAACGAGCTCGGGTTGATTATGAGGTTCAGACGGTCGAGGCCGTGTATTACTATAACTACCGTGACCCTGTTGTTGATCGCGTCCTCGATGATGATGATCTAAAAGGGGTCAGCACGCCGCACGAGGACGCCTTGATAGTAAACTTGGACATTGGTGGAGTAATGGTAACTCGGGTATTAATCGAATGGGGCAGTTCTGCCAACATTATATTCAAAGCCAACTATGATCATATGAATGAGCGGCCACCATAAAATTCAACCCAGAGGACCCTTGTGGGGTATGAGGGGAAGGTCTCGCAATGTGTAGGTGAAGTTGAGTTCCTCGTCACGGTTGGGCACGACGTTACGAAGAAGGGGATAAAGACATTGTTCATGATTTCAGATGCACCGAGCCCTTACCATGCCATTATTGGCCGCCCTTGGCTGTACAAAATGGAGGCCACGGCTTGCACGTTTAGGCAATATGTTAAATATTCGGTTGAAAATTTGGTAGAAGTTATCCGAGGTAGCCAGCGAACGGCCAGAACGTGCTATGTCATCTCCACGAGCTCCTTTAAATAGAAATTACAGACCAGGGTGACAAAGAACCCCATGCAGGTACCACCCCAAGAGGACCCCGTCGAAGATCCATGGGAGACAGAACCATCTGGTGCAGACCAATCTGATTCCACTATGGAGGAAGTAACCGAGGGTCATTTCCTACGAATCGGTAAAAACTCAGATTCTTTTTTTAAACAGTCATTACTTGAATCATTGCGCAGAAATCTAGACATCTTCACTTGGGATGCTCGGGATGTGTCTGGGATTGATCCTTATGTCGTTTCCCATGAATTGGCAATCGACCCATGCGCCAAGCTAGTGCGACAGAAGTGTCGCTCCTTCTCTTTTGAAAAGCAAGAGGTTGTTGGCATAGAGGTGGAAAATTTGTTACAACTAGGTCACATACGATGCGCTCGTTACCCAGTGTGGATACCCAACCCTATACTGGTCAAAAAGAAGGGAGATCAATGGAGAATGTGTGTGGATTTCAATGACTTAAACCAGGCCTGCCCGAAAGACGTTTTTCCTCTTTCTCGCGTCGATCAACTCGTGGATTCCGCCTCTGTTTGGGAATACCTCTCCTTCATGGACACCTATTCTGGTTACAATCAAAGCCACCTCAACCCATCTGATGAAGAGCATGTGATTTTTCAGACTGAACGCGGTCTCTATTGTTACACGGTCGTGCAATTCGGTCTTAAAAATGTCGGTTGTACATACCAAAGGCAGGTCAACCACATCTTCCAAGATTACCTCGGTAAGAATGGAGGCATATATCGATGACATGTTGGTTAAAACACATTCTCAGATACCCAACTCAAGGTACTCCAATCAGTATTCGGTATGTTGCTGCAATATAATCTAAAGCTCAAACCGATCAAGTGCTCATTTGGGGTACGAAGTGGCAAGTTCCTTGGTTATGTGGTCAGCAAGCTGATCCAGTTCAGCTACAAGCCGTTCTCACAATGGCCCCACCTTCCAAAATTAATGAAGTTCAATGTTTGACGGGTCTATTAGCAGCGTTGTCGCGTTTTATTTCTTGAGCATCGGATAAGAGTCACCCATTCTTTGAAATCCTCCAACGTGCTAAGAAATTCGCATGGACTGAGGCATGTGACAAAGCCTTTGAGGCTCTAAAGCGATACCTCACATCCTCGGAAATATTTTCTGCCACTATAACATGTGAAACTTTTTTTATATATTTATTTGTCTCGTCCTCTGCCGCTAGTGCAGTTTTTATTCGGGAGCCTGAAGGTGTGCAACACCCAATATACTACACGAGTAAAACTCTAGTGGATTTCGAGACCCGATATCTAAATTTGTAGAAGCTTGCGTTGACCCTAGTGGTAGCTGCACGCAAAATGCGCCCCTATTTCCAGGGTCACTCAATAATTGTTCAAACCTCGTTTCTTCTTAAAAGATGTACTACAAAAGCCAGACGCTTCAGGGCACCTCACAAAATGGAGCATCGAGATGGGTGAGCACGATATCTGGTTTGAACCTCGCACCGCAATCAAAGGCCAAGTCGTAGCTGATTTCATCACCGAGTTTTACTCCCCCCGTTTCGAGCTTCTGCCTTCCAATATTGAGGGTGAAATTGAGAAGTAAGAATGGACCATTGAAGAAGATTGGGGCTCTAGTGCATCTGGGGATGGGGCATGTATTATTTTAAATCCACTGACGGGGGAAGAGATCAGATAAGCGATCAGATTCAACTTTTCGGTAACAAATAGCATTGGCAAATATCAGGTTGTCCTTTACGGGATGAAATTAGCATTACTATGCGGTGCTTGAAGCCTGCGGATCTGCTCAGATTCCCAACTAGTGGTTAATCCGGCCAGAGGCTCGTACGATGCTATGAAAACCGATATTCGTGGCTATTTAGCTATTCAAAAGACACTTGAGTCCAATTTCACCCAAGTTATTTTTGAGCAGGTACTTTGGTTAGATAATTTAGATACTGACTCACTCGCCAAAGTAGCGGCTGTCAGGGAGCACCCACTAATTTTATTACAGCAGTTACCCCCCACAGAAACTTTGCACCCGCACGACGAGATCTGCGTCAACGCCCCCACGACATACTCGTGTGAACCATACATCCACTATCTTTAGTCTATGTTCTACCGAGTGACAAGGCCGCCACTCGCGCTCTTCAATTAAACTCCACTCGTTAATATATACTAGACGCGTCATGTACAGAAAAACCTCTACTCAGCCTCTACTTCAATGCATGGGCTCAGCTGAAGCTACGTCGATTCTTATAAGAACTCCACTCGGGAGAGGCCAACGCCCATTGCGGATATCGTAGCCTAATTTGTATCTTTTTGCTAGTCGGTTACTACTAGCCAGCTTTGGTGGTCGACGCGGAAAAATTGGTTCAACAATGTATCAAATGTCAGCAATTCGCAAACTCTAACCATTTACCACGTGAGTCGATGCATGAAGTTTATGTCCCTTGCCCTTTTGATAAGTGTGGCATCAACTTTGTAGGACCGCTTCCAATGGTGAGGGTAAAAAAACAAAATTGGTCGTGGCTGTTGATTATTTTACCAAGTGGGTGGAGGCCAAAGCTCTCTCAAGAACCAGGCGGCAGACATGTGTGATTTCCTTCTACAACAAATATCATCTCATTCTGGCATACCACGCATCCTCATGACCGATAACGGGAAGCAGTTCCAGAATCGAGTGATGACCATGTTTTGTAAACGTTTCTCAATCACCCAACACTTCTCCACGCCCTATTACCCACATGCGAATGGGCGGGTTGAGGTCACGAACCGTACTATTTTGGAGGGCCTCAAGAAAAAATTGGAGGGGGCTAAGGGAAAATGGAAAGATAGATTACCCGAAGTGCTGTGGGCGTACCGAACAACACCGCGAGCTGCAATGAGCAAAACCCCTTTCTCCTTGGTTAATGGCAGTGAAACAGTGGTCGAGTAGAAATAATCATCCCAAATTACCAAATCAGCAACTACGATGAGGAGAGCAATACTTTAGCTCGAGAAATCAGTATCGATCTCATTGAAGAACGGCACGATCAGGCTTAAGTCCGAGCAGAGCAGTACCAAAGTCTGATGCGGGGATGTTTCAAAGAACGATTAAAACCCTGCAATTTCCAAGTGGATCAAGTGACAAAGCATCACGCAAACTAGGACCCAACTGAGAATGACCATTTACAATCATTTTGATGCAATTATTTCGATGCGCTATTTTTCATTCCCAATGGCGCGGGGAGGTTTTTTAATGAGGCATCAGACTAATTATTTTTTATCAATAATATTTTCTTCTTTTTGTCAATGTGTGTGTTTTTACTTTTTCTCCATCTTTACGCTAGCGAAGCAGCCCTAGACCACGCATACGGGCTACACAAAGAGCTAAATGATACGTCTAAGGGCTACATAGTATGAACTGACTAAGTGTCAAGCCCTCCTTAGGGCCACGCAATATGGTCTAAATGACCTCGCCGCGAATTTGCGACGATCCACGCCTATGGACTTAGCAAAGCGATCTGATCTCGGATCAAGCCTTTGAAAAGACCGCGCAATAGGGTCTGACCGAACTCGCCGCGAAACAGGATCTAATAGACTTATGGAAAGACTGTACTAACGTTTGACCAGGTAAAAACTTTCTCTCTGATCCACACATTTAAAACACACACATTTCCTTCTCCAATGATACTTCCATACAAAGGAAATTCTTGTTTTCTACAAAATTATAAAACAAGCAGGAGTTTCATGATACAAATTTTAAAAAGTGTGCCTTAATGTTTGCCCATATAAGATCAGTTATACAAATTGAATATCATGCCTTCCAGTCGGTTTTTTGGTCAGCACATCCTTTGAGCACTCAGCACCCACTTGCGCATCATCAGTCACCACTCTCGTGACCAGCACTATCGACACTAAACTTCCTTCAGGCCGAGCTAGACGAGCAGAGAGCATTCCAGTCTCTACGCGCTGCTGTTCTCCAGTCGTCATTTTCTCAAAGGAGCCTAGTTCCATTATTGGGTTCAAAGTTACTAGCTATTTTATAGCCTCATTCACCTTATGCACCACCATGCCATCGCTACTTCCATGACCTGACCTTCTCATTCGTCTAAGTCAGTAGTCACCTTACTTTGTAGCCGCTCACGCTCGCGCACTGTATTGGATTTAAACTCCCTCAACGCAGTGGTTTACCGTCCGTTCTCTAAAGTCGGCACGACAATGCGCTTCGCCTGATCTTCCACCCTTTTTTCCTGAGCCACATTTTGATCTAGTAACGTGTTGATTTGCATCATTACCATGTCATTCCTTTTTACTAACTCATTATTTTGAGCTAGAAGCATGGAATTACCAACAGTCAAATCTTTACATGATGATTCGCCAACCCTCGATGAATTCTGGACTAAAGTCAGCTTTTGGCGTAAGATTTCATTCTCCTCCAACACTTTATCCTTCTTCGCTTTGGCAGTTCCATAGTCATTCTTAAACCATGCCAGTTTGGTCGTTAGCCCTTTCACTGACCCAAAAACATGGGTTTTGGCCTCCACTTCTCCATCATTGAATAAACTGCCTTGGACATCCTCCAATAAGACAGCACCACTGAGTTATGATGCATCTACATAGCCAAGGCTGCATAGCACGAGAGGGTTTATGCACTTCAACAATTTTACATAAAGAAACATTTATCTAAAGACATGTACCTCAATGGATATCTCCACTTGCATCTGCAGAATTTCACTCATAGGCAAATGGTCATAAAACAAGAGTTCTGGTAGACTTTTCAGTTGCTCAAACATAAACATTGACGGCAGCGGCATCACTACTCTAGGAGGTAGAAACTCCTCTGCGGAGGTCCCAACCTTTGGCATATCCACCGCATTCTCTTTCCACGCCGACAGCTTCGGGATCACCACGTTGATGGTGGTCGATCCAAATCCTACCTCTCGCACTACTGAGCTCGAATGACGCATGCCTACCGTTTTCACAAAGTTTTCCATCCTCTTTGTTATCTCCTCTGGGATCTGCTACTTTGGATTCCCCATGTATTTCTTAAAATCCTTGTTTGAATGAGTCTTTTCACGATTGTCATCCAAGACTATTAATTCAGGAGCCTATACAGGCTCCTTTTCTGCATTTGGCACCACGACCATTTCCTCCCAATCTCTTTTCCCACAAGCACCGTCAATCTCATCGTCATTTACTAACTACAGCTTCCTAACCGATAATGGAACTGCATCAACCAAAATATGTTCCTTCTTCTGTAAGGGGGTCACTTGTTCCTCCACATCGTCTGCGTCATCTCGAACCAACCTGGTCCGATCTTTCTGTACTTCAATTTGGGAGGGACGGGCATCATCCCCAACTCCTTTGTTTACCTCTCCCTCCTCGCGAGCCGTGCTCGATTCATTATCGTTTTTACGCTGACAGGACATGGATGATAAGCTCACTGCTTCTTTTGTCTTGTGATTCTGGGGAACTGCCAGCCACACCCTGGTCGTATTTTGATCTTTATACCTCTGTTCCATTAATGCGTGCAGACGTTCAATAGTTGCCTCTTCTCCGCTTCCTGTCATTGTCACTTGACCGTCTTTCGCGATTACTAACTCTGGAATAAGCCGCAACCCTCCATCAAATGGAATAAGACGGATGTAAACCTTAATTAGGAGAGCAACGAGATAAGAAAGCGTGTCAACAGGATTCCAGACCGAGCATAGCGCTGGATCTGAGGGTCAACTAAGAAGCACACGGACACTGAGTAGAACATGGAACTATAACTAAAGACCAACAAATACGATTAAAGATTGCAAAGATCGCAATAGAGCATAGATTCTTCATCATAAGCCTGACATGAGCGGAATAGCAAGGTTTACATACAAGATTTAAACGGAGCAGAGCTCCTTTGCATAGCAAGGTTCATTTTCAGAGCAGGGCTCCTTTGCAAATCCGAGTTACTTTAGAAGTTGAGCAACACCGCTGAGCATAGCTTCATTGCAACTCGGTTAAGGTCTGGCAAGTGACGAGCAGAGCAGGCCCGACTGAGCTGAGGTGATAATAACGGAAAGCGCAATCATAGAGGACAATTCAAACTTTGAGGATTTAATGAGTCAGCGGGTGTTAATGATAAAATACTAGGTTGATTGTCGTGAAATTAGGACTTACATCATAAATGATAAACTGACCTTTGAATAGACTGGATGAGTATATTAACTAAGGGGAAGCAATGTATAAAAGGGAGGTTAACCCTAGAGAATTGTATCTTCTTGTTTTTGGAATAACAAAATAAGAATAATTTGTTTTTTACTTGTCATACTTTGTTATATTTTCCTATAACATAAACTACTTTCTCTCTCTAGACTAATTTTTAGAGCTTTCTCTCTTTAAAAACGTTGAGAGAATATGTGATGAGTTAAAGATATTTATAAGCAAGGAATGGGCCTGAAAAAGCTGAAGCCCAAGGAGCTGATGAGTTGTTTGTATCGGGGTAAACTATCTAAAATAAGACTAATGAGTTCTAGAGAAATGTCGCGCCGCCCCTAGACTAGATCGTGTCAAAAATAAAAGCACACCAAGGATTTTTCAATTTACATTTCTCAGGATAAATGAGTTTTCAATGGTGGTGTCAGAAAAAGGCGTGACGTCACAAGTGTAAATATTTGAGAAACGTTTGGTATGGATATCAAAAGTTTCCGGTTAAAATTCAAGGGACAGAGAATAATGTCAAAGATTCGGTGAAGATTTCTGATGAACAAAAAGATTTATAAGGATAAATTTGTTCTGGTTATGAGGATCAGCCGAAATACGATGAGGAAGTAACAAGCAAAATCCGATGAAGTTAAGGGAAATTGACAAAGATCTACGAAAGTTAGGGGTGTTTTTTAACAAAGAAAGTTTATGAGGAGAAATTGATAATTATGTAATAAAAAAGGACCAATTTATAACAAACAATAGGACTTGAGGATAGGACCACAATTTAGTAAATTGTTAGACTTGTCGGACCTACTATTTGTACTATAAAAGCACCACCCTTTTATTGGAATTGGTGATTGATAAATGACTGAGTAATTATTACTTTTACTCTCTCTCTCTCTCTCTCTCTCTTCTCTCTCTCTCTCTCTCTCTCTCTCTCTCTCTCTCTCTCTCTCTCTCTCTCTCTCTCTCTCTCTCTCTCTCTCTCTCTCTCTCTCTCTCTCTCTCTCTCTCTCTCTCTCTCTCTCTCTCTCTCTCTCTCTCTCTCTCTCTCTCTCTCTCTCTCTCTCTCTCTCTCTCTCTCTCTCTCTCTCTCTCTCTCTCTCTCTCTTCTCTCATCTCTCTCTCTCTCTCTCTCTCTCCTCTCTCTCTCCTCTCTCCTCTCTCTCTCTCTCTCTCTAAAAATACGTTTTATTCTCTCTAAAATATTGTTTAAGTAATCTGAATAAACACATTTAGTCCTCTAAACATTATTCTACTAAAAAACATCCTCCAAAGATTTCTGAATGATCATTTATAAACATTTAGAGTTTGTCACAAAAAAATGAAACCACGCTTTTGACTGAGCCTTCTGAAATTGTCTTCAATGTTTAATACTTATTCATATGTATTTTTCACACTACTAAAAACCAGTCTCACGAGTCTCATTGTAATGGAATACAGAAAACTAAGAAGAATGGAAACAGTTCAACCAAAGGAATGGATTTAAAGTTCTTGAGATACCAGAGGTACGCAAGAAAGCACAACAATGAGGCACTAGAGAACTCTTCTTCTCATGAGTAGAAGTTTGATATTCTTCCCATATTCTTCATAAATCTTCTTCAAGTACTCTTGTTCACGCATCTTCTTCAAGTATTCTTTTTCACATTTCTTCAATCATATCTACAATCCCAATCTAAAATATAAAAATTTTCAATCTTAAATCTTAAATCTTCACTTCAAAATCTCGATTTTCAATTTCTAATTTCAATTTCCAATTCAAATCTCGGAGTATTCGATTCAATTATAAAATCTCAAACCTCAAACCTTAAATCTCAAAACTCAAACCCTAAATCTCAAATCATCAAATTCCAAACGTCAACGAAATCCAAAACCAAACGAAATTTAAACGTCAAATATCCAAAACGAAATCCAAACGAAAAACACTGATCTAATAAAATGTCACACATAACCCAAATGTCCAACAAATCTAAATACCAAAAAAATCCAAAAAAAAATCAAAACAAATCAAAACGAAAAAACATCGATCTAAGCAAACGTTGGACATAATCTAAACGCCAAACAAAATCCAAAGACCAAACAAAAACAAAACGACAGACGTGGATATAAGAAAACATCGGACATATCCAAAACGTCAAACAAAATCCATTTTAAACTCTCAAGCCAAAACCAAAATCGAATCCAAATCGAACTCCCAAACGTCAATACCAAAATTGAATCCTGAACCAATACCGAAAACCAACTCCAAAAACCAAATTCAAAACTAAATACAAATACCAAATCTAAATCCAAAACTAAGTCCAAATATCAAATCCAAATTAAAATCCAATTTCAAATTCAAATTCAAAATCAAAATCAAAATCAAAATCAAAACCGAAACCGAAACCAAAACCGAAACCAAAGCCAAAACCAAAACCAAAACCAAAATCAAAATAAAATTAGATTTACCGTTTTACTAACAAAACTGTTGCAATGTTCCAGTAGCGATTTTTGTCAAACTGTAGCACCGAATCACAATCCATCCAGTTAGATTGAAGGATTGGATGTCCCGAACACGCTCTCTGAAATTCATAAAAAAAACCGGTATTTTTTACATCTTGATCATGTCTGTTGATTGTGGTTGCACACAACATATCCGAAAACCAATAAAAGTATCCTTTTTTCGGCAGACAGTTATAACAATTGTTCATCGGTACAAAAGAAGATATGAAAGCTTAAACTCAAGATCTAAACCTACGCTCTGATATACCATGTTAATAAACAAAGAGATAGACTAGACCAAAAGAAGCCGCTAAAAAACGGTTGCGGTTTCATTATTTAAAAAGATATAAATATGATAGGTAGAATGGTATCTATATATAGACACTAATAATAAATTAAAGGAATAACAATGTGTATGGTACAAATATGATATAAAAAACTATATATATATATAAATAAATAAATAAATGTATATATATATATAAAAAAAAAATGTATATGCTAACGATAACATCTTTGCATAAAATAGATTAAAATTGCCAATTAAATCAATGTCAATCTCTGTCTCATTAAATAAATCTGTTTATCTTTTATCTAACCTTAATATCAAGTCCTCTAAATATTTAGATTTAATGCTTTTATGTAAAATAGTACATAAATACTTAAAAGAAAAATAATGATAACTAAAACGGGTGGTATACTTAATTTAACTCATTCTGTTTCTGTTCAAGTTTCAGATGATATAAAAATGGTCTTTTGTTTATTGATTAACTCGCGATAAATAAAGTAATGATATAAGAAATTATAATTTTTTTAATATTATTTATTGAGTCATCCATAAATATTAACACATCTTCTGCGTAGAAAATCGAAAGTTATCTCAAAGAATACTACACTATTTGAAGTTGGAATATGGTTCTAAAATGGATTTTGAAAAATGTGATTTTAGTTTGGATTTGACATAAAATAAGTTTCTCATATTAAAATAGGGGGAATACCATAGATTTGATTTCAAGTTTATATTTGGTATCTATACTTTATTTTTAGTTATTTTTAAGATTAGTTAGACTAAATAGTTGTAGGTGCTAAAGATTATTTCATATCTTTAGTATAATTAATAATAAAATGGTTATTATATTTTGTAGTATAGATTGATTTATTTGTTAAATGTTGTTTATACAGTGATACAGATAAGGTCTTTTTTTTTGAATAAAAACTTGAATTAATTGGAAAGGTTCATACATAATCTTGGGGTAGAACCCAAAGAAATACAAATAACAATCATAGCTAAAGGAAATTCTTACGGAGGTCCAATAAGGAAAAGTCCCAAACGGATATCGAAGCTGATAATATAATCTGACTAGGTGGCTGGGGTAGTTGAGAAGAGATTCCATGATCATCCCATCCGGAGTACCACGCTCCAGTCCAGACATAGAGTACCTGAGACATATAAAACAAATCAAAAATATAAGTTAGAAAATAAGAGATATTATGATGGCCAGCTGATCTTGGTTCCAATAAATCTAAATCGGAGGTCCGATATGATCTGGCAGAATATTGATGAGGCTTGGGCTGGGGGGGATCCAAATATTCTTGAATTCCTCTCTTTCCAGATGTGGTATATTACCGCATTGAAGCATGTACGCCATATACAGTGGTCTTGGGAATTTGACCAGTTTGAAGCCTCATCAATCCAGGTGGGCCAACATGGGGAGTGAAGAGGAAATCCAAATTTGTTACTGGAAAAGGACCATATGCTCTGAGAGAAACTACATTCAAAGAGGATATGAGATATAGTTTCAGGGTCAGAGAGACAAAGAGGGCACTCTGCTGGGGTATCATAACCCCAACTTCGTAGCTTATCTTTGGTGACAAGCTTGCCCTCTATTGTCAACCAAGAGATAAAGGAATGTCGCGGAATATTGAATTTATTCCAAACTAACCCCGCCCATCCCTTGGCAGGGATAGGCTTTCGAAGAGCGTTGTACGTATCCTTGATTGTGAAGATGACGCGTCCTGTCTTTGTCGTCCAGTAAGGAACATCCCTCATTAGAGTGTTAGGATGGGGGAGGGCAAGGATAATCCTGTGGATTTCGAACAAGTGGTATTGACTTCTGGCTCTCGCCGATCTCAGATTGGTAGGCCAATTCCATCCACCATTGCTGATAATGTCGGAGACTTTTAGGTTGCTTCCTAATCTGGAGTCTCTGATTAGATCCTCTCCATAGTGAATTGAGAGCGGTAGGGGGATGAGCCAAGGATCGTGCCAGAAGGAAGTGTTCAAACCATTCCCGATAGCTACCCTGTACAGATTACGGGCCATTGGCCGAAGCCGGAGGATTTTCCTCCAGATCCAAGAAGAAGAGGAGGCAATAGAAATTTCCCAGAAACTTTTATTTTTTATCTTTTCAATTCTAATCCACTCACACCAAATTGAGTGATTTTTATTACTAACAATAGACCAAAGGTGTTTTAGGACGGCCGCCTGATTCCAGGTTTTTAAATCTAGGATCCCAAGGCCGCCCTCTTTATAAGGAGTGGAAATGGTAGACCAGGCTACTTTAGCCCCATGAATCTTCATTGACGAACCAGACCATAAGAATCAACGAAGATACTGGGTTAGCTCCTTAATAATCCTAGAAGGAAGAATAAAAATCGAAGACCAGTAAACGTGTCCCGCGAACAGAACCGATTTGATTAGTTGGAGCCTACCCGCATATGAGAGATGCTTAGTAGTCCAGGAATCTATTCGGGAAGTGATTCTGTGCAGAAGAGGGCGACAATCCGAATGAGAAAGTCTCCCCGTGATGAGAGGAACCCCTAGATATTTTACAGGGAGAGTGCCTTCAGGGAAATTCAAGATAGAGAGAAGGTTTGACCGGAGGGGTTGTTCAATTCCAGATAAGAAAATGTGACTTTTCAAAGGATTAACTTTGAGGCCAGAGAGGAGATAGAACTCTTCCAGAGCATCCTTAATGAGATTGAGGGAAAGAGGGTCGCCATGGCAGAAAATCATTAGATCGTCTGCAAAACAGAGATTTATAATTTCCTGCTTGTGGCATTTCCAGTGAAAGCGGAAATTCCCGTCTTTACTTTTCTCTTTGAGGATGCCAGAGAGTACTTGCATAACAAGTACAAAGAGGAAAGGGGAGAGAGGGTCCCCCTGTCTGAGACCTTTCTTCCCTTTGAAGTTTCCCTGAAGGTCGCCATTGATAATTATAGAGTAAGTCGGGGAAGAAATACAATTGATGATCCAAGTGATCATCTTCTCAGGAAATTGAATTGCCACTAAAATATCAAGAACGAGATGCCATCGAACATTGTCAAAATCTTTCATTAAATCAATTTTAAGGGCAACCCTTTTACCTCGACCATTTTTGTTATATCCTTTAAGAAGCTCTTGGGAGAGGAGGATATTATCGGATATGCTTCTTCCCGGAACGAAGGCTGACTGGGAGGGATCGACTAGGTAGGGGAAAGATGTTTTGATTCTATTGGCCAAAATTTTAGAGATGATTTTATAGGCAACATTGCAAAGTGCGATGGGTCTGTAATCCGATGGCATAGAAGGAGAATCAATTTTAGGAATTAGGGCTATGGAGGTTGCATTCCAGGAATCAGACAAGGTTCCGGATAGGAAAAACTCTTGGACTCCTTTACAAATGTCAGATCCTACAATGTTCCACGAGGATTTGAAAAAACTGGAATTATAACCGTCCGGGCCAGAAGACTTATCACTATCGATACTGAAAAGGGCCTCTTTAATTTTGGACTGCGTGATTTCTCTGATCATAGACTCCTTGTCCAGGTTGGTAACATGAGTTATTATCAGAGAGGAGACTTTTTCGAGTCCTGGGTAGAAGGAAGTATGCTTAGTACCCAGAGAATCTTCAAAGAAATTCACAAAAACTTTGGAGACGATAGCCGGCGAGGAGACTGTGTCTCCTTGCGAATTTGTTACAGAAATAATTTAATTGCGGAAGAGCCGGCCTTTAATACTTTTGTGGAAGTATTTGGTATTTCTGTCTCCCAGTTTGATCCAATTTTCTCTAGATTTCTGTTTGAGGAAAGATTCCTCCGCTCTACTAAGGAAAATAAAGGCTGCAGAAGCCTCTATTTCCTTGGAGATTAGAAGAGGGTTTATAGGGTCATTGGCTAGAGAAGATTGGGCGTCGAACAAGACTTTTTGGGCATTTGAGGTTCTCGATGAGATATCGCTGAACTCCTTACGATTTAGAGAAGCTAGTTCGAGTTGCAAGCGAGCTAGCTTTTCGGAGACCAATCTCATGCCAGTGGCTGAGGAAGGAGAATTCCAACTCGAGGAGACAATGTCCTTGAAATGGGGATGGGTTTGCCACATATTGAATAATCGAAAGGGTTTTTTCCTCCTCGGCCGAGGAAACCCAAGATTTAGAGTGACAGTTGTGTGGTCAGACGTTCTGAGGTAACCAAAATGGACTTTAGACATAGGGAAAAGATCATCCCAATCTGGGCTGACCAGGACTCGGTCAATTTTAGAAAGAATAGGGTGGGCTGGTTGCTTGTTAATCCAGGTGAAAGGGAACCCAATAGATCGGAGATCACTGAGTTCGCATTGATAACAGCAACTATTGAATTCCTCAATGGACGATGACCAATTATCCGAGGATCCCATCCGTTCATCGGGGTGACGAATCGCGTTATAATCCCCAAAGGAAACCCACGGGATGTGGTTATCTAACTTGGAGATGTTAATGAGGTCGTTCCAAAGAGGGATGCTGTCCTTTGCTTCATTGAAAGCATAAATAGTCGTGAGCTTAAAAGAAGCTCGGACGTTATGACATTTAGCTAAGCAATGAATGAACTGGGGGGATTGAGAAATTTTAGTTATCGAGATTACACTTGGGTTCCAGAGTATCCAAATTCTACCTAAGGGATGGTTTGAGTGGTTAGTTATAACATGCCAAAAAGGGGTCATTTGATTAAGAATGAAGTCTACTTTATGAATTTGGACTTTAGTTTCTACCAGGACAATTAAAGAGATATGATTACTGAAAATAAAATCGGCAACGTCTTTTTGCCTGACCGGGTCGTTTAGACCTCTTACATTCCATGATGCAATATTCATAAGAAAAAAAACTTACAGTGCGTTAGTCGCTGATCCCGTCGGGGGGAAATACCATTAATCCATTGCCCTTAGAGGATGGGTTAGATAATGAGTTTGAATTTGATATACCTCTTGAAATCGCCGTTCGGAAATTTAGAGAGGGAGGAGTTGCTTGTGCCAACTTGAACTTTCTATCTTTCGGCCCTCTTCCCGCGATTCCGAAATTCCGGATAATAGAATGGTGGGTACCCTTTTTCCCCCTACCTAATAATCTTTTGGTCGAATTTTAGCCCGGTTTAGAAATGGATAGAATTTGGGTGGGCCCAATTACTTTTGAGACACGGCCCAAAAAGAAATCCTTGATGGTCTAATTCGATTTGCTGGACTGACTCCGAAAATCAGACCTTGAGCCCAGCCCATTAAGAGATCCAGCGAGGGGATAGGCTTGGACTCCAGGGAGGCCCAGAACATCTGGCCTAGAGACAAGCCCAGCAGATAGGACTGCTCTAGGGCCCAAGCTGTTCGAGACACGCAAAGGAGCTTCCTGTCGATCTAGAATAGGGGAAGATCCTCTGCAGATTCTTACAGGCTGTGAGGAGAGGGAGGGGTCGACAACCCCTCTGGCTCCCGATCCACCACCGGCAAGGGGAGAGGCGGAGCAGGGCGTTCCACCGGACGGCATAGCAGAAACCGATCGGAGCACTTCACCATCGGCAAGGGGAGAGGCGGAGCAGGGCGATCCACCGGACGGCAAATCAGAAACCGATCGGAGCATGCCGGACAGCATCCAGCCCAAAGAAGTGCCCATCGACGACGAACCAGATCCTCCGTTCATTCTCTCTGGCTGCGAGGAGGAGGGGTCGGCTACCCCTTTGGCTTCCGATCGGGGTGATCCACCACCAGCAATGGAAGGGGCTGAGCACGGCGATCCACCGGACGGCAAAATAGAGCCAAAACGGAGCATACCGGACGGCATCCAGCCCACTGATCTTGTTCGAAACCTCTGAATACTTCCACCACCAACCCAAAGCGGTGGTGGTGGCCACTGCAGACGCTGCGACGTCACATAACATCGTCGGCGGTAAAGAGGAAATACATTCCGAGAAAAGATTTAAATTTCGAAAAAAAAAACTAGAGAGATAGAGAGTTTTGTTTTAGATACAGATAAGGTTGGTTGGAATTCAGATACTAAGTAATATATATTATTCAAATACAATTTCGTCGAAATAAATATTTTAAAAAAGAATTATATTAAAAAAATAGGAATTCCAAATTCAAGCAATCAGTTTTTTATGTTTTTCCTAATTTTTTTCGGTTGAAAACTTTTGCATTCTCATGAAAAGAAAATTTATTTGAATTTTGAAATTGTTTCTACCCAATATAACTAATTTTAACAGTTTTTTAGATCTTAACATATTGTTTATATAATTAAAGTCTATTTATTTTACTTATTTAGAATAAGGTAATAACTATAGCTTAGCTTTAGATTATTTATTTGTATCGTGAAATGATAATAGAAAGTCTATAAACCATGGAAAGTATAGTTTGTAGAACTAAGAAGCGCTTAAGTAATAATATTAGGTATCGCTATCAACAGTCGCGTTTGTAGTCCAACGGTTAGGATAATTGCCTTCCAAGCAATAGACCCGGGATCGACTCCCGGCAGACGCAATAAGATCTATTTTTCTAAATTTTTTCACTAACTCACCTTCCTCTCGTTTCAGCTCACCCTGTGGGCATGAAAAAATTCTTCATAATTATCCCACATATCAAAGAAAACTCCAGTTCCATATAGAACCATAAGCCTCACGCACCATACCATATCTTTGACATTCTTCTGTACTATCGTGACTCACTTTATAATTTGCCCAAAGGGGACTCGAGGGCATGATCATCCACAAGCCAGAGGCCAAAATCACGGAAGCGTTTGATCTTTTTCTCGAACCCTGTAATATAGTTGTTATGAATTATAACATGATTCTCTTTTGTTTCTTGCACCCATGTCTGGTTCTTAAAGTACAGTCCTCCAGTAGGGAATGCTGATTGCGGAAGTAGGTAGAGATCAACCTGTAAAAGGCTATCATTATTGCTTCGATCTTAAAAATGATTAGCTAAGTTTCGTGTTTCTTCTATGCGATCTATGCAAGGGCGATCTAATCTTAAATAAGACTGTTAATTTCGTGTCAGGGGTCATGTTCACATTGGGTCGATTCAGGCTGGGTAAGAAAATACATGAGGCTAACCCTCGTGTCTATTGGTGGTGTCTATTACTAGTAGTGTTGATTCTGTGTCACACGTTTCGAGTCGCTTCAGGTTGAGTAAAAAAAACACATTATCCTAACACAAACTATTTAATTTTCGTGTCTGTGTTCGGATTGACCCGTAATTCAGTCGGGTCCTTAGCATCTCGACCAAAGCCCTAAAATATTGTGTCTGGTATGTATCGGGTTTACGGTTTTGTCGTATATTGACAGTCCAAATAAACACGATAAGAAAGAGATATCTAAGTAACCATATCAGTTCACAGTCATGAGAATAAATGTTTCCAATCGTGTAAATCATGTTTTAAGTGGAAAACAAAGCACCAGGCAAGAATAACCTTTACATATAGTGCCACTGCTATGCAATATTTTAAATTGGATGAATGGGAAAATGTGATCGGTTTGAGCTGTTTAGTACTAAATATATCAAAAATCAGCATTACGAACTTGAATATACGCAAACCTGAAGATGACATACCTGTCCAGAAGTTTTGTTCAATACCCAATTAAACGCAGGTTGATCATTACTTTTCTTTGTTTTGGACCAGGGCTGCTCTTGAAGCTCCTCAATCCATTTTCTCATAACCAACTTCGCCCCATTAGTAGGACGCATGTAAATCATACAGCTACAAATATAAGTTCGTCCTTTTTTTCCAGGCGGTGGTAATTCATGGGAGTGATCTAATGGCTTTACCTAGTTCGTTAAAATGAGATTACACAGATGAATATCATGGCAAGAATCCAAATACAGATATAGAAACATATCGCAGATTCGATTGCAAGGTTTTCTTTCTGATTAAAAACCATTTGTTGAGTTTGGGTTTCTGAATACAGTTTAACATGAGTTGGTATTGATTTCATAGCATTATTTATGTGTAAAAGCTAGTTTGCATACCGCAGTCATGTCGTCGGTGAAGTATACATCATGATCTCCTTTCAAATAAGGAAAGGGATCTTGCAACCAGACCATATCAACATCGTTGTACATAACATTATAACCAAGCTCTAAAATTTGCAGCAGATGTCTAGGCCTTCGTGATGTAAAATTGAAGAACCCCTGTAGACAAGGTGACCGATTAAACATTTTCGAACCACATAATCAATTCCAGAGCATAAAGCAAACTTTTAGGTAAATTGCGAAAATACTTAACGGAGACCTGAACGAAGAGATTAAATTTTACCTGAGAACCAAATTTATGAGCAGTTTGAGAATCCGGAGCTGGAGGAACAAGCACACAATGACAAGGCCACTTCTTGTTAACTTTATACAAGGTCGCATAATCCTCAGCTATCACAAGCACCTTCTCGTGATGCTTTTGCCTCGCGATACTTTGTTCATTCCCAGAAATAACTAATCTTGATGAATTTTAATAGTCGATTTATATCTATTGGTCGGATTTATATTCATGTTTCGAACATATTTATGTCTTTTGGTCGCTTTATGTCTTTTGGACGGATTTATGTTGTTTAGAACTTTGTTTACTTTATCATAACATTTTGTACTTTAGTTATTTGACCGTAATTCATGAAATTTTCCAACTTATAACGATAAGCAACTAATCATTTCATAACTTAATATCAAGCGTTACAAAAAAGCAACAACAACATCGCACAAACATAAGTAGATAACTTGAGATTGAACAGACAGTTAGTCAAAATCGTAGCCTCCATTGTCGCTGAGAATACGCACTGTTTCCTCCTTCATGGCAATTTGAGAATGAACGTATTCTGCCATTTCTAAAGACAAATAGTTTGTGATCATTAAACTGAAGGAGTCGAATGCCTCGTTCCTAACTTCTGGGGCTCGTTAAACACCAAGAACATCGGTCCACTAGTTATACACTTGTACCTCGTGGCTACCTCCTCACGAGTACGAGATTGAGACATTTGTCTAGACGTAGACATTTTGCCGTACATGAAATACATCATACACAAAACTTCATCGAAGAACTTATCGGTATTATCGTCCGGTCGTTTGAATTTCACAGCTTTCGCAGCCTTGAGTAGATGAGCATCATCAATCACACTCCAACCCATTAACAAATACCTCAACTATGTTTGAAGGAGAGTTTTGTGTGTTTGGTGTTGTAAGATAGACTTCTTTAAATATAAAAATGAAAGATTACTTTGGCGGGAATTAAAAAGCGCGAAAAAAGAAGAAGCGGGAAAAAAAACTGGGAAAAATTCCAAGTTTCAATTGCGCACCATAGGTATAGCCTACTGTGTACCTATGGTGCACAATGGAGTGTACCTATGGTGCACAGTCGAGTGTATCGATGGTACACCACACTGTGTACCTATGGTGCACGAAGGTTGCACCATAGGTACACAGTGTGAGGCACCATCGGTGCACACTGCTGTGTACCCATGGTGCCATGCACCGGCCAGTACATGGCATGCCGACCGGTGCATGGTACCATCAGTAAAAGGGGGTGGTACCATCGGTACATGCCTCTTTTACAGATGGTACAGCGCACCATGGGTACGCCTTCTGCAGTACCCATGGTGCACACACTGTTGTACCATTGGTACGCAGTAGTATGCACCATAGGTACTACTGACTGGGTACCAATGGTGAATAATAACTTGTGATTTTTTGGAATTTTTTTTTTTTTGGTTTAAGAAGGTAAGCCTTATGGCATGGATTGGAGTGGGTTTGATGGTGTTTTTTTATTATAACGGTTGAATAATTTTGTTAAATTATTGTTATGGTTTAAAGGTTGGATGGTAAGAATGGTACGATTTAGGTGTTTTGCGGATTCTAAATTGTAATTAAGAATTCAAATAAATTTTAACGAATCTAAAGGAAACGATAGAAATAACATAGTAGATGTCATAATACAAAATACGATAGTTTCACAAATCCTATGAATGGATAAACAACTACCACGTCCATGAAAAAGATAGATAACAACAAAGCTAAAACAAATCCAATAATGAGGACAAACAACCATGGAGAGAAGAGTTGCAGGACTTGATCTCTCCACCTAAGCGCACCCGCTTCCCCACGATCTACAGGCATAGTAACAATCGAGCGAACAGCGTCTAGCAATCTGTCGTCCATAGTACGTGGTGGTGGAGTAATAGTATGCCAATTATACTCAGCCAGGTACCTCTAGTAGGTGCTCGTCGCAGACTGTCTATATGTGGCAATGGTAACGGTCAACTGATCCTCAGAAAGTAACTGCTGACGCCAATCTAGCCATGCTCTCTTTCGCCACGTGTACCTCGCCAAATCTCCTTTCTTATAACCCGGTCGGAGTACAAGTGGGAGTTCGGGCTCATCCTGAACCTGTCTGAACTGGCGCATAACCCGATCAAGCATGTAACCCTCGACCGTGCTCATCATCCGCAAAGGATAAACGATGGTGCGGATCTCATGCACGGGGAACTGGACTCTGATGTCCTGGTATGGCTCAAATATGACATGTTCCAAAAAAGTAAAACACTTAGATTGTTTTAAAAAATAAAACTTAATATTAAAATGTTCATGACTGCTAAAATTTAAACACTTACATCTGTCTCCTTCTGATCTGCAAGGAGAGTACATACAATCGATTTTGGGTGGATGTTTTGCCCAACAATCCGCTTCGGTAGCCACTTCACAATCCTAGGCTCCCTCGCTACGTGGTCCGCATTCTCTGAGGCTCTAAACGCGGGGAAGTGGTCATAAATCCAGCAATCAAGCATAGCTACAAATCCATAAAGGTTATGCTTCGATGCTTTCGAAGCATCACCCAAACCACGGAAAAGGAATGCCAATGCACTCGTACCCCATGCGATGTCCCACAACCCATAATCTATATTCGCCAACCCGTACAAGTAGTCAGCCTTGACGCTTTTCTGACTAGTATCCGCAAAAATAGTGCAACCAAATAAGAACATAAGGTATGCTCGTGATACCTGGCGGATAGTCTCAGCATCAGTCTGCTCAACGTAGCGACCCCTGGTAAAAGTCTCTCGCAGCCACTTGATCTTGAAGCCAACGCCTCTAGTGGACTGTATCTCTGCACGGACCTCATCCACTGTCAAACCTAACATACTAGCATAGTAGTTGTATGCCTCATCACGTGGAGCCGTGACTACATCCAAGGTTCGGCCAACTACAGGGAGACTTGTAATGCAGCTGACATCGTCGAGGGTAATCGGCATCTCCCCAAATGAGAAATGGAATGTGTTGGTCTCCTGATGCCAACGCTCAACAAAAAGCTCATCAAGTACGGAGTGCGTGAAGTACTGAAGCAAGTGGGCTATAAGAGGACCGAAAGGAGTCCGCGCCAAATGCCGTTGCACCTCTGGCTGAGCACTGAGGTCCCACAAATGAAGCACATTATAATATGCCTGTATGCCTAATGTAGTGCGACCCTGTAAATAAAAAACTAAGTCAGAAAATAATAATAGTAAAACCTTAGACTAGACGTTTATTAGTTTGGTACTTACATGTCCTATGAAGACGTGATACGCCTCGTGCTTCTTGTAGTCAGGAAATAGAGGTATATTGTTGTATTTGAGAAATGCAAACGTCTTTCGCTGCTCCTCTATGTGGATCGCATCGATATGCTCCTCATCGATGGTGTCCTGCTCAGGGTCCCCAGTGGCATCCACCCTGTCACTAACAGGTGGTGGATGTGTACTAGTATGCGCAGGGGGTGGAGCTCTGCGAGCGAGAGAAGGAGGTGGTGGATCACTAGCAGTGGGAGGTGGTGATCGGTGTGATGAAGACGTCTCTCGTCGTGAGGAGCCTCCGCCTCTATTATCATCGACTGCAATCTCTGTGGATTTTTATTTCCTCTTCCCATGGTTGATTCGGTGCAAAGACCGATCACTCCTTATCCTGTCCTCCTCCTCCCTAAGACCAATAGTCTCAAGGTCCTCAACTAAATCTCGTTCGCGCTTGGCATCACGGACTCGCTCATCCTCGACGGCCTGTACAGTCTTTAGACTCTTCACCGGGGGTGGCGCCCGTGACCCAGGGGGATACGCCCTAGATCGAGGAAGACGTCGCTCCTCAACCGCGTCGGACCTACAAAAATACAAAACAAATCACGAAATTAATAACAATAACATATGATGTAACCCAAAAAATTAAAAAAAAAACAATACTCTAATTCGCAACCGAACTCCCTATAGAAAGTAATTTCTTATAAATTTCAATTTTTTAAAAAAAATGCAAAAGTAAAACCTTTAAAAGTCTAATTCGGCAATTTTTAAAAGAAAAAACTGTGCAACATAGGTACACAGCAGGTGTGCCGCTTGGTACAGAGGCGTTGTGCCGAGCGGCACAGCTGCTCGCACCGTCGGTGCCGGCTGCCGGCCATTTTCCAGCCGGCAACTTGGCTGGAAAATGGCCACTAAACCCTAAGTTCTACTCTAAATCTAACCTAAATCCTAAATTCATACCTAGAACTAACAAAATTAACAAAAAAAATTAGATTAGGGAACTTACGTAGATGGTGGTGGGGGGTTTTTGTTCTTCACCATGATGAACGAGGAGGAGGAGGAGTAGTGGTGGTGGTGGCTTGCCGGAAAAATTGAGAGAGAAGTGAGAGTGTTTGAGAGAAGAGAGTTTGAGAGTTAGAGAGAAGTGAGAGAAGTGAGGGAAGTGAGATAAAGTTCAGGGAAAAATGTTGTGGATGGAAGTTAGTAAAAAAAATTGGCTTATATACCTAGAAAATGGTATTTTTGGAAACAAAATGGGTATACTTAGATCAACTTTGGGTATACTCAAAATTGGGTATACTTAAACATGAATTGGGTATATATAACTTGACCCTTTTTTTTTATTGTTGTTTGGTTTGATTTTATATTGTTGTGTTATAGTGTTATATTAATTTAGATATGTAAATTCGTGAAATAATATATAATATGTATTTATAAGTGTTATTATGAATTTAGGTGAAAATTTTATGTTGAAAGTGTATTTAATCCACTATTTGTTTATTTTAGCAAGATGGTTACAAGTATATTTATGAGACTTATGGCTATCTGTAGAAGTAGTACGAGTAATGTTGATGAGTCAGACTCACAATAATTAGTCTATATTAGTGGGTGATACGTTGCAATGTCTTTTCTTTTGTTTAAAATATATTCATAAATGTGTTCTTATTTGTGAGTTATATAAGGACAAATCTACTCACTCTTTTCTATCGTGCTTGTCATTATTTTAAAGTTGGAAGAGGGTCGAGTGTTGCTCATGCTGCCGATGAAATAGTGCTACCGAACACTTTTATTGTGTTCAATAAAGTATTATCTCACGTCACTAGTTTGTACAAAAGATATAAATAAAAAACACGACCTACAATATTTTCAACGTGGATGTAAGTTTATTTAAAACATATGTGTTAACTAATTTTGTAGAATTATTTGGTTTGATTAATAAATATTAACCGAGCTTAATTATTTCTATTAGTTTGTTTGATTAATTTATTCTAACTTGAGTTTGACCAACTCAGCTTGATTTTTTGTTTTAATTGTTTTGATAAGCTCAATTTTTTTTTAATTTTGAATTTGATTAAATGAGTTTTTTTAGTTAGTTTGATAAGTGGTGTTAGTTGTTTCCTTTATTTTGGTTTGGTATTATTGGTTTGAATTTGATTATAATATTGATTCGATTTGGTTATATTATAATAATTGGTTTGATTAGTTTGTTTTGTTTGATTAGTTTGATGGTTACGTAATATGTAATTGAGTTTTTATTGATTCGATTGGTTATGTTATACATTAATTGAGTTTTGATTTGTTTGATTAATTGGATTAGACTTAATAGAGTTTTAAATGGTTTGGTGAATTGATTTTTTGGTTGTTGATATACTTTGGTATATTTTTTATGATCGAGCATCAATACGGTGTTACGCGTTATACAAGGCACTAAAATAATGGAACTTGGATGGTAATAATGTGGTCATGTATAAGATTTTTACGGTTTTATTTGGTTATCCCATTAAAATCCCGCGACGTTTGTCAAGCGGTATTCCTCTCGTTGGGCATCATTGAACGATGATACACGAAGATAAATTTATTTTATATTCGGTCATTTATTGCTTATCAGACGACGACGTCCATGTGTTTACACATCTTCCGGTGGTAGGTGAAATTTTGAAACCTCTAGTGCTTGCAGATATTATTGAGTGATTTCAGTTTTTCTCAACTATTTTTGGTATTCTTATTTTATAAATTGATTTGAATTCGTTGAAAATGAGAAACAAAGTTATTCGCCTTCAATGGTTGCGGGAAAATTTATGGTTCGAGGTATATTGATAGTATTACTCTCACGAAAGCTAGGGTCACCTTCGTAACTCGTGTTTATCTCTTGCAACAACCTGATTGTCGTATATTTTCAAAAAAATAGTTAACTTTGTTTCTATGGACAATATAAACTTCTTGGAGTATCCATGTTATTTTTAGTAATATAACGAGGATGTGAAAATAGTATGAACATACCAGTCTCTTAGGAAACGTTACCTTCAAATAATGGCTCTATTATAAACTAATTAACATATCAAATTGTCACACTTGTATAGATTTAAAAGAGTAGAGTTCGGGCGCAAATAACTACTCGGGATTCATACCGACGCACTATCAAGATGTTTTGAAAGAACTATAGTCTTTGTACTTTTGTCGGTTATTTTTCTTCTGAATTTAAACATGCTTAATTTTTTCTTTTTAATTAAATTTTAACTGCATAAATATCTACACATCTATATACCATTTGATTCTATTTCATGGATAGAGGTATCGTTGAAGTATTTTGTTATATTGAAACTTATTATTTAGAGAGTGTTGTTTTATAGTTCAAAAATATACATGAGAGAGCTTGATTGTAGCATTGACTTTTAAAAAATGAAAATCACTTACATATTTGTTCTTGTGTTACCAAATTGTTGAATCTCATTCGTGAAAAGATAAATTAAATTTTCAATGTATAGTTGTATCCAATAAGTATTAACATGATCGGTGATGGTTGGGTAATCAAAAAATAACTCTTTTAACATCACTAATCATGTTAATATTTTTCCATTGATTTTTGTGTGTTTGTAAGAATATTTTTATTTATATACTGTATTTATAACATGTAGAATGTTATCCACCATCACCTAATATATAAAAAATCAAAGTAACGTGTAATTTCAAATCTTCTTAGAGCTCATAAAAGAAAAATCAACACGTAATATCAGATTTGTTGAAGTTACACGAACAACTTCAAACAATGACATTATGTAACTCGATATCTTTTAAGCACCGCCATTGGTAAGTATTTGTGAAAATGTGCACAACAACTCAATAATTTTAAGATACACGAAAAATAATTCGGTGATCATTTCCGATCTTTCAATTGTCCGATGTCATTCTAAGTAATTATTCTCTATATTTTTTATAATTGCTCAGGCTTAAAGTAACGTGAAGTATAATATTATTTCTAAATTAGTATACTATATTTATTGGATTTCTACATTAATTAGATTTCCTATATTAATTATATTTATTATATTAATTAGATTTCCATTAATAACTAGACTTCCTATATTAATTAGATTTCCTATATTAATTAGATATTTCAATATCAAATTTTCTATATTAATTGGATATTCTATATTAATTAGATTTTCTACCTACTCTATATTAATTATATATTATATATTAGTTAGATTTCTATATTAATTTGGTCTTCTATATTAATTATATTTCATAATTTGTTCTTCTACATTAATTAGATTTCCTATTATTTTGTCTTTTATATTAATTAGATTTCATTAATTAATGGATTAAGATTTGTCATAATTGACCTATAATTAAAGAAGATATAGCTCACACAGTATATTTCTTCAAAGAGATAAATTAGTTATAGGTCTTTTGAGAGATAAGTGAGTTAAAAGATAAACACTAAAGAGATGGTTTTGTGACTCACGTCATCTTTTGTTACAAAGAATAATTAAGTCATTTGTGTTTGAGAGTCTTTATTGTTTTCTTTTCTTTTCTCTTGTCAGGATTCACCATATACGACTCCTGACGTCCTTGTTTAAGTATGTTCTCATTCTAAGGAGTATGAAAACCACATAAAACATTAGCACCGAACAACGACACAAATATGCTCAAGTCTCAAGCTAATATGTGGTCCAAGTTTGAAAGAATGACATTTATAAGTGTGCATATCACAAAAATCTGTAGTGGGTTTTTTTGCTACAATGATAATAATATTGTCGCAACAACCACATAGATTGTTGCGGTGGTTTTGTGACTCGCGGTGGTTTTGTGACTCGCGTCATCTTTTGTTACAAAGAATAATTAAGTCATTTGTGTTTGAGAGTCTTTATGTAACATACTTATTTATAAAAGAAGTATTTGTTGCCCGTGGATGTAGAATTTCTTCACGATCCGAACCACGTTAAATCTTCTTGTAAACTTTGTTCTTGAAATAAGGTAAGATTTGAAGCTTGTATTACCTATTATGACCTCTCGTGTAGGTGTTCACCAACTATTGGTCATTGCTTCGGCTGAGGTGGCTAAGATTCGGCCTAGCGAGTCTCGTTATTGATGGTTTCCCTAACAAGTGGTGTGGTAAGCGTGAAGATCTGATATCAATATTTGTTTCTGGTGAAGTAGACAAAGTCAAAAACGAAGATCGCGGATCTTGGAGTAAACTCAAGCGCAGTCACAACAATGATTATATTAGGGAACTATTAAATTTAAGTTATCTACTAAAATAGAAAAGGCTTTAACAAATGTGAGTCTTGGATGGGTCCATAGTAGAATGGACGTCCAGTATGGGGAATGGATCTGCTAGGATTCGGCTGGAGGCAGTTGAAGGCTTATCGAAGTAGATGGAGATTCAATCTAAGAAGTACCTGAAGAGGTTAAGGACTGACAATGGCGTGGTATTAGTGAAGCGAAAATTCACTAGTTATTCTTCTAAATTGGGTATGCATAGGCGCAAAATCTTGAGATTACCTCGAAGCATGGAATAACTGAGAAGATGAGTCATAAATTACTTGGAGTAAGGGTTATGCTTCTGACAGCTGGACATAATAAGAGATTTAGTGAATGAGTTGTTTTGGGCAGCTAACATCGTCAACATGATCCGTGGACTTTCGTCCATCATGGAGATGTAATAGGTATTGGAGGTTGAGCTGGAGATAGATGGAGTTTGAACATAAGGGTGGAGATATGGATACCTCCACAGAAGCTGTTTTCAAGCTATGTTCTTTTCAAGCTATGTTCGGGTTCGACATTTGCAAAGGAAGTTCAACCATTGCTGAATTCGGGTATTGATCTGAAGTTTGACGGGTCAAAGGCTTTAGATGTTCAAACTTTGGAGCAATTTTCAGGTGTTGCTCGGGTCGGATCTTAGGATAGGTCAGATGGATGTTATAACCGTTTTATTGGATGTAAAAGGTTGGAAGACTGGTCAATTGAGAAGTATTTTCTCAATAAAGTTCGCGAACTGCATAGGAATTGATCACTCCAGTGCAGGTGGAAAGTTTGTCTTGGAAAGTTTGTCAATGTAGACTTAAAGTAACGCAAAGCATAATATTCTTTTCGAAATGAGTTTTCTATATTAATTAGATTTCTAAACTAATTAAACTCTTATATTAATTAAACTTTCAATATTAATTGGATTTCTTATATTTATTAGATTTGTTATATTTATTAGATTTTCTGTATTAATTGGATATTAATATTAATTGGATTTTGTATTAATTGGATATTCAATGTTAATTGGTTTTTCTAGATATACTATATTGATTAGATATTATTTATTAATTAGATTTCTATATTAATTAAATATTATATTAATCTAGTCTTTAATATTTATTAGATTTCCTATTAATTTGGTCTTTTATATTAATTATGTTTTCTAATTTGGTTTTTTATATTAATGACCTATAAATACAAGAAGATATAGCTTTGCAATTTGTGACGAGCCAAGAAATGAGCTGCATATTTCTACTGAGAGAGAAACTAGCTTTAGGTCTTTTTAGAGATAAATACTAAATAGAGAGTTTTGTGAATCGTCATCTTTTTGTGTTTGAGAGTTTTTTTTAACCTACTTATTTATAAAAGAATTATATGTTGCTAGTGGATATAGGATTTTTTCACAATCTAAACCACGTTAAATATCTTATTGTGCGATCGTTTACATCTAGGTTTTCTTTTCAACTTTGTTCTTGAAATAAGGTAAGAGCCGAAGCTCGTATTACCTCGTACGACCACTCGGGTAGGTGTTCACCAATTGTTGGCCACTGCTTCGGCTGAGTGGCTAGGATTCGCCATAGCAAGTCTTGTTATGGTTGGGTTGGATCTTGTTCGGATATTGATGATTTTCCTAACAATAATAAGTATTCCATGGAGGATTGGATGATGATGTCAACATAAATATGGTTTTGTCAGATATTGTAGATGTTACGCATGTTTGATACATTATTCGGGTTATAGTTCTTAACCCTAAATATATATATATATATATATATATATATATATATATATATCCTTAGAAGCCACACCTCATGACGATAATTCACATGCCAACTATTTTTTTGTATAGTTTTAGTTTGATGGCTTTTGAACAACCTTAAAAGTGTGTGAACGGTGGATGGTTGTGTTGTCCGCATATAACAATCAATATCACCAATAAAGAATGTGTAACGTTATCTGATGCGCTATCAACTAAAGCAGATAATCACATTTTTTTGCATATGATTTTGTGTTTAGACCATCTATACCAAAAAAAATTAAACATCATACCTCTTACATTTGTAAAACAATAGGACAATCTCTACTTCGTCCATCGCCGTAAAAGTTAATAATAATGTAGCCTAAGTCACGACTTACACGATGAACCAATTCGGTCAACTTAGATATAGAGTAATACATGGAAAATAAATATATGTAATCGGTATGCATATATGTTTCCTTCTAGTGTTCCTACAAAGTTCAATCATTATTTGTGACTATGGTACGCAAATAGTCCTAAAACAACATAGGACTTTTAAAAAACATATAACGGACATAAACAATGCGCAATCATTTTCACATAATTCATGCGAAAGATATTTGTAAATTTTCATGATTCAAATGAAAATATTTATGAATTTGGCACGAACCATGCACTATATATTTTTGGCATGATTCAAATAAAATATTTATCTAGTCTGGTACGATTCGTGCGATGTATTAGCTTCCAAATTTATTTTCATTATGTTGCTATATTTCTTTGAATATTCATATATTCATATATGTTTACCTTAATTCCACGGGGTTTAAGTTCATGGTGTTAGATTGGTATTAGAAAACCGGTATCGTTTTAGTTAAATTTTCGCAAAATCGAATTAGATTTTAAAAATTAAAGTATAGGATTTTATCTAAAAAAAAGTTTCAAAATTTTTAAATGGAAGAAATACCAAATCATTAACGGATATGGTACCATTTCAATAACCGTTGGAACGTAGAATGAAAATACAGTTGGAATTTCGTAAGCTATAATCAAATTTGAGACCTTTTGTTTTGTGTTTAACTATTAAAAAAATTTATCAAGATATCAACAACTGAGAAAAGGTTTTTGGCCTCGGTTCTTTTATTGAGGAACCACAGTATAGTAACTTGAAGAGGAAGAAAGAAAGCATAAAAAACTATTTAGCCTAAGATATATAGAGTCGGTGGGAACAGTCGGAAAAACTATTTTATTACTATATGCACATCTTATGTGACAAGATGTTACGATTTATACCCAGTACATGACATCCCAAAATACAACAGTTCTGAGTATCTAGCCCATCGGAAACTGGCATTTGAGATTATATACAAATCATTCATGATTTGTTTTGGCAATGAATCATGAAACATACCCAGCCTTCAGCTTTGGTGTTTTCTCTTTGACAAAAAGAGCTGATAGCATGCTTTTGCCGCGGACTGGAGTGTGAACGTGTGCAATCTCATTTTTCCGGTTGTCAAAAGGTCTGAATGCTGTTAAAAACTTGAAACCCTCCAGATTCTGCAAAGAGATGACCGTTTAGCTACCATATCTAATCTCCCTTTTAAATTAAATCTTTTGAAACATAAGATTTACTACTACAATTATATTTTGTTTTGAATGTTAGGCCAAAAAATGTAGTCTCTTTTCCTTTTTGTTCGTTTTTTACATTACCTGTGGTTGTTTTACTCCATAGGTTTGCATCATTACAGTAGATGCGGAAACACCACCTGATAGTTGATCAGGAGACACAAAAGATTTTCTCTTTATGCTCTCTTCATTATCTGCAGACATTCTCAATTATTATCTTCTTATTATAATAAATGATTTTTCTTTTACAGAGGTAAAGTTCTGATAATTTTACATACCCTGACTAAGAGCTCCAGAAATTTGTACACGAGTTTTTGGGCTCTCCGAACTGCAAAATACCAATCAACATATTTTGGTTCTAATAAATCACTATCTAAAAAATACAGACAAAAATTTATCCTTTCCGAAAATGATATGATATGTAACTACTAAAAGTCTGGGTGAGCTGACCTCGGTTCAGATTTTGAGGGGCGTTTCAAGGTGGACTTAGTTTCAGAAGCTAAATGCCAAGAAAGTGTTTTCGAAACAGGAGTATCTAACAAAAGTTGGAAAATATTACAAAAAAATAAGTGGATTGTATTTGACCCCAAATGAGAGAGAGATGTCAAAATCAAGAACCATCACAATCAAGAGTGACTGTAGGAAGGCATATATGATATATACCTGAAGGTTGAAGACGAGATTTCGCTTGATACCGATTTTGCCCGTCGTCACTTTTTTTTCGACGAATAAAATGAACCTTCGTGCTAAGAGAATCTAAACATAACCAACAGAGAAAAAAAATGAAAAAACACAGTTTATTTCTCCTGACATCAATTAGCAAATGAAGAATCTGCCTTACCTGGTAGTACATAATGCTTGTGATGTCTTGGAATCAGTGCCAATAAGTGCTGCTGTCTGGAACCCTCATTATCCATGTAAGTCCTGCAGGTAAGCAGTTTCTGACAACGAGACACGAGATGTATTCAGGTCTTTCTTCTTTATGTTAGCATACGCACTATGAGAAGGCATAGTTAGTACCTGATGTAAACAAGATGTCTTTAGCTGCATGGTTGAGACATCTAGAGTTTGCTGATCAAGGAGATCAGTTAGCTTCGAAGCCACAGTACCAAGATGATCAACTGCATTAACAAGTGCTCGTACAGTATAATCTTTTAAGTTCTTGAGTACCCTAAAAATAATACAGAGAAATGAATGTCCAATGGAAGGAAAAAAACTATCAAAATACATTAATTTTCTCGCAGTTCGAATTGGAACTAAAAATAAAAGCATAAACTATGGTCAAACCTTCAAGCACTGTTTGCCTACTCTATATATTCAGAAATGCTTGTAACCATTCTCGCACCCGACTCGGAAGTATAATTGTGATAGAGTATTTACAAGTTCCTCAGATAGTCAAAAAAGGGTTTGGATCATATTTCAGATTAGTTAATCCTAGTACCAGGGAGAAAGGAAACTCAAATTCTTAAATTAAATACTGTTCGCCTACAGGTTATTATCAATGAAGCGCAGCTTTAAGAATCAGTAATTTTATATTCACAAGGTCTGTAAAGTTATATAAACTAAAACTCCTCCAGTACTCTCCCATGTTGACGTAAAACAAGTAACCAACCATGCTTTACTAGTTCACAACTTAAATATCATGTGACTATTTGACCCCATAAAGTAAAATAAGAGGCCTTACACCTGCTTCTGCTCACTATGAATAAAAGACTTTTCACAGTACTCCGCAGCAGAAAAAAGTTGAGGCCTTAAGCTTTTCAGCTCCTGTAGAAAGTCAATACAGAATGGATCAGAGTTTAATATTCATGATAGGATTTAAATCTTATATCCTTAGGAGTATACACCCTTAATTAGAATTGATTAATACAATATCAAAACCGATCAAATCATAATTAGAGTGACAGATGAAGCCTGAATAGATTAAAAAGATATATACATACAAAATTCTATCTACATAAAGATATCATTCTCTTGCTATAAAGATACATACATACACACATAATTTTATCTACTCATCTTCTAAGATAAGTGTAGTTTTAGGTCACAAATAGGATAGGATTCTTGTCCTCTGTTCATGAGGACGAAGTGTATCCGAGCATCCCAGCTCTGCATTCATTTGTTATGGTCAGCTCGCCCTCAGCTTGATAATTTTTCAAGTACAGTGAGCTCCGATGAATTCGAGGCGAACTCGAGCTAGATGTTCATTAGTCAAACTATGTCACAAATGACGCATCTGAAGACTACAAAAACAATTAGGATTTTCGAACCATATGTGGTACACCTTCAATCTCTATACTACACGTTGTTTCTCCTTAATTTCAACTGTAGTATAAAAAATTATTTGATAAATACACTGGTACATTTAGTATTAAGAAGTATGGCGATCCACTCGTATTTATCCCTACACATTATAACTAAATGTACAAGCTTATTTGAATTCAAGCGATGCTGAATACAATGGAATTAGAATTAGTACAATTTTTTCACACGATTCAAGTAATTATTCAAGGCTTCTTTGGCAACCACGGAGTATCGACAAGCATATTAGAAATCGTACGCTAAAGAAAGCAATATAGCTAAATTTAACAGAATCCACCTCTAACAGCTAGATTTATGAAAGATCCGGTTCCTTATATTGACACGAATCGGTACAGCGACGAATTAATAAACTACTGTAGCAGTAGATCGCGATATACTCATACACACAATGCATCGTAAAAGGAAATCAGGAAAGGTGAAGGTTCCGAACCTGCAATGCTTTGACGAAGCTCTTGCTACGCTCCATAGATGCCTCGTCGACGGTCATGACATTACTTTCTGTCGGCCTGGATTCGGCCATCTTTCGTGAGCTAGAATGAACCTGAGGAGTGCATTTAAGTTCTTTTACTATTAGATTCGGAAAGGAATTAGGTAAGGTGGAACGGCTACGCAATGTAGAGAGGGAGTAGAGAGAGAGAGAGAGGAAAAAGGAAGGAGCGAGTGATGTTGAAGTAATGCCTAAAAAATTCTCTGTTTGTTAGGAAAGGGAAAGCAGAGAGGTGGTTTTTTATTAATGGCGGTGTGGTGGTTGTTGGCACAGTCTTCCCTGTATATAGAGAGAGCTAGAGAGAGAGAGAGAAACGGTGGTTTTTGAAAGGAGTGTTAAAGACAGTTACAAACCGCATATTTTGTCCCGCTGGAAATATCCTTTTTAAAAGACGAAAACGATCCTTATTTATTCATGATCATCCAATTAAAGAAACATGGATATTTATTTACGTTAAAAACAATTTTTTTTATAATGTTGTTATATTTTTGTTTATCAATTTTGAATGTGTTTTATCGTATATTGAATTCTTTTAAAAGAAAATTATTACTTTCAATGATATAAAAAAAATCGTAATTATCAGATGAATACATATTTCAACAAAAATATCATATAAATAAACTATTATTTGGAGTTAATTTTTTACAAAAATTTGTTCAACGTATTTCTAGAAAAACAAACTTAATATAATTGTTATCGCTATTTGTTTTTGACAAATTCATCACCAACTTATGGGTCTGAAAGTTAGTGATTTTGAACCAATTAATCTTTTCTCTTGTTAATAAATAAATAATTGTAGATTTGTTTGAAAATTCTCGATTTATGTGTTTGTAAAGTAAATTATCCTCGTTTCGTATTACAAACGAATTTTATATCCTTATACGAACCGATTTTAACCATCCAATAGAATTTTAAAGAGAGACAACAAATACAAATCTTCATAGTGTTCTTCACCATGAAAATGGCGTAGAAGAATATGTTATTATTTTCAAAACTTAATATATATATATATATATATATATATATATATATATATATATAGAGCGAAGTATACTATAGTTAACTAGGATATAGTGTTCACGCGGTGTTTGATATTTTTCGCAATACAAGTGTCTTTAAACTTAGGGTATGTTAGGTACGTAACTGGACGTCGTATTTCAATTAGTAACACATGGTCTCCTAAATTAGGATTGTTGAACTGCAAAAATATATATTATTTAACTACGAGACCTAAATAACACTTGCGTGTAAATTTATCATATTTTTACACTATAATTATCATATTTCGTATGTGGCTCAAAATTTGTCGTAACCCGGTGAATTTCATATAGTTTTTTGCCACATTACACCGAACTATAGAGAATTCGATAATAAAACCACTTGGGTCCTCGAAAATTTTGTATCATAGTTTGCCGAATTAATTGGTGACTAACCATATTTAATTCATCACGCCGATGACTAGAAAAAACTAAATATGTCACCAATGCAATACCAAATTATTTCAGGACATCCTTACCATCGATTTATTGGTTTTGTTGGGATCTATATGTTATATTCGTGTTGTGGTAGCAAAATTAACGTAAAATGTTGACTTTAGATGCATGTTTTTATAATTTTTTACCCTAAATATGAAAATCTTTGAAAATGCTTGTGAAATATATTGCAAAACCTTATATAAATTATATGTGTAACGTGTAATATAGTTTATGCAAAATAAAGGAGAAATGATACATGAAAAACCGGACTTACTTATTTCACCACACAATGACGAATAAAATTAACTACATCGTCAATGCAGTGACGAATTATTATATGTCATTACAATCACTAATTTATTGGTTTTCTTAAGACCTATCTATTATTTTGGTGTTATGGTTGCAATATTCACGTGAAATACTAACTTTAAATATTTGTTCTTGCCGCTTTTCCAACCAAGACCATGAATACGAAAAATCTATGTTAATACTTGTGAAACCTATTGTAATATGTGTGTGAAAACTTGTATACTTTATATGTGAAAATTTTAATGTGTATAATGCAAAATAAAATAGAAATAGTATATGCAAAACTTACTTACATCACATCGGTGACGAATAAAATAACTACGTTGTCAATGTAATGACAGCTTATTATCGATCATATCAAGCATTGATATGTTGGAATTTTATGACCCTTCTATTATTTTCATATCGTAATAACAAGATTTACGTGAAACATTCTCTTTGGATGTTTGTTCTTGTCATTTTCCAACCTAGGTCATGAATACAAAAGCCAACGATAATGCTTGCAAAATATATTGTGATACATGTAATATGGTTGATGCGAAACAAATGAGAAATGATATATAAGAAATCTGACTTACTTATTTTTTCATATTGGTGACGAATAAAATGAAGAATTTCACCAAAACACTGGAAAATTATTATCGATCATTCCAACAACCAATTTATTGACTTTAGATGCTTGTTCTTGAGATTTTCTAAACTCGATTAGGAATATAAAAATCTACGACAATGTTTTTGAAATATATTGTAATACATGTGTGAAACCTTATATAAAGTATAACATTTAATATAATTGATGTAAAACAAAGGAAAAATGCTATATGAAAATTGATAATAAAGATATAATTTTTGGATACCTTACTATATTTTTGTGTTTTAGAGCTAGTATATTATTGCATACTATAAATTAGGTTCATGAATCGCATACCAGACGATTTAAAAGAAGTTAATTAAGGAGATAATAAACTAATACTTTCGCACAGACGAAATTGGTAGACAACACAAATCTTGATAGGGGCGATAGGAGAGTATCTTGTTCAACTCTGATATACAAGTGCTCTGACTCTTGATTCGGGACCTTGAACAAAATATGTAAAATGGATCTCTCTTCAACTTGGATATCGCGTTTATTTTTTAGTTTCGAAAAGCATGTGACCTACTAAATATGGACATGCAAGGTAATAGTAAAACTTAATTTTACATTTGCAGACATAGTATATTATACTTTCCAAACATATGATCATATATGTGAAACTTGTTTATTTCATTCTAACAAAAATAATTTTATTTACTTATGTTGAAGGAAAGAGAAACCATACGAGTATACAGTAATTATACTAGTTTGAGATCGTGGAGTATTTATATCAAAAACGAGGATGGGCCTGTTTTGATACAACGCCATTTGGGAAGCTTATCAAGTATTTGACTCATTTTAGTCTCAACATTCTTATTATTGAGGTGTTCATAGAAAGGTGGCATCAAGAGATCAATATATTTCATTTTTGGTTTGGTGAAATGAGCATCACCTTAGATTATATGCAAGTTATTACGGGGTTGAGGGTAATCGGTATATTGTAATCTTTTTAGATGGTATCATTAAAATAAAGCTTCATCTTCGGGTTAGAAATATGGTGGGAGTAGGTTACGAATTATTGGAAAATTTAATGGTGTTGGAATCAGTTTGAATTATCTATGCGTGACGTTTGGCAGTCTTGAAAAAAACGACAGTAACCCTGAGCTTACCAATAGTGATGTGACCTATGCGACGTAAGTGTGTTTTTTAAGATGCACTATATTTATCGACAAAATAAATTGGTACGTATTACTAGGTATACCTTTCTCCTTGAAGCCATTGATGGTATGGAATCTAGGAATGGGCATATGGGTATGGAACCGAAGAACCGAACCGAAATAACTGATTCGGTTCGGTTCCGGTTCCTTATAAATACCCGTACGGTTCCTTATCTTAAATACCCACGGTTCTCGGTTCGGTTCGGTTAGGAACCGAGAACCGAATAAGCAATGGTACCTTTGAATATCCATGGTTCTGTTCGGTTCTAAACGGTTCTTTTGGCTACAAAGTAACCATTTGGTTCTTTTCGGGTTCAGTTCCAAACAGTTCTTTTGGTTAGAAAGTAACCATTTGGTTAGAAAATAACCATTTGGTTCTTTTTTGGTTCAGTTCCAAATAGATTTTTTTGTTAGAAAGTAACCATTTGGTTAGAAAATAACCATTTTGTTCCTTTCGGGTTTGGTTCCAAACGGTTTTTCTGGTTGCAAAGTAACCATTTGGTTAGAAAGTAACCATTTGGAACTGAAACCCGAATGTAACCGAACCGAACCGAGAAGAACCAAACCGAACTGAATTTTAATCGGTTCCTAAATGGATACTAGTTTTAAAGAACCGAAAGAACTGAGAACCGAACCGAACCGAATTTTAATCGGTTCCTAAATGGGTACTAGTTTTAAAGAACCGAAAGAACCGAACCGAACCGAAGAACCGAATGCCCATACCTAATGGAATCATACGCATGAGGTGTTTGCGTATTGGTTGCATATGTACCATCATTTGGGAAAAGTATCATAACATAAGAAAAACATGTGCGGTTTTCTAGATATGGTACGTATATGGACCATTTACCACTTTCTTATTTTCCATCTTGTTATATACTCGGAGTACACAAGTTAGAGGTCATCCATAGTGGAATAGAATATGTACTGCATTAATATCGATTCCAAGTCCAAACAGAACTTAAGGGTTCAATTAAGCCACGTGGGGGAGTCTGATGTAATTTGCACTATGTACTTGATAATCTTTATAACTATATGCTTGTAATATAAAAAATTTAAGTGTCAAAACATAGTATTATACACTTACAAACTGCCACAAGACCTTGTTGCAATATTTAGAAATATTTTTCAAAATGTTCTTCCAAGTTGTGTTCCAGTCATTTGTATCCATCCATGATATTTTTTATTTTCAATAGGTAGCATGGTACCGTGGAAATATAGTCGGATTAAATCATATGCAATCATATTATCCTGAATAAATGGTTTGCCAATTTGGACGCGTATAAGGCATTCTGCTACATAATGTGAATCATAAGGTCCTAAAAACCTAACGGTAACCGAGGACGACTATATACAAGTGGAGATATATAATTTGTTAATATGTGTACTAATTATTTTTACAGGAGGAGTACAATGGGTCTTTGGTATGCAAAAGGGGTTGTCCAATTCACTCTGAAATATATCGGTTGGATACACAAAATGGATTGGGTGGAAGTTGTAAACCTTTAAGGGTTAGAAAATGAGTCGTATGTCTATGAAGATAACGAAAATCAAGTTACACGATACTTGATAGATGCACACCATGATTTCTAGTACCCGCAGATACTTTCATGGAAATTATGATGAATTTTACGTTATTTTTCTTTAGTATTACAATATTTCGAACAAACATTGGTAGTATTTTTGGGTAGCACTTTATGTTGTTGTATTTTATGTTTGTTTTATTTATATTATAACTACAATATGTTATGTAAGAATCATGTACGCACCATTATATTTTATACTTCGACATCATCATTTGTGAAACATATGATTTGTGTAACCAACATGTTATTGCGAAACACATAGCAAATTATTACTTATTAAATCATTTATATAGTCTTATTTTTCCATCATATGTCTAATAAGGGTCTTAAAAATTTGTAATACTTTCTATATATTGATGTAAACCTTTGCCTTCATTTTTTGGTGAATACCGATTCCTTATCACTATATTGTATTATCCTCGTTTGAATGCAAAATTCTTATATCTATAATATCCCTCCAACTATGATATCTGGACAACTATAAAATATAAACCCGGTCAAAAAATATCTTATATCTTCATCTGTAAAATATCATGACAAATTAAACTTCTAATTTCATTAGTAAGAAATAGACTACGCGAGAAGATAATTATTTGATGAAAGACGCAACCATTGTGATGAAAATAACGGATGAAACTAATAGATTTTTTATTTTGTTATATGCATAATGTACTACATACATTATTATGTATACATATTTTTCATGTATGATATCGCCTACAAGAGATCGTAAAAAAGTATCTATCAGGTTTGAATATTTGAAATTGGTTCCAACTTCTGCATGGTTATTTATATGCTTATTATTGATTTAATCAAAAAATATGCTACAAAAATGTGGGGGATAACCTCGTTGAACAAGCGAAGGCAGAACTACTAGCGTAAAAGTACAATATTTCATAGAAATAATTTTTCTTAAAACATTTCCTTATTTGTATCTCGTGCTTCTATTATTTCATGTTATTAAACCATTGTATGTGCTTCTGATGTCTTTTCAAATAGCGATTACTATATTTTTTCAATATTTTAGGTATTCTGAAAATTTAGAGTGTGTGTATTTGAGAAATATAAACCTTTTCAACATTTGAAACTTAAACGTATCCATTACTTACAAAATCATAAAGTACTCATACTTGTGAAATATTAAATGGCTTGTTGTGGAATATTATAATTGTTTGTTGCGAAATATTACGATCGTTCGTTGTGAAATATTATGATGGTTCAATGCAAAATATTACAATGAGCTATTGCGAAATTGTTTGTTCTATAATTTAAAATTAAAATATATTAGCATTCGAATGGTTTACATATTGATAAAATATGTCAGCTCGGTTAAATACTGAATGTCACACTCAAATGTTTGTGAAAGTTTAACAGTATGGAGAAATAATTTGCATATTGGCATACACAAACCTCATAATCAACAAATCTTCATTTTGTTGTGGGATATTTCTTGGGTATCGTATATTTATTGATGGTTTTGTTGGTATGAGGTTCTTTATTTTAAGTAGTTGTACAAGACATGATGTTTAAAAAATATTGCTAATTTGTTTACAGAAAATATACACAAAACATACAGAAGTGTTGCGTAAATTTGTATCAAGTCTTTATTTTCTTCTTTCTAGTGTTGGTTTAGTTGATAGGATAGGGTTGTAGTTGTTAATAATCATGTTCTTTAAATCCATGATAATTAAAGTCCAGTTATACGTTCTACATTTGTCTTTAGATTTTGTACAAATTGGATCAATAATATATTTTGTTTATCGATATGTCTCATTGAAGACTTTATCAACCGTTAGGTCTACATCTATTTTTTGGTAAATCAACGTCTCTAATAATAGAAAACTAATAAATTATTTGTTAACAAAATTAATTTTTAGATAATAATAATTTCAAATATCATTGCATAATTCGATATGTAAGTTGTTTTTAAGAGGATTTATGGTCTGCGGGTGTTAGATAAATGTGGATGTATGTATCAATGACATATATATATATATATATATATATATCAGAGCGTTCCAAAATATGTATATGATTCTAACGGCTACACGTGTGGAACAATAACAATTACATGTGCGAAACCGTACGAATATAAGTGCGAAACCTAGTAGAGCATTACTTGCAAAACATAAAAACATAACAATACACACTACAAGTGGACCAATTAGATTAAAAAAATCACATATTGTCTTATACTCTTTTTTTTCCTCATTTGATCTCCAACATGTTTGATAAAGTGATGAATCAATTATTTTTTGAATAAGACCATAAAACTGGATCATCAATGTTACTTGAATTCTTCATATTAAATAAGTTCTTGAAATTAATTATGAAGATTTTTTTTTGTTATTGATTAAATCCACGTCTTTTGTTTGGTTTTCAAATGTTGCAATGTCATATTTTGGCCATCCTTCTTATTGTTGTCTTTGTGGACCTAACATGTTATATTCTGGAGATTCATATTCTCTTTGTCCTCTAAATGTTGACGGGTCATAGACTTCTTGTTCTTCTTCTTATTGTCCTTGTGGACATGCCATGTCATATTCTGAAGACTCATCTTTTCTTTGCGTTTCAAATGATGTCGGTCATATACTTTTCATTTTCTTGTGTCAATGTCACCTTCAAGTGACCCTTCTCAACTTCTGAATTCCATATTTCAACATTACTAAGAGATAGATCTCTAACAAAAACTTATATTCATTATGTGTTTTGTGATATTTAATTTTATTGATATGAAAAAATGTAACGTGTTTACCATATAGTTGCTAAATCACAATTTAAATAGATATAAACTAAAGATTGAGAAATTGATGACCCCGGAGGGGCATCTAGGATCATAAAAACTTTAGATGATACTTTTGAGTTAGAAATAGACAAAATAAAATAATTAAATATAAGAATTCAACTAGAAGCAGAGTTCAAATATAGGTTATTTAATCTTTTAAATTTGAATTGTCATGTTTTTTCATGGAAGGTTTCAGATGATATATGGGTTCATAAATCTATTATTTTCCATAAATTTACGATTGACAAGATACTTTTGTGTATAGAAAACAACAAGATCATTTTCACTATAAAAGGCCAAGGTTATCCTTAATGAGGTGGATAAACTACTAAAAGTATGGCATATAAGGGTGTTTAAGTACCCAACTTGGTTGGCCAACCCGATGTTGGTAAAAAATAAAAATAGAAAATAGAGGATGGAGGATGGAGGATGTAAATTGCATCCGGCCAAATGATATCTCATTTCTTATATATTGATCACTTAGTTGACGCTACGGCTCGACATAAGCTACTCTCGTTCATGGATGCATACTCAGGGTACAACATATAAAATGAACTTGGTTAATAAAGAAAGCATTATTTTTATTGTGTAATGAGTTTTGTATAAAATAATATCATTAGGTTTGAATAACGTAAATGTTACTTACCAATTCCTCGTCAAACATAGTTTCACTAACCAATGATGAAGAGCATAAAAGCATACAATGACAATATGATTTTTGAAATAAATAATAATAAACTACATATCGTTGTGCTATCTGAGACGTTCACCAATCTATGAATGTGTAACTTAAAATTGAATAAATTAAAATTCTCATTCGGTGTACGTTCGAGAAATGGTTGGGTTATGTGGTTAGTAAACGAGGTATGGATACCACACTGGAAGAAGTCATCAAGTACAATAACTGATGGGACATTTATCAGCCATTTTGAGGTTTATTTTCTAAGCCTTTGATAAGGGATGTTTTTTTTGTAAAGTGTAGGCTAAAAGTAACTTGAGAACTATAAATTGCCAAAGACTACATGTGATCAAAGATATAAAACTGAAGACGTGAGAGCAAGAACTGTTAAAATCTCTTTGGGTCAAGAGTTGAGGTCTAGACGTAGGTGCAAATACTTTTGATGGAACCTAAGGTAAAGCTCTCTTGAAGGCAAGAAGAATTCTTATGTTGGAGAGAAGGTGCAAACTGATCGTTTATGACACCAAAGGTATAGAGTGTGATTATCGAAAGACTTTTAAATATACATGGAATCTTTTAGACAAAGTTATATCACTAAGGGTATGAATTTATGATAAATATCAGTCGTTGATCTAGGCTTTCTACATGGGACATAATAGTACAAAGGAGGAATAACTACCATGTTGTACGATTGCCAGTGTTGGTATTGTTCTTTTAGGCTGGTCTACCTAGCCAAATGCCAAAATATGTTACCAGGTTCTATTGCGAGCATAAATAGTATTGCACACATCATTGATCCTCTAGAAATAGTAAGTAGAAATTGTATATAGTATTTTATGATCATTGTAGTGAGAGAAATACTCGAGTTATTTAAGAGAGAAAACTGAAATCTTTTTGTTATAGTTGAGGTAGAAGATAAATACTATGATACATTCTGAGATACATACTTTATTTGAATGATGAGAGTGCTTTATAAAAAATATAAGTGGTTGAGTGTTTAGTGTTTGTGAGAGTCTTCTTGTAACCTCTTATATATATATATAATTTATGTATGTTTCTCGTATATATAGGATTTCTTCATAATCTAAACCATGTTAAATCTATCATGTGTGTGTGGTTGAGATTACATTATTTTTCTTTTATTGCTTTTTTTTTGTTTTAGGGTTCATAATTAAGCTTGGGGTGCGAGCCCAAAGATGTATGGACTTTTTTATTTTTATAGATTCATTATTACATGTAAACAAGTTTTGGGTGAAGCGATTGAGGTTTTCCTAACGATGTTTATGAGTTCGTTTGTCACTAAGTCTTATGGTTGTTTATTATTCCAAAACATAGGTGTAATTATAAGAGGAGTCTTCATGGAGCGAGCATAGATAATCGAGAGTGATACTGATTGTAGTGTTGTTACGAAAAAGAAAAGATGATGATCATTTTAGATCTTAAGGTTAGAGAGGAGGTTCTCACCGAGAAACCAAGAAAAGCCACCACGATGAGTTTAGTGAAGTCAACATTGAAAAAAATCAAGAAAGATAATGATTTCATCATCTAAATAACTAAAGTTTGGGCATTCCTAGTGCAAAAGGGATTTGTTGCTTCCATTAATGAGAATTCATGGATACGGTTGGTGTCGAAATATTATCTAAAAATCATAGTTTCATCATCATCATTTTGGTAATTAAGTGTTTAAAAGAGGTAACTAAAGAGCTTATGACGTTGGATATATAAAATTGTTTGTAAGCCATTTACATGAAAAAGTACAAGGTCAATATATTGTATCTCAAAAAACATGTGTGCATGCTATCAATGGATGGTCGCAAAGATATTCAAATATACTTAGATGATTTTAATAGAATCATTATTGGCATGAATGCAATTAGCGCCAAGGTGAAGGAAGAGGACCATGTCACACTCCTCTTAAGTTCTCTAACGAATATGTATATGCACTTTTTTGACACCATGATCCATAGAAAGGAGTCTGTTATAATGACCAAATTAAAAAGTATTTTTCACTCGAATATATTCAAAAAAAGTACAATCATGAAATATGACAGTGAAGGTCTCAGACTGAGTGAGAGAGGTGGGTCGGGAAGGAAGATTCAAGCAAAAAGAAAGAACACTCTTGATCAGATTCAAAAGAACTTGCGCGGTTCTAGAGTAAGATGCTGGTTGTGCAAGAAGGATGTCCATATCAATAAGGAACTACCTAAATAGAAGAAAAGGGCAATAATTATCTGAAGGCGAAGACAAAGATGTTGCAATGGTTTCGGATAACTATGATTACACTAATAGATTAATGGATTCTACTTGCATATATAATGATAAGTGGATGTTTAATTTGAGCGCATCATTTCACATGACTTTCAACAAATATTATCTTGAAAACCTGAGATTGTTTGGAGGTGGAAAAGTCATAATTAGGAATGATGAATCATTTGTTGTAAAATAAGTGTCAAATGTTCGGCTCAAGTGGTCTACAATACTCGAGAGAGTGGTTAATAATATGAGGTACATTTCCAAATCTAAATGAACCCTTATTTCTATTTTATTGTTAGATGATGAAGGGTTTACTTATAGGTGGAGACGACAGACTCAGAGTCTTGCAAAGCTTATTTGTTGGTATCAAAGCCTATAGGACTGATGTTGTGTTGTTCTTAAGGTCTCTATAGTGGTATGAGGTGCTTATAATATAGAGAACAATTCAAACAAGTTATTGTATCTGAGACTTGGGTATGTGAGTGAAAAAAACCTTATTGAGCTGAAGAAACAAGGGTTTTTGGATGGTAGCAGGGTTCAAAAGTTAAGCTTTTGTGAATGTTATATGTTAGATAAGAGTAAGAGGGTAAATTTTATGCCTATAGAACCAATGATGTGCTAGATTATATTCATTTGGATCTTTGGGGTCCAACAAAGGAACTTACTATAGGTGGTGTAAGGTACTTATTATCCTTAATTGATGAGTATTCCATGAAATTATGGGTTATAATTTTAAATACCAAGAGTGAAGAATTTGATTCTTTTAAGAACTGGAATACTTTGGTAGAGAATCAAACGAGACAATATTGTAAAAAAAATTGGACTGGCAATATCTTAGAATATGTGAACAAGAAGTTCAATAGTTATTGTTTGAAGCTTGGAAATTCTAGACACCAAGAGAAACTCTCCAACATAATGGGTTTGCTGAAAGAATAAACCAAACCTTGATGGAAAAAGTTCGGTGTATATTTCAAACAAATGGAGTAAGTCGAAGGTTCTAATGAGAAATCGTGACTACAACTGCATATATCATCAACAAGAGTCTATCTAAGGTTTTGAAATTTATTTTTCCTCAAGATACATGAATTGGAAAGAAACCTAAGTTGTAACATGTGAGAGTGTTCAGTTGTACTGCTTATGAATATATGACGTAAGATAGGCTTCGGTCGAGAGCACTAAAATGTTTGTTCCTCAATTATCTAGAATGAATGAAATGATATAGGTCGTGGTGCCTTAAACCTGGACTCAGAAGGATATGATAAGTATTGACGTGGTTTTCAAGGAGTATGAAATTCCACAAAGAAGGTGATGGAGACCTAACCTAGTAATGTCGAAAAGAGATATAAAGTTGGTGACGAATCTAGAGATTAAAGTCCAAAAATATTTTGTCGAAGATGATTTAAGACTTGGTCTAACTTTTCCCCATGTATAAGAAGTTCGCCTATTACATGAGTGCAAAGATGTCTAAGGGTCTGAGGTTTTAGAGCTTTTGGATGACCATACTGAAGAGTATCATGGGCTTGACAGTTATCTACTAACAAAAGATAGAGCATAAAGACCAAGAAACATCCTCAATTATATGGTTATGTTGATATAATTGGTTATAAGTTTCCTATTGAAATGTAGGGAGATATTCTCAAACTTGAAAGATATCATAATGTTATGAACAACAATAATAAAGAGATGTAGTTGAAGGCATGAGAAAAAACTGAGATCTCTAAAAAAGATAGACACCCAGATTCTTATGAAGCAACCAAAGGGTCAAAAGCTTATTAGGAGTAAATGAATATTTAAAATGAAGCAATGTATTTTTAAAGTTGAGTTATTTTGATACAATGCTAGGCTAGTAGCTAAGGGTTTCACGCCAAATGAGGGTGTTGATTGCAGTGAGATGTTCTTGCCGGTTATGAAACAAACCTCGATAAGATTTATGTTGTCAATGTTTTATAGATTTGATTTAGATTTAAATCCAATGGATATTAAAACTGAATTCTCGCATAGTGAATTGGAAGAGAAAAATTACATGTGTCAGCCAAAATGGTCTAAAGAAAGTAAGAAATAAGATAAGTGTTTGTTGAATAAACCTCTATATGGATGAAAAATTCATCGAGGCAGTTGAACATTTTTTATGAAGTCCAACAAGCATGTCTAAATCTGCTATAATAATTGTGTTTATTGTAATGGGGAGACAAAGCTGGAGAGACTAATCATTTTGCTATTGTATGTGGATGATATTTTAATAGTTGGGAGAGATATAAAGAAGATTGAAATGGTAAAGATTTAACTGAAACGAGAGTTTAGAATGAAAGATATGGGAGAGGCTATGAGGATACGTGATATTGAGATCAAGAGGAACATGTCGAAGGGCTATGTATTCTTATCTCAACAAGAATATATATATAAGGTTCTTCGAAATTTGCTATGTTTGAAACCAAAGACATTGGAACTTCAATTAGTGCCCAATTTCAAACTTAGTTCCACTCAAGTACTAACTGAAGTAGCAGATAAGAAATATATGTAATGGATACCCTATGTTAATTTTATTGGTAGTATTAGTATACTATGATTAGCACGAAACTTGATCTTGCCTACATTATAAGTGTTTTGAGTATATTCATGTAAATCTTGGGAAAACTGCATTCTCATACACTCAAGTGTCTCTTGAGATACTTAAAAAGTTTGATTGAAGTTGGGTTATGTTATAATCAAAATGATACGACTACTATAGTGTTAAGAGGGTATATGGACTCTAACTATACCAGATGTTTTGACATAAAAAATATACTTTAGTTGTCTATTTACTATTTTTGAGGAGTCATTAGCTGGAAGTATTGAATACAAAATTTTGTTACCTTGTCATCTACGGAATTCAAATATATAGGTGCTACAGAAGCCATGAAGGAAGCTATTTGGTTTAAGGTTATTGAGTGAGATCATTATTATAGACCAAGATAAGATTTTTTTTCTAGTGATAATATTAATGCTCTTCATTTAGTGAAAAAATTGAAGTTCTATAAGCGAACTAAGCACGTAGATATCAATTTTCACTTATCTAAGATATGATGGAGAGAGAGTTAATAAATGTGGCTAAGATTGCTAACAAGGAACATCTTTTTGATGCTCTAACTAGGTTATTATCAGTTTCAAAGTTCACAAAATGCATTAGACTTATGCAAGTCTGTGATATAGGTGATTTGGTCTCTAAAAAGTATAAAATTGGATGCAATGGATGTTGAATTTAAAATTACTGGGCATAAAATTATAAGGTGTACGCTAAAAGTAAATTGAGAACATAGTGTGCCAAATACTACATGTGGTCAAAGATGGATTGCTGAAGAACGTAAAACGGGAACTATTTAAATATATCTGGGGAAATATCTCGGGCTGCGAGTTAGGTGAAAATATTTTCTTTGTAACCTAAGATAAATCTTTCCTAATTGCAAGAAGAATGCTTCTATTGGACCAAAATTTGAAACTGATCATCTATGACGTCGAAGGTGCAGAGCATAATTACTGAAGGACTTCTGAAGATATATAAAAGCTTTTAAATGAAGTTATGTCAATAAGGGTATGAATTGATGATATTGAAATGAGCAAAAATAGTTAATTGGAACGAAGGATGCAAAAATGCTTTTAAAGATCTCAAAGGGTAATTAACATCAACCAATATATTATTTAAAATACAAGAGAGAGAATCTATATTTTTATACTTATCTCCTCCATTTTTATACTTATCCATTTCTAACTTTTCACCTCAGATTTGTGCTCGTCGGTGAAGAAAATACAGTCCAATAAATAATATACTACGTGAGCAAGAGTTCAGTTAATGAAGAAACACGATCATGTTATTATGTTACAAATTTTCTTCTTACTACTAGACATTTTATAGAAACCATATGTATTTAGTCGGTTGATGAGGTGGTCATTCAGGCTCGGTGAATATAGAATTTAGCACGAGCCACGTGCAATGGTAAATGTCAAGAAAGTACAAGCTTCATTAACGAATTTATAATATCATGACCTATACCAAACAACAAAGTACAAGTTGAGTTTACTCATACGAAACATGAATGAGCAGTGTGTACAAATGGGGCGTCAAGTTTAAATGACAATGACGTGAGAATAGTCCTAACCATACCGGGATGTGAAGAAATATGACTATTTATATGTTTCACCTCACCAACTATAATAAAGTAACATATGATATGGTACTAACGGGAATGTACTTGGTCTACATTTGTGGTACATGAGCCATACGAGTCATAATGGATTCTCAATTGATAGTTAATAATATATAGATAAAATGTGAAGCGAAGTAAAAAAATATGAGAGGATACTTAGAAATAGTGAGACAAATGGAAAATAGTTCGACAATGTTATTTAGAACATGCACCATGCCATGAGAATGTTAACATAAATTCATTGGCCAAAATGGGATGTTTAGGCAATAACCTCGTGGTTATTGTACATGATGCTCTAAAAATCTTAGACAAAACTTAAAATTCATAAGTTTTTCTAGCCGAGAAATCTTGATACTAACACTCAGAATCTTATCCTACTTAAACGATTCAAAAATTCACGAAAAAACATATTTATTGGTATTCTCTCCTTGTTTTGAACTACTTTAGGCAGCTACATCAAGGGTCTTATTTTACCCTTAGATTTTTAAAAGTTTATGCAATATCATGGTTAATGGTCTGGGTGTGAAAACATGGACCTCATCCCGAAAGATATTCATTTGTACGGTCAATGAGATACTATATTTTCATAAGGTCTTGTTATTTATAACCGAATGAATACTAGACTGGGTTCCAGTAGAATACATCTCTAATGCACAACTAGATTCAGTACCAGATGAACTACCTATTTTTCCAAACTAAATATATTTTAGGTTATTCGATAAATCTGATTCAACAGCTGAAGTACTATGAGAATGGATAGTGTTTAATATCTCCTAGATTTTACCCCTTTTTTATTAAAAATAACAAGGACGTGAAAAAAAACAAAGAATAATACCTTACTCAAAATTGGGTATGAAAACCGCGGAAGATGATACGTCGTTATAAACAAGCTAGGTTGGTAATAAAAACAAATTAAATAAATCCATGCAATTTATGCGCAGGAGCACTAAGTCGGGGCATCACTTTGTGTTTAGGTTCTTAGATGGAGAATATTTGAGAGAGAGACAATTTTGAAGTAGAAGAATAAAAAATGGAAATAATGGCCTTAACCTTCGTTTATATAGGCTACTGGAATGAATATACATCGTCGATTTTAATATGAGATCAACATATTACAAGTGGGTTAGCCATATCAATCCTCGTGAATGTGAAATGTCACTCACATCGTATAAGTGAACTGGCTCTTTCCAGTTGTTAATTCATAATAAAATCTAATACTTTGCATGTAATATGTCACATTAGCGAACACAACTCCTCAAACGAACAAGTAAAATGTCTAGATGTTTAGGTAGTCGTTGTCCATATCATTGATGTAAGGATATCACAACAAATGATGAACTTTACCTCGTCAAATTTACAAGATTAGTCCTTAAATAAATACTTTGTATTTGATTCAATGACTAGTGTGAGTCTTAATAAAAGCATACTCTACTATATGGTTTATATCCTCATTAGGAAGGTAAAGATTCGTATAGTTGCAAGACATTTGTCATAACCGTATGATATAGTGCCCTTTATTGAACGGATGATAATGAGCTAACATGCATGAGGGGAGTACGAAGATATGCCTCATAGACGACACAACCATACAGACGACGAATAAGGGTTATGTGAATACGAATGCTTAATGACAACATGGACTCCATGTAATTACATTTCATCAAATATATGCTAATAGTTAGGCATACATCATCAAAGAAAAGATCAATAGACGCATCTCTTCTTGATTCATCCAACTATAAGAGATCTGGATCGACAAAATCCTTAACATAAAATATCTCAACTTGGTCTAGGAGGATAACCTAGATAATAAAATGACTAAATAATGATATGATAGTGCACAAGATGAGTGTCACATGTATTAGTTGACACTTGCAACACAACTTTTATTTTTAGAGTATGTTGTATTATAAACAGTATCACCCTTCCATACGGACGGAAGAATAATTTGTAACATAAATATATATTATTCAATATTTTACACTGCAAGTCATTTCATTATTAATTAAAGTTTGAAAGATAGAAAATTTCAAAAAAAATCCCCAATCACAAATAAATTTAAATAATTTATTCTCCATGTTTAGCTAAAACAATAGTTTTGACGAAATTTAACAAATTGTTAAATCGTATTAAAATCGATACACAAACCTAACCATAAAAAAAATCGATTGTTTTAATACATTTTAATAAAAATAATATAAAAAAAAAATTACGTCACTTTTGTTGCTTCTTTTCTTAATTGTTTTAATGATACTTGAAATTACTTTTGAGAATAAGGAGACCTTTAAACTTAAGCTATGGATGATTTTGGCGGGGTGAAATGAAAATGGTAACTGATTAAGCGACATTAATTCTAAGCAAATGAGTTAAATATGCAAAGCTCAAGATGTCTATTATCGGAAGAAAATATATTGAAATTTTAAAAACTTTATAAAAGAAAGTAGTCAAGCTGAAGGGGGAATGTGACATATATGAGTATGCGGACAAGAGCTTCAAGAAAAGCATCGCATGTGTGGATGGCCTGTAAAGAAAAGAACATCTCTTGGACTGCCACTTCTTTATAAACAAAGTTATATAATATAACAATACTTTTATATACATATACGGATTTGGTTGTATACAACACACTATTAAATTTGTACAGAGATAGTCAGTTTACCTTCCTGTCTTTACAAGAATAGGCAGCACTCAAAACATTTTCATATGTACCAAAATTTGGAACGGAACTATATAAACACTTGGATTTATCGACGTGAAGCTTCGAAATATGTAGGTCTTGGGGTTGAAGAGCAACCGATGGATTGGATTAGTTCCTGTACTGTCAGCCCGTGGAATTTTGGTGGTGAACTGAGAGCCATGTTGTCAACTTTGTGCTCGTAGATCTTTCCATTCTTGTCAAGTTTATACTCTGAAGTTCCATCAAAACGACTACGGCTGTCCCATGGAACTCGTGGTATACCATGAACTGTGAAACGAACCATTATGACATTGTCCACTGGCTGCCACACACTAACTATGTCAAGAGACAAGGCCTTGAAGAACATCGAGCCGTTGAACCGCAGCGCCCAGAAGATTGATTTGTAGTTCTCGATGCCGGCGAAAGAGTTGAGAGGATCTTTAAATACAATATCATCTCTGTAGAGAAATGGCAAGAGTATAAGCTTATTGCAGATATAGAAATATCAAAGAAACTGGGTCTGGATATTAGATTAAATTCTAATTTTTGGACCAAAAATATGGCTTTAAACTGTAGGAAGTAGTCCCCTCAGACTGCGAGCCGTTTGAGAATTTAGTCCTTGACTTCAAAATGTTATACTACTAGTACTCCGACAAACAGCTCTCGTAGTTGGCGGACCACTGGCCATGTTTAATTTTAGTGACTTGGGAGACCGCTAGTGTTAAGTTTCGAAGTCTGGAGACTATCCAGCACTCTGATACATGATTCGAGTATCATAGTAATGATTCATGATTCAAGTATCATAAGCGGGCTCGGGCGCATGAGCTTAAGGCCTAGGAGATTTTATTTTTAACTATTTTATAGTTTTGTTTTATTAGTTTTCTAAATTTCAACTTCCTATATATTGGTATTCTTATTAATAAAAGTTTTAGCTTCCAATTAACTTTAATCTATGAAAGATTAGATTATAGGAAGTATTGTTTTCTTTTCTTTCTATATTCTCTTCCAAAAGTTGGGGTTTATCAAGATTAGGGATATTTAGAATTAGGGCACACATCAATTTGGGGCGGAGAATGACAACATCGAGGTGACCCTAGTAGCACCGGCAGGTTCGGTAACAGCGCCTAACGGCTATGGAAATTCAGTAGGGGATGTTCAGGCAGAGCAAGCGAAACTGGTATTTGAAGGCAGCACAATTACAGACTAAGGCAACAGTAGCGAATTTCAAAGCTTAACCAGCATCATTGGAGGTGGTCCTAGTTGAGCTGTCACCGAAAGTGGTGTTGGGTTTTGGAGGCACAACAACGGATTATACAGGACACGACAAAGGCAAGGCACCCGTGGTGGCACCTACAAGCTTGGCGACGGCACACAACGGATGCATAAATTCTGCGGATCTGATCGAGACTGGGAAGCAATTTTCTGTAGGGGATCCAGACGATTATCGGTGGGCCTCATTAAAGGTTTTGGATAGAGGGAAATTGGGATTTTCCTGGATAGTAAGGGTCATCATAAAGCGATCGGAGCTTGTACCATCTTCTCGAGGTATACGAGCTTAAGGACAAGCTCTTAATTGAGAAGGGAAATATTGATAAATGATTCAAGTATCATAGCTGGGCTGGGACACATGAGCTAAAGGACTAGGAGATTGTATCTTTAGCTATTTTAATTTTTTGTTTTATTAGTTTCCTAAACTTTAGTTTCCTATATATATAGGTATTCTTATTAATAAAACTTTTAGCTTCCAACAATCAACTTTAATCTATTAAAGTTTAGGAAGTATTGTTTTTTTCCCTATATATAGGTATTCTTATTAATTAAAGTAAGGGTTTATCAAGAGTAGGGGTATTTAGATTAGGGCACATATCACACTCAAAGCCATCAAAATATGCTCATCCGTTGTATCAAAATAAAGATACAGAAAGATGAGGAAGGGAAAAAGATGTCTCAGTCGCTGGAAATATTCAAATAACTCTAGGTATTCTATTTAAACAACAAATGGCATTTTGATCCATCATGCATTTTCCTCAAAATTCAGAAGTTCAATATAAACTGAGTGAGTATTGCAAGTAGATTTCACAAGTTTTGAAGAATTCATTTAAGTTTGCCCTAACCGGTAGTTCTATAAATTTTCAAAAAAAGAACAAGTACCAGCATCCCACAGTCGGTTATAACATAATATATATAGTACATATATGAACGTCCAAGCCAACAAAATGAGCAAGTCAATCACAGAGGTAAGACGATGTAGCACTTTGGGCGTGGATATTTTCTTGTTTAGAATGTATGACCGAATTAATAGGCAATCAAACACATCAATGTAGTTCCATATACCATACATATAAGAGTCTCTACACTCATACCTCTCAGAAACCACGAAACTAGAAGTTTATCTTGTTAACGATTAAAAACAGCTTCAGGTTCCGTATATTCTCAGTTAGGTTGATAAATGGTTTTTAGGTCTAACTTTTCCTATATGGTTAATATAGTATATACATCTCATAACTGCAAAACAAAATTACAGGATAACTGTAGGAAGCAATTAGTTACTTTAAACAATCTACCACCCAAGAAAAAGCAAGAGGGGATGCAAACTAAACTTAAATATTGTTAAAGGAGTGGTTAAGAAAGCACGACCTACTTCACTTTCATATTCCAGAAATAGACGTTTTTGCCTAAAGTGAACAAAGAAGGATAGCATAAGTAGCTTCCGTTTCTTTCGACTTCTGCACTTGGATATATGCATGAGAACTGCATGTAAAAATACTGATGCAGAATTCAACAATTAACAAAACAAGTCCTAAAAATGACAGCTAATTGTGACCAAAATTAGTATCTACATAGTTCAGCCTAAGCTCCGGTCCCATGAGCAGACTTCCAAGTAAAAACAAGCCCATGACGCAAAAAAAAACAAAAAAAAAACAAGATGAACCGTAACAATAGCTTAATATCGCCGCAAAAATATAATTGTTACCTCACACCCAGGCTAAGCTTGGTTCATAGCTTATAGCTTATAAGCTAAATAACTAAATTTAAGCATTAAAATCTCAATCTATCAAACAACCTTTTCACTCAAAAGCTACATAGCTACGGTGTAACGAACATATCTATATTGGGATCGCAACCTTTTCACTCAAAAGCTACACAGCTACAGTGTAGCGAACATATCTATATTGGGATCGCAGGAAAAGCCTTCTAGGCAAACCGAAAGGGTTCAATTCACGTTAGGAAAGTAAAAAACTTTCATAATGGTTTAGTATGATTCTTAAAGCTAGGTTATTGAAGAACATATTCTGGCTCAAAGATGACCACCCCACCTTGCTAAGCAAAGTTTGGGGTAAAACTGATTATAAACTTCAGTGTGATTTCAATACCAATCCCTTAAAGACGAAGCCAGAATCGATCGCAGAAAACACAAAAAGTTAACCCTTCAAAAAAAAGCAAACAATCTTTATTGTAAACAGTCCTATAGGCAATAGATTCACGTAGTAATACAAATTTCTAGCAATGGCATTTACTTTACCTTAAAAAACTAAACAGAGCAAAACGAAAGAATATATATATGTATATGTATATGGCAGAACTAAAAAACATCACGCTACCTGTAAATATCGAAGCTGGGCTCCTTATAGAAAATCTCAGGAAACTCTTCTCGTAGAGTCCGAATCGCATACCCCATGTTCAAGTAGTAATTCTGTCTCTCTTCCTCTTCTTTATTCACCTTCGGTTCGGGTTTCACCGGAGCTGAAAATTGTCCGTATAATTTCAGATTCTTATCCACTCCCAAAACCCTAATCTCGCAATCTTTAACGCTTACCGTAACCCTAGAACTGGACAGAATTTTCTCATTCCTAGCTAAAATTGACAGATTCCTCAGAAATTTAGGGTTTGTTATACATTTTTGCGCGGAGACGGAGGATATGCCTGGTGAAGGTAATAGAAACGCCATGGAATTGTAGTTTCGATCAGTGGGTCAGTCTAATGAGGAAATTTCATTTTCTGGTTGTAGAGGAAAAATCTTGTGACACTGATTTTATTTGGTTGGTGAGAAGATGAGGATCGGGTGAGATGCAACGCGGATAAGGAAGGTCAAAGTTTTATGATTTGAAATATCGTCATGCATTCATTGAAAATGTCTTCTCATTGGTCGCCTTGATACTACTCAAGATATTTCGATTTGTTTATTTTATTTAGGATAATGAATGTGACTAGAAGGATAAGAATATCCGATAATTATATAATACTAATTTGGAGATGACAAGAATATAAGTAGTTTTTTTTTTTAAGATGCAAGTTCATAACATGAGTAAAAATACGATTACTCATTTGATTAGTAGGAACAATAAGGTGATGAATAGATTAAGCTTAAAATTTAAAAAGAAGCTTAGTCATTTGATTAGTAAGAACAATAAGGCGATGAATAGATTAAGCTTAAAATTTAAAAAGAAGCTTAGGTTGGTGTTCGGAGAGAAAGAAGAGAAGCACATATGAAAGCAACTAACTAATAATGGTGATAGAATATTAGTTTGTAACAACAAATTTATTGATAGATCTAGAGTATATGGATCGTTTTTAGACTCTCAGGACAATCATTCAACATCTTGGTTGATGTTAATGAAGCACTGGCTTTTATAGTAGAAACTGATTCATCGTCTAACAATTGTATTAAATTAATAAGTAGTATATATGTAAGTAAATGTAAGTAATCACAACTATAAAAAGGTTAGTTTTGACTGTGTAATAAACTAACTATTACTTTTCTCTTGTATAAGAACCCAACCAGTACATTGGGTATTGTTAAAGAAAAGAAAATCAATACAAGTTTATCTTTTCTTGTTTTACAAGCTTTGTTGTTCTTCAACAATATTGATCAATGACTCTGATGCTTTTGGTTGTTTGTAATTTGATCTGCACATAAGCAACAAGCCTCAAGTCTCACACCTGAGTAACAACAATAATTTCAAGCTAGATAGAATAAAAAAAATTACTATGGAAGGCCATGATTATCCTAATTATCAAGAGCAGTCGTTTGTTTGGTACATTTCAGGTGATATTCCTTGTCCCCTTAAGGTTGTCTTTGACTCTGATGGAGTCTTGCAAGAGAATTCTCTTTATGAGGAATTGTATTTTATGGATCAACTTCTGTAATGGTGGCTTTTCACTACCATATCACCTTATACAGCGGCCCATTTACTTGATCAAAAATCATCAAAAGAACTGTGGGATGCTTTAACCAAACTTTATGGCTCACAAACTAGAGCTACAATTACCCTATTTAAGAGTGATTTGCAGAGGACGGGGAAATGAGGACTGGCCATGAAAGAATACTTAGCCAAAATGAAATCAATATGAGATAACTTGGCTTTGCAGGATGTACTGTGACCATTGATGATCTTTAATTCTCAGGTATTTGCTGGTCTAGACTCTGAATACACTCCAATAGTAGTGAGTCTAGCAGTCAAGGATGGCTTAAGTTGGATTGATTATATAGGCAATAATGCTAAACTTAACTTCTACAAATGCTAAAACTGCAAATAATGATCCAAGATCAACAAGCAACAATCAAAATGTAAGCGGACGAGCTGGTTACACTAAAGGCCAAAGACGGGGCTGCAAAGGCAGGTATAAAGCTAGCTACATAGGAATAAACACTAATAATATAGAGGAGGACGTAGAAGCATATATTCTCAAACATACCTACTTGCCAAATTTGTGGCAAGTTTAGTCATACTTCCTCCCAATTGTTATTTCAGGGATGATCCCAATGTCAAGGGATCTTTACCTATTAACCAACAAAATATGAAGTATAAATCAAGTGGTTGTCTACGAAATCATGATCAAATAAATGACATCGCCTGGTATGCAGATTCCGGAGCTACATATCATGTCACAAACAACTTAGGATTAATGAACCAAAGGTTTAAGTTTAGAGGTAAGATTTTTGTCCTAGTTAGTAATGGCAAAAAATATCAAATTAAACATGTTACTATCTCTAATTTGATCTCACAAAAAACAAACCGGTAAAGTTAGATAACATTCTGCATGTTCTTATAATTTTCAAAAACATTTGGTTTATCTCTAATCTAATCTCTCGAAACAATGTTTATGTTGATTTTTTCAAGAATTTTTGTTTTGTGAAGGACTTTGCAACATGGAGGATAATTCTCACAGGTAAGGTCAGTGAAAGATTGTACTGCACTAATGTTTCATGGAATAAGTCTCCTAAAGTTCTTAGTGCAAAGTTTGTAGGTGGTCAGATGTCTAAGATTTCTTTGTTTTAAAAATGGTACATGAGACTGGGTCATCCAGGTCATCAATTGCTTTCCAAGATATGCAGTCATTATAATATTGTGCTTAATAAAAAAGATTTCAATGTTTGTGATTTATGTCAGCTTGGAAAGTCTCACATGCTTCACTTTTCTAAATCTATGTCTTATGCTTCTAATGTTTTTGAGTTAGTCCACTCTGACCTATGGGACCAACCCCATTGCAAACAAGAAATGGTTTTAGGTATTATATCCTGTCTTTAGATGACTATAGTCGATTTTCCAGGGTTTACCCTCTTAAATATAAAGGTGATATTTTTCCTATAATTCTAAAATTTTAATCACTTGCTGAAAAATCAATTTGATAAGAAAATTAAAGTCTTGCAAACTGATAGAGGAGAAAAAAATTTAAAGCCTAACATTTTCTAAGAGTTGTTGTATAGACCTAAGAAAATCATATCCTCATACCTCTGTTGATACTAGCTTAACTCTCTTAGCTCAGTCCCAACTACCATATTCTTACCGGTATGATGTTGTAAGCACAACCACTTACTTAGTTTATAGACTTCCAACCATACTCAATCCTATAAATCACCTTATAATTATTTTATAAGAGACATTGTGACTATACTAATCTTAGAATATTTGGTTCTTCATGTTGTCCATGTATTAGACCTTATCAACAGTACAAGTCTGGCTTTCATTCCCTAAAATGTGTCTTTCTATGGTCTTTTGCCACCCATATAGGTTATAAATGCATTATTCCAACTAAAACTTCTAATGTTTATGCATGTTTTGTTTAATAAAGAGGACTTTCCTCGTTATCACAATTTATTTAATGTCAAGTAACCTAAGTCTATAGTGTTTGTCTCAATGTCAGATTGGTTATCTTCTCTTCCGAAGATGTCTAGTGTGTCTACCTTTTATGAAATTTCAATGCAACACAATTCTAAATCAACCATTTTTACTTAATAATAATTAATACCTGATAATTGTCCAGAAGCCGAGCCAACTCATCTCATTACCTTTTTTTCACATGTTCGTACACAAAATATAAACCTTTCATTAGTGTCACCTCATGTATAGCCTTTGACTAGTACAAATACAGGATGCACGCAGTCTAATATTTTTATAACTCAACAATGTTCTATACCATAATAGTTACCTCATACTCAAGCCAACCTTTATGTACCTATACAACTACAAACTGACCATGCTTCTAAAGTCACGCATACAAGGTATGATTTGTCAACATCCTTGTCACTAAATTAACAAAACTAACACATTAGTTATATCAACATTCATCTCATAAATCCATGGCCAAGACAGGTAACTCTAAGCGTAAACACATATATACTAGTTTAACCATAAATTGTATGACTTCAATTAGGAAATCAACAAGTTTTAAGGAGGATTTTTTTATCCTAACTGGCCGAAGGCTATATAGTCTAAATTTAAAGCTCTTCATTGTAATCATACTTGGTCATTAATACCATGGAATCCTGGTGTGAATAGGCTATAAATGGGTTAATAAATTAAAGTATGGTGTTGATGGGTATCTATAGAGGCATAAAGCTAGGTTAGTTGCCCACAATTTTCATCAACCATAGGAGCTAACTTTGATTAAACCTTCAGTTATGTCATCAATTCATCTACAATAAGGTTGGTGTTAAGAATTGACGTGTCCAAAAACTGGGGCCTACATTAGTTGGACATTAACAATGATTTTCTTAATGTTTTTCTACATAAATTGTGTTCATGGCACAACCTCAAGATTTTGATCATCACAAGCCACAAGATGTGTGCAAATTATATAAGGCTCTCTATGGTCTTAAGCAAGCTCCAAGGGCCCGATTCTCTAGATTAAGAGATGTACTACTTGGATAGGGCTTTCTTAACTCTAAAGCTGATAATTCAATGTTCTATTATATCACAGAAAGGGTTATTTTGATTATTATCATTTATGTGAATGATATTATTATGATTGGTAATCAATCTCAAGACTTACAAAAGTTCATCAATAGCTGCATTCTCTATTTTCTCTCAAAGATCTAGGTAATGTCCATTTATTTCTTAGAATATAGGTTGCTAGAGATGAGACTGGCCTATATATTACTCAACGGAAATATATGGACAATCTACTTATAATAGCTGGTATGAATTAGTTTAAACCTTTTGTTACTCCAATAACTGTTGGGCACTCTCTGTTCATTCATGATTGCATCTTGCTCTCAGACCCTATAGAATACAATAGCTTATTAAGGTCACTTAAATATCTACTTATTACAAAATTTTAGACATTTATCTAAAACATGTATCACAGATTATCCTCACTAGCTTTTCTTATGTGGACTGGGTAAGCTCTGTTCATGATCGTAAATCACTTGGTCGGTATTGTGTTTTTCTAGGTGAATATTTTATTTATTGGTCTTCTAAGAAACAATAGGTAGTTACCCATTCTAGCACTAAGTCAGAGTACCGAGTTCTTACAAATTTTTCCTCTGAACTTATGTGGCCTCAATCAATTCTTTGTAAAGTAGGGTTAGCATTAGATTGTTCTCTAGTGGTTTTGTGTGATAATTTAGGTGATTTTTCTATTGAATTTAACCTTTTTTCCATGCTTGGATGAAACACATCGAGATAGATTGCATTTCATTCGTGAGCAGGTTCTTCTACGAGCATTGGAGATTTGTTCCATTCCTTCTCATGATCAAACGACATATTCATTTACCAAATCCATATCTCATGCTCGATTCATCTTGTTAAGAGACAAATTTGGGCTATGTTTTACTCCACTTCATTTGAGGGGGTGGGGGTGATAAAGTAAGGTTTAAAGCTCAAGAAAAAACTAAAGTTGGAGTTAATTTTTTGAGTTTAGTGTTTGAAGAGAAAAGGCATAAGACGAGAAACAGGGTTGTGTTTTTAGGAGACGGTTAACTAACGATGGTGATAGAATAGTAGTTCGTCACAACAAACCTATTTCACATGAAGTATATAGATCAGTTCAAGACTCTCAAAATAATCTTTTAGGGCCTTGGTTGATGTTCGTGAAGCATGAGCTTCTATAGTAAAGATTGGTCCATACTCCAACAATTGCATTAAGTTAATAAGTAGTACATATGTAGGTAAATATAAGTAGTTACAACTATAAAAAAAAGTTAGTTTTAACTGTGTAACAAACTAACTACTGCTTTTTGTGTGTATAATAAGACATATAGTACATTAAGTATTTAAAAAAAGATAAGCAATATAATCTCTTTATCTTTCTTGTTTTATAAGCTTTCTTGTTCTTCAACTGATGAATTTTTTTTTATGACTCGTTTAGTCGGGTGAAATAAGTCAATGATCAATTAAGAGATTTATTGGATCATATAAGTTAGTAGGTGAAATAGGTAGGTGAGTAATCCACCTACTTAATATACAATATTTTTTTAGATGTTTTATCGTTCTTAGAATATTGTCTCATTAATACTTTGCTGGTAAAATTAAAAAAGAATAAAACCCGAACGAAATAAAAAAAAAGGTATAATTTTAGAATTAATGCATTCGAAGGTTGATTCCCATTATCAAAACTTCTGGTGAGATCATTGATGGTAAATATGTTGTAATCCAACTCATAGACTAGCTTTCTAAGTATCATTGCTAGCAGTGATTTGGTGAATAAATCTGCATAATTTATACATAATTGTATCTTTTGGATACAAATCTCTTTATTTTTTAAGGTATTGAGAATAAAATAACTTTGATAAAAATATGCTTAGTTTTGTCGCTCTTGATATAACCAGGCTTTACTTGTGAGATACATGCAACATTAACTCATATATAATGGTTGGTTCTTTTGTAATAAAAGGTAGCCTACTTGAAATTCAAATATGACTGATTAACAATCTTAACCAAATACATTCTCTACTAGCTTCATGAAGTGCGATAATTTCATAGTGAATAGAAAATTTAGTTGTAAAGCTTTGTTTCAACGACCTCTACGAGACTGTAGTACTGGTATTCGTAATCATATGACCATTTTGTGAAATTCTTGTGTGTGGATCAAAGAAATAACCAACATATATATAATTAGCTACAAAGAATGCGATACACCCGCTTGGAGTAACATAGTTCATAGTTTGTAGTAACCCAAAGATATAGAATGATATGTTTCACACCATAGCAATGTATATTTGTAGGACCAGCGTTGTATCTTTTTAATAAATTTACTACAAAATAAATTTCAAGTATTGTATATCCAGTAAGGTAAAATAATACTCATATTGCACTTAAATATGGTACTTATGGGCCAATAAGAGCTTATTTATCTTCTTTTGGATGAAAATGGTTATTCTTGTCAAGTGATCTTACAACCATAGGAATACTTAGTGGATAAGCCTCACTTATATTGAAACGTTTTAACAGTTTCTCACTAAATGTCATATTATGTATAAGTATGTCATTTGGGTAATGCTCAATACACAATCTGAGGTAATAGTTAGTTTTTCAAAAATCTTTGATCTCAAATTCACTTTTTAAACATTCAATTGCTTAAGAACCTTTTCACGAGTTCCCACCAAGTTGATAGCATCAACATCTACAACTATGATAGTAAATCGTATTGTTGTCTTCTTTATAAAAATATGTGGATAAATAATATTCTTTACATATCTTAAATTTATCCAGTACTCAGTAAAACGATTATACCACATTCATCCAAACGTTTTTTATCCATATAAATATCTTTTTAAAGTTTGAGTGAATACATGTGGTGTGGTTTACTTTCGCATAATCTAAATATTTTTTGAATTTTCATATAAACATATGTATCTAACTTTCCATACAAATATGTTGTAACTACATCCATTAGATGCAAATCAAATCCATTAGAGACTACCATACTTATCAAGTATCGGAATGTAATAACAACCATAACAGGGGAATATGTTTTTTCGTAGTCAATCTCACATCTATGTGAGCAACTTTATAGCGGAAAATTTCATATCTCTCATGTTGTTTTTGTACGAAGACCTATTTATAACCTACGTGGTTGAAAGTTTTTTGGAGTTTGGACTATAAATCCAAAACATTACATGTAGTGAGAAAGTCTAACTCTGCTTCAATGACATCCTTCCAGTTTAACCAATCATGTATTTTATAATATTATTTTATATATTATGACTCATAATCATAAATATCCATATTAATCTCCGTAGCTAGTGTAATGAGAAGTTTTCATCGACAAGAACTTTGTTACGATCTCATATTTCCTTGCATGCAAAGTTAATGGAAATTTATTTATTTTGGGGCCCAATTTGCATGCTTTATCTTGAATGAGCTTTGTCCATTATCACATATTACACTTGTTGTTGCATGTGCTTTATGCACAACGACATAGCTAACAAGACGAGACTCGTGATGTCTTAATAATTATAATAATTTATTGTTATTTTATACAATAAACATACCAGAAATTAATTCTGAATATTTTTAAAAATAACACTCTCGATAATGTTGATGTACGACAATATTGGAGGCAAGAAACATGGTAAATATTTTCTCTAGCATTTGTTCTTTAGTTATAGTTTCACCATAAAATTTTAGGTGTTAGGTAATTTTGAACAATACTGAGTTATATTTTGATACAAACTTAAATTTATGTATACAAAGATTTAACCATCCATCTTGAGCTTTTATCTTCAGGTGATCATATATTTCCTTTAAGTAATTATGTACAACATCGGGATATTTTCCAGTAAGACATTCATAAGTTAACCCTCGTGGATATGATGATGGAGGAGTATTACAACCAACCCTCTACCCTGGTGAGATGCATAATTTTTTTCTCTAATATGTTGGCAAGAGTTTTAGATTGTATGTGTAACTCATCATCTAAACACAATGAAATATAGTTGGCTCTAAAAATGTTTACAACTTCAAACTCTAGCTTAGTTGAATTTGATGACATGTTTAAAATTATATTTACTTCTCAGTGTATATAGCGCATTTTATATCACAAACAACAAAATTCAAGCTTAACGTGTTTTAATTATATTTATAGACAAGACTATAATAGATATGATTACTTTTGATAATTATATAACAGTAGCTTGAATATGATGAGTATAACTATAATTTTTTCTATTAAACTTGAAAGTATTGTTTACATTAACATGAGTATTTATAAAATAAAAGTGATGAGCCATCCATTAGGTAAAAAAACTAGGTGAATCACCATCTATGACTCATCTAGTGAGGTGAAATAAGACGGTGATCCAAGTATGTGACTCATTGGATCATGCAAGCTAGTAGGTGAAGTAAGTAAGTGATCTAGATAGGTGAGTAATCCAATTACTTGATATATATAAATTTAGAGTACCAAAATAATCCAACATCACGTCTTAAACTTTTAAATATTTTAATTGATTGAATTAATTTTAGAATGGTTATACTGGTATTTAATGAGTGTGCTTCTGATTTAAATACGTTAAATATTGATTTGGCCGAGGAAAAATTATAAAAAATAATTTAACATAATGTAACTAGAAAGTAGTGATTGATAGAGTAATTACTTCAAGTTTATCAATACCGTGAATGGTGAAAATTGTATAGTTAGCTACTTGCTTATGGGTGTTATTTATATTTTTTTAGGTTATAAGTGATTCTTTCTATAATAAATGAGATATGATTCGAATTTTATATATTATTTCTAAGCTGAAGACTAAGAATACTATGTTATTTGACTTAGTATACCCATAAGCATCAGACTTGATGATGATAGACTTATCCAAAGTGCAAATCGGACAAATGGATGATTAAGCTATCATTTATTTTATACATAGGAAATTATAAATAACTTAGATTATATGTACTAACCTTATTTGATAACTAAGCTTAGATAAATAGCTCATTGACATGTTCGCCCCGTTACGCCCAATAGGCTTAAGTTGTCTATAAATAGGTTTTTAGATCATTTAATAAGGGTGGTTGAAAACTCATTTACTCTAAGCCTAGTCTGTCAAATATTCTCTCTCTAAATTAAATGCTAGCAACTTAATTCTATGTCTACCTTCCATCTAAAAATCAATTATTTCTTACAGTATTATCAAAATATCCATCCAAAAATCATTGACCTGATCACTGACGACTATAATGGGAGCACTATAAAGGTACCCGGATAACAATATCTAAAACCTTTGAGTGTTAAAAGTGCCTTTGTAAAAACCGAAGCATAGATTTTGAAATGCAAACAGATCCTACCCAGGAAATAAGAGAGTTAGAACAAAAAAATCTAACCACGTACTGTATATGATTGATTAAAAGTAAGAATTGCTGCTCATGTAAAAGGAATGTGACCAGCTATGAGTGTAAATTGAGGCATTAAGGTTTAAAAAAGAAGTTGTCATAACCCATCAGGATAAAATCCAATCATAGGTCCAAAGATATGAAGGAAAATAAGGTATTAATGAAGAAGTTATAAACCCAGATATTAAACATAGTCCATATAAGTATCAGAAAGTTCATTCCCAAAAAACTCATAATTCTTAAAAAAAACGTAAAGATATGGATCGTTACACTTCTTCAAAGTCCAGTTAGGATTCAGTGGATGAGTCTGAGGTGTATTCTTCCTTTTCGAGTAACGATCACTACCATAAAGAGTGAAAAAAAAACATTATGATAAGCATTATTCGAAGAAACATTCCAATTGACATCATAAGTCGACTGAACAACAACATTTTTTTGGATAAAATAAAACATTAGAAAAGTAAAGAAAAAACATAACGTAAATGAAAGGTAAAAGGATAGAGAGACTATAACACTGACGATCAAGTGAATGATCAGTTTGTTATTCAGTCTCAATCGGGTATGTTTGCAACAGTCATTGATGATCATCAATCTAGTTAAGGACATAACTGGAAGCAATCACCTTTTTTTTTTGCAAAGATTCTCTTTGTCCATCTGCCCAGACGGTTCGATATTTTAAAAATAGAAAAGTTTGATAGGATTAAGGACCCGAACAACCATCTTGAACAATTCAAGAACTTCATAATGAATTTTGATGACGACCACAAATTGTTGTGCTGAGATGTTTCCCAAACTTCAATGATGGTGCTTTAAAGTGGTATAATTGGCTTCCGCAGGGGTCAATCAAGAGTTTTGACATGTTCTGTATGCCTTTTTGAAGGTAGTTTGTGGGAAGTAAAAAATAAAAGGAAATTGAGACACAATAGTTTAGTGTCGTCAGTTTATTAGGGAAAACTTGAAGGATTACACCAAGCACTTTCTAGAAACCAAAAATGGTTTGCCAGACTGCTTCGAACAAGTACCTATAGTTGATTTTAGGTAAGGTTTTCTTCATGAAGAATTGTTTAACAATGTCACTAGGAAAAAAACAATGTTCTTCGGAGGTTTGTTATGACAGGTTGAAAAAATAATTAGAGCAGAAAAGACTAATAGACTAAAATTTCCTAATTAACCTAAGAACAATTCAGTTGGTTCTCAACAACAAACAACCGTTAGTTCCTGTCCGAAACACTACGGTCAAAATATCCCTCGGACAAAAGCAAGCCAATATTCACAAGGACAAACAGTTTAGGCACAATGGAAATTAGTGGGTCTGGCCTGATCACTTTGCATAATTAATTGAGAGCATTGCCACCGTTTGCAAGAAGGAAAATAATTTTATGAAATTTAGAAGGCCACCAATCATTCAACCTCCGAAGGAAAATTAAAATAACTAGTTTTGTAGGTATCACAATGACGTAGGCCATACTACAAGGTTTGTATTGTTTTAAAGTAAGAAATTAAAATTTTATTGAAAATGGCATGGCTTGATCACTTTACATATTTAACAGAGAGCGTTGCCACCATCTACGAGAAGGCAAATAATTTTGTGCAATTTAGAAGACCACCACTCATTCAACCTCTGAGGGAAAATTAAAATACCGGGTTTTGTAGGTATCACAATTATGTAACCCGTACTATAAAGGATTGTATTGTTTTAAAATAAGAAATATTAAAATTTTATTGAAAATAAAAAATTAACGACCTTTATCAAAGCGCAATCGCGATATAGATCACAAGAACCAGTGCTTGGTCAGATTGTTGTTTGAATTTTTGGCTCTTAAAACGTTACAAAATGTGAAAACTAAAAAGTAATAGCAATTACTATAGTCCTCTTTGGAATCTGGCAAGGTAAATGATCTGAGGGAGTCTCATGGTTTGGTTATTCCTGACAAATATGTCGAGTCATACATTTCACTAAATGGGAAATATGTAAGGATTGGAGCCTAGTTTCTACCAATCGTAAAGGAACAATTCTTATATTTTTATCTAAAAAATTGGATATGTTCGTTTGGTGTACTAAGGATGCAACAGGTGTTCCTGTAGATATTATTTTTCATAGTCTAATACGACATGATGTATGTCCTTTTATAGAGAAACGGAAGGATTTTTCTGTTAAAAATCTGAAGCTACTATTAAAAAAGTAGATCGATTGACAAAAATAAGGAATATTCGGGAATCTCAATACCCTTTATGGATAACAAACCCAATGTTTGTGAAAAAAAAGAATAGAAAGTGGTGTATGTGTGTTGACATCACATATCTAAACAGATCTTGTCCGAAGGATCCATTTTGCATCCGTAGAATTGATCAACTAATAGATTCTACTTCTTAAAATATATTGTTATCATTAATGGATGCATTTTCAGGTGAGACCAATATAATACTACGTTCGTAACAGGTAGGGGCCTCCAGTTCTATAAATTTATAGCGTTCAGATTGAAAAATGTTGGGGCCACTTATCAGCGTTTAATAAATAAAGCTTTCGATAACCAAATTGGAAAAAATATTAAGGTTTACATTAATGATATGTTAGCAAACAAATATGAGGGATGAAGATTATTTTTCCAACCGAAAGGAAACTTTCTTCAATCTAAAATCCATAAACTTGAAATTAAATCCAAAAAATGTACATTTGGAGCACGATACAATTTTTTTTCGGGTTATGTTATTAGTGAAAAGGGTATTCAATCTGATAAAGTACAATTAAATATGTTGCTTGCTATGGTTCCTCCCAAATCTACCAAAGAAGTTCAAATACTAACCGGAATATTGGCTGCACTAATTAGATTTATATCAAGTTCTTTGGATAAGTGTGCACTATTTTTCTAGGTGTTAAAAAATGCGTAAGAGATTAATTGGACTTTGGAGTGCGATGACAACTTTACCAAAAAAATGGTCTTCTCTAGAGAACCAAGTCAACTATGAGTGAAAAGTTATATATTGACTTGGCAATATTCGATTACGCAATAAGCGCAATTTTGGTTTGGGAAATTAATGGTTACACTCTCCTTATTTACTATACAAGAAAAGTTTGTTGAATGCTAAAAAAATATACTTAAAGCTATAAAAGTTGGCTTTAGCTCTAGTAGTAGCATCCCAAAAAATGAGACCTTATTTTCAAGCACATTCAATTACGATTCGAACTTCCATTCCTCTTAAAAATACTCTACAAAACCAAATGTGTTGGGTCGAATGACTAAATGGTCAGTAAAAATAAGAGATTATGATATTGAATTTGTTCCTCAAATAGCAGTTAAGGCATAATATATGGCATATTTTCTGGTCGAATTCCATTCTGAATGACCACATATCGAATCACATATTTAGAAGCTTGTAAATGAATGGACAGTTTAAAAAGATAGAAGGTTAAGCATTTCAGGTTGTGGGGCATGGATTTACTTACCATCTCCTTTCAGATATTTAATGTACCAAACAATACGCTTTGGTTTCAAGGCATCAAATAACGAATTAGACTACGAGGGTCCATTGGCAGGGTTAAGGCTTGCCCAAATTTTTAGTGCTAATTTTTTTTTAATAAGTGATTCGCAATTGCTTATAAACCAAACAATGGGGCAATATGAAGCTAGAAAAGATCATTTGGTAAAATATCTGAAGGTGTTGAGGGAGAGGGCAATATTATTCAAACATGATGAGTACAAACACGTTCCAGTGCCTAAAATTTGATGGTTAATTCATTATCTAATATTTCTTACATCGAAGGGCAATCGTGGATCTTGATACAAGAATACCCATTAATATTAACAGACCCTGAGGTTGGATCAAGTACTGAATTTTTTTTCCAAGTCTCAACCTCTAGAGAAATATTAGATATAAGAGATAAAAAAAAATCATTATTAAATAGACTTTACATATTAATAAAATATTAAAAGCTAAGGTTTAAAACACATGGTTTCTTAGTCCTTGGGGATATCCGCTATAACATATATTTAAGTAGCCATGTTTATGATACCTTGGGGTTGATGAGTCTTCGATAGTGTTATCTGAACTACATGATGGTGAAGTTTATATCCATTGTTGTTATAAAACTGTAACTAGAAGGGTTGTATTGGCAAAATATTATTTACCTTTTATTACGACGAATGCTAAAACATCAGTCCGACAAATATTTACACACGCAATACATATATTAGTGATTCCACTATAATTTATATATGAAACAATACCCTTTGAAAAATGGGGTCTTGATTTGGTTGGACCTCTACCAATGACATCCATGAATCGTCAAACTATTATTGCTGCAGTTGATTATTTTTCTAAGTGGTAAGAAATAGAACCTATCTTTAGAACTACATCCAAAATGGTTATAAAATTTATCATATCTAATGTACGTTGTAGATTCGGGATCTTAAGAATTATTACAACAAAATAATTGCCTTAAATTCGAAAATAAAGACATAGAGGTCTTATGTGCTTCCCGAGGGTTTTAACATAGCTTTTCATCACATTTTCACCCTCAAGCCAATGAGTAAGTTAAAGTTTTCAACATAACTATTCTGAATGACTTGAAGATGAATTTTAAAAAAGCAACATAAAATGGCCAAATTATTTGCAAAAAATGTTATGGGCTTATCGTACTACCCCTCAAACCACAACCAATAATCCCATTTTGCTTTGGTTCATGGGATGAATGCAGTAACACCAACCGAATTTACACTCGCATCGTTCCAAATTAAAAACTACTCCGAGGAGGATAATTATACAACCAAGAAAGGTGAGTTGGCCTAATTGAAGAGAAAAAAAATGAGGGCCCATGTAAGATATGTTCATTATTGAACTCCGGTGAGAAGTAAATATGCACCTTGGTTTGAAGGAGAGAATTTAAAATGGGGACGTAATTTTAAATAAGGTCTTCCTACACACTAAATATAAAAGGCTAAGGAAATTGGTACTTAATTGGGAAGTGCCTTATTCAATTGTCAAAAGAATTAAGCCTGGAACCTATCGGTTGACAGACCAAAAACGCAATTATGTTCGACATCCGTGAAATTCTGATATTTAAGACTTTACCTTGAATATTTATAAAAATAAATATGTATTTTCTTTTTTCTTATGTAAATATTCGGATACCTACTCTTCTTAACATGCTGGCCCGAGGAGGTTTTAATGAGGTGTCTGAACCATTTGAAATTTATCACATTTTCTTTTTATAATCCTTGTGTTATTTTATTTTTGTGATTCGTGTATTTTTGGTATCACAATAAAAAAGTCCAAACATTCGTTGGTCATGTTTTATAAAGTTCCAACATTAGTTGGTTACAATTACAAGGTTCCAACATTAATTGGGCCATAATTAAAAGGTTCCAACATTAGTTGGTCATGTGTAGAGGTGATGATCCAAATGTAAACAATTTATTTACCTTCAAAGAAAGAAAATACATATGGGTTAGATTAAAGGCATTATTTGGATTCAAAGGAACATTACAATAAATATTTTAATAACCTTTGAATGTAGAAAATCCTAAGGAGTTATATGACTAAAAACAAATGATAAAATAAAGGTAATTCATTGATAAAATACCAAATACAAGATGCCTTGGTTGTGCTAAGGATTTGTAAAAATCCGAACGAGGTACTACAAGATGCATTGCATATGCCAATGACTTAAAAAACATGGTGAGAACAAGGATAAGCAAAACATAAAGATAAAATAATTTTTCTTCAGGCTTTTTCCCATCGACGTCATCTTCTTATGTGCTCCAACATTCAGAGTCTCCACTTTCACTTTATTAGGGCTTTTGAACATTTGAATATCTTGATATGCCTAGCTGATCAACTAAAGACTTGTAGTTGGGTGATGATTCCTCCGGGAATAACTCTCACAGAGATCCAGGGTTTAATTTTAGGAATACCTTATGATAAACTAGGACTATATCTTATTTGATTGAAGCATCCCATTTAGATAAGTACTTTGAAATCTGGTAAGCATATTTGTATACCGTGATTTTCTTATCTTTCACAACCTGAGCCTTAAATGCATTTAGATCCCCTTTAAATTTCTTAGTGAGAGCATCTTGATCTTTCAATTACTTCGACAAATGCTCTATAGCCTCTTTGTCACTTTCGACCCGACTCTTATACTTTTTAATCTCATCGGATCTAGATGACTAAAACTCTTCATGGGCAGTCTTTAGCTTCTTAAGTTGTTCACTGGTAACCATATCGTCATTTGTTAGACCATCAACGCTTGTTTTCTCTTATTCGAAAGTTTTTTTGTGACGCTCGCATTCATCTTTAAGCAAAGTGATAGTTTTTTGTATGCTTTAATTTTCCGTTCTAACTTAGGAATAGGCTTCACAAAGCGTAACATCGTGTATGCCAGAGTGTCTTGCTCATTCACTAACTGAAAAGGCACATCTTCGAATGTATTAGTTGGATCACGAAATCCTTTTTTCAAAAGCTTCGAAATTGATCGCCTTCACTATACCCACTAGGCAACCCTCATTGTAGGTATGTTTCTCTCTCAGTGGAACCAAGGGATAACTCAGTTTGGTTACTAGAAGAAAATCAGTTTGAACTGTGACGGGGACGATTTTCGAATTGGTATCCGTTTTTTTTTCTTTCATTTTCCTTCTTTTAATATAATGTTTGTCCTTCTTATATGTCTTCTTCATCTTTAAGATGGGGAGGGGGGGGGGGCTCTTCGAGTATTTTACCCACTTTAATATTTTCATCAAACATTATTAGTAAAGGTTCATCGAGCTGATATACCTCCTTAACACAAATGGTATTTTTATTTGAACCTTTCTCCACTCAATAACTGGGAGCTTTAGTCCTGGTTGGAAGGAAAACTATATCGTCGCAGGTTTTAATCAAATTAAGAATCACCAGTGGATGAGGCGGGATACTAAATTGTCCCCAAGACAAGTCTCGTTCAGAATTGGTCCTCCAAAGATGACTCCAAACTAGAGTGTTAATTATTGAAAGTAACTTTAGCAGCCTCTAGATGTTGCTGGTAAGACTTCAGTATCGTTGCAGAAGATATCTAAAAAATAAATTACGAACGTAAATAATAATGGAGGTAATAGGTTAAGTTCGGGGAGTTACATATACTCTTCCTAAAGTTTGGACACATCTCAGATTTCCATTCGAAAATATTTTTTCCCATCTCCCAACAACCAGTGATAAATAAAAACTGCATTTTCTAGAGTTCATCAGCCTTCAAAAAGTCATTCACAACCTTATATTCGTCCATCAGGTTGAAAAATAGAAAAATATCCAAGAATTCCTTGACAACCTAGCTATAAAAATAATATTCTCCATTAACATTCATATTTTTTACAAGCCATACGCCATGATACATAAATCAGGGTGAACGGGGCGATTGGACTAGCCTAACTTGGGTATAATCCCACCAGATCAAAGTAATTGACTATATTTAGATATAAGAGAAACTGAAGACCCTAGTTTAATACATCCAGATAAACAACCAATTATCTTTCCCCATAACTCATGGGTGTCTCACCATTCTTGGTCAATCATATATTCACCTCCTTTGGAAATCCCCATTTCTCATGAAGCGAGTTCAACTCACTATCCAGGAAATAGTTGTAAGAACTTCAGTAAGAGAGAGTAAATATTTGTGACTTACCTTTTGAAAGTTAGGCCCACACGCCCAACCAATAAAGGATGAAGTTCCACATCTTCCACTTCAGTAGCTTTACCCTTGCTACCCTTGCTGCTCTTAGCCTTCTGAGTTTTCTCTAGGACTTTTTTTGAGTCCTTAATATTCTCTCCAGATTGGCCTGATTATCTTTAGAGGATAATTCTCTTTGATATTTAAACCCATAGCTTTGAAAGTATAATGATATCTACGGGCGATTTTTCATTGTGACCGTATCAGTCTCGAAGAGTGATTTGTTCAGGTGGAATATTGAACGGTAGATTGAAGTTCGACTAAGATATTGTGTATCTTGTATGGGTAAACACTTGCGTAGTCGAAGGTCTGCCAGGTGACAATTGGTTCATTGGATTCAGATAATCCTGCAGTTCTCCTAGCAGCTTTCTTTTCTTCGTGTTTGTTTGACAGACGTAATAAACTGGTGAGAATGGTGTTAGCAATGAAGATGCAAGTTTCTCAAAAGGCATCGTCTGAAAACAACGGTGGTGGCTGATCAGAACACGCAATGAAAACAACGATAAAAAAGATGAAAAACTTCTCTCTCTAAAAACTTATTGTAAGAGAAAAGTGATGGAAAATATTATAAGAGAACTATAGAGAAGCCCAATAGTATTTTCTCTACGAGCTCATTAGATGTAACCATATGGAAGATGAAAAGTCTTTAACAGTTATTGTTTATGGAGAAGTTGAACCGTCTTCAACCATCATCATGCTTCACCACTAAAAGGAGGAGTCATGGGCTCAATATATTAATGACACGTGTCTAAACGTATTACAAGAATAACCCCGAAGGCCTCATACAAAAATATCCAAGAACATTTGCAAATCATTTCAAAATCTCCAATGAATACGTTCGGTCAAAATACAACTCATATAAAGTACTAAGTGATAAAAAAAACTGAATCTGAATAAAGTGATTTATAATGGAATTTATACATTAGTCCTCCCGGAAGTATTTCACGATGACTATTGGACTAATGGAGCTATCTAATGAGGACAAAATTATCTGAAGGCCAAATCGGACAAATAGATGATTAAGTTAACATTTACTATATATATATATATATAAAGTTGTAACAATTTAGAAATATTTAAGTAATTGGGCTTATTTTATTATGCTTATTTTATAATTGGGCTAGATAATTAGCCCATAAATTTGTTTGGCCCATTAGGCCCAACAAGATTAAGTTGCTTATAAATAAGTTTTTAGATTATCTAAATAAAGGTGGTTGAAAAAGTCATTTTCTCTAAACATAATCTTTTAGTGTCTCTCTAAATTAAATTCTAACAGCTCAATTTTCTCTTTACCTTCCATCCAAAAATCAATTATTTCTTATATTATTACCCAAAAATCCATCCAAAAATCATTGACCTGGTCACAGGTATCTTATCACATCTTTAAGCTTAGATTGAGTCATTATGTTGTGGATCACTATTTAGTTTCCCTTACTATTCATTTAGGTTTTGTCTAATTTACATATTCAACCCTTATCAATAACACACATAGTCATTGCAAATGAAATATGTAAGAAACATAATTTTCTATGTTGATAAAATTTGTATATCAGAATTTTTTTTATTTGTGAATTGAGTTTTAAATTTTAGGTTGCTTAATCTACAATGTCGAACATCTAAGATTTTGAATTAACGGGGTCGTCCAACCCATAGTATTTTAGTTGAGGTTGAACAGTTAAAGTGTGGTTTTGGTTGGACCATCGAGTTTTTGGATCTTTCATTGATTACTGTAAGGAGTCGGGATCTTGAAATTTGATATTGTTGAATTTTGGATCCTCTAAATATTGAAATTTTTGACATAGGTAATCAAACTCCTAAGGTTCGTTTAAGTAGATTGTAAGCCTTACATTTTATTTTGTTTTTAAATTTTATATATTTTCAGACCTAATTATTTTTAGCCGAACCGACACGACTCTGATGTGCTTGGTTCGATATTATCCATATTTATACTTCATTACAATCACATCCGGCTAAAACTTCTATTGATTTTTTATTCCAAATAATAATAATAATAATACTAATATAATCGATATATCTTTTGCCAAAATCAAAAGATATTCGATATTTGTACTGAAGTTGGATATCTACCATAATATTTTGAATAATAATAATAATAAATATTATTGACGATCTATTTTTTAAATGACAAAAAACCGTACCACAAAATTAATTTTATTTATTTTTGTATGAGAACTTATTTGTAAATTTATAAAACAGCATTCCTTCCATTCTAAAATGTAGGTCATTTTAAAAAATAATTTTTATCTTATACTCGCATCTCTCTATAAATTTTAATATTATTTATTATACACTATCAATTAATTTTTTTAATAATTATCCTTAATATTTGTGCGTATTTTGGGATGGAAGGAGTAATTTTTAGAAATTTGGTCTCAACCTAACCCAACGAAAATCGGCGTGCATAAAGTAAAATATAAACCGGCTCAAATTTGTGAGCATCAACATACCACCACCCTGGGACGATCGGCCGCAGATTCCGGGCAGCTTTCTAAAGGTCCCATTCTCTCATTTTTTCCCGTTTTACTTAGTTAACCCTAATTTACTCCATCTATTGCTATTTTCTTCTCCGATTTGTTTGTTTCTTTGTGTTATTGTTCTTATATATTCTATTATGCTGCTTGATTTGAGGGATGGACGAACTGGCAGTCGTATGGATATACTCTGTTCCATATAGTTCGAAGTCTATGATGAGAATGAAACTGAATCCCAACTGATGCCACAATTGTTTCATTGATTTTGCCTTTGATATTCTCGAAATTCATATTTTGTGAGATTTAATTGAGTTGAATTGAAGCAAGTGAAGGGATATAAAATCAATCTACTCAAAAGGTGAATTTTCGTTAGGATTGTGTTATTGAGATACTATGTTCCTAGGCAGAGAGATGATAGCGTATTGTCATCATAGAAATTTCTTAATTATTTATGATACTTTGGTTATTAGCAATACCTACCCAAAATATGATTCACAAGTTCATGAAATGTAAACAGTCTAGAGTTATTGTTGTTTGGAGTGGATTGCTGGTGGCTATTACTATGGTAGAGCTATGGAAGGCGCGCCCGATCTGTTATATGCTAAAGCTCCTCATATTCGATCATCTGAATATAGAATTTAAGTTTGAGCTTTATGTGTCTGATTACTGAATATTTCTCCATTTTCTTTCCTTTTATATGAATGGTGATTTAATTAGAAAATAGAGAAAGAAGATGGTCTTTTATTACAACTTTTGGCTCTCTGGGTCCGTTTGTAATTTGGTTTCTGTAAATTCCTGGGACATGACTTGATTAAGAACTTCATCGTGAGTTCTGTAATAATTCAAATCTCTCATCTCTTCAATTATGCTGTGTTATGAACGTGTCTTTTGCTTTGCCCTAACGATTGTGTTTTCTTTTCGTAAACCTGACTTGACTAGTCCATGTATGGCTTTGGTATGGGAAATCTTAAAATTGTTAAGTTATATCTAATCTTGTAATAATAGTATGAGATTTTTGTTCTAGATAGTTCAAACCAGGTATTTTGATTGATATAGTTTGGTAAATTGTGCAGAAAGGTAAAGCTTGGAATTCATTTCTGGATCTTTACATCTTAATAGCTTCTCAACTGCTCGGTTTATCAGTAAGTTTTTGTTTTTCATTAGAGTATCAATGGAATTGTTCTTGAATCGACCGGATTCATTTTCAGTGGATGTGTTTTATATCTTTTCAACTGTTATTTGATTAGATCTATCTTGTTTCTGACGAATGGGTTTGTTTAGCTTCTCTAGGTGGTAACTTTATGTAACTTAATCTGTTCAAGTTTGATGCTTCTTAGCTTTTTGTTAAACTATTTATTTGAATCCCATCATTTTTAATTGAGTAGTAGTTGTCGCTGTTTAGTTACCTTCTCAAGTTTAGTTATCTGTTTCTACATGGTTATTGAAGGTATATTAATCATATCCTGTCTGTTTGATTTAATTTGCATAGTTGTCGAAATCGTTCACGATTTTAATCCTCAGCTATACATATATTAGTATGTATTTCAGACCAAGCAATACGTCTCCTAGTCCGTATCGGGCACCTGTATCGTACAATATACCCATTTCGTTATCCAAGATACTCCCATAATGGCGATACATGCTGTATCCTAAAAGAGGCTTTCTCTTTCTTCTTTTGAAATTAGAAGTTCAATTCCATTTTTAGGGTTATTAAAAAATAAAGATAGTTTTTTATTTTTTATTTTTTATTTCTTCAATTTCGAAAGAATCAAAACAGCCTATATTTCTCTCCCTCCTCATGTTTTAGTTTTGACTGTGAGTACATTGGTAAAGCTTTCCTACTAACGCTCTACGAATTGAGCAAAATGTCCAAATTCTTCATCCTAAGGGTATAACAAATATAACATTATTGCACTAAATAGGAACATACTGATATAGCTGCCCAACCATTTGATTGGTAATTGAGCTTAAATACATGCTTTGAGGGAACATGATGTACGAAGTCAATAATACATATAACAATAAACGCACCAACCCTGTCACCTATATTAGCCAAAGGATTACGAGAAGGAAGAACATGTTCATCAATGTGGCGCTGCAAATCTGCCATATTGTGTTCTCGTAATTGAACATAACCAAAGGTCGCTTATTCTCAGCACTGGAAACCCGATTATCCTTCCTAACTCAAATAGCATTCATCCTTGTGATGACTGCTAATGCTCATCACATAGGTAAGACTTTCAAACTTGTAAATCTCATCCGAAGAAAGATCCATGTCTCCTCTTTAACACTTCCCTGGCTGCACATATTGCACAGTGGCATCTCAAATTCATGATGGGAACTCATTATTTTTGCTGAGTTGCATTCCATCATGTTATTTAATATGAGATATTTGTACTAATAATTTGCTTACTCTTAGTGTAAAAAAGCAAAACTTTGTTAAGCATAAAAAGAGGGTTAACTCCATTGTTTATGTATTGATTGTTACTTGTTTGTCTTTCGTTGTTAAAAAATGTTACTCTTTTAAGGTATTATATATTGAGTTTTAGTCTGTTTGGATTTTGTTAGTCTGTATGGATTCAACACAAAACGCATCTGTTGGCATTGATGACAATGGGAGAGTGAATAATGGAACCAACGATATGTCGTCGATGGCTACTACCGATGATCCAAAGAAGAACCTGAACCAAGTCATAAACTCCATTCAGAAGACTCTAGGTCTTCTCCACCAACTACACCTCACTGTCTCATCTTTCAATGCCGCTGCTCAGCTGCCTCTCCTTCAACGCCTGTAAAGTTTAAAAAGACTGAAAACAAATCCGTCTTGTTTTTTTTGTTTATCTCGTGTACTTTCTTTATGAATGCGTCTTTAATTGTTGGGGTTGTGGTACTTTGCAGCAATTCTCTTGTTATGGAGCTTGATAACATGGTTAAAATGTCAGACAAGTGTAACATTCAAGTTCCGGTAGAGGTTCTGAAGTGAGTTGCTTATCTCTTTCTTTATTTAATGCCTTTGCTAGGCTGCGGATTTAGGTTTTTACTAATATTGTCTGCAAGTTTGGTTTATTTCTGTACTTTTTTTTCCTGGTCGTAGTTTGATTGATGATGGGAAAAATCCAGATGAGTTCACAAAGGATGTATTAAATAGTTGTATTGTGAAGAACCAAGTCACCAAGGGTAAAACAGATGCGTTCAAGGTAGTAATTAGTTTCACATTTACCCTCTTAAGTTGTTATTTAGGTGGTAATTAATTTTACATGTACCCTCTTAAATTGGGTTTTATAGTATTCAACTGATACCATCTTACTTGAATTTGTAGAGTTTACGGAAGCATCTTCTGGAGGAACTTGATGAGGCATTTCCTGATGAAGTTGAAGTATATAGGGATATGCGTGCTGCTAGTTCAGCTGCTGTAAATAACATAGCTTCTTAACAACCATTTTAGTTGCTGCATCTGCCACCGAGAGACTTTATTATCTTTCCGACTGTATTAAGGCTGTGTTTGGTCTCATAAATGACTGGGTAAGTACTATTATAGAGCATTCCAATAACTTCTCTGATACTACATAGTATAACCTACTATCTTCTAAAAATGTATTCTAGTGTAAAAGACTCTTTATATTTATCATAGATTTTTAATTTTAATAGGTAAAATTTATCTAGGTAGTTATATTAGTTATAAAAAAATTGTTTTTTAGGTTTGAAAAATATAGGGTTTTGAAGTTAAAAAATATTTACTTGATGAAGTTATAGATATTTTGTGTTTTCAAAATGTTATTGGAAACATTTATGATAAACTTTGAAATCTGAGTGAGTATCGGTAATTTTATTTTTCTCACGTCATACCCGATTCTTTTAAAAGCTATACTTTATTTCTAAAGATTCAGATTTATTTGTCTATTTTAAGTTAGTGGGTAATCATGAAATCGGACTATTATAGGATCACAAAAACTATTAGAGAAGATTTAAACTTGTAAACACCGTAAGACTTCAGACTTTATTAAACAGCCTGACATATAAACCATAAGAGTGGACAATCACACGTTGTTTCTACCAAAAAAAATGCTAGGATGTGAACCTTACCAATTCGTTTAATAAGCACAAATATTCTCAGAAAATATACTGAGATCTAATATGCAGAATAAGAACTATCTTATAAGTTATAATCATCCAATTCCAACATATGCGGATGTCAAATTTATTTTATTTTGTGGTGTTCATTTACCTATGCTTTCCTGTTAAGTTATTCACATTTCAACTTTAGTTTTCTCTTATCCTCCTTAAATAATGAAATGAGACTAACATTATCAATGATATTTATCTTTTTGGAAATAAAGAATTAATAAAATATATATGATTGAAAACTAAATTAAAATAAATAAATTAAACGGTATAAATTATCAGTTTTACAATAATATTAGAGTTTTAGTTATACAAATAATCCTTTTTTAAAAATGATACAAAACTTTTTTTAAGGTTAAACAAACTTTTATGAGAATCGATCCAATCTGTAATGGCCCTTTAAGGTTTAGATAAACCAAGTCCTCTAATCTTACACATTTGGATAAAAATGCCAGAGTAACAAAATTTGCGCAATTTGTTTTTTAGTTTTCATTTCCTTCTTTTGAAACTTCAGAAGCAGAGAAAACACGACAAAGCTTCACATTTTGAGAACATTTATTGTGGAGAGTGATTAGGTTTTAGGATTCATGAGCTAGTCTATTCCAATTCTTCTAATCTCCACTAGCTAGAAAACGTTTAAGACAACATATAACAGAGATGAGCTTTAGAACAGAGAACACTATCAGGTACAAGATCTTTAAAGACTTGAATTTGCGTCAATAATCCCTGTATTTCCTTAAAAGAACAGAGAAACGTAAAAGTCACTCAACTCTAATATACCATATTTAGTAATAGCTTCTAGTTGGGAAGGAGCTTTGAAGGTTTTGAAATCGATTTTCATCTTACATCTCAGAGTCCATCGAGCAAGCCAATCCGATGCTCAATTTCTCTCTCTGAAAATATGATGAAGAATCATGTTAGGTGTTATTAGATTTATTATGCTTTTCAAAAATAGATTATAAATGATAAGGTTATTGGCCATAAGAAATAAGAGACACTAAGATTTTAGAATCTATTTCAATGTCAACTTCCCTTAATTCTTTAATTTTGCAGATTTGCAGTCCATCGTGGAGAGCTCAAACTTCAGCTTTAATAGGGGAAAGCTTTCCATAATTGTTACCGTACCCATGAATGATTGTACCCTGGCTATCTAGAATTATAACTGCCCCACTTGAATCACCAGAATCAATGCAACATGCATCAGAATTAAGCTTGTATCCACCAGGGAGAGGAAGAATCCAGGAGAGATAAGAAAGTTTATTCTTTAACTTAAGATGATCAATGCATCCTAAAGTAATTGCAACTTCTTCATTATATTTCGAGTGCTTGTGCTTGAGGAGATTAGATTGATCTAGTCTGTTGATAATGTTAGTGTTGTATTTGATTGTTGAAGCTGATGAGAAGGAGTCTCCCTTCATCTTTACTTTGTTCTTTTGTTGCCAAATTTTCCAACTAATAATAATTAACAGAATAGTCTTGATATGGGTCTTGTTAGGAGAAGACAAAATCCAACTTCTTATCATATCCTTAGTTGTCATGAAATTGCTAATGTTTACCCTAAGAATACTTGCAAAATGTGACCATATACTCTATGCAAAAAAACAAGAAACAAAGAGGTGATCTTTAGATTCTAAATTTCGACAAAACTGACAATTAGATACTAGAGTTAAGTGTTTATTCTGCATAATAGAATCACTATGTAAGTTGTATTGAATAAGTCTCCAAGCAAGGCAATATCATTTTCTCGGTTGATCTGATTCCAAAGCTTTTCGTAAAGAGAAGTTTTTTTATGATTATTTTTAATTAACTTCAGCGTGCCATTGATATTGAGTTTTCCATCTATCGTTGGGATCCAATATATGTCATCCTCCATCTGCTCATTAATACTAAGTATTGAAATAAGGTTAGTGTTAGAGTTAGTTAATAAAGGTCTGAGTTTAATCACATTCCAGGAATTATTTTCCTAATAAGATTTAATCATTGAGCCTTTAAACCAATTATTGTTAGAATCAAAATTAAGATTGATAAAAGGAGGTTTGTCAAACCAGTTGTCTAGCCAAAGATATACGTTTCCTTTACCCAAGATCCATTTGATATTGTCTTCAGCAAATTCCTTAATGTTTGACAGCTCTTCCAAGTTTGAGAATATTTTTTAGAGTAATTAAACTGGAGAGGATGACCCTTCTTACAGTAGATGTTGTGAAGTAGGTTAGCCCATAGAGAGTTGTTCTCTTTGAATATTATCCACATCTTATAAGAATATGATTTTTTAATATCATGTAGACTTTTCCTTTTTAAGTCGCCTTCGCCAAATGGTTTGCAGATAACTGACCAAGAAGACCAACGCAACTTATTTGATTCACTATTAGAACCCAAACGAATCTGTTGAAGAGTCAATCTATCTTAGAAGTGATAGACTTAGGCAGCCAACAACTCTGTAGCCAATACATTGGGATAGACATTAGTACAGAGTTGATTAAATTTAGTCTGCCACCATACGATAACTTTTTGCCTTCCGAATCAGAGATTTTTTCTCTGATTTTTTTCCAAGAGAGGAGAATAGTTAACATATTTATTTTGAGGGATTAAAGTAATTCCCATAAAAGTTGTAGGTAGATAACTAGTTTTGAAACTAGTTTGAATAACAAGGGATCTAATTATGTCCCGAGGTAGGTTAACTGATGTGATGATCTCTGTTTTATCCTTGTTTAGGGTTTGACTAAAGATTTCTTGGTAGACCTGCAAGAATTTACCAATTGTCTCCATATGAGAAGCTAAGCCATTAGTAAATATTAATAGATCATCTGCGAAAGATAAACATTGGATAATAATTTTGCTTCTACTGGAGAATTTTAGAGATTTATCAGATTCAAACAAAGTGCTTAGGCCCCTAAGAAGTATTTTTTCAGCTAAGATAAAGATACTTGGGGACAAATGGTCCCATTATCTAACTCTTTTTTTAGATTTAAAGAAGCCAATAACTTTTCATTTATGATAATTGAAACAAAAACAGATTGGATAAGATTACTAACTAAGTTGATAACCTTATGATTGAAACCATAAGCCTATAGAACTTTAAGAATGAAGCTGTGTGAAAGGTTATCAAACGCCTTAAACATATCAACTTTAATGAAAATATTGCATGCCTTTGTTTTCCTTCCAAGATCATAAATAATTTCTTTTGCAATAAGTATGTTGTCATGGATTAATCTATCATTGACATAAGATCCATGCACCTCATATATCATTTTAGGTACGAGTATAGACAACTTGCTATTCGGTAACTTAAACATGATTCCATTCATCATAGTATAAAGACTAATAAGCATATACTGATTCCCATAAGTAGGGTTGTCAACCTTCAGAATTAAATAAATTCCAGTAGCCATAATAACCTTTGGAACATCATCATTTTGGATGAAAGATAATAATTCTATGTATAAATAATTTTTGATGATTTTCCGATAAGTTATAAAAAAACACCTGTTAAAACCATCCATTCCAGTTGTGTTTGTTGGTTTTAGATTTTGAGTGATACTTCATACTTCATGTTCAGTAGGGTTAGCTAGTAAAATATTATTATATGCATCAATAATAACGTTAGGAATGACTCTAAATAAGTAGTGATTCATATAATTAAGTTTTTGAACGAAATTAGAATAAGATGGAGAAGAAATGTTATCTTTAAAATAGGATTATACTAAAGAATTAATAGTTTCTTCATGTGTAATCCACTTGTTGCTGAGCTTTATACTAGATATCTTCCATATTATTCTTTTTTTCTTAATATAGTTGTGATAAACTCTAGTATTCCTATCTCAATCTTGAATCCAGTTTGCATAACACTTATGTTTCCAGTATTATTCTCCATTGTAAGAGCTAAAAGAGGTTGATCAATAGCTTTAAAAAGAATGTTTTTTTTTATCTTCAATACTGTTAGTAAGAAGGTATTTAGCTTCACAAGTATTATATTTTCTTCAATTTGTAAAAATTTATCAAAAATGTTTCCAAAGTAACTATTGTTCCACTCTTTAAAGCTGATTTCAATCTTTTAGTTTTGTTCCAAAAGACAAACAGAGGATGACCATCCATTACTTCATTCCAGTTAGCTTCCATAAAGTTTAAAAAATCCTTGTCCGTAGTCCATATAGTAAGATATTTGAAGCTTTTGTTTTGCTTAACTTTGTCTTTAATAATTGAGATGCATAATGGAGTGTGGTCAGAGCAAGTACGTGCCATATGGATAAATTTAGTATTAGCAAAATAATCAGACCAGTCTTGATTGAATAAGTCACGATCAAGGCGCTTCCACTTGGTTTTATTAGTCCATGTATATTTTGTATCTGCAAAACATGCATCTTAAAAAAATAATCTTTAATCATATAATTAAAATCATTAGAACTTTGATTACCGTATGTTACGCATCCAGTCTGCTCAGTATGAGAGCTTATAATGTTGAAGTCACCCAAAAACAACCATTCTTTTGTTGATGCATCAATATTGCGAAGAGTATTCCATAGTTCAGTTCTGTTTCTCCTCTGACATGTTACATACACACAGGTAATATAGAAAACTTTATATTGGTTAGAATGCTTGATGTCAACGTGAATACATTGAATATTATAAATTAGAACATTAATCATTAAGTCATCATTCCATAACATTACTATCTTCCATTCACTCTCTTTGCCCCATCACCTGGGAAACCCACTGCTAGCGGTGATGGCTGCTGTAATTGCTAATTGTACGCGGGAGACTCTATTAGCAAAATGACTAGAAAATCTGAGGCAAAAAAATAATCTCCAACTAATTACTATTTACCACAGGCTCCTAGATAAATAATAACTTTATACATTTTTTTTTTCTGATTATAGATTGTAGTCTTCTCAAAGAAGATTTATTACCAGCACACAGATATTATAAATAAGAGATTTTTATCATAAATGACTCTTAAAGGATGATCTTTTGGTCTCTGAAAGTTGCAGAGACTTAATGACTAATGGTTTCAATATCTTGTTGATTCTAGCTTGTTTCAGCTTTTAATCTAGGATTTTTTGAAAATTTGTATCAACTTATTTTCTTCTAAATATGGTGGTGGACGATAGACTTCCCATATTGGCTTTGTTGGAGTTTGATAACTGGATGATGGAAAATCATAATTGACAGTGGGGGAAAGATTATAGTCAAAGTCCAGATATTTTATTGCCTCAATGACTTCATCTTCACTTGTAGCTTCTCTTTCATCTTTATTGTTACTTGGGTGTGAGTATCTTTACCAACTATGTAGCAATATTTATCCTTATGTAGTCTTTCCCATCATCTTTGTTTTCAGGTAATCTTTTTCCAGCATCTTCATTTCAGGTAAGCTTTTGCCAATATCTTCACATGTAGCTTCTCTTTTATCTTTACATTCAACATTGTTGGCAACAGATCTCTCGTTATCACGAGGTTAATTATGATAGATTTTAGCTTGTTTGGCTGATCTTACATTTCTTTCTTTTGAACTGGTGGGTTGTTCTCTTGTATTGAGCTGATATCATTCAGTGGTTTCTAATAGTTGATGTTGTTTTTTCCATCTGTTTTATGACTGATTTTCTTGCAGGATTTCTTATCATGTTCAACATGAAAGTAGTGACTACAATATTTGGGAAGATCTTTGTAGCTGATGTGTATCCAGGCTCATTTATTGCTTCCAAATTCTGTCTAGACATGGTGGTGAAAATTCTTGGAGATGTCAATCTCTATCCAAGTGTAATATGCGTTGTATAATGCTCAGTTCTTGGATGAAATCGAGATTTTGATTGAAGAACCAACAAAAGAGGCTATTGAATGTATGAAATTTTCATTATATAGGTGCTATGGTAAGTTCTCCATCCTTATCCAGATTGGAACAATGAGACAATCATATTCCGGGTTAAAGGTTGGAAACCATTTCAAAATTCTTATTAAACTGTCTCCCACAGTTCAAACTTCTCTTGATCAATTTTGATAAGGTCAGATTTTAGCGAGAATTCAAGAAAGAGATGCCTTGAACCCCAGTTAGTGTATGAGAAATCACCATCAAATTTTCCTGCCTCAAAGGATTAATTTAAGACTTGTTTCTTTGGAAGGTCTTTCGAGAAATTTCCTATTAACGCGTGTGTAGATGATGATTGAAGTTTTTTTTACATTTTCATCAAACTGTAACGATATATAGTCTTTCTTCTGTTGAATTCAGATTGGCTTGGTGGTTGGGACCAACTTAGGATGAATGACGGTGTCTGCATAAGATCTTAGTTGCTGCGTGCTGGTTTTTTGAGGAATGTTTCCTTTGGATCTGTCATGAATGTTTTGGTTAAAAGATGATTGGAAAGAAGGGAACTCTTCATTGACTTGATTTTCTTAAAAAATATTTGTTGAATTCTTCATTTAATTGACAAGAGAGTTGACAAGCAGCCAATACTACTCAAATGTAATATGAAGATGATAGAATTGAGGTTGCTTGAAGATCAAGAATCATTTTTTTTGGGAGAGAAAGCCTCTCGTATCCTCCAAGTTTTGATTCATCAAAGTGATAAAAAACTTTAATGCAAAGTAAAACATAAATTTAACAAAATAAAAAACAAGTTTTTTTTTAAATTTTGATATTTGGTTAATTCTTAGATAACAGTTTGGTGTATTTTATTTCGGGTCTTAATATTTAAAATGTTTAATAATAGTTTATTTTTATATAGTTAATTTTTAATAGTTTTTGGGAAATAGTTTATTTTTTGAAATAACTTTTATTAATTCTTTGTTAATGATAAAATACTGTTTATAAATTTAAAATAATTAAGTAGTAGATGGACATGGACCAAAAATTTACTTACATCAAAAAATTTTAAACTTACAAATTATAAGTAGGAGAACCCCAAAACAACAAAATTTAAAATATATGGTGCAACTAATTGGTAAATTTTGTTTGAGTAGAATTAGATAAAGAAATCTGAATTCTTTAAAAATAAACACAGAATAAAAGTAATATTTAAAAAATATTAAAAATAATGTGCGCGGATCGGGCCGGGTTGACCGGTGGACATTAGCGGACGGGCTCGGGTTTAAAAATATGAGCCCGGGAGCGGGTCGGGCCGGGTTCGGACTCAAATATTAAAAAGCGGGTTCAAACGGACCGGCCCGAATTCCGCTCGCGGACGGCCCATTGCCATCCCTAAACGAGACTATGTTATTTTAATATTATTGGCGGTTCATATATTTTGAATAAAATTGGTCATACAAATCTATATTAAAGTTTCTGAGTTAATATCAAATGTTGAGAAATTGGAAGGTCATAGACTCATATGCAATAAGCTTTGAAGTGTTTCGTAAGGTAGATTTAAATGTGACACTTGGGCGTAAGGGGTGTATGTCCGCTTAATTCCACCCGTGCAATTGTTACCGATCCTTGCATCTTAATATTCCAACTTTGATTAATATGAACCACTGATCTATAAAACAATCTAAACCGCTAATTGAAAAAACTGACAAACTTATATTTTCGTATATTTTAATATAAATACGCCTCTTATAACTTCTTAACAATTTTTTTCCAAGATTTTGTAGTGTTCGTCCATTAAAATGTTTCTAAGCTTCTATTAATTTTTGCATCTTTTCACTCTAAACTATCCACTTTTACTTATATTTTTTGTTTGACCCTACAAGTTTTAAGTATTTTATCTTGCTTTAGTATGTTTTTATTTAAATTGGTGAAATAAAAAATTCTAACCGCTGACATTCATCATATGGGTGGTGATATATATAAAAAATCAGAGCACCAGTTCTCTCCATGGACCATGGTACATTTTTCCAATTGTATTTGAGGAGGTCATATCGTCCCTTGTTCGCCGCCGGAAGCATCACTTGGGTAAATCCCTAGAAGTAGACCTTATTTTTTTATATTGTTCTATTTATTGATTATTCTTCTAAGATTGCTAGTGTGTCCCTTAAGTAATTCTTATGTATCATTACTTTTTGTCAAATGTACTAAAATATCATAAATAGAACATGCTTAGTAGTAAAAATGATAATATCTATATTGATATCAAAGATATCCTATTAGTATTTAGGTAATTATTTTAGAAATAGAAACTTAAGTATTTAATGCGTAGAGGGAGAGGTTAACACAGAAAAGATGGTTAGATAGTACGTCTACATTAACTCATTTTTAACCTTGAAAGGTTTTATATAAACTTACATTGTTAATGGTCCAATTGAGATAATCCATAACATGATATTCTATCCTATCAACTTACCAACATTTAAATATATTTATTTCTTATTGCATTGGTAATACAAAGTAAAATATGGTCTAATAGATTATTGGTCCGTCCGACTTACGGGTTAGACAATTCAATCCTTATCGGTTGCGTCATAGTCTTTGCAAAGATCATTCGGGAGGATAAACTCTAGTACTACAAGAAAAAACCATGACCGAGAAAAGAAAGAAAAAATCACATGATCCAAGTGATAGCAATGGGAAAGAAAAGAGTAGTGAGAAGAAGAAAAAAAAATTGAAGACCGACGAGGAAATTGTTCTCGCTGCGGATCAAATAACCATTCCTCTCATGCTTGAGCGTTACCAATGCCAAGAACAAAAAATAATTCCTCACCTATTTCAAAGAAGGATCAACGGATTGTTGAAGTTCAAACCCTAAATGGTGGTATGGAGTAGCTCGATATTCAAACCAAACACAGAATTTCTCTAGTTTGAGGGAAATCAACAAGTACTAATGCTTCTTGCTAAAAAATTCGGACATCTACTCCCTTGTTCTTCAATATTTGGTGAGGCCAATTGTTGAATTGGAACGAGAAGCAGTAGAGAAAAAAGAAACCATATCATTGCTTTGAGAAGAATATGAAGGACATTGAAAAATTACCACAGAGCAAAAAAACTGTGTTGATAACGAAGAACACCGGGTCACATTGATAAAAAAATAGCTAGCGGAATAAAAAATCGTTTTGAAGCTAAGATTGCAACACTATAGTCCTATTTGGCAGAGAAAATTCAGAAATATCAGGAGGCGGAAATAAATTGATGCTCAAACAGATGTGTGTCACAAGTTGTTAGATGAGCAGAATGCGTCTACTAAGAAATCTAATGACGATTCGACTGCAAGCAAGAAACATGCTTTATATGAATGCACCAACCTTAGCTTGTTAACAACATAAATGGGTCAATTCATAACATATAAATTTCAAATGTATTATTACCTCCAAGTAAATAACTAGATGAAATTCATCCCTCAAATATGAATCCCTATTGAAGTCCATTCCAAGATTAGTTTTACTTAGAAGTAAAATAAATGTTTACAATGCATAATGTATTCAATACATATTATAAAAAGCAAATTGTATTTTGCTTCAGTTGCAGATATATCTTTTTGTTAGCTTTTATATTCACTCATCGAGAAGAAACTAAGTGGGCTATGTACACAAAACATATGATTAACATTCTTTGAATTTCGTATCCCTTCCCTCATCCTTTATTAAACACTTAAATGTTAGAATTAAATTAAAAATTAATTAAATAAATAAATCCGAAGCAAAAAAAAAACCAAAGCAAAATGAATAAATTCAAAGCAAAAACAAAATCTCCATAAGAAAAAATAAATAAAATCAAAGAAAAACATGAAGAAATGTTAATCAAAATTAAAGTAGTTAGAACAATAAAATAAATAAAGTCAAAGCAAGAATAAGCATCTCCCAAAACAACAAGACTCCAAAGTGTCATTAGCGATAAATCGAAGCCTCTAAAAGCAATAATAAAAATTGAAAAACTATTAATCAGAGAAATCAGAAGACAGAGAATGCTTGGATAAGAATAAAAGAACAATAAATAATAAATAGGTAGCATAAGCTTTGGAAAAGAACAAAGAAGATTTTAACAAAAAATAGCATTAGGTAACACTAGGTTAGTCTTCTCTCGTTTCTCTCAATAAAACAAAGAGGACTACTAATAAACATGCAATTAGTCCAACCCAAATAAGTGGATTTTATAATCTTATCCAATCTTTTTAATATTTATATAGCTAAGTCAAATATACATTTAATGATATATCTTAGTAGTTAGAATAATGTCCTTTGTGATCTCCACATATCAAGGATATACTTATTCTAACATGATCTATATATAAATGTCTAACTTCAATGAATAATACATGCTTTTTCTTTATTCACCTATTTGTTTTTTAACTCTTTTTTTTCTTCAGAAAAAGAGTATTTTCCCCTCTTCAATTGAGCCTTTTTATTATAATTTTCAAGATATGATTTATAATATCCCATAGGATCTTACATAAGACCAAGGCTTACTTGAGAGAGATTTAAAATTAAAAATTTAGAGGGAAAACCAAATTATACCCCAAAAGGCGGCAAACACAATCCCTCAACCACATAAACCATTTCTTCAACGAGATTTCCAGCTTTTAGGAGTTCCAAATTTCATCGATTCTCAGAAAACAAAAAATTTCTTCAGATTCATTTTTACAGAACATGAAGAGCTTGAAGATCTTGAAGATGAAATCTCCGAACCAATAATTGATGATGATCTCCAGCTTAAAGAGCTTCTGACTTCAATAGACAGAAACACGAGCTTGATTTCCATCCAACGTTCTTGAGGTTATCCAGGTTTGAAACAAGTGAAATCAATGAGCTCCAGTTTCCAGTTAGCTTTCAGTTCTTATGTATCATGTTTCTTGACTTTCTAACAACACTATAACTTTAAGATCTTTAGGAATGTTCCCAAGATTTATAGTTGCTTATTTTCATTCCTTAAGAGTGTTTTTAGATATCCAATCCGCCGCGTAGTTTTGTTCACGGAAAATGTGTCTTAATTCCATTGTTGATTTGATATGTCCTCTGTCGCAAATCATTAATTGCTCCAAATACCGTGTCGATTTTCCCCTTAAAATCATTGCACCAAAACATACCATGAGATCTCCATTTCCATTTTCGATAATCCCACATCCACTAGTTTCACCCCTAGAGTTACAGGTACAGTCTGTGTTTAGCTTGAACCTTCTAGTTTTAGGCATATTCCACTTTAACGAGATAGCTTTTCTGAGGTTTTCCAAGTGATTAATACAACCCAATTAAATTTTCGTATGAATGTCTTTTCCCCAACACTTTCTTTTAAGATTTTTTCCTCTATCCAAACTTGATAGCATCCGGATTACAAAATCTATTAAGGCTTTAGGACTGATGGAAATATTTTCATGTTTCTTCTTGTTCCTCGCATGCCAAATCACCAAAGTTATTATCACATAAATAATAGTTCTTAAATGAATATATTTCTTTATTGACCACAACCAAGATCTTAGTAAGTGAGTGTATGTCATGGTGCTGTGGATATATATTCTGAAAGTTTCCGAGAAATAAGACCAGATAGTCCTAGCTTTAGGACATTTAACAAACGTATCGACAGGAGTTTCACAGCTCTCACAATGCTAACATCTTGATGCTAGATAGAAACCTTTCCTTTGTATAGTGAAATCAATTGGCAAGTAGTTATGAATGACCCTCCAAACTAGAAAGGAACATTTCTCTACAGATATAGTTCCATATATTCTTAAAGATATCAGACACATTGTGCTTGGTTCTTATGTAATTCCAAGTATCATTTGTAGTATAATCCCCAGACTTAGACGGGACCCACATCATCTTATCTTTATTGTTGTTTAGAAAAATTTTCTGGATTCTTTCAATAGTAGCAATAGAGAAGAAAGATTTTATGTTATCAACATCCCAACCTTCATTACTTTAGTAGGCTCTAAATTGTTTAGATCGAAACCAAGTTCTATCTGTTTTAGATTCCAAAATCACAAATGGTCTAGGTGAGCACCATCTTTAAAGCCAAAGATCCATTTTCCCTCACCCACTTTTTTATAAATCAGTCTTTGAGCTTCATCTTTGATGTTGTGCGGAACAAATTGATTTTTAACTTATTTACTCATTGACCACACTTATTTGTACAATTAGTTTATACACCGATCAGTAACCACCCAATTTATCAACATCAATATTATCAGAACGGATTCATAATTATAATATATAAAATTTATTTTTAAATTATTAACTAGTCCACCCTTTTTATTTCCATTGTATATTTGACGAGTCTAAACAAACTCAAACAAAAATAATAATTATAACATTAAATAAATATTATATAAAAATTTCAAAAAAGTGATCTTTTTATAATACTATATTTTCATGTGGTATTTTAAAATTAATTTACTTTCAACGTGGCATTTTATATTTATTTCAAATTCTAGATCTTTATTTCTTTTGTTTTTTCATATTTTGTTTCATTTTTGGTTTCTTTGCTCTCCAAATAGGAATTTTATTATTTTTTACTCTTACATGATAATTCATCCAATTTATGATATTGAACTATTTTTATTTCACTAATTATACATTGAATTTGTTTTGTTTAATCTATTCCATTTGAAAGGATGATTTCATAGTCAACCAGATATGGTCAAGTTGGGTTGTTTCGACTTTCGCGTCAGACACCATTCAGATCTCATTATCAGAGCTAATAATTTAAAAAACATTAAATTTTGATAAGGTGTCGGCTCAATTTTGTTTTTCAAATTGGGTTCTAATGAGTGAAACTGTTAAATTTGTGTTAGACATATTTTTTTGCTTGTACTGAATAAACTACTATTAGTTACTTAATCATTTAATGAGTTTATTTTTTGAGAAATCTTATTATTCTAATACATATTAAAATACAAGTATAATTCTATATGGTTCATCCTCGGGTGGGATGGAGAAATCATTTTCCATTCTCGAGTGAAAACGGTTAGTTTTTGTTCTTTGAATCCATCTTAATTAAGGGTTAAAGTTTTTCTTGCTTTCATTCTGTGGTTAAATTTTTTGTTTGTTATGTATCTATATTTAATTTTTAATTGATATCAAGTATTTGTGACGTGTCTATTGTTCTACTTTCACCGATCTTATTTTCATCCTTTTTTATGACATATGATTGTCATTTAATTTCTCTGGCTTTTCTTTCACCAAATTAAAAAAATTCAAATACTTTCATATTTTGTGTATTCTCTTTCACCAATATTAAAAAGTATTTAAATATAAGGATATAGTTTACATTCTTATTTTCAGTGTTTTGATTTTTTTATTTTTGTCTTAACTAAAATTTTGTTTTCTGGATTTTGAGTTCCCCCCTTCAAATTCATCTGGATTTAGGTTTTATTTCTTTCACTTTTGCTTAAGATTTTTCTTTCTTTTTCTTTAAAATTATTATTCGTGTTTTATGAGGATCTATCTAAATGTGTTCTTGATTTCAATTTGCTAATTCATGTCTAGATCTAGACTTTATGCTTATTTAGAATTAATTAGAAAAAATTATATATTGCATATCTTAATGTTATTCTCCATTACCATTTAAGGAAAAATCAAATAAAGTAAAATCTCTTAAAGAATAATAAAATATCACACACGATTAATATGAAACTGATAATATCAATAAACCTCTTCTAAGTTTTTAACAATGCTTTATATTTTAGGAAAATAGGTTATTACTATTTGATTCATATGAAAGCACGTTACGTCAACCGTCGAGTATGTTTATTTATTGTGGTTTTCCTATACTTTTATTATTAAAGAAAAATCTTATACTTTAGAGTATGCTTCATTTTGTAGACGTTAGTTTTATTATCATGACACATGAGGATGTTGTTGGGCTTATGGTTCCTTCGAAACTTGTACATATAAATGTAATTTTGTAAATCCTTTAATGATTAATAATATACTACAAAGTTACAGTCATATCGATGAATGACTTTTTGTGCATCTATTTAAATTTATCTTTTAGTTTAGAAAGGTATTTGAGTATCTTTCAAAATTTATTATCTATTATTCTTTATCTGAATGTCTATCACTTATGTGTTTATATGAAAATTATATTGTTCATAAAATATAAATATGTACAACGATATTGTCTAAAATTGATATTTGATGCTTACGTTACTTGAGGCTAGTGATAGTAAATTGATGTATATTACATGTGGCAAAATGATACCTATTTGTATATTGTATGTGTATATAAAAACTTAGACTATCATTTCTCACATGAAGGTTTTTATTCTTTTTAATTCTATCTTTGGTATTTTGTAGCTGATGTTTTTGTTCATGTTTGTCTCGATGAAAAATTGTTTCTTTCAATTTTAATTCTCACTTGATTTTTCTTTTGTAGGTTATCTTATTGGAGACATAATTCCATTTTTTTTGATACGATAAATGGAGAAATTAAGGAATTTTATTGATTTCCGCATCTCCAACGGGTTATTATTTAGTACTAAGCTTTGTTTTTGGTGTTTGTTGTTTGAGGTATTGATTTGAATAGTTTTTTTATAAGTTATTTTTTGAAATGTTTGTATACATGACATGTAGACTATGGACATAAATTAAATAGAGATCCAACTTCAATGGTTTATGAGTATTATGCCTAAATGATTAAGAAGATAAAGTTAGAATTGATCTTAAATCAAATCATTATAGACCATTCATATAAATTATTTGAATTTTGTAAAAAAATTCACTATGAATTAGATCAGAATGTACCAAACAAGCCCTTGATTTGTTCATCTTAAGTCAAAATAGTAACTTTGTATCCTTCAATGTGTCACTATATAATATTTGATTTTCACCATCTATTTATGGATGTTACCATGTATTCTTACTATTTTTTTTGTAGAATAATGTTTTTTGAAATCTAGGATATCTGATCTCCCTAGATACGATATATGTAATTATATGTAGCTTTCTTTTATCTCTAATTAGAAACTTAGAAGCTTTCTTGCGATTTTCTAGAGATTTTTGCTTGGATAAAATGGAATGGTTCATATTTTATGTCTTTATTTTATAGGTTGATCAATTAAAATTTGAAAAGAAAACCACTAACGGATTGGTTGATGCGCTATAAAAAATGTTATATGGTCGAGGATGATACATTCACTGTATCGAATGCAACGTCACTGATCAACCCCGATAACAATAAAAGATAACTAGAAACATCTACAGAAAATGAATATAATAAAAATTGTTAGTTTAGACATGTTCTTTTACGTGAATATTTAAAATGTTGTATTATATTTTTTTATAGGTTGTATGTTTGTAGATTTTTTTTGTTTACATATGTTTTATATTTTATAAAATAAATATTTTTAATTTTTTATGTTTACCTATTGTTAAATATTAAATATTTCGGTATGAATAATTGATTCGGTTAAAAGTTTTAACTAATTGCATGGTTAGTCCTTGATATTCACACTTTAAATTTAATATATCATATAACTATAAAATATTCAAATAAAAGCCTTTTTTAAATTTATTTTATTCTTTGATTAATTACATCCTCCTCTTTAGCCCCCATAGTCTTTGTGAATATTTTTGAAGAAGAACTAGCTTTGATTATATGTTAATTCATTGCTCTATAAATTCCCCATGGTCTTAGTTATGCTAACTGTTCGGATAACTTCGAACGTAATCTTTATCCTTCCTCAAATATATGTTTTCCATTTCCACAATCACCTAAAAACGTTTCCACGAACGCCTCAAAAATTTATGTGTGATCTTCCTACAATCATCTTAGAATTTGTGTGACCTTTTTACAATCGCCTCAGAATTTGTGTGACCTTTCTATAATCACCTCAAAAACTTAACTTTATTAATAATTCACCTAGAATAGGATAGAATAGAATCTTACAAAAGCTTCATAGTATGCGTGTTATCCAATCCTGATACTCTACACGTGTCAACCTACTTTAGACTAGGTAACCATTGTATGTTGACCTTGCATAAGATATTTTACTCCACCGTCATCATCACTGTGTTCAGCATTTCTCAATTTCTCTGATTCCCATTTACTCTGTTTATGCCAAATTTAAAGAATTGCCATCACATTGGTTTATGAAAAAACCAGATCCCATTACTTTAGCATTTCTGAGAGGGCTACCGAATACCAAGCAACAAGTGTGATGGACAACTCTCCAAATCTATCCACCCGTACCACTATATATAGGCCCTTCAAACCCGATAAAAGTTCTCTTGGAAACCAAAGTCTTTATGATCTAGCCCGTAAAGCCTGCTCACAACAATCTACTCAAATTACAAAAAAAAACTCCTCGAAACCCAACATAAGCGTCTTCTCACGACACTCACACTCCTTCTCGAATCAACCGAAAAAATAGAATAAATCCGGGATAATCTTCTCAAAAAATTCAACCTCCTTGAAAGAGTGCATTTGTAGCAATGGAATATTATGAAGATATCAACACTTCACAAAATCTTATATCATCTTCTCTCTTGATGGAAATGACTATGACAAAAAAAAAGTCACAAACAATTATTTCGGAAACCAACCAACATACAAACATAAACGAGCTTGATATCTCTCAAACTACTGCTACCAATACTACCCCTTACAACTTCGAGATAAAGTCTCCGAGGAGATTGCTGAGTCCGAATCTAGGACAGAAAGTAACTCCAATATTCAAGATGTAGAAAGTACTCCTCTATCGGACTCTAATGGTAATAATCCAAAGAAAAAGAATAAAAATATCAAAGAAAAAATCACTCTCCCGAGGACATTGCTGCACACCTGCGTGTGGATCTCAAAGACTTCCTCCGTGAGTACCTCATTAGACTAAAAAAATATAAAACCTGAGTATTTCAACTAATCCAAGGCTGAAACTTTCAAGAAACAATGGGGTATCGCTGATAATATCACTCTCCGTTTACCCGTGGTGGGAGAAACTCCGCTCTCTTGTGGAGAAAAAAAGATTGTTGTCTACCCTAAAATTATAAACTGGGCCTTCAGTTTCCCTTGGACCCGGTCATAGTAGACTACTTTGAGATAATCGACTTGTATCCAAAGCAAGCCAGTCCAAATTTTTGATTTACATTCTTATCAAGTATAATGGCATAAAAACTTGCTCAAAGACATCTTCTAATAGAGCAGTTCATTGCACAAACTGGTCTCTCAAAGAATCTTGTTATGCTCTTCTACTACCTTACACTCGGAAACTCCTCGAAACTTATTGATGGTCTTCTTAAAGATGACAAGCTATGGAAACAGATATTTTTCTTTATCTTTGGCGGTTAGGATAATGAAAAAGAGATTTCCACCGATAATCCTTCGAGCCTAAATATCAAATGGAAGAGTACCAGTAAGTAACATAACTTATTTCTAGTGCAAATATAATTATGTTTCAAATCTTTTGTCTCTTATAGTTTGTCGTAGAAATTCTGAGGCATTACAAAATCCATCAAGCTGCTGCCAATGACACATTCACCAAACTAACTGAATGGGCGGAAAATGAATGGTATAAAAAATTTCACAAGGAATTCGTGTCTCCGGACTTTGTCTTGAGCCATTTATGGAAGATCTTCCAAGATATTGTCATCCTAAATAACAAACTAAGGGACCCCCCCCCCCCCCAAGTGTAGGAGGTTTCATAAAAAGAGTAGCTGCTCTTGACGCACACGTCATTGTACCTGTTCGTAATAGGTCACAGACCTTCCATGAAGAAGAAAAAAAAAATCTCAAACTAGCTCCTCAAAAGAACCAAAAAATAAAAGCCCTCAACGAAAACTGAAGAGAAAAACCTAATCCAACCAATACCGAAGAAGAAACAACTGAATCTTCGAAAAAAAAAGAAAATAGGTCACTGCTTCTAAAAAAAGAGCTCTTTGAAAACTCCTCCAATATTTGTGACCTAAGATATGGTTGATGCGTCCTCTCCTATTCCAACCCCCAATGTTGACGCCAACCCACTGTTGAAAAAACATAAAAAAATAACGAAGACCAATACCTCTACATAGACCCTAATGTCCAAGAAATTCACAATTACATTGTTGAATTTAGTGATCAACTTGCTAGATCAGGACTATCTGGACCATGATTTGATATAAAATTAACAATGTTCGACAATCAACCTAGCCTTCTTTAAAATCAAAGTTTATCCCATTATCGGGCCACGTCCTCGGAGATCCCTAATTTGTATAATTCGTTTCTTCTACCGCCTCTAAGTGAACCATCCGAAGAGGTTTTAAATATACTAACTCCTTTCTCACACCTATCAGATTCTCTCAACGGTGCTCAAAACCAACTCAAAAATCTTGCAAAATATTTTATTTGGTGGATAAACAAATTGACTCATGATAAAAACTGGCTAAGCTTTGCAGCAGGCTAGTTCTCGAGAAATTCGAAGGCTTTACAAAATACAGATCATAATTTCTCAGCAGGGCAATTAAGATGAAGCGTCACCTAAATTTGAACCATAAAAAAGAGTTGGAAGAGCTCAAGCTAAACCATCAAGCTGAAATGGACTAAGAGCTTTCGAAGCAAACTTTACTAAAGCAACTTTATGAAGAAAGCAAAATAGGGAGAAAAAGCCCTTGAAGACTTGAAATCGTTCAAAATTGAATTGGGGGAGGAAAAATGTGATGCCATCAAAGCCTTGCTGCTACAAAAATATTCGTAGAACAAACAAGAATCTATTCGATTCACGAATTCCATCAGGATTTTCCGAGGGAAAATTTAACAGAATTATGGAATTTGATCCCAGTTGATTGACGCCCTAAAGAAGACTTTGTCACTATCCCAAGGAAGTCAGAAGAATCCAAATATGAGGATAATGAAGATAGCTCATCAGACGCTTCGTGGTGTCTATGTTTATTTTGTTGGGTAGGTGTTTATGTCTGTAAGTGCTAAATATGTAGCACATTTTTTAATTTTTTGTTTGGTTAGAAGATGTTAAGTATCACTACCGTTTTTCGAAACCTCATATAATCAAACCATGCTTCAACAAACATTTATCACCTCGAATTATATTACCATTTGAATTGATACTTCGAACAATACTTTAAATAAATATTAGCACTTAGAATTATATCGCCACTCAAATTGGCACTTCGAAAAATTATTTTGAATGAACGTTAACATTTAGAATTACAACGTCACTCAAATTGGCACTTTAAATAATATCACCACTCAAATTGGAACTTTGAACAATACTATAAATGAACGTTAACATATCGAGTTATATTTTCACTCAAATTGGCACTTCGAGCAATGCTTTAAATGAACGTTAGCACTTCAAATTATATCACGACTCAAATTGGCACTTCGAAAAATGATTTAAATGGACGTTAGCACTTCAAATTATATTACAACTCAAATTGGCACTTCATTTATAACTGAAAATATATATGTGGCACCTCAATAAAACCTTCTCAAGCCACCAGGAGATGAAAAAGTATGCCACTGTACCAACAATACAAACATAAAAACTACATTATCATAAAATTATTAAAAATCACCCCCAATACAATTTTAAATGCTTAATGTTCCAAGGATATTGTAAAAGTCTCCCCTCTTTATCTTGGAGGCGATATGTACCTGGTTTAATTCTCTCTACCACTGAATAAGGTCCTTCCCAATTTGGAGCCATTTTCCCCAGTCTTCTATCCTTCGTATGCAAGAATACTTTCCTCAACATTTTGTACCCCACTTTGAAATACCTTCGCTTCACCTTCGAATTATAGCGACTCCTCAACAAAGTTTAGTAATGCATCAAGTTTAAATGTTCCCTAATCCTCTTTTCTTCGATTAAATCAAGCTATGTTATTTTATTTTCTTGATATATTTGAAATTCTTTAGTACTCTATAAGATGGTAAAGTTTACTCTGAAGGACTTACAACATCCATTCCATATAAAAAATAAAAACGAGTCTCATGAGTTGCTTCTCTAGGTGCCGTTCTATAATCCCATAAGACCTCTTGAAGATAGTTAGGCCATATCCCAGCAACACGCGTCAAATTTTTCTTTAATCCTTCTAAAATAAACCTGTTAGTAACTTCCACCTAGCCATTTGCTTGATGACGAAACGGTTGTGAAAAACAACGTATAATTCCTCTAGAATTAAAGAAGAAACTCATTTCTCTGTTATTAAACTGATGTCCGTTGTCTATATTGATTTTTCGAGGAACCCCAAATAAACAAAAAATATTAGACATATTAAATTTGATTACTTATTTAGCTCTCGTGCCAGACAATGGTTCAACTTTGGCCCACTTTGAAAAATAGTCCACTGCCACTATAATCGTTTGTCGTCCTCCCGAAGCTGTGGGCAATGGTCATACCAAATCTAATCCTCATCTATTAAATGGAACCGCTTCGGAAATCGAGATTAGTGGGTCTGTCAGTTTATGAATAGAACTTTCAAATCTTTGGCAAGTGTCGTAGATTCGTACTATACTTTTAGCATAATTCATTATTGATGGCCAATGGTACCATACCAATAAAACTCTTTTTGTCAAAGCCTTGAACCCATAATGAGCAGATCCCTCCCTATCACGTAGGTCAGATAAAACTTCATGGGACTTGTTCAACCTTGGCATTTATATAGAGGCGCAAAGACTTAAGCTTTAACTAAAGTAGTTACAAAAATGGGTCTAATTGCATTAGTCCATCATTAAAATGTAAAGCTTAGAATCACTCATATGATTATAAAATCTGTCATAAAAGGTTTTATTCCTTTATGTTTTTGTCCTTAAAGTTCTATTACCTTATCAGTAGCCCTCTTAGTTCTTATGAAAGTAAATGAATGAGAACTAAATAGCTTCATAAATATTCGGAGGTGAAAAAAATCTTGTTTATCCATAATCCATACTGCTTCAAACTTGTTGTCTCCATATTTTTTGTAAACTCTTATCTATGTTTTCTCAACGCTTCGAATATTTTCATACGAAGTCATTTCCCTCCAACGGGCATGATTATTCGAAGCACAAAACGGATAGGTAATAATATCCTATGCACTAGGTCTGCCAATAGGCCTATCACATGGCAGGTCTCAAATTTTCAATACACAACCGTTTGGAATTCTACCAAATTATCGCCTCCACCTCTTCCAACTTTCCCTATAAATACGTCTCTATGTATTATTTTGTTTCACATCCTACTTTTTAGAGAGAGAAAGAGAGATCTCACTGGCTACTTTCATCTGAATCTTTATCTTTTTGCTAATTCTGCCAGAAAAAACATAAATCCACCACCTAATCCTTAAATCTGTTTATGAGAAATTATCCAAGAATAAAAAAGTTAAGAGCAAAAAAACCCAGAAATTCATCCTTCCCAAAGAAACATGTCTTCGGAGCACATAATTAATTTATGCATAAGTGAAAGGGCAAATGAATATAGAGCACCTGGATTGATAAGAAACACTCCTCGATTTTCCACAGAGACAATACACTACGATAACTTTCATCCTAACAAAACTCATGTCTTCTCACCTTCTTCTCTTCTAGAAGAAAATCAATCATCTAAAACTGAGACGCCAAACACACCTGGAATTTCACCTTCTCTGACTAAATCATCACCTCGAATCAATCGCAAAGTAACCAAATATTATTCAGAGAAATCATAAGAGACTCCTTCTCTGGTCAATCATAATCCCCCTTGTCCATTGTGCAAGGATACAAAAACTCAGCCTCATCGAGCCCGAAAAAGAAAAACTTTCTTAGCCATGGGTGACGATGCTGATGTCACTTAGAAATCATCAACCTCTTCTCCTACCCTGAGGAAGATTGTTGAGATAACAACAACGTCTCAACAGAATCCCTCAAGTAGCACACCTCAACTCGTGGATGAGGTATCCGATGAGGAAATAGATTATGAAGCCACACATTCAAATAACGAGGCTGACACAGAAGAGAAGAAGCTTCGAAAGAATCATAGAGTGAAATAGTGAAGATTTTTTCAAAAGTAAAAGCTCATTGGATAAGGAGAAATAAATCGCATGTGACAATTTCTGAAGAGCTAGCTGTATCAGTCAGTGAAAATTTGAAGTCTCTCGTTGCGCAATATATTTTTGGCTTTAAAAAAATGTTTCTTATACATATTACAAAGAGAGCCAAGTAGATGAGCTCAAAAAACAATAGGGTATGGTGGACAACATTATACTTCGTCTACCCAAAGAGGGGGAAACCCCTTTGGACTGCAAAAAATGATGAACTGGTGGTCTACCCAGAGATCATCAATTAGGGTCTTCGATTTCCACTGGACCCCATGATATTTGAATACATCGAGATTTTAGATCTGTTCCCAACTCAAGTGACACCAAAATCAGCGGTTCATTTTGCTTCTGTAATCATGACTTCTTGATTGGCCCAAATTCCCCTCTGCATTCAGGATTTCATCTCCTTGACCAAATTGTCGAAGAGACTAGTACTTTCATATTATTATCTAACGTTAGATGGTGATTTGAAGATTATTGATGAATCGTTGGAGGAATAAAATTTTTGGAAACAAAAATTTGTCTTCGTCTAAGAAGCTTGAGAAAATGGTAAATAAATTTCTGAAGCCAACCCATCAAAGTTGAACCTCGTCTGGAGGAGTATCCGTAAGTCTTTTTATTCTATTACCTGGAATTGTACCTCCAACTGATTTTCTTTCAATCTCTTATCAAATTTTGTGTTTTGTTCAGAAATTTCAAGGCGTTACAAGCTTCATCGAAAATATGCCAAATAGATTTTTGCCAAGCTTGCAGCTTGGGCTGAAAAAATGGGGCAATGCATTTCACACAACCTTCCAACCTATCAAATTTCTCAACAACCATCTGTGGAGAATCAACTTGGAAGCTCCTCTTCCTGAAAATCTAATGGAGCCACATTGTATGATGTCAAAAGATTAGTAACACCTGAATGCAAAGTATTTATGCCTGTTCGAAACATATCAGATGACCACCTTCCCCAGAAGAAGAAAGCAAAAAAGAATAAAAAGGAAGCTAGCACATCTGGTGCTAGCCTTTCAGAAGATCCGATTCCTAAAACTTAGAAGAGAAATACAATAGAAAAGAACCACCCCACTATCGAAGCTGGAGTATATGACGGGCCTTCTCGGAAAATGAAGAAAACAACCGCCCCGACGAAAAAAAAGAGCACAACTAAAACGACTCTTCAAAAGAGAGCAAAAACAAAGTTGTGCAAACCATTGAAGATGTATCTTCCGATGCTGACAAAATTGTGGTTGTGGAAGATAAAAAATAAAGGATACAAGTGTCGAAGAGGGAGGCACTCAACAAGAAGAAACTTCTACATGAAATGATTAAGGTAATGATAACTTTGATCCTGATAGCTTCATCAACTTCGATCAATCTCAAGAGCTCGTTAGAGATGAAGATCCTGTCTTTCAAGAACTTGAAGACCAACTGCAAAGTATTGGTAAAAGGTCTGTTCCATTCCCTCCTGAAGCAAATTCACCAGAGGTATTTTTGCCTCCATCCTCTAGTGCTCTTATACATGTTCCCAGTCCAATGGTCTTTCATGCCGGAGAGCCATCCGAAGAAGTTGTGTTTGCTCTTCAACCCTTTTTCGATCTTGGTGCTGCAGCACAAAAATTAACTCAAGAAATCGAATCTGCTTGCAGTCAATTAGAACATATGGCAAAGGATATTGTTCGGTACAAGAAACTTGTTGTTGCTGAAAAAAGTATGAGAAACATCCACGGTGGCCTTGTGGAAATACAGTTCCATGGATTTCAACTGGCCAGATCGGAATTCATCAAAGGGCTCATCTATCTCAAGAATCACCTCAGATATGTGCACCGAAAATAAAATCAAGAGCTCAACACTTCTCATCAGAATGAATTAGCTACAGAGAAGCAAAAATCCGATGGTCTTCAAGTTCACTTAACAAAAGTCAGGCAGAGAAGAAAAAATTGGCGGATGATATGAATGCTCTCAAAGCTCAATTTAATGAAGAGAAGAAGTTTGATGTTACCACTGCTAAGAATGAATGTGAAAAATATATGCTAGCAACTATCAAAAATTTCGAAGAACAAAGATCTGTTAATTTTCTTCGTGAAATTCATGCTACATTTCCTAAAGCTAACCTATCCATCTTTTGGGAGAAAATTCCCATCAAAAGTCTCATTAGCGAAGCTTTTGATCGTGTTCCTAACTCTTTATCTGAAGAATCAGAATCAGAGGACAAAACTTCTGGCCAAGGGGAAACTTCTGAAGAAAGCTCTGAAGACGAGTAACTTTGCTATCTCCTTTTTTTGTGCATGTCATTCAATTATTGTTGGTTTGATTTATTTTGGACTGAGGGTAGTTTTGTAAAGTGTTTTGGTAAATTTTAGGTGTTTTGTGTTTAGTGTGGGGAGTAGTGAGATAATTAAGCAGCCTGCTAGTATTAAATTATGATCACCCTCGTTAATGAGAGTGGTTGAGGTATTTATACCTTAATTATGGACCCATGGGTTTAACGGGTCGGGTTGTGAAACCGAGTCGAATTTAAAGACCCATTAGTGTTTAAGTATATTAGCAAATAGCTTAGTCAAAAGTTCTATACATTTGTCCTGTTCGGATTTATAGTGGTGTGATATGGTCCGAATTACCTCTGTCCGGATTAATGGGTAGGCTGTGACTGTAATATCCGAACTCCTCACTAACCCCTTTTTTAGGCCTTGCAAAGTGTATTTGGAAAGGTTAAAAAATTTACCAAGTTAACATCAATTTCATCCGATCTGCTTGCGTCGTCCGAACTGAAAAGCTTTTTTCTCACAAAGAATCCAGTTCAAATTTTATCAGGACTGATTTTTCTTTTCAGAATTCTAAGGGTTTTTTCATGAATCATGGGACATGTGTCAACATCTGGTTTGACCTCCCAGCCGTTATTTTTTCTAGATTGTCGCACCCACTAGGTCTAGAAAGTTACTTATGTTTTGATTTTTCACACATTGCACAGCCCTTAATCATTGCAAAAAACCCTGTTCAACTTCTCCTTGGTAATTGTTGTTTTTTACAGTTACATATATATATATATATATATATTACTATTCTATTGTCTTCCACACTCAACACTTTCCTAAAGAGAAAATCATATTCATCTTCAAACTGTTCTTGAGAAATATATGTTCACAACCAAAAACACCTTAGTTAAAGGAGGTTGGTTGAAATTATATTAGTTGAAAAGAGCAAGGAAAGTAGAAAGAGAAAACTGTATCATCGTCGGTCTCCCCGTTTCTCTAGGCGAGAAAAACAGTCAGCCAAGCTAGGACGCCGATCAGGGGTCATCTTCCTCAAGAAACCCTAGACCTAGAAAACTTGCATTCAGATCAAACCTCTCATCCCTCCCTTCTGGTTCTTCCATTCAAGAATCTCAACACCCTATTTTCATGGAAAAAGTTGTTTTAAGCATCAGAAAACCCTCTCCGTTTATAGCAAAATTCAGTCCACACCACCATCTTCAAAACCCTCAGGATCGGAGGTGGCTAAAGCTGCTCCACAGGCCAAGCCCTACGGATCGCAACCTCTACCAGATATTAGGCCCTCAGAGGCAACAAGTGCACAACCACCTGAACAACTTCCGATGAAGGAACCGAAGCAACCTTCTTCAAAAACAACTGAAAAACCTTCCACAATGATGAAAGAGAATATGAAAGGACATCATCGAAGAGGCCTCTTTTGAGACCGAGACGTCTGGTCAGACAGGGGATGTTGCCTCAAAAAGAAAAGGTAAAAGTAAAGTTAAAGTTTTCATGACCCATCCGGACTCTCTTCCGGAGTGTATAAAGGGAAAAGTTGTCCCTTGTTTTAAACAGGTCAACGTCAAGTATTTGTTGGCTTTGCAAAATATCAATTATGTCTACACCCACACCGCCGAGTTAGGTCAAATCCGGACCAAATGGGGGATTCCAGAGTCTGTAAAAGTGAGGATACCAATCACTCCGGAAACCCCATTGGACTGCAAATTGAATAAGGTGGTAGTATACACCGAAGTGCTGAACTGGGAACTCCGGTTTCCTTTAGCCCCATAGATCGTCAAGTACTTCCATTTGGTCAAACTTTATCCCAGTAAATTAAGCCCCAATGCCTGGTACACACTCCTTGCTTGTATCAAGGTATCTAGATTGTCAAAGATCCCTCTCCCCATGGAGCAGTTTGCTGTTGTAGCAAGTTTGTGCAAGAACCATCAAATTACCTTTTACCACTACAACATGGGGAATGATTTTAAAGTTGTGGGCGACTTGTTAGAGTCCGTAAAACCTTGAAGGACACAGTTCCTTTTTGTTAGTGGAACATGGGAAAATGGCAAGAAGATAAAGGCCAACACAAACCCTAGCTTGCTGACGAGCAGGTGGAAAAGCACTGGTAAGTTTATCCCTTTTTTCTTTTTTACTTCTTAAACGACAAATTCTCTTGTTCTGACTAATTTGTTATGTCTCTTCAGTTCTGCCGAAGGAGTTCACCAGCCACTTGGAAGAAGGGCAAAAGACTTGTGCAAAACTCAATGCACGGGCTTTAGAAAACTAGGGGAATGCCTTCCACAATTGCTTCAAGTCGAAGAATTTTGTGAGGTCTCACCTATGGAACACCACAGGCCGGAGAGACCTTTCATAGGAAGAGTTAACCACCCCTCCTCTTGCTAACGTGATTTTGAAAAGGAAAGAGGCCAAAGACGCCAAGTTGTACCTGCCTTCGAGGGCTAAGGGTCCCAGCAAAATGAAGAACAAGAAGAGGAAGACTCCAACAGACCTGGCTCAAACAGCTACGGAGGGGACCGATTCGGGGAACCAGGGTGGTATTGATGTGGCCTTGCTTAAGGCGGTAGACGTCAAGACTGTGAGGGAATCTGGAGGGTCAAAGCTACCAAGAAGAAGAAGGTTACTCTGGGGGGAAGAGATAATCTTTCGCTCCCCGGAAGACCCACTACTAGCCCCTGTTGACCCTACTCTGCAAGAGGAAATCCCAAGAGACCTCCAATCCGAACAGATTGCTGGTGGAGGAAATGATGAAGTGGACCTTTCTGCCCTTCAAGACATTGGTCTGTACTTTAATAATTTGGACAAAGGTGATTTTCAGGCCCTTATCGTCCCTCAAGTTCCTCCAACATGGTGACTTACAATGGGAAATCTTTTTCCATATCCGGAGAACAGGATACCTTAAGTCATGCTCTCCTTTGTTACATCCGGCCAGTACTCGATCTGGAGAGGCAGGTAAAGAATCAGGCCAACATTATCAACTCTCTCACTTCTGACAACTAATCTCTGTCAGGCAGTCTTCTAAATGCTCAGCAAAGCATAGAGGTGCTGAAGAAGGAAAATGAGGATTTGGAAACCAAGATAACCGCATCGGAAGCAGCCAAAACGGAGCTCCAAACCAAGTACTCCGACCTGGAGATTCTTCCTCACAAAGCCTCACAGCTTTGAAGGAGATTGAAGACTAAAGATGGTGCTATCCAAACCCTAACAAACGAGAAGACTAAGTTGGAAGGTACTGTTTCAGAGATGGCCAAGGAAAAAGAGGCTCTGGAGCATCAACAAGAGCAAGCTATCGAAGCAGGTATTGAGGAATATGCCAATGGAGTAGTAGACTCTTTTGTGAAAAAAGAGATGATGGGATCAAATCTGACATGGTGTTGCTATTCCATGAGACCTTCCCTAAGAGAACCCTTGGTCCCTGTTAGAAGTATGTGGAATACGAGGACACCCCATTTCATACCTTGGTTGATGGTGATAAGCACAACTACTCTAGTGGTTTTGACTCCACTGATGGCGAAGAAGGTACGAGTGAGAGTTCAAGTGCTGAACTCAAAAGTCCCAAAAAATATGGTGGTGAAGGAATATCTGAAGGGAACAAGCCCTAAGGTTTTATCATGTATTTTTCATTTTTTTGAACAATCAAAGTCCTTGGATGGAGAAGGCATGTTTTGTACTACTGTTCGGTTTAAGTCCAAACAGGTTTAATTTATCCAATTTCCTTTTTGTTTAATACTTTACCTTATATCTTTCATGGCTAATGTTTAATTAGCCCCTAGAATTTTAGAAGTATTGAATTGAGAGTGCTTAATATCCCAATGACATGTATTTAATAGTCATAACCAACCACCAAGCTTATCTGATCTACTAAAGATCCGGGGTATTGAATAAGTGATTTATACTTGAATTAAATTGTAGTAAAATCACTCCAAATTTTTGAAGAATGCATTATGTATTATTGAAAAAAAAACCGGACACTTCATTAAAACCTCCCCGCACCACCAGGGTAGGAAAGAGTATGCCCCTTAATATTTACATTGGTATTTAACAAGTAACTATTTACACAAAACATTATTCTAAATATAACCTGAGATGCTCAACATTCCATGAGTGCTTCAATGCTCTTCCTTCTTTATCTTGAAGCCTATATGTCCCAAGTTTGATTTTGTCGCAGACCTCATAAGGGCCTTCCTAGTTTGAAACCAATTTCCCGAACTGTTGTCCTTGGTATGTAAGAAGACTTTTCTCAACACCTTATCTCCTGGTTGAAAATCTCTTCTTTTAACCTTGGAGGAAAATCTGCTCCTCATCAAACCTTGGTAGTATGTTGTTCTTAAGTGTGCTTTAACCCTTCTTTCTTCTACTAAGTCCAGCTGATTCCTGATTGCTATCTCACTACCTTGTTCGGAATAGTTATGGACTCTGTATGGTGGTAAGGTAGCTTCTATGGGGGTAACTGCATTCATCCCATACACCAAGGAAAAAGCAGACTCTTGTGTAGCAGCTCGAGGAGTAGTTCGGTAGGCCCACAACACGTTTTGCAAATAGCTTGGCCATTTCCTCGCAACGCCATCTAAATTCTTTTTTAATCCGGACAAAATAGTCCTGTTTGCAACTTCAACTTGGCCGTTCGCTTGTGGATGGAAAGAAGAAGAAAAACAATGCTGAATACCTCTAGAGACACAAAAGTCCTCCATATCTTTGTTATCAAACTGTGGCCCATTGTCTGTAGTAATCTTTTGGGGGACTCCAAATCTGCAAAATATATTGGATAAGATAAATTTAATAATAGCCTTTGATGTGGTCCCTGCCAATGGAGCTGCTTCTATCCAATTTTAAAAATAGTCAATAGCGACTATAATAGTTCTGTATCCCCCGGATGCCATTGGTAGAGGTTCAACTAAATCCATCCCCCATTTAGTAAAAGGTATTGGCTCAGAAATAGACTCCATAGGTACTGCTGGCACATGAATTTTATTCCATACCTTTGACATGGATCACATTTCTTCACCATTTCTTTAGCATCTGCCATTATGGATGGCCAATAATATCTAGCTAATAAGACTCTCCGGGTTAGTGCCCTGTACCCACAATGTGCTGAGCCCTCTCCATCATGTAGTTCAGATAAAACAACTTGGGATTCTTCAAACCTCAAACAACGTAGGAGAGGTCTACTGAAAGATTTTTGTAGAGAATTCCCCTTATCATCAGATACCACGTGCCTTGTATTTAATCTTTTTTTCTACAACTTTGTCCGAAGGTAAAGCCCCATCAGAACTATATTGAAAGAGGGTATATCTCCAATCTTTAGGTTGAATCACCTGTATTCTCATGTTTTCCCCATCTTCTTTGTATGTGAATCCAAGGATAGGACTCAGAATATGCTATAGTTGCTAGAGTGTCTGCGAGTGTATTCTCCGATCTGGGAATATGTTCATAGAAAACACTTTTGAAGTCTGCTGCTACTTCTTTTAAAACGAGTAAGTACTTGACCAGTTGTTCCTTCTTGGCCTCAGACTAACCTTGAGCATGGTGGATGAGAAATTGAGAGTCACTCATTAACCGAACCATCTTAGCTCCACACATGAGGGCCAATTTAAGACCAGCTATAGCCACTTCATATTCAGACTCATTGTTAGAGGCCCTAAACTGAAAGCATATAGCCTGATACATTTTATCATCATACAGAGAGGTTAAGTAAATTCCAGCTCCACAAGCCATAGTGCTTGATCCACCATCAGTTCAGACCACCCACTCTTTCTTGGATTTATCATCTGAAGTTTGTTTAGAGCTCATTTCCGCATAAAATTCCACCAATAAATCAGCCATTGATTGAGCTTTAATAGCTGTTCGGGGGGCAAAATCGATATCGTAATTGCCCAATTCTACTGACCACTTGGTTATCTTGCTTGATATATCTGCTTTTTGAAGAACATTTTTTAGTGGGAAATATGTCCGGACAATGATAAAATAAGATTGAAAATACGGCCTCATCTTTCTTGCTGCAATGACTAAGGCTTGTGCAAACTTTTCCAACTTTAAATACATCTTTTTAACATCTAATAAACTTTTACTGATATAGTACACTGGACGAGGATAATTTTCCACTTCTCTTACGAGGACAACACTTATAGCACATTCCCATACAACCATGTATACATAAATCTTTTGTCTTTGAATGGGCTTGAAAAGAGTCTTTGGTGAGGATAAGTGTTTCTCTATCTCAACGAAGGCCTGGTTGCACTGTGGGGACCAATTGAAGTCTTTAGCGTTTTTCAAGGTTTGAAAAAATGGAGCACACTTGTCCGATGACCTTGAAATAAAACTGTTTAAGGCAACCAACCTTCCAGTGAGCCTTTGAACTTCTTTAATATTTCGAAGAGGATCCATTTCTAATAGTGCATTAAGCTGATCCGGATCGGGCTGGATACCTTTCTCACTTATTACATAACCAAGAAACTTTCCAGATCGGTCCCCAAACACACATTTCTCTGGATTTAATTTAAAGTTCAAAGCGGCTAAATTAGCAAATGTTTCTTGAAGATCAATTATGTGCAAATCCTCCTCCAGGCTTTTAACCATCATGTCATCTATGTATACTTCTATATTTCTGCAGATCTGATTAGCAAAGTTTTGTTCACCAACCTCTGATAAGTAGCCCCATCATTCTTTAATCCGAAGGGCATTACTTTGTAGCAATGAAGACCTCTATCTGTAACAAAAGTAGTGTGATCTTGATCCTTCAGATCCACTTGTATCTGATTATACCCTAAGAAGGCATCCATGATGGACAACAACTTATTTCCAGATGTAGATTCTACCAGCTGATCTATCTGAGGGACATGATAAAGATCCTTTGGGCAAGCTCTATTAAGGTCAGTGAAATCAATACACATATGCCATTTTCCATTATTTTTCTTGACTAACACCGGATTAGCAGTCCATACATGATATTGGGAGTCTTTAATGTGTCCTATTTTGGTCAGCCGATCAACCTCTTGAACTTTCACATCTGCTTTTTCCTTAGAAAAAGCTTTTCTTTTCTGTACAAGAGGTGCAACATCACTCCGGATGGATAACTTGTGTGAAATAACGCTTGCTGGTACTCTGGTTACATCACTATTGCACCAAGCAAACACATGCTAATTGAGTCTTTTTTAAACTGAGGTTAATCTTTAGTGATTGCTCATTCTCCCCATGATTGTCAGTATGATGGAGTACTGATGCTTCAGATTTCTCCTTGATACTTTTGTTTGCTTTTTTATGACCCTTAGCGCCTCTATCTCTGCCCTCATCTGATCTCGCTCCTCAATAGTGTATTCCTTAGTTTCCTTCACTGTTTCCACCTCAGGAGGTGGAGTACTTTGCTCATTTGGATTCATCCGAAATGTTTTTCTCACTGGTTTTAAATATAAAATTCAGGCATCATCGTGCTCCCACTGTGGTCACTAATTTGGTTTGGTTTATTTTGGACTGAGGGTAGTTTTGTAAAGTGTTTTTGTAAATTTTGGGTTTTTTGTGTTAAGTGTGGGGAGTAGTGAGATAATTAAGCAGCCTGCTAGTATTAAATTCTGATCACCCTCGTTAATGAGAGTGCTTGGGGTATTTATACCTTAATTATGGACCCATGGGCTTATCGGGTCGGGTTGTGAAACAGACTCGAATTTAAAGACCCATTAGTGTTTAAGTTGATTAGGAAATAGCTTAGTCAAAAGTTACATACATTTGTCTTGTTCGGATTTATAGTGGTGTGATATGGTCCGAATTACCCCTGTCCGGATTAATGGATAGGCTGTGATTGTAATATCTGAACTCATAAATTGTAATATCTTTTTTCTATAGATGCCTTTTTACTTAGCATTTAAGAAATCATTTTTTTATCATCAAATTGAATTGAATGTAGAAAGGTTTTATTTCTCCTGTGTTCTTATAAGTCATATTTGACTTGAAATATTACTTATATAAGAACTAAACAAAACAAATTCGAAGTGGAACTACTTTAACTTCATTGGTGTGTTTAAAGAATACTAACACCTTAAATATAAACAAGGTACTTATATAATGTGACACTTGGAATAATGTTGTGCATAGTGATGAGTTCGGATATTACATACACAACCCACCAACTAATCCGGACAAGGGTAATTTGGACAATATCACACCACTATAAAATCTGAACAAGACAAATGTGAACACCTTTTGACTAAGTTATTTGCTAATCTACTTAAAAACTAATGGGTCCTTAAACTCGATCCGGTTTCTCATCTTGACCCGGTAAGCCCATGGGTTGTTAATTACAAGTATAAATATCCCAACCACTCTCATTAATGAGGGTGATCAACATTTAATACAAGTAGGGTTCTTAATGATCTCACTACTCCTCACACTAAACACAAAATATCTCAAACTTACCAAAACACTTTACCAAACTACCTCCAGCCCAAAAGAAACCAAACCAAATTGGCGACCACAATGGGAGCACGAAGGTGCCTGAATTTTACATTAAATACCAGTAAAAATAACCAGTTCAGATGGATGCAAACGACCAAGGTACTCCTCCCTCTGTGGTGGAAACGGTCAGGGAAAAAAAGGAATACACCTTTTGAGGAGCGAGATAAGTTGAGAGCAGAGATAGAAGCACCAAAGGCCATAAAACAAGCAGAAAAGAGGATCAGGGAGAAATCAGGGGTGTCAGCTATTCATCCTACTGACAATCCTGGGGAGAATGATCTATCAATAAAGACTTATCTTAGTTAAAAAAAAAACTCATCTCAGCTTTAAGAAGACACATCGATCTAGGCCCATTGAAAGTTCAGATTCAGAGTCCTCCAGTAGCTCTTCGAATGAGGCTGAGATTTAAGAATATTTAATATCAAGAAGTGATGAAAGGAGATCTATAAAAAATATGAAGTTAATAAAAAATTATTCAAGAAAGAGGGATAGACATGGTAGGCTTAAAAGGCATATGGGCAGAGAGTCATCCCACAGGCATGTTGATCAGTTGCTGATAGATCCATTTGCTTTTCAGACCAAACCAGGTAATTTTGTAACGCCTAATGAAGATACAGTCTTTAGTCGTAGTAAGAAATGGAGGCAGTCACCTTTGTCTGCCAAAATACTGTCCGAAAACCTACCTAAAAGGTTTGACAGCTCTAAAATGGAAATATATGATGGAAGTCGAGATCCGGACAACCATTTGGAGCTATTCAAGAACTTCATGATGAATTTCGATGATGATGACAAACTCTTGTGCAGAGCCTTCTCCCAAAATTTCATAGGAAGTGCTCTTAAGTGGTATAACAGCTTACCTCAAATGTGTATTAGAAACTTTGATACTTTCTGGGTTGCCTTCCGAAGGAAATATGTTGGAAGTAAATAAGTGAAGGGAAATGGAGATACCATTATCCGTTGTGCCCAAGAACCAAATAAGTCTTTAAAGGACTACATAAGTGGATTTGTGAATACAAATAACGGATTAGCAGATTGCTTCGAACAGGTGGTAATTGGTTCTCTGAGACAGGGGTTGAATCCTGGAAACCTGGCTGATTCTGTAACCAGGAAAAAACTATGATGTGGGGTGGCCTATTGAATCAAGTAGGAAAAAAGATTAATGTAGAAGAAACAAAGAAGACGAGGGTACGCCATCAAGTAAGGTCCACTATAACAGCTCCTCCGGCCGCTAACCAGTCTGGATACAAGGCTAAGGAGATCGCACAAGGATCCTACCGGACTAAACAAACTCAGTCCAACCATAATCAGGCTCAGAGCCAACAGTCAAGAGGTAAAAGAGGTCATTGGGTTCAACCGGAGTGGTTTGCAGAGTTAAGGGAGAATGTGGCCACAATCTATGATAAGGCTAAGGAAGAAGTTCATTTTCGAAAACCGGTAGCCTTGTAGTCTTGCAGAGAAAGCTGAAATAATTATTTCTACCAATATCACAATGATATAGGCCATAACACTCAAGACTGCATAGCATTGAAACAGGAAGTCCAGAACCTTATTGAAAGAGGCAAATTGGGAGCTTTTGTCAAAAAAAGAAGTGGAAACAGGCTTGACAATGCCCCTCGGACGGGCCCTACAAACAATGATGGAACATCTGCTCAAGAAGGGACAATGGTGATTCTTGAAAGATTCGATATTGATACTGAGTACCTGGATCCTGATCCAACTTGGAATAAGGTGGGGGTCATAATAGAAAAAACTAGGACGGTGTCCTGACTGATGAGTTTCTTTGAATCACTAACCATCTTTGGAGGAGATATTGTGACAACACCCACCCCTTCATCAAGAAAAAGGCATGTACACAGTTTGGCCACTCAATTGGAGGGGGAGTGCCAAACTCCTTTTCCATTTATAGTTTCTGATGAGGATGACTTGAGGAATATTGCTGGGCCCCATGAGGATGCAGTGGTTATAGGAGCATCTATTGGGGGCAATGATATACGCCAAATTTTGATAGATACGGGCACTTCGGCGAACATCCTCTTCTTAAGATCCTATAAACAAATGAGGAATCCGGCTGTTATTCAACACTCAAACAGAACTATTGTAGGCTTCACATGTAGCTCTGCGGATGTAATTGGGGAGTTTGAATAAGAGGTGTTGTTAGGGAAGGGGCCTTTTAAAAAGATGGTGAGAGTACTATTCGTTGTGGTAGACTTCCCCACATCATACAATGCAAATTTTGGGAGGTCTTGGCTTTCCAAAATGCATGTTGTGGCCTCAAAAGTTCATCAATGTTTAAAATATGCAATTCAAGAACAAGTATGTGTTGTCTGAAGTAGTCAGAAGATAGTCAGGGAGTGATATGCAACTACTTTTGCTCCTAAGACTTTAGGGGAAGTTCGGATTAATGAAGATTAGAAGTTAGTGGAGCCTTCTGAGGTGGAGAATAAGATTGATGACCCCAGATAGGCTCCTAGTGTTATAATACAAGTTGAAGAAATTGAAACCCACTCCCTTGCAAAGGGTAGAAATATCAAGATTAATTCCAAGTTGGCACCAGAGTTGAAAAAGAAATTGTTGTTCTTTTTACTAAACAATCAGCATGTCTTCGCTTGGTGCAATAGTGATGTAACCGGAGTACCCGTAATTATTATCTCATACAAGTTATCCATCCAGAGTGATGTTGCACCTGCTGTATAGAAAAGAAGAGCTTTTTCTAAGGAAAAAGAAGATGTGATAATCTAATAGGTTGATCGGCTTACCAAGATGGGACATATAAAGGAATCCCAGTATCTTTTATGGACCGCCAATCCGTTGTTAGTCAAGAAAAAGAACGGGAAATGGCATATGTGCATTGATTTCACTGAACTTAGCAGAGCTTTCCTAAAATATCTCTATCCAGTCCCCCGGATAGATCAGTTGGTGGACTCTATGTCTGGAAACTAGTTGTTGTCCATCATGGATGCTTTCTCTGGGTACAACCAGATACATGTGGATCTGAAAGATCAAGATCACACTACCTTTATAACAGATAGAGGTCTCCATTGCTACAAGGTGATGCCCTTTGGGTTAAAGAATATTGGGGCTACTTATCAGAGGTTGGTGTACAAATCATTCATTGATCAGATTTGGCAGGAATATGAAAGTATACATAGATGACACGATGGTTAAAAGCTTGGATGAGGATTTGCACATAATTGATCTTCAATAAACATTTACTAATTTAGCAGATGTGAATTTGAAATTAAACCCAGAAAAATATGTGTTTCTGGTCCAATCTGGAAAGTTTCTGGGTCATGTGATAAGTGAGAAAGCCCGATCCGGATCAGCTTAATGCCCTATTGGAAATGGATCCTACTCAATGTTTTTTGGTACAAAATTCCATCTAACACCATATAGCCAAATACTTTGCCTATAAGCTTCTTAACTAATTTTATATCTTCATGCAGCGTTCCTCTTAACAAGAAATTCAGAATGTCAGTTTTCCAATCACCTCGGATTGTATCTGGAGTGACGAATACCTCCTCAATGCGCTCACATTGATCTGAATGGGTTTAAAAATCAAAGGACTCTACTGTAATAAAATCCAATGGTATTCATCTGTGTAATCCACTGTTGCCAAAGAATCAACATCTGTATTATTTCATCGGCTAATATGTTCTATAGTAACATGATCAAACACGAGAGTCAAAGTCTGAAGCTCTCGAAGATACAAAATTAATTTGTCATTTTTAGCTTCGGAATTTCCAGCCACTTGATTTGCTACTAACTGGGAATCTGTTTCCAAACGAACTGAAGTTGGCCCACAAATATTTGCCAGTTGTAAACCAGTTAATCAACCTTCATACTCAGCTTCATTATTCGAAGCATGAAACCCGAAGTTAATGGCTTGAAACATTGCTTCCCCAGATAGAGAAATCTGTTGAACGTTGGATCCTAAAATGTTGGAACCCTCATAAGTTTGAACTAACCACGTCGAACTACTTGGCAAAACGTCATTGTTAATCTCTTCATCTGATCTGCTTGAATGGAATTCAACAAGAAAATCAGCTAAGGCTTGGTGTTTGAGGTGAAAATATGATGTTAAAATATCCCAACTCAACTGACCACTTAGTCATCCTCCTAGAAATATCTGGACGGTGTATAACATTTTTCAGTGGGAGTAAAGTTCGAACCTCAAAAGTGTGAGCTTGAAAATAAGGGTGAATTTTTCTAGGCAGCCACTACTAAAGCGAGAGCCATTTTTTTGAGCTTCAAGTATCTTTTTTCTGCTGCAACCAGACTCTTGTTGATATAATACACCGACTTTGAAATTCCCGAATCTTCACTTATCAACACTGCATTTATCGTAAAATCTGATACTGCAATATACAAAGAGAGTTGTTCTCCACTTGGAGGCTTGGATAGTATTTATGGGGATAACAATAAATCTTTGATGATTGAAAATGCTGCTTCACATTCTGAAGTCCATTTAAACTCTTTTGGCTTGCGTAACACTTGAAAGAAAGGAAAACATTTGTCTGAAAATCTAGAAATGAATATGTTAAGAGCAGCTAAACTCCCTGTTAAAATTTGCACTTCTTTGATAGTTCGAGGAGATTTCATTGATACCACAACTTTTAGTTGTTCAAGGTCAACTTTTATTCTCTTTTCACTAATAAATTAACCCAAAAACGTTCCTGATTGAACTCCAAAGGTACACTTTTCTGGATTCAAATTTAGCTTTATTGCTCTTACATTAAAAAAAGTCTCCTCTAAATTTTCCAAGTGTGCATCCTCTGTTAAGATTTTAAATGTTTCTTCCAATATGAGAAGTGAAGGATTTATTCATTAGTCTATGATATGTGGTGCCAACATTTTTTACCCAAGGGGCTAACCCTATAACAATGCAAGCCTCGATCCGTGATGAAGGTAGTACTCTCTTGATCCTTCAGATCCATATGAATTTGATTATACCCTGCAAAAGCATCCATAACAGTCAATATTTTATTTCCCAAAGTGGAATCAATCAGTTTGTCTATTAGAGGAACGGGGAACGAGTCTTTAGGACAAGCTCAATTCAGATCTGTGAAAACGATGCACATTCTCTATTTCTCATTCTTTTTTCTTAAGAACCAATGGGTTTTCTATCTATAAGGGATATTGCGAGTCCCTTATATATCCGAACTTTGATAAGCAATCCACCTGGGAAACAATTGCTTCTACATCTTTTATTTTCCAAGAAAAACATCAAAATTGTGAGGCAAGAACTGCAAAAACTGTTGACGTAAAATTAGGGTTAGTAAAGTTTATATTTGAAGTACTTTTCCATCAGGAAGAGCATATTCCTCTATATTTTCACTTATTGGCTAAAAACCCAGGGTTTCCTTCGGATCGTGAACCCCCTCTTCGAGGTCCGAGGTCAACCCCCTTAGTTGCTATTCATTCATTTTATCACCACTGCCCGACCCTCGAATTCGAAGAGTTGTGGTATAAGATTATCTAGCAACCTTTTAATCACTTTAGACGATCCCCACTCGATATCTGATGACATATTTAAAGCTGGTATGTTGACACAACTTCATACATCCTCGATAGACAAGATCTTCCAAAAATAACATTGCAGCTTGTTGGACAATCTACCACCATAAAAAGTACATAAAGCTTCTTTCTGAAAGACCCATTTCCCAAAATTACCTCTCACTCGAAGTCCCCAATTACTTGTGTTGTTACTCCAGTAAAACCAATGATATTACACTCTGATTGGGAAATCTGATGAGGGTTGAGCATAGCTCCCTGTGTCTATCAGCACGCGTCAGATTTCGACTCAAACTATCTCTACTCCAATAACCACTGCATCTTCACGTGGTCCTCCAGTTCCTCTTTAATCATCTTCATCGAAAAGAATAAAGGGAATGTCTCTCTTTTCATATAGATGAGTAGATATATTTCCCTTCATATGAGTAGTTAAGCTCATTATATGTCTATTTCGAGAGCTGTTAGTGTTGCCAGCCATAATATCGCCTTTGAAAATTTCCAAAGACTCAAAATACTCACACAAACTTCGAACATGGCCTTGCTTCACTGCCTCCTAAACTGCCATTAAAATAAAACTTTGTATCCATAATCATTAAGTTTTCTGCCGGTGTATTAGGATTTGTTGCCTGTGAAGTCGATGCAACATGAGCCTTTGTCGCGTTGCTTTGTCCTTTTATATAGGCCAACAACTTTTCATTCTCAGTTGATGTTTGTACCTCTTTTTTTAACGCAATACAGTCCGCGGTATCATGTCCGATGTCATTATACTTACAAAACCTGTTATTTCGTTCATCTATTCGCCTATTTATCAGGTCAGACTTCTTGAAATTTACATAACTCTTGGTTCTTTCAAAGATTGTAGCTGGTGAGGTTTATTTTAAACTGAGGGTAATTTTGTCAAGTGTGTTGGAGAGTTTTAAGGGTATTAAATGTTTGGGTGTTTTGTAGTGAGAGATTTCAGCTACCTGGTTATATTAAATGTTCATTACCCTCATTAATGAAAGTAGTTGAGTATTTATACCCTTAATTATGGACCCATGGGCTTTCGGTAAAGTTGTGAAACCGGGTCGAGTTTAAAGACTCATTAATTTTCAAGTAGATTAGCACCTAGCTTAGTCAAAAGGTATTTAGTGTTTTAATACTTTTGTCCTATCCGGATAGTTCAGTGGGCACTTATTGTCCGAATCACCTCTGTCCGGATTTCTCAGATTGTAGTGGTGGATATATCAGCACTCATCAGTAGCCCTTTTTTTAGGCTTTATCAAAGGTCTTTGGCAGGGCTAAAAAACTCATTTAGTTAGTAACAACATTTTCCAGCCCGTTTATGTGTTTGGTTCAAGGTTTATCCGGATTGATTTCTTCTTTGGATCGTGGGACACATGTCACATTTTTATTTGTCCTACCAGCCGTTTTCTCCCTAGAACACCGCTCCCACTAAGCTTGAAAAGTAACTTCTGCATTTAATGTTTCTTACGTCAGTGCGGTTTTCAATCATTACCTAAATCTTTTCGGCTTCTCCTATGTATCAGTAGCTTTTTCCCTTACTAATATATAAATTTCTTTCTTTTACTGTTTACCATCTTCACCACTCTACAATTTCTTCTCTCAGAGCTTTTTACCTTTTCTTTCAAAACCTCTCTTGGATAGTTTTATGTTCACAACGAGAAATGATCTTGTAAAAGGCGGTTGGTTGAATTTTTCTGAACTAGAGAAAGCAAAAAAAGTCGAACGAGAGAGACGCATTGCTGTTGGTCTTCCAGTCTCTCTCAGAGATAAGTCTGATAAACCATCCTTAGAAGCTGAACAAGGATTGTCTTCTACCAAAAGCGCAAAACCGAAACATTTATTCAAGCCAAACCTCTCGCCAATCCCATCAGGCTCCTCTGTTCAGGAGTCTCAACCTTTTAATGCTCAAGAGAAAGGGGTATCAAGTGTTAGGAAACCTTCTCCGTTCATTGCCATGTGATCTGACATCGAAAATCCCCAGAGAAAACCAACCCTCGCCGGACAACACGCTTTGTAAAAGGCCAAGCAACTGGCTCACAACCAAAGTCCTCCAAACCGGGGGCCTCTAAGTCAGCTTTCAAAGATAAAGCCTCTGTATCAGAGATATCTATAAGAGCCTCAAGAGACAAACCCTCCGTATCGGAGGCAACTAAAATAACTTCTCAAACAAAGTCCTCTGCAGCTGAACCCCAACCGGACACCAGACCTGTAGAAGAAACTGGTGCTCAGCCATCCGGACAGAGCATTGAGCCACAAGCTGACACTCTTCCATCCTCAACAACAATCAAACCTTCCATAATGATGGAAGAAGTAATGGAAGATAATATCAAAGAGGCCCCATTCGAGACTGAAACCTCTGGACAAACTGAGGACGCTACCTCTGACAAAAAAGGAAAGGGAAAAGTGAAGGTGGGATTGGCTCATCCGGAGCTACCAGAGTGCTTGGAGGGAAAGGTGGGACCTTGATTTTAGAAGGTCAATGTGCAGTATCTGCTGGCCATGCAGAACATCAACTATGTTTATACTCATACCGCTGAGCTAGGCCGGATCCGAACTAAGTGGGGGATCCCCAAATCAGTGAAGGTGAGAATACCAGTCACACCGGAAACTCCGATGGACTACAAGCTCAATGAGATTTTCATTTACACTGAGCTATTTAACTGGGGGCTCAGATTCCCCTTGGACCCAGAAATCGTCAGGTATTTTCACCTGATCAAGCTTTGTCCAAGCCAGCTAAGTCCAAATGCTTGGTATACTCTCCTTACCTGCATAATGGCATCGAGGCATTCCGGCATTCCTCTCCCCATGGAGCAATTCGCCGCAGTAGCTAGCGTGTGCAAAAACCATCACATCCCATTCTACCACTACAACATGGATGACAACTTCAAAGTGGTGGATGACTTGTTAGAGTCAGATAAAAACTGGAAGACTCAGTTCCTATTCATTAGTGGGACATCGGAGAATGGGAGAAACATCAAGGCTAATGTTAACCCTAGCATGCTCACGAGTAGGTGGAAGAGCACAAGTAAGTATTCGGTTTTTTTTGCATTTTTCTCATTCTTATTTTCACAAAATTTCCACTCAAGAATCACCCATTTTCTCATGTCAGTATTGCCGAAGGAGTTCACCGGCTACTTGGAAGAGGGGCGGACTACATGTGCCAAGCTAAATGCCTGGGCTGCTGAACGTTGGGGGAACGCCTTCCACAACTGTTTTACTTCTGGCAACTTGGTGAGATCTCACTTATGGAATACCACGAGCCGGATAGATCTCACCTAGGAGGAATTGACTGCACCACATCCCTCAGCTGTCACACTTAAGAAAACAAAGGAAAACAATGGAAAATGGCCTTGCCCTCAAGAGCCAAAGGCCCTAGTAAAATGAAAGGGAAGGGCAAGAAAAAGAATGCTGCAGCAGAGGCAGTTCGGGGTGCTGCAGAAGAGACTTGTCCGGTCAATCAAAGAGGGCGGAATCAAGGAGGGATTGATGCTACTTTGCTCGAAGTAGTTAAGGATGAGACTATTAAGGAGGCAGGTGAATCTCAAAATCCACCAAGACCTCCTAAAAAGGACCGCAAGAGGGGAGCAAACAACGATGAGAGGACTATTAAGAAGAAAAAGGTCACCTCGGGGGAAGAAGTAATCATTCGCCCTTCGGAGCCTCTACCTCCGGCAGACCCAACTGATCCCACCTTAGCAGAGCAGATTCCCACTGATCTATAATCCAGGGAAGGTACCAGAGGGGATATTGACGGAGTAGACATCAGTGGCCTCTAAAACATTGGTCTCTATTTCATTGATTTTTAGAAAGATGACTTTGATGGCCCTTACCTTCCTCCAAGATCCTCCAATATGGTGACTTACAATGAAAAGTCCTTTACTGTCTCTGGGGAACACGATGTGGTGACCCACTCTCTCCTGGGCCATATTCAGCCGGTACTCAACTTGGAAAGGCAAGTAAAAAATTAGTATACCCTCATCAATAGCCTCAACACAGACAAAGAGACTTTGTCAACAGACCTCCTTAATGCCAACCAGAGTATTGTGGCACTGAATAAGGAGCTTGAGGAGTTGAAGAACGAGAAGGAAGATCTGTCAACCAAGATGGTCACTTCGGAGAAGGCTAACACAGAGCTCCAAACTAAGTGCTCCGCTTTGGAAAAAGATCTCTCCACCTTGCAGGGAGATTTGAAGACTAAAGACGATGTCATCCAAACCCTTTCGGATGACAAGATTTCCCTTGAAGAGGTTGTGTCCAAGGAAACCAAGGAGAAGGAAGACTTGGTGAAGGAGCAGTAAAATAGGATTTATACCAGCATAGATAAGTACACCAACGAGGTGATTAATTCGTTGGAGAAAATGTATGCTAAAGTAAAATCTGATATGGTGCTACTCTTTCACGAGAAGTTTCTGAGGAGGACTCTTGGTCCCTTTTGGGAATACGTGGAGTACAAGGACATCCCGTTCCATACACTGGCAGATGGTGATAAAAAGAATTACACTACTGGGATCGACTCTACCAGTGATGAGGAAGAAGGAATCGGAGAGAGTTCAAGTGCTGAACTCAAAGGTCCTAAGAAAAAAGATGATGCAGGAACATCCGAAGGGAATAAGCCCTGAGGTTTTAACTATATTTTCTTACTTGTTTTTCTTAATCTTGTGATATACTAAATTCCTTGGATGGCCAAGGCATTTTTGTAACCATGTCCGGTTTGAGTCTGGTTAAGCCTTTCTTTAAACTTAAACTCCTTGGATGACCAAGGAAAATTTTATGTTCTAGTATTATCATCCGGATTTTAGCCGGATTGGCTTACCTTGCTCAATTTTTGCTCTGTTTCATACTTGCTTAAATTTAATGGCTAATGTTTAAAGAGCCCTTATTTATTTTACAAGTATTTAAGATGAGAGTGTTTAAAATCTCCGATGACATGTATTTAATGGTCATTATTCAACCAAATTAATCCGATCTGCCAAAGATTCTTAGAAATTTGAAAACTTTAAAGAAATTGTAATCAAACCACTCCGAACATTTTTAAAAATGTATCAAATTTTATTAAAAAAACCAGACACCTCATTAAAACCTCTCCGCGCCACCAAGGTAGGAAAGAGTATGCCCATAATATTTACATGGACTTTAAACAAGTAAATATTTACACAAATTGCATTCCAGATATAACCGGAGGTGTTCAATATTCCAAGGGTGTTTTAAGATTCTTCCATCTTTGTCTTGAAGCGTGTATGTCCCAGGCTTGAGTTTTTTTTGGAGACCTCATAAGGCCTTTCCCAGTTTGGAGCTAGCTTGCCGAACTGCTTCTCCTTAGTATACAAGAAAATCTTTCTCAATACTTTATCCCCTGACCAAAAATCCCTTCTTTTGATTTTGGAAGCAAATCTTCTCCTCATCAAGCCTTGGTAATGGGTGGTTCTAAGATGAGCCTTAACTATCTTTTCTTCTATCAAGTCTAACTGACTTCTGATTGCCACTTCATTAGCATGTTCAGAATAATTATGGACTTTGTATGATGGAAGAGTTGTCTCTATAGGAGCAATTGCATCCATCCCATATACTAAGGCAAAAGGAGATTCTTAAGTAGCAGCTCCAGGAGTAGTCTGGTATGACCATAACACTTCTTGTAAATAGTTTGGCCACTTTCCTGCAGCCCCTTCTACTCGACCATTTTCTTGTGGGTGGAAATGAGAAGAAAAACAATGTTGAATGCCCCAAGAGGCACATAAATTCTCCATATCCTTGTTATCGAATTGTGGCCCATTATCTGTGGACAAATGTTAGATAGGATAAATTTTATAACAGCTTTCAAAGTAGTTCCTGCCAGTGGGGCCGCTTCTATCCATTTTGAGAAATAATCAATGGCTACAATAATAGTCATGCACCGTCCGGATGCCATTGATAGAGGCCCTACTAAATCCAGTCCCCAAAGAGCAAAAGGAACCGGTTCACAAATCAATTCCAAAGGAACAACTGGGATATGAATTTCATTACCATATCCTTGGCATCTGTCATTATGGATGGCCAATAGTATCCGGCCAAAAAAACTCTCCTGGTTAAAGCTTTATAACCACATTGTGCTAATCCTTTTCCATCACGTAGTTCGGATAGCACAATTTGAGACTCTTCAACCCCCAAACAACGCAAAAGAGGTCTAATAAACGACTTCTTATAAAGGACATCTCTTATGATTAAGAAACCACGAGCCCTATGCTTCACTTTCCTTACTACAACTTTCTCCGGAGGCAAAATGCCATCAGAGATGTATTGAAGAAAGGGATATCTCCAGTCTTTGGGTTGAACTACTTGTATACTTAAACTTCCTCCTCTTCCTTTCTCTAATCGGGTTGTGTGGATGGACATTCTTGCACGTGAATCCATGGGTAGGACTCAGAGTATGCTACGGTTTCCAAAGAGTCTGCTAGTGTGTTCTCTGATCTAGGTATATGCTCATAGCTAATATGTTTGAAGTTAGCTGCCACTTCTTTAAGGATAAACAAGTATTTGGTCAACTGCTCTTTTTTTGCCTCAGATTGACCTTAGGCATGATGGATAAGAAGCTGAGAATATCTCATCAACCTGACTCTTTTAGCCCCACACAGAAAATCTAGCTTCAGACCAGCTATAGCAGCCTCATACTCGAACTCATTGTTAGAAGCCCTAAAAGCAAAACATATAGCATGGTATAACTTATCGCCATACGGAGAGGTTAAACATATCCCAACACCACAAACCATGGTACTTGATCTACCATCTGTTCGGACAACCAATACCTTCTTAGTTTTCTCATCTGTAGCTTGCTTAGTACTTCTACCCTAATGGAACTCAACCAGGAAATCAACAACAAATTGAGCTTTGATTGCAGTCCGGGGGGCGAAATCAATATCATAATCACCCAATTATACTGACCACTTGGTCATCTTTCTTAATATGTCTTCCTTCTGAAGAACATTTTTCAAAGGAAAAGACGTCCGGACGATAATATAATGAGACTGGAAATACGGCCTCATTTTTCTGGCAGCAATCACCAAGGCTAGTGCCAATTTTTCAAGCTTTAAGTACCTTTTTTCAGCCTCCATCAGACTCTTGCTGATATAGTACACCGGACGAGGATAATTGTCCACCTCTCTTACCAGCACCGCACTTATAGCACATTCAGACACAGCTAAGTATATGTACAAGTATTTCTCTGTCAACAGGTTTGGAAATGGTTTTGGGGGAAGATAAATGCTTTTTTATTTCATTAAACGCCTGGTCGCACTGTGGAGACCAGTTAAAGTATTTAGCACATTTTAAAGTCTGAAAAAACAGGGCTCACATGTCCGAAGACCTTGAAATAAAACGATTTAATGCAGCCAACCTTCCTGTCAACCTTTGTACTTCTTTAACATTCCGAGGAGGATCCATTTTTAACAAGGCATCAAATTGGTCCGGATCAGGCTGTATCCCTTTCTCACTTATCACATACCCCTAAAAATTTCCGGATTGCACCCCAAACACACATTTTTCTGGATTAAATTTTAAATTAACCTTTGCAAGTTGGCAAAAATTTCTTGAAGATCAGCTAGGTGCAACTCTTCTTCCACTATTTTTACCATAATGTCATCAATACATACTTCCATATGCATCCTAATCTGATCAGCAAATGCTTTGCTTACCAACCTCTGATAGGTAGCCCCAACATTTTTCAACCCAAAAGGCATCACCTTGTAAGAATGGAGGCCCCTATCTGTAACAAAAGTAGTGTGTTCCTGGCCCTTCGAATACACCTGTATCTGGTTATAACCGGAGAAGGCATCCATGAAGGACAATAACTTGTTCCCCGATGTGGAGTCTACCAACTGATCTATTTAGGGACTGGATAGAGATCTTTTGGGCAAGCTTTGTTGAGGTCAGTAAAGTCGATACACATACACCATTTTCCATTCTTTTTCTTTACTAACACTGGGTTGGCTGTCCATAAAAGATATTGAGACTCCTTTATGTGTCCCATCTTGGTAAGTCGGTCAACCTCTTGAACTATGACATCGACTTTTTCCTTAGAAAAATCTCTCCTTCTTTACACAACAGGCACAACATCTCTTCGGATACATAACTGGTGTGATATAACATTCGCAGGTACTACGGTCACATCAACATTGCACCAAGCAAAAACATGTTGGTGGTTTGCCAAAAAGAACAACTTTTTCTTCGATTCTGGTGCCATCTTGGAGCCGATTTTAACACTCATTCCTTCAGCCAGAGAGTGGGTTTCAACTTTTTCAATTGGTATCAAAACACCAGGGGTCTCTCTGAGGTCATCAATTTCACCCTCACCCTCAAAGGGCCCCAACAACTGCTAATCTTCATTTATCCGGACTGCCCCCAGAGGTTTAGGGGCAAGTGCAGTTGCATAACATTCTCTTGCTATTTTTTGGCTCCTCCGGACAACTCCCACTTGTCATTGAACTGCATACTTTGAACATTGGTGAACTGTTGAAACCACAACACGCATCCTAGAGAGCCAAGACCTCCTAAAGATCGCATTATAACATATGGGGAAATCTACCACAACGAAAAGTACCCTGACCATCTTCTTAAAGGCCATTTTCCCAACAATACCTCCTCCTCACATTCTCCGATAACATCTGCAGAGCTCCCTGTGAAGACCATAATGGATCTGTTCGAACGCTGAATCACTGCTGGATTTTGCATCTATTTATAGGAACTTAAAAAGAGAATATTGGCTGAGCTGCCAGTGTCAATCAAAATTCGCATGATGTCGTTGCGCCCAATCGATGCTCCTATCACCACAACATCCTCATGAGGACCAACTATGTCCCTTAGATCATCTTCATCAAAAACAATTAAGGGAAAAGGAATTTGGGACTGATAGGAAGACATGCCTCCCTTCAACTGAGTAGCTCGAGTGTGAACATGCCTCTTTCTTGAAGAAGAATTTGGCATTGTCATAGTGTCTCCTCCGAATATAGTAAGTGACTCAAAAAGGCTTATGAGTTCAGACACTGTCTTGGTATGTTCTGTTATAACCCTTACTTTATTCCGGGTTGGAACAGGATCCAAATATTCTGATCGACATCAAATCTTTCAATGATTACCATGGTCCCGTCCGGAGCAGATGTCCCTACATTGTTCGTTAGGCCAGTCTGGTGAGAATTGTCAGGCCTATTTCTACTTCTTCTCTTGACATAAGCTCCCAACTTTCCCATTTCAATCAGATTTTGCACCTCTTGCTTCAAAGCGATGCAATCTTCGGTGTTATGGCCAATATCATGATGATATTGGCAAAAACAAGTATTACGACTTTCCCTAGGAGATTGAAGTGTTGTCGGCTTCTTGAAATGTACCTCATCTTTTGTTTTGTCATAGATGGTTGCCATATTTTCTTTCAATTCAGCAAACCACTCTGGTTGTATCCAAGGTCCTCGTTTATTTCTGGACTGCTGGCTCTGAGCTGGAGCTGGGTGAGATTGAGTCTGTTTGGCCTTGTTGGGCCCTTGTCCAGATTTTTTGGCCTTATATCCGGACTGGTTCTGGTTTGGTGCAGCTCGGGCAGATCTCACTTGCCTCTGTACCCTAGTATTTTTTATTTCATCTACATTTATTTGCTTTCCCACCTGGTTTAGCAAACCACCCCAAGTCATAGTCTTCTTCCTGGTTACTGAATCGGCCAGATTTCCAAGGTTTAATCCTTGTCTCAAAGAAGCTATTGCTACCTACCAAATCAATCAGCTAACCCATTCTTTGTGTTCACGAACCGTCTTATATAGTCTTTCAAAGATTCGTTTGGTTCTTGGGAACAATGGATGATAGTATCTTCATTTTCCTTCACCTCCTTACTCCCTACAAACTGCCTTCGGAAGGCCACCCAAAACGTGTCAAAGTTTCTGATACAACCCTGTGGTAAGCTGTTGTACCATTTCAAAGCACTTCCTGTAAAAGATTGAGAGAAGGCTCTACAAAGCAGTTTGTCATCATCATCAAAATTCATCATAACTTTTTTAAACTGTTCCAGATGGTTGTCCGGATCTTTGCTCCCATCATACTTATCCATTTTAGTACTGTCAAACCTCTTAGGAAGGTTTCCGGACAGTATCTTGGATGACAATGGGGATTGCCTCCAATTCCGTCCATAACTAAAAACAGTTTCTTCATTAGGTGTTGCAAAAATACCTGGCTCATCATGGAAAGCAAAGGGATCCATCTGCAGCTGATCAACATGCGTACGACTATGACTGTGGCTGTGAGACGACCCTTTTCCCAGATGTCTCTTTAATCTCCCATGTCTATTCCTCTTTCTTGAGTAATTTTTAACCAACTTTTGTTTCTTCTTGGATCTCCCCTCATCGTTGTTGGATGACAAGGATTCCTCAAGCCCATCCTCATTCGATGAGCTACTAGAGGACTCAAACTCTGAGCTCTCCACCGGTTTGGACCGGTGAGATTTCTTGAAACTCACATGGGTCTTTATTGTACTCAAGTGAGTCTTTGCTGATGGGTCATTCTCCCTTGGGTTGTCAGTATGGTGAATGGCTGACACTTTCGAATTTTCCTTTAAACCCAACTCTACTTTTGACTTTTTCTTTAAACCCAACTCTACTTTCGACTTTTCCTTTAAACCCAACTATGCCTTTTTAGTGGCCCTCAAAGCTTTTATTTCAGCTTTCAGCCTGTCTCGTTCTTCGACCGTGTACTCATCGTTCTCTCCCACCACTTCTATCAAAGGTGGTGGGACTGCTTGCTCGTCCGGATTCATCTGAACTGGTTTTTCTTGCTGGTTTGAATGTTAGATTCAGGAACCTTCTCCTCCCACTGTGGTCGCCAATTTGGTGAGGTTTATTTTAACCTGAGGGTAATTTTGTCAAGTGTTCTAGAGAGTTTTAAGGGTATTAAATGTTTGGGTGTTTTGTAGTGAGATATTTAAGCTTCCTGGTTGTATTGAATGTTCATTACCCTCATTAATGAAAGTAGTTGGGTATTTATACCCTTAATTATAGACCCATGGGCTTTCGGGCTGAGTTGTGAAACCGGGTCGAGTTTAAAGACACATTAGTTTTCAAGTAGATTAGCACCTAGCTTAGTCAAAAGGTGTTTAGTGTTTTAATACTTTTGTCCTGTCCGGATAGTTCAGTGGGCACTTATTGTCCGAATTACCCCTGTCCGGTTTTCTTAGAGAGTAATGGTGGATAAATTCGGACTCATCAGTAGCAACACTCTCAGTTAGATTAACATGATACTCTGGCCTTATCCACTGATTGGGCCTCGACCTATGAAACTGGTACCCTGATGCTTGATTTGAATATCCTCCAATTCAAGTAGATAAATAGTTGTTGTTCCTCGGACGTGCTGGTTGAGCTGAATTCAGAGATTTCCCTTGATTGTTTCGCACATGTCCTGAATTATTCTGAATAGTTCCAACTACTCCTCGAACTCTGGTCGACTCTTCAACCTTGATTTGGTCCTCTACCTGAGCCATCACTGCTCCAAAAGTCAAATCTCTTCGCTTTTTTGTTTCATTTGTTATATCTCCTGCTAACAATCCTTGTCAAAAGGCTGCCATTGCTACAAGTTCCTCACAATTACCTAAATAAGCCTTGGTTAAGACAAACCTCTTAGTGTAATCCTTAATTTTTCTTTCACTGCTTGCTTGCCTTGAATTATCGTATTTCCATTCGCTCGCATTTCTTTGCTCCCCGCAAATTGTCTTTGGAAAAGCAGTATAAAATATCTAAAATTTGAAATTGAACCCCTCAGAATTTTGTTGTACCACTTTAATGATGTTCATATACACGTTCGAGAGAAATCTCATCAGACCAACCTGTCATCGTCCTTAAAATTTAACATGCAATTTTATAACTGTTCGATGTGATCGTCAAGATCTTGCATCCCATCGAATTTTTCAACCTTTTAAATGCCAAACCGCTTCGGAAGGGTGATAGATCTAATCTCAGTTGTTAGAGGAGAATTTCTCCAGGAAACACTTTGGACATATGGAGTGCCATTCCCAGCTCCCATCATAGCGTATAAATTCCGATCATCCACCACGTTGTATTGGTTTGATGTATTTCCTTCACACCAATAAGCCTCCCTCAAGCATCATGGTTTATTTTCTTTCATAGCTTTGTACTCCTTTTCAATTTTTAGGTCGATTATTTTCTTCTTTTGAAGATCCTCGATACCTCTTAAAATCATATCCTAAACATTCCATTTCTTCGTCACTGGACGTGATACCTTTGTTTATCCTTTTTATCTTTTCATGAAGTGTAACGCTCCTTAGAAGATCCAAAACGCGTTTTTCCTGTTCACTTTTAATCTGCCGAGTTGTACAATATTGATCATACTGATCACCAACGTCATTTTTGTCTTCCATTTGTCTTACTTCTGAATTCAGCATAGCTGACTGAATTTCTTGTTCTCCACGTCTCATTTAGAGCTGTAATTTTATCCAGCAAATGGATTCATTCGCATTTCAATATCCGATTGAGTTTGTCGAACCAGAAAATATTCATCCGGCCTATCATCAACTCCTTAAAAATTCTTTTTAACGTTTCGACAGCTGCTCGAACTAGTGGATCATTCTCTTTTCTTGGATTCATCCTCAATTGAAGTAGTTTTCAAGGACTCGAACGGGAACAAAAGAGAAAAATCGAAAAGAAACAATTGAGGCACCAATCAGAGATCAGTCCCTAATGAAGTCACCAATTTGATAAGCCTTTATTTGGTTTCACAAAATACAATTGGGGAGAAGTAAAAGATGTAGATAGAAGTAGATTCTATAGAGAGAAAGTCAAGAGATAAAAGTAGTTAATCTGAAAAGTCATAGAGATATCTTAGTTCAGCTGTGGCCTTTATATAGAGGCGCAAATACTTAAGCTTTAACTAGTCAGAGAGCTATCTTAGTTCAGCCTTGGCTATTATATATATGCGCAAATAATTAAGCTTTAACTGAAACGGTTACAAAAAATGGTCTAATTGCATATTAGTTTCCAATTAAAACGTAAAGCTCAGAATTGTTCCTATGATTATACAATCTGTTATAAAAGGTTTTATTTCTTTATATTTTAGTCCTCTAAGTTATACTTGTTTATCAACTGTAACATATTTTTTAATAGATAGAAGTTTGGAAAACTATTGTATGAGCCTGAAAATAGGGACGTATTTTCCTAGCAGGTACCACCAAGACCAAAGCCAACTTCTCAAGTCTTAAGTATCTTTTTTCCAAACAAAATAAGTTTTTTCTCACATGATAAACTGCTCAAGAAGACCCACCTTCTTCCCTTATCAACACAACACTGATGGCATAATCCGACACAACAACATACAAAAACAATTGTTCACTTATTCAAGGCTTAGATAGAATTTCTGGTAATGGTAAATGTTCTTTAAGCCTTGAAAATTCCACCTCGCATTTTGGTGTCTAAATGAATTGCTTTGGTCGCCGCAACACTTGAGAAAAAGGGAGCACATTTACCAAAAAACCGAGAAATAAATCTATTTAAAGCAACCAACCTTCCTGTCAAAATATGAAACTCTTTAATTGTCTGAGGTGATGTCATCACTATTAAAGCCTTACTTGGTTAGGATCGTCTTCTATTTCATTTTCACTTATAGTGTATCCCAAGAATTTTCGTGACCTAGCACCGAAAAGGCACTTTTAATGGATTTAAATTTAATTGAATAATCTCAGAGTAAAAAACAATTCCTCCAAATCTCGTAAGTGTTCGTCATCTGATTGGTTTTTGACCCACATATCATCGATATAAACTTCCATATTTCTTCCAATTTGAGAAGTAATCTTCTTGTTTACTAATCTTTGATACGTTGCCCCAACGTTCTTAAAACCAAAAGCCATGACCCAGTAACAATGCAATCCTTAGTCAGTTATGAACATAGTACTTTCTTGATCTTTCAGATTCATCAGGATTTGATTGTAACCTACGAACGCATCCATGAAATAAAGCATTTTATTCCCCGATACTAGATCAACAAGTTAATTTATTCTTGGCACATGAAATGGATCTTTCGGAGACGCCTTATTCAAATCAGTTAAGTCAACACATATTCTCAATTTTCCGTTCTTCTTTTTTACAAGCATCGGATTTGCAGTCAATAATGGTTATTGTACCTCCCGTATATGTTTGACCTTGGATAAACGATCCATTTCAGCCACAATTTCTTCAGATTATTCTATAGAGAAAGCTCTCCTATTTTGAATATGGGCCATATTTTCGGATTTAAAGCCAAGCTATGACATATTACCTTAGATGAGACCCCTACCACATCCTCGGTTTTTCAGGAAAACACATCTAAACTTTCAAACAAATGCTTAAGAAATTGGTAACGTAAAGTAGGTGACAATAATGTCCCTATTTGCAAATTTTCTCGTTAAAGAACATATACTCCTCCACATTTTCTCCTAAGACTATAGAACTTGGGGTTTCCCTTGGATAATTTACTCATTCATTATCTGAAGTCAATCCCATTGATTGATATTCAGTCATTTGATCACCAGAAGTGATATTTTAGAAAATGCAAATTTGTTGCATAACATTCTCTCACCACTTGTTGGTCACTTCGAACTACTCTGAAACGATCACCAATTATATATTTCAAGAAATGATGAGCAATTGAAACAACAGCATACATCCTAGAAAACCATGACCATCCCGAAATTCCATTATAGATGGTCGGACAATCCACCACCATAAACAAAAATTGATTTTTTTTTTCCTAAAAGGACCTCTCCCAATAAAACATATCCCTCAAACTCCCTGATAACTTGCATCGTTACCCCTGTAAACCCAATTATAATGTTCTCAAATCGGAGAATTACAGGTGGATTATGCATCTTATCATACATTGATTTTAATAACACATTCGCTGAGTTCCCTATATCAATTAATATTCGCCGGATCTTTGTTCTCGATATTCCTGTGCTGATCACCACAACATCCTCATGGGGTCCAGCTATGCCTTTAGTATCGTTCTCGACAAACAAAATAAAAGGTGTAACATTCATTCCATAAAGATAGGTAGACATGTTACCTCCTATTTGAGTTTCCAAACTTACTACATGTCTTTTTGTTGAACTATTTGTATTTCCAACCATAGTATATCCTCCAAAATGGCCATATTCTCAAAATACTCTAAAACTATGAACCCTTCCTCGGTATATCCGATATGGGTCTGGATCTAGATATTCTGAACTCGCATCGAAGCTTTCCTATATTTGTAAATTCGAATCCACAATCATTAATGTGTTTTATTTCTTTGACGATGTGTTCATATTGTGTTGCGCAGACGTACTCGAATTATTCCGACCATTATTCTGTCTTTTGACAAAAGTAGTCAACTTTTCGTTTTCTATCAAAATCTGAATTTCTTTGTTTAAAGCTGTATATTCCACAATATCATGCTCGATGTCATTATGGTATTTGTAAAACTTTTTGTTTCGCTCCTCCATTGGCCTATTTATTAGGGATGGTTTTATAAAGTTAACTTGTTTCTTGGCTCTCTCAAAGATTTTTGTCACGTTCTCTGTTAACTCCGGAAAATATTCTGGCCTTATCCACTAGTTAGACCTCACCTGAGAAGGTTGATAACTAGAAGGTTGAGGTGCTACTCTGGTTCGAGGAGGTAGATTAATATTCACCCTAGGACAAGATGGTACCTGAGAATTTGAGGAGCATCCTTGATACCATTGGCCGGTAGGTGCATGCCCCAAATTTATTTGAGTGAAATTAGACCCACTTCGAACTCTTGTCGACTCTTCTACCTTAATTTGTTCCTCAACTTGAGCCATCAAAGCCCCAAATGTCAATTTCGTTCTCCTCGTAGTCTCCTTTGCTAAATCACTTGGAAACAATCCTTGTCTAGAAGATGTCATTGCAACAAGCTCTTTACAATCTTCCAATTCTATTTTTGTTAGCATAAAGCATCTTATATACTCTTTTAATTTCTCTCCATAACTTGTTTAAATTGTATTATAGTATCACCATTAGCTCACATATTTTTTCTTCCCACGAATTGTCTTCATAATACAGTGTAAAAGATCCCAAAACTGGTTATATATCCCTGGGAATTCTATTATACCACTTCAAAGCGGCACCTTTAAAAGTTTTTGAAAATGCTCTATATACCAACATGTCACCATCCTCTAAATTTATCATATAATTTTTAAACTGTTCAATATGATCATCGGGATCATGTTTCTCATTACAATTTTCAACCTTCGAAATATCAAAGCGCATATGAAGAGTTATCAACCTAATTTCATATTGGCTCCAATTGTTCTCATAACTGCATATAGATTCTGGTCTGCGGAATTAACATATTGGTTACATGTCGTACCGTCGAACAAAGGGTTTTTCCTCATACTCCAAGACTTATCCTTCTTGGATTTATTCTCTTTATGATATTTCCAATGTCTACTTCCCTCTCCCTTTTAGGAACGCCAATATCTTCCTTGCTTAAATGAATCATTTTCAGAATCCGAACTAGAACTATCACTAGTCGAAATATACCGATGTTTATCCTTTTTTTCCTTTTCTCTAGAATGTTGTTACCTGTCGATTGGAAATGTGATTTTCTATGATCACTTCGAACTTGGTCAACAATATAAGACTCACTAGAGAAATTCTCCAACTTATTTTTCTCATCACCTCATTGCAACTCAGATCTCAACCTACCAGATTGAAGTTGATGCTCCCTTTGATCAAGCTGATCTTTCAGAAAAGTTATCCTTTCTAATAATTGATTCCTTCGATCCTCCACATTAGATTACTCACGTTGTTCATTTTCTTGAATTTCATCCCTATTTTCTTCTCTAAACACACCTGATTCAAGCACTTTGTTTTCAATCAAAACTACAAAATCAGTTCTAATTTAGGGTTCCATCGTAACTTCAATCATAAATTTAACGGTTTTAATTAATTTATTTATTTAGGTACCTCACTTTTCTCCCACTGTTGTGGCCAATGTTAAGTATTAAATTTTTTCATGAAGAGAGAAAATGTATAGAGTATTTTTAAATAGAGAAAGAGATTAAAAGATACTATAGTTTTTCGACTATCGCGTTTTCTTTCATTTAATCCTCTGTGAGGGTCCCTTGACTATTCAAAATCTATAAATTTAGTCCTAACACTTGGTATCTTCTCCGGTTCAGCCACGTGTCCCCATAGTTAAATGGTACGAGTCTCACAAATAGTCCATCAAATTTTAATTCCATTTTTATCATTTAAATTTAATATGTTTTTTATTTTTTATTTAATTTTTTATTCTTATAAAAGCAGAGTGTCACATACTCTGTTTTTTTTAAAAAACAGTGTTAATATTTCCTCGCACCTAGTTAATTCGCAAACTAAACTCAATCAATCTATAATAAATTTCAAAACAAATTAAGTTTACATTAATAATAAATTAAATTGTTTCCCTAATCGTAAGCATTTGTTTTTATATTATGATTTTTTTTGGTGTTTTTAAATTTTTTTATAAATTAATATAATTTGAAAAAAGTATATAAAGATATCGATGTCTTTTAACACAAAAACAAAACATAAAAATCTGATTTTTTAAAGATTTCTTTCTCAAACGAAATTATAAATTACGGTTCGTCCATTACGAATAACAAAATATAATTAATAATGGACGAATAAAATGTAAATTAAATTTAATTATAAAATGTTACGAAATACAAAATTGTTATTAAATTACTATACAATTATCAGAAAATGGCTCAAGCACATAACATATGTGAAGGAAAGATTTAAATGAACACAGGATTTAACGTGGTTTGACAATTGTCTGCGTCCACGGGCGCCGCTAAAGAAAAGAGTTTCATTATGGTTGAAAATGTACAGATTTCAGATTGTCTTTTTGTATAGCCCTAGTAATCTATTTATATAGAATAAATAGACTTACTAGATAATAGTCCTAATGGGCTCGTATACATGAGATCTTTGACAGTACCCATTTTAGCTTTGGTGTGGATTATTTTAACCTGAGGGTAATTTTGTCAAGTGTTCTAGAGAGTTTTAAGGGTATTAAATGTTTGGGTGTTTTGTAGTGAGATATTTAAGCTTCCTGGTTGTATTGAATGTTCATTACCCTCATTAATGAAAGTAGTTGGGTATTTATACCCTTAATTATAGACCCATGGGCTTTCGGGCTGAGTTGTGAAACCGGGTCGAGTTTAAAGACACATTAGTTTTCAAGTAGATTAGCACCTAGCTTAGTCAAAAGGTGTTTAGTGTTTTAATACTTTTGTCCTGTCCGGATAGTTCAGTGGGCACTTATTGTCCGAATTACCCCTGTCCGGTTTTCTTAGTGAGCAGTGGTGAATAATTCCGGACTCACCAGTAGCCATTTTTTTAGGTTTTGTCAAAGATCTTTGGCAGCACTAAAAAACTCACTTAGCCAACAACAACATTTTCCTGATCGCTCATGTATTCAGTTCAAGGTTTATCAGGACTGATTCCTTTTCAGATTTCCAAGAGTTTTTCTTTGGATCGTGGGACACGTGTCGCACTTTGATTCGTTCTACCAGCCGTTTTCTTCCTAGAACGACGCTCCCACTAAGCCCAAAAAGAAACTCCTGCATTTAATGTTTCTTACGTCAGCGCCGCCTTCAATCATTACCTAAGTCTTTTCATTTCCTCCTAGGTATCAGTAACTTTTTACCTTTCCTTTCAAAATTTCTCTTGGGTAGTTTCATGTTCAGAGCGAGAAACACTCTCGTGAAAGGTGCTTGGCTAAATCTTTCTGAACTAGAGAAAGCGTAAAAACATTGAGCGTGAGAGACGTATCGTTGATGGCCTTCCATTCTCTCCAAGCAGTAAACCTGATTCACCATCCTTATAAGATGATCAAGGATCGTCCTCTGCCAAAAACACAAAACCTAGACGTTTATTCCAACCAAACCTCTCGCCAATCCCGTCAGGCTCCTCGGTTCAGGAGTCTCAGCCTTCTATCGTGCAAGAGAAAGCAGTATCGAGTGTTAGGAAGCCTTCTTCATTTATCGCTATAGGATCTGACATTGAGCAATCCCCAGAGAAAATTAACCCTCACCGGACAACGCGCCTGGTAAAAGGCCAAGCAACAGGCTCACAACCCAAATCCTCTAAAATGGGGGCCTCTAAGTCTACAGCCAAAGATAAAGCCTCCAGATCGGAGGCATCTATTAGAGCCCCAAGAGACAAAACCTCTGGATCTGAGGCAACCAGAATCACTTCTCATACCAAGTCCTCCGGAGCCGAGCCCCAACCGGACAACAGACCTTTAAGAGAGCTTGACGCTCAACCGTCCGGACAAACTGCTGAGTCGTAAACTAGCACTCTTCCATCCACAACTACTGATAAAACTTCCACAGTGATGGAAGAAGTGATGAAGGATAGTGTTGAAGAGGCCCCATTTGAAACTGAATCCTCCGGGAAAACTGGAGATGCTGTATTTGACAAAAAGGGGAAAGGCAAGGAGAAAGTCTGCATGGCCCATCTGGATCTGCCGAAGAGCTTGGAAGGCTAAGTAGGACCTTGTTTTCACAAGGTCAATGTGAAGTATCTACTGGCCATGCTAACATTAATTATGTATATACTTACACCGCTGAGCTGGGCCGGATCCGAACTAAGTGGGGGATCCCTGAATCAGTTAAGGTGAGAATATCATTCACACAGGAGACTCCGATGGACTGCAAGCTCAACGAGATCGTCATCTATACTGAGTCATTGGATCCAAAAATCGTCAGGTATTTCCACCTAATTAAACTTTATCCAAGCCAGCTGAGTCCAAATTCTTGGTATACTCTCTTCGCCTGCATTATGGTGTCAAGGCTGTCCGGTATTCGTCTCCCAATGGAGCAGTTCGCTGCAGTGGCCAGCCTTTGTAAAAACCATCATATCCCATTCTACCACTACAATATGGGAGACAATTTTAAAGTGGTGGAAGACCTGCTAGAGTCAGAGAAAAACTGGAAGACCCAGTTCCTATTTATCAGCGAGACGTGGAGAATGAGAGAAAAATCAAGGCCGGCGTCAATCCTAGTATGCTCACTAGCAGGTGGAAGAGCTCAGGTAAGTATTCTACTTTTTTTGTCTTTCTTATTTTTCAAAAAAAAAATTCATGAATTACTTCTTCTTTTATGTTAGTATTACCGAAGGAGTTCTTCGACTATGTGGATGAGGGGCAGATCACATGTGTCAAATTAAATGCATGGGTTGCTGAACGTTGGGGGAACGCCTTCCACAACTGCTTTACCTCAAACAACTTGGTGAGGTCCCACCTTTGGAATACTACGGGCCGGAGAGATCTCACTTGGGAGGAGTTGACTACACCACCTCCTCCGGACGTTATACTTAAAAGAACGGAGGAGAAGGATGGAAAATTGACCTTGTCCTCCAGAGCCAAAGCCCCAAGAAAAATGAAAGGGAAGAAGGGCAAGAAAAAGAAGGCTGCAGTTGAGGCTTTTCGGGGTTCTACAGAAGAGATTTCTCTGGAGAGCCAAGGAGAGCAGGTCCAAGGAGGGATTGATACTACTTTACTTAAAGTAGTTGAGGATGAGTCCATTAAGGAGGCAGGTGAACCCCAAGATTAACCAAGGCCTCCTAAAAAGGATCGAAAGAGGGAAGCTAGCAGCGATGAGAGGACTGTTAAGAAGAAGAAGGTTTCCTTGAGGGATGCAGTAGTCATCCGCCCTTTGGAGCCTCTACCTCCGGCCGATCCAACTGACCCCACCCTGGCAGATCAAATCCCCACTGGTCTACACACCGGAGAGGGTACCAGAGGAGATTTGGAAGGAGTAGACATCAGTGGCCTCCAAAACATTGGCCTTTATTTCGGAGAGTTTGAAAAAGATGGCTTTGCTGGCCCCCACCTTCCCCTAAGCTCCTCCAATATGGTGACTTTTAATGGTAAGTCTTTCACTGTCTCAAGGAAAAACGATACAGTGACTTACTCTCTGTTGGGCCATATTCAGTCAGTGCTTAACTTGGAGAGGCAAGTAAAAAGTCAGTATGCCCTCATCAACACCCTCAACACCGTCAAGAAGAGTTTTTCCACTGACCTCATTAATTCCAACGAGAGTATTGAGGCATTGAAGAAGGAGCTTGAGGAGTTGAAGAAGGAGAAAGAAGATCTGGCAACCAAGCTGGCCACTTCGGAGACAACTAACACAGAGCTCTGAACCAAATGCTCCGGATTGGAAAGAGATCTTTCCACCTTGAAGAAAGACATGAAGACCAAAGACGATGCCATCCAAACCTTGTCCGCTAACAAGACTTCTCTCGAAGAGGCTATGTCCAGGGTCACCAAGGAGAAAGAGGACTTGGTGAAAGAGCAGGAAAAGACAATCCTGGCCAAGATTGATGTGTATACTAATAAGGTGATAGATTCCTTGGAAGTAAGAGATGCATAGGTCAAATCTGATATGGTACTTCTTATCCACCAGAAATTTCTGAAGCGAACCCTTGGAGATTTATGGAGATTTGTAGAGTATGAGGACCTCCCGTTTCATACTATGGTAGAAGGTGATCGACATGGCTATAGTAGTGGAATAGATTCCACTACTGATGAAGATGAAGGAACCTGAGAGAGTTCTTGTGACGAATCCAAAGCTCCCAAGAAAAAAGACGATGTGGGAACATCCAAGGGGAATTATCCCTGAGGTTTTAAATATCTTTTCTTATTTTGTTTTTCTTATCCTTATGAAATACTAAAATCCTTGGATGGCCAAGGAATTTTTGTAATTGCGTCCGGTTTGAGTCCGGTTAAGCCTTTCTTTAAACTCAAAATCCTTGGATGACCAAGGCATATTTTATATTTAAATATCAACATCCGGTTTTAGCCGGATAGGTTTATTTTGCTAAATTTTTTCTTTGTTTCATATTCGCTTAATTTCAATGGCCGATATTTAAAGAGCCCTTATTTATTTTTCAAGTATATAAGACGAGAGTGTTTAAAATCTCCAATGACAAATGTTAAATGGTCACCATTCTACCAGATCCGCCAAATATCCTTCGAAGACTTTGAAGAAACTATAAATCAAATCACTCCGAATATTTTAAGAAGACATCAAATTTTATTGAAAAACCCGAACACCTTATTAAAACCTCCCCGCGCCACCAGGGTAGGAAATAGTATGTCTCCTAATATTTACATGGACTTTAAACAAGTAAATATTTACACAACTTTCATTCCAGGTATAACCGGCGGTGTTCTATATTCCAAGGGTGGTTTAAGACTCTTCCATCTTTGTCTTGAAGCCTGTATGTCCCAGGCTTAAGTTTTTCGGAGACCTCATAGGGCCCTTCCCAATTTGGAGCTAGCTTGCCGAACTGCTTCTCTTTAGTATGTAAGAAGACTTTTCTCAACACTTTGTCCCCTGGTCGAAAATCCCTTCTTTTGATTTTGGAAGCAAATCTTCTCCTCATCAAGCCTTGATAATGGGTGGCTCTAAGATGAGCCTTAACCCTTTTTTCTTCTATTAAGTCCAATTGACTTCTGATTGCCACTTCATTAGCCTGTTCGGAAAAATTGTGGATTCTGTATGATAGAAGAGTTGCATCTACAGGAGCAATGGCATCTATCCCATATACCAAGGCAAAAAAAGATTCTTATGTTGCAGCTCCAGGAGTAGTCTGGTACACCCATAATACTTCTTGTAAATAGCTTGGCCACTTTCCTGCAGCCCCTTCTAAATTCTGTTTGCCACTTCAACTTGACCAGTCACTTGTGGGTGGAAAGGGTAAGAGAAGCAATGCTGAATGCCTCTAGAGGCACAGAAACTCTCCATATCCTTGTTATCAAGCTGTGGCCCATTATATGTGGTTATCTTTTGCGGAACCCCAAATCTGCAACAAATGTTAGACACGATAAATTTTATAACAGCTTTTGAAGTAGTTCCTGCCAGGGGGGCTGCTACTATCCACTTGTAAAAATAATCAATGGCTACATTAATAGTTCTGCACCCTCCGGATGCCATCAGTATAGGCCCTACTAAATCCAGTCCCCAACGAGCAAAAGGCACTGGCTCAGAAATCGACTCCAATGGGACAGTTGGGGTATGAATTTCATTACCATATCTTTGGCATGTGTCACATTTCTTTACCAATTCCTTGGCATCTGCCATTATGGATGGCCAATAGTATCCGACCAACAAAACCCTTCGGTTTAAAGCTTTATAGCCACAGTGTGTTGATCCTTCACCATCATGTAGTTTAGATAGCACAATTTGGGACTCTTCAATCCCCAAACAACACAATAGACCTCTACTAAATGACTTCTTGTAAAGGATATCTCTTATGATTAAAAACCATGAGCCCTATGTTTCATTTTCCTTGCCACGGCTTTCTCCGGAGGCAAAATGCCATCAGAAATGTATTGAAGAAGGGGATATCTCCAGTCTTTGGGTTGAACTACTTGTATACTTAAAATTTCATCCTCTTCCTTGCTCTGATTGGGTTGTATGGATGAACATTCTTGCACATGAATCCATGGGTAGGACTCAGAGTATGCTATGGTTTCCAAAGATTCTGCTAGTGTGTTCTCCGATCTAGGTATATTTTCATAGCTAATATTTTTGAAGTTAGCTTCCACTTCTTTAAGGATAAACAAGTATTTGGTCAACTGCTTCTTTTTGGCCTCAGATTGACCTTGGGCATGATGGATAAGAAGCTGAGAATCACTCATTAACCTGACTCTTTTAGCCCCACACTGAAAGGCTAATTTCAGACCAGCTATAGCAGCTTCATACTCGGACTCATTGTTAGAAGCCCTAAAAGCAAAACATATAGCCTGGTATAACTTATCACTATGCGGAGAGGTTAAACATATCCCAACACCACATCCCATGGTACTTGATCCACCATTTATCCGGACAACCTATACCTTCTTAGTTTTCTCCTCTGCAGCTTGCTTAGTACTTCTGTCTGAATGTAACTCAACCAGGAAATCAGCAACAGATTGAGCTTTGATTGCAGTCCGAGGGGCGAAATAAATATCATAATCACCTAATTATATTGACCACTTGGTCATCCTGCTTGATATGTCTGCTTTCTGAAGGACATTTTTCAAGGGAAAAGACGTCCGGACGACAATAGAATGAGACTGAAAATAGGGCCTCATTTTTCTGACAGCAATTACCAAAGCTAGTGCTAGTTTTTCAAGTTTTAATTACCTTTTTTCAGCATCTATCTCACTTTTGCTGATGTAATACACCAGACGAGGATAACTGTCCACCTCTCTTACTAGCACCGCACTTATAGCACATTCGGACAATTCTAAATATATATATACAGTGTTTCTCCATCAACAGGTTTGTAGAGATTTTTGGGGGAAGATACATGCTTTTTTATTTAATTGAACGTTTGGTCGCACTGTGGAGGCCAGTTAAAGTATTTACCACCCTTTAAAGTCTGGAAAAATGGGGCACACCTATCTGAAGACCTTGAGATAAAATGATTTAAAGCAGCTAACCTTCTTGTCAACCTTTGCACTTTTTTAATATTCCGAGGAGGATCCACTTGTAATAAGGTATCAAGCTGGTCTGGATGAGGCTGTATCCCTTTCTCACTTATCACATACCCCAGAAACTTTATGGACTGTACTCCAAAGATATATTTTTTTGGATTTAAGTTTAAATTAACCTTTGCCAGGTTGGTCAAAGTTTCTTGAAGATCTACTAAGTGTAATTCTTCTTCCACACTCTTTACCATCATGTCATCAATATATACTTCCATATTTCTCCCAATCTGATCAGCAAACGCTTTATTCACCAACCTCTGATAGGTAGCCCCAACATTCTTCAACCCAAAAGGCATCACCTTGTAACAATGGAGGCCCCTATCTGTAACAAAAGTAGTGTGTTCCGGGTCTTTCGGATCCACTTGTATCCGATTATAATTAAAGAAGGCATCCATGGAGGACAATAACTTGTTCCCAGATGTGGAGTCTACCAACTGATCTATCCGGGGGACCGGATACAAATCTTTTGGGCAAGCCCTATTGAGGTCAGTAAAGTCGATACACGTACGCTATTTCTCATTCTTCTTCTTTACTAACACTGGATTGGCTGTCCATAAAGGGTATTGAGACTCCTTTATGTGCCCCATTTTGGTAAGCCGGTCAACCATTTGAACTATAACATCAATTTTTTCTTTAGAGAAAGCTCTTTTTCTCTGCACAACAGGTGCAACATCTCTCTGGATGGATAGTTGGTGTGATATAACATTCGCAGTCACTCCGGTCACATCAGTATTACACCAGGAAAAAACACGTTGGTGGTTTGCCAAAAAGAACAACACTTTATTCTTCAATTCTGATGTCATCTTAGATCCAACTTTAACATTTTTTATTTCAGCCAGAGACTGGATTTCAACTTCTTCAATTCGTATCAAAACACCAGGGGTCTCTCTAGGGTCATCAATTTCACTCTCACCCCAGAGGGCCCCAAAAACTGCTAATCTTTGTTTATCCGGACTGCCCCCAGAGTTTTAGGGGCAAGCGTAGTTGCATAACATTTCCTTGCTATTTTTTGGCTAGCCGGACAACTCCCACTTATCCTTGAGTAGCATATTTTAAACATTGGTGAACTGTTGAAGCCACAACATGCATCCTGGAGAGCCAAGATCTTCTCAAGATCGCATTGTAACACGTGGAACAATCTGCCACAACAAAAAGTACCCTGACCATCTTCTAGAAAGGGCCTGTGCCCAACAAAACCTCCTCCTCAAACTCTTTGACCATGTCCGCAGAGCTTCCAGTGAAGCCCACAATGGACCTGTTCGAACGCTGAATCACTGTCGGATTCTTCATCTGTTTATAGGAACTTAAAAAGAGAATGTTGGCTGAGGTGCTAGTGTCAACTAAAATTTGCCTGATGTCATAGCCCCCAATCGATGCTCCTATAACCACATCATCCTCATGAGGACCAGCTATGTCCTTTAAGTCATCTTTATCAAAAACAATGAAGGGGAAAGGAATTTGGGACTGATAGGAGGACATGCCTCCCTCTAATTGAGTAGCGAGAGTGTGAACATGCCTCTTCCTTGAAGAAAGAGTTGGCGCAGTCATTTTGTCTCCCCCAAATATAGTAAGCGACTCAAAAAATCTTATGAGCCCAGGCACTGTCTTGGTATGTTCTATTATAACACCCATTTTATTCCGAGCTGGATCAGGATCCAAATACTCTGATTCTACATCAAATATTTCAAAGATTACCATGGCCCCGTCCGGAGCTGATGTCCCTACATTTTTTGTTGGACCAGTCCGATGAGAATTATCAGGCCTATTCCCACTTCTTCTCTTGACATAAGCCCCTAATTTTCCTCTTTCAATCAGATTATGCACCTCTTGTTTCAAAACGATGCAATCTTCTGTGTTATGGACAATATCATGATGATATTGACATAAACAAGTATTACGACTTTCCCTAGGAGATTGAAGCGCTGTCGGCTTCCTAAAATGTACCTCATCTTTTGTTTTGTCATAGATGGTTGCCACATTCTCTTTCAATTCAGCAAACCACTCCGGTTGGACCCAAGGTCCTCGTGTATTTCTAGACTGTTGGCTCTGAGCTGGAGCTGGGTGAGATTGAGTCTGCTTGGCCCCATTGGGACCTTATCCGGCTTCTTTAGCCTTATATCCGGACTGATTCCGGTTTGGTGTAGCTGGGGCAGACCTCACTTGCCTGTGCACCCTAGTCTTTTTCGTTTAATCTACATTGATTTGCTTTCCCACCTGGTTTAGTAAACCACCCCACGTCATGGCCTTCTTCCTGGTTACCAAATTGGCCAAATTCCCATGGTTTAATCCTTGTCTTAGAGAATCTATTGATACATATTCAAAGCAAACAGCTAACCCATTCTTTGTGTTCACGAACCGGCTTATATAGTCTTTTAGTGATTCATTTGGCTCTTGGGCACAATGGATAATAGTGTCTCCATTGCCCTTCACCTCCTTACTTCCAATAAACTGCCTCCGGAAGGCCACCCAAAATGTGTCAAAGTTTCTGATGCACCCTTGCGGTAGGCTATTGTACCATTTCAGAGCACTCCTCGTAAAAGATTGAGAGAAGGCTCTACAGAGTAATTTGTCATCATCATCAAAATTCATCATAAAAATTTAAATTGTTCCAGATGATTCTCCGGATCTTTGCTCCCATTATACTTTTCCATCTTAGTACTATCAAACCTCTTAGGAAGGTTTCCGAACAGTATTTTGGAGGACAATGGAGATTGTCTCCAATTTCGGCCACGACTAAAGACAGTGTCTTCATTAGGTGTTGCAAAAATACATGGCTCATCATGCCTCCGGTTATGGCTGTGGCTGTGACTGTGAGACGACCCTTTTCTCAGATGCGTTTTTAACGTCCCATGCATGTCCCTCTTTATTGAATATTTTTTAACTAATGTTTGCTTCTTCTTGGATCTTCCCTCATTACTTCTAGATAACAGGGAATCCTCAAGTCCATCCTTATTCGATGAGCTACTAGAGGACTCAGACTCTGAGCTCTTTACCGGTTTAGACCGGTGCGATTTCTTGGAGCTGACATTGGTCTTTTTAGTACTCAAGTGAGTCTTTGCTGATGAGTCATTCTCCCTTGGATTGTCAGTGTGGTGAATGGATGACACTTTCGATTTTTCTTTCAAGCCTAACTCCGCCTTTTTAGTAGCTCTCAAGGCTTCTATTTCAGGTTTCAACCTATCTCGTTCTTTGATCGTGTACTCATCATTCTCACCCAACACTTCTACCAAAGGTGGTGGTATCGCATGTACGTCCGGATTCATCCGAACTGGTTTTTCTTGCTGGTTTTGAATGCTAGATTCAGGCACCTTCTTCTCTCACTATGGTCGCCAATTTGGTTTGGATTATTTTGAACTGAGGGTAATTTCGTTAGGTGTTTTAGAGAATTTCAAAGGTATTAAATGTTTGGGTGTTTTGTAGTGAGAGATTTAAGCTGCCTGGTTGTATTAAATGTTCATTACCCTCATTAATGAAAGTGGTTGGGTATTTATACCCTTATTTATGGACCCATGGGCTTTCGGGTCAAGTTGTGAAACCAGGTCGAGTTTAAAGACCCATTAGTTCTTAAGTAGATTAGCACCTATCTTAGTCAAAAAGTGTGTATTTTTTTAGTACTTTTTTTCTGTCTGGATAGTTCAGTCGGCACCTATTGTCTGAATGACCCCTATCTGGTTTTCTTAGTGAGCAGTGGTGAATAATTCCAGACTCATCAAGCTTCACTGTCAATGACACAAAACTGTACCATCGAACACGGTACTCAGTCAAGGCATAATGACACTATAAGAGACACAAAACTGTACCGCCGAACACGGTACACTGTCAAGGCACTATTCGACTCATTCACAACAAATCTTCCCCTTGAGGCGAATAATTTTTCTTCACTATCAACAAAGAAACTTCTCTTCTTCTGACTCACCAAATGCCCCTAAGGCATTCACTCTATACTGCGAACACCGATCCAGTTTAGGCACTCCCTAAACTTTCGAACTGATACTGCCTTGGTCATTATATCTGCTAGATTATCGTGTGTAGATACTTTCTTCACATCAACAATTCCCTTTGATATTATATCAAGAATAAAATGATACCTGACATCTACGTGCTTTATACGCTCATGGTACATTTGGTTCCCTGTAAGGTGTATGACACTTTGAGTGTCACAAAACACTTTTGTAGTAGTCCTATCTAAGCTCAAATCTGCCACCAAACCTTGTAACCATATTGCCTCTTTAACTGCTTCTGTTACCGCCATGTACTCTGCCTCTGTTATATACAAAGCTACAGTATCTTGCAAATGTGCTTTCCAACTGATCGCACTCCCAGCTAGAGTAAATAGATATCATGTCAGAGATCTTCTTTTATCCATATCACCTGCAAAATCAGAATCAACAAAACCAACCAATGATCATGCAACATCATTCAGCAATTCACCAATATCAGTTTTGTTAAATGTTAAGCCAACGTTCACAGTATTCTTAAGATACCGAAGTATCCATTTCACTGCCTTCGAGTGTTCTTTCCCAGGACATCCCATGTACTTGCTAACTACACTAACCACATGTGAAATATCCGGATGTGTGCATACCATAGCATACATGATACTACCAACTGTACTTGCATATGGAACCTTCGACATTTGTTCCAACTCAGCATCGTCATTGGTTGCTCGTACTGCAGACAACTTCAAATGAGTATCAAATGGAATGCTAACTGCTTTAGTATCAAACATGTTGAATCGTTGTAACACTTTCTCAATATAGCTCCGTTGAGACAAGTGTAATGATCCGAAATTTATGTTCCTGATAATCTCCATACCAAGAATTTTATTTGCTCTACCCAGATCCTTCACTAAGCTGCTTATTTAACTGCTCAATGCGTGACATACTGCAAACAACAATAAGCATATCATCTGATGAGTCCGAATTCAACATGCTTCCCGGACAGGGACAGATCAGTCCAAAGCCTCCGGACCGGACAGATCGGACAGGTCACATGGACCGGACAGATCACTTCGAACACTATGACCATAGGACTGTTCGAACTATGACAAAAGTACTCAAAAAAACCTAAACACTTCTTGACTAAGCTACTTGCTCTCCTACTTAGAGCTCATGGGTCTTTGAACATGACCCGGGTCCATTAAACATGACCCGAAAGCCCATAAGGGCCCAAACATCACACTATAAATACCCAACCACCCGCATTAACTATGGGTAATAAAAAATTAACTGCTACCAAGCTGCTTAATTATCTCTCTACTCTCTAAACACTTAAAACACCCACACACCAACACTTAAAATACCCACACACCACCACTTAAACACCCACACACCAACACTTAAAATACCCACACACCACCACTTAAACACCCACACATCACCATAAAACACCAATTGAAATTACCAACCTACCCTCATGCGATTATTATCCTCACCAAATTGGCGACCACAGTGGGAGCACGAAGGTGCCTGAATTAAAACATTCAAAACCAGCTAAGAAAATTTGTCCGTATGAATCCGGACAATCCAAAAGTACCACCAGCTCTGCTCGAAGTGGTGGGAGAGAACTATGAGTACACTATCGAAGAGCGTGATAGGCTCAGGGGTGAAATAGAAGCTCTGAGGGCTGAAAAGGCCAGGATTGGCGTGAAAGAAAAATCCAAAGCCTCGGTTGCTCATCCCACTGACAACCCCAGAGAGCATGAGTCTTCAAAGACTCATGTGAGCACCAAAAAGACTCATGTAAGTTCTAAAAAGTCTCACCGGTCCAAGCCTGTGGAGAGTTCTGACTCGAGCTCAGAATCTTCAGGTAGCTCTTCGGACAGTGAGGGAAATGAAAAATCTTTGTCCTCTAGCAGCGATGAGGGTCGAACCATGAAAAAACAAAAGCAGGTTAAGAAATATTCAAGAAAAAGAGACAGGCATGGAAGAATGAAAAGGCATATTGGCAAGGGATCATCTCACCACCGGAGGCATGCAGACAAGATGCTGATGGATCCCTTTGCTTTCCACGATGAGCCAGGTATCTTTGCAACTCCCAATGAGGATACTGTGTTCAGTCGTGGAAGGAATTGGAGGCAATCTCCACTGTCTTCTAAAATTCTGTCCGGAAACCTCCCCAAGAGGTTTGACAGCACCAAAATAGAGAAGTACGATGGCAGTACTGATACGGACAACCATCTGGAGCAATTCAAGAACTTCATGATGAAAGGGGGGAGCTGGGAGCTTACGTTAAAAGAAGAGGAGGTAACCGGTCTGACAACACTCACCGGGTTGGTCCAAGTAATGCTGCTCCGGAGGGGGCCATGGTTATAGTTGAAAGGTTTGATGTGGAATCTGAATACTTGGATCTTGATCCAACTCGGAACAGAGTGGGTGCTATAGAGGAATGTTCTAGGTCGGTCTCCGGGCTCATTAAGTTTTTCGAGTCACTTACAATTTTCGGAGGGGACACTATGACAGCTCCAACTGCTTCTTCGAGGAAGAGGCATGTTCATACTTTAACCTCCCATCTAGAAGGAGGCATGACATCTTATTAGTCACCAAACTCATTTCCCTTCATTGTGTTTGATGAGGATGATTTAAGAAACATAGCTGGCCCTCATGAGGATGCTGTTGTCATAGGAGCATCTATAGGGGGGAATGACATACGTCGAATCTTGGTGGATACTGGAAGCTTAGCCAATATCATTTTCCTAACCACTTACAAGAAAATGAAAAATCCAGCTGTAATACTGAATTCGGACAGGTCAATCGTGGGCTTTACAGGCAGCTCAGCAGATGTGATCGAGGAGTTCGAAGCAATCAGCCAACCCATTCTTTGTGTTCACAAAACGGCTTATGTATTCTTTCAAGGACTCATTTGGCTCCTGGGCACAATGGATTATAGTGTCTCCATTGCCCTTCAGCTCTTTACTCCCTACGAACTGCCTTCGAAAGGCCACCCAAAACGTATCGAAATCTTTAATACAACCCTGAGGCAGGCTGTTGTACCATTTCAGAGCACTCCCCGTAAATGATTGGGAGAATTCCCTACAAAGTAGTTTATCATCGTCATCAAAGTTCATCATGAAGTTCTTGAATTGCTCCAGATGGTTGTCCGGATCAGTACTGCCATCGTACTTCTCTATTTTGGTGCTGTCAAACCTCTTGGGGAGGTTTCCGGACAGAATTTTAGAAGACAGTGGAGATTGCCTCCAATTCCTTCCACGACTGAACACAGTATCCTCATTGGGAGTTGCAAAGATACCTGGCTCATCGTGGAAAGCAAAGGGATCCATCAGCATCTTGTCCGCACGCCTCCGGTGGTGAGATGATCCCTTGCCAATATGTATTTTCATTCTTCCATGCCTGTCTCTTTTTCTTGAATATTTCTTAACCTGCTTTTGTTTTTTCCTGGTTCGACCCTCATCGCTGCTAGAGGACAAGGATTTTTCATTTCCCTTACTGTCCGAAGTGCTACCTGAAGATTCTGAGCTCGAGTCAGAACTCTCCACAGGCTTGGACCGGTGAGACTTTTTAGAACTGGCATAAGTCTTTTTGGTGCTCACATGAGTCTTTGAAGACTCATGCTCTCTGGGTTTGTCAGTGGGATGAGCACCGAGGCTGTGGATTTTTCTTTCACGCAGCAGATGTGATCAGGGAGTTCAAAGAAGAGGTGTTATTGGGCAAGGGCCCTTTCAAGAAGATGGTCAGAATACTCTTTATTGTGGTGGATTGTCCCACTTGCTATAATGCCATTCTAGGGAGGTCTTGGCTCTCTAGGATGCATGCAGTGGCTTCAACAGTCCATCAGTGCTTGAAGTATGCTGTTTACGGACAGGTTGGAGTCGTCCGGAGCAGCCAAAAGATTGCAAGAGAATGATATGCTACTGCCCTGGCTCCTCGAACGCTGGGGGCAGTCAGTATTAACGAACAATAGCAGTTTGAGGGCCTTTCTGGGGGAGAGGGTGAAATTGATGACCCCAGAGAGACCCCTGGAATATTAATACCAATCGAAGAGGTTGAAACGCACTGCTTGGAAGATGGTAAAAGTGTCAAGATATGGTCCAAGATGCCACCAATGTTGAAAAAGGAAATGTTGAAGTTTTTGAAAGACCATCAGCACGTTTTTGCTTGGTGCAATGCTGATGTAACTGGGGTTCCATCAGAAGTGATATCACACCACTTATCCATCCGGAGAGATGTAGCTCCAGTAGTTCAAAAAAGAAGAGCTTTTTCCAAAGAAAAGGCTGATGTCATTGTACAAGAGGTTGACAGACTCACAAAGATGGGGCACATTAAGGAATCTCAATACCCTTTGTGGACTGCCAATCCTGTCCTGGTGAAAAAGAAGAATGGCAAGTGGCGCATGTGCATTGACTTCACAGACCTCAATAGAGCTTGCCCAAAAGACTTGTATCCGGTCCCCCGGATCGATCAGTTAATAGACTCCACCTCTGGGAACAAGCTGCTTTCCTTTATGGATGCTTTCTCCGGATACAATCAGATTCAAGTGGATCTAAGGATCAAGAGCATACCACATTTGTGTCTGACAGAGGGCTTCATTGCTACAAGGTGATGCTGTTTGGTTTGAAAAATGCTGGGGCTACTTATCAGAGATTAGTCAACAAGGCATTTGCTGATCAAATTGGAAGAAATATGGAGGTTTACATTGACGATATGATGGTGAAAAGTGTGGATGAGAAGTTGCACTTGTCCGATCTCCAAGAAACTTTTGCCAACTTGGTGAAAGTGAATTTAAAGTTAAACCCTGAAAAGTGTGTCTTCGGAATGCAGTCCGGGAAGTTTCTAGGCTATATCATAAGTGAGCATGGAATACAGCCCGATCCGGACCAGCTGAATGCTCTTTTCCAGATGGAACCTCCTCGAAACATCAAAGAAGTACAGCGGTTAACGGGGAGGTTAGCTGCCCTAAACAGATTTATCTCAAGGTCTTCGGACAGGTGTGCTCCTTTCTTTCAAACTTTGAAGGGTGCAAAGGGCTTTGATTGGACCCCGCAGTATGATGAGGCTTTTAATGAGATTAAGAAACACCTGTCCTCCCCCCAAAACTTTGTTCAAGCCAGTCGATGGGGAGACTCTCTTTGTATATTTGGCAGTTTCAAGTTGTGCCATCAGTGCTGTGTTGGTAAGAGAGGTTGGTGGACATCCCCATCCAGTATACTACATTAGCAAAAGCTTGATAGATGCAGAGAAGTGTTACTTGAAACTTGAAAAGTTAGCATTTGCCTTGGTGATAGCAGTCAGGAAGATGAGGCATTATTTCCAGGCTTATCCCATCATCGTCCGGACTTCTTTTCCCTTGAAGAATGTCCTTCAAAAAGCAGACATTTCGAGCAGAATGACTAAGTGGTCAGTAGAGTTGGGGGACTTTGACATAGACTTTGCTCCCCGAACAGCAGTCAAAGCCCAAGCTGTGGCTGATTTTCTGGTCGAATTCCACTCCGATAGGGATTCGGAGCAAGCTACTGATATAAAAGATAAAAAAGTATGGGTCGTCCGAACAGATGGTGGATCTAGCACAATGGGATGTGGTGCAGGAGTATGTTTAACTTCCCCGTATGGAGACAAAATGTACCTGGCTATTTGTTTTGCTTTCAGGGCATCTAATAACGAGTCCGAGTACGAAACAGCTATAGTTGGGTTAAAATTGACCTACATTTGTGGGGCTAAGAGGGTCAAGCTGCTAAGCGACTCCCAACTGATTATCCACCATGCCCAAGGCCAATCAGAGGCTAAGAAAGAGCAACTTGTGAAATATTTACTCCTCCTAAAAAATGAAGCGCTTAAATTTAAAAGTGTTGTCTATGAACATATTCCCCGGGCAGAAAATGAACTAGCAGACTCACTGGAAACCATAGCATATACGGAGTCATACCCATGGATTCATGTGCTTGAAAGCCCCTTCATTCAACTTTGTAAGGGTAGAGAAGAGGAGATTTTCGAAATACAAGTGAAACAGCCTCAAGACTGGAGGTTTCCTCTCATACAATATCTCTCCGATGGTGTTGTGCCTCCGGATCAGTCACAAGCCAGAACATTGAAACACAAGGCTCGTGGTTTCATCATATTGAGAGAAGTGTTATACAAGAAGTCTAACAGTAAACCTCTCCTGCGCTGTTTGGGGGATGAGGAATCACAAATGGTCCTCTCCGAATTGCATGATGGTGAGGGGTCAGCCCATTGTGGGTTAGGGCTTTGACAAGAAGAGTTTTACTCTCCGGTTATTATTGGCCATCAATCATGAAAGATGCTAAGGAGTTGGTGAGGAGGTGTGACCCATGCCAAAAGTACAGCAATGAAATTCATGTACCAGCCATTCCCCTAGAGTCCATTTCTGAGCCCATTCCCTTCGCTCGATGGGGGTTGGACTTAGTGGGGCCTATCCCTGTGGCGTCCGGAGGACGCAAAACTATAATTGTGGCTATTGACTACTTTTCGAAGTGGATAGAAGCAGCCCCTCTAGCAGGGACAACATCAAAAGTTGTTATAAAATTCATTCTATCTGATGAGTCCGAATTCGAAGAGCTCCCCGGAAGGGTAGTCCAAAGTAAATCACCCCGTAAATTCGGACAGACTCCATGACTTCAATTCGGACAGCACTGATTGAACCGGACAGGTGATCTTGAACACTGCAAACATAAGGCAGTTCGAACTATGACTAAAGTACTAAAAAACCTAATCACTATCTGACTAAGCTACCTGTACATCTGCTTAAAACTCATGGGTCTTTAAACATGACCCGGGTCCATTAAACTTGACCCGAAAGCCCATAAGGGCCCAAATTTCACACTATAAATGCCCAACCACCAGCATTAACTATGGGTAAGAAAAATTAACTGCTGCCAGGCTGCTCAATTCTCTCTCCACCCTTGAAACACTTTGAAACACCCTGAAATATCTTAAAACACCCTTAAACACCACCACGCCACCGTGAAACACCCTTACGCCGCCTTAAAACTCCACTTAAAATTATCAGCCTACCCTCAGGCTACTTTTATCCACACCAAATTGGCGACCACAGTGGGAGGCGACGGTGCCTGAATCAAACATTCAAAACCAAGTAAAGGAATTCTGTCCGAATGAATCCGGATAATCCAGAGCTTCCACCAGCTTTGCTCGAAGTGGTGGAAGAGAACGATGGATATACTGTCCAGGAGCGTGACATGTTGAGGGTTGAAATAGAAGCTCTGAGGGCTGAGAAGGCCAAGATGGGCATGAAGGACAAGTCCAAAGCATCAGTTGCTCATCGCTCTGACAACCCTCAAGAGCATGAGGCTTCAAAGACTCATGTGAGCACTAAAAAGACACATGCCAGTTCTAAAAAGTCTCACCGGTCCAAGCCTGTGGAGAGTTCTGACTCAAGCTCAAAATCTTCGGACAGCTCTTCGGACAGTGAGGGAAATGAAAAGTCCTTGTCCTCCAGCAGTGACGAGGGGCGAACCAGGAAAAAACAGAAGCAAGTTAAAAAGTATTCTAGAAAAAGAGATCGCTATGGAAGAATGAAAAGGCATATTGGAAAAGGGTCATCTCACCGGAGGCATGTAGACCGGATGCTGATGGATCCTTTTGCCTTCCATGATGAGCCAGGTATCTTTGCAACTCCTAATGATGATACCGTGTTCAGTCATGGAAGGAATTGGAGGCAGTCTCCACTGTCTTCTAAAATCCTATCCGGAAACCTCCCCAAGAGGTTTGATAGCACAAAGATGGAGAAGTATGATGGTAGTACTGATCCGGACAATCATCTGGAGCAATTCAAGAACTTCATGATGAACTTTGATGATGATGATAAACTACTCTGCAGGGCATTCTCCCAGTCCTTTACGGGGAGTGCTCTGAAGTGGTACAACAGCCTCCCTCAGGGTTGTATCAGAGACTTTGATACCTTTTGGGTGGCCTTTCGAAGGCAATTTGTGAGGAGTAAGGAGCTCAAGGGTAATGGAGATACCATAATCCATTGTGCCCAGGAGCCAAATGAATCGTTGAAAGAATACATAAGTTGTTTTGTGAACACAAAGAACGGGCTGGCTGATTGCTTTGAACAAGTGGCAATAGCATCCCTGAGACAAGGTTTGAACCCGGGCAACCTGGCCGATTCAGTAACAAGGAAGAAAGCCATGACCTGGGGTGGATTGCTGAATCAAGTCGGCAAGCAAATAAATGTTGATGAAACAAAAAAGACCAGGGTGCACATGCAGGTGAGATCCACCCCGGTGACACCAACTCCCAATCAAAACCAGTCTGGCAACAAAGCTAGAGAAACCGGACAGGGGCATGGAAGAGGAAAAGCTCAGTCTCAACCAGCTGCCCCAGCACAAAGCCAACAGTCTAGAAACAAAAGAGGGCCATGGGTCCAACCGGAGTGGTTTGCAGAACTCAAAGAAAGTGTGGCAACCATTTTTGATAAAACTAAAGATGAAGTACACTACCGGAGACCAGCAGCCTTGCAGTCTCCCAGAGAACATCGAAACAGTTCTTTTTGTCAATATCACAATGATATTGGCCATACTACTGATGATTGCATAGCCTTGAAACAAGAGGTTCAGAACCTGATTGAAAGAGGGAAATTGGGTGCATACGTTAAAAGAAGAGGAGGCAACAGGCCTGACAACACTCACCGGGCTGGTCCGGTTAATGCTGCCCCAGAAGGGGCTATGGTAATCGTTGAAAGGTTTGATGTAGAATCTGAATATTTGGATCCTGATCCAACAAGGAACAGAGTGGGTGCAATAGAGGAGCGTTCCAGGTCGGTCTCCGGGCTCATTAAATTCTTTGAGTCCTTAACAATTTTCGGAGGGGACACTGTAACGGCTCCTACCACTTCATCAAGAAAAAGGCATGTCCATAATTTGGCCACTCAGCTAGAAGGGGGCATGACCTCTTATCAATCGTCAAGTTTATTCCCATTCATTGTCTTTGATGGGGATGATTTGAGAGACATTGCTGGCCCTCATGAAGATGCTGTTGTCATAGGAGCATCGATATGGGGCAATGAGATAAGGCGAATCTTGGTAGATACTGGGAGCTCTGCCAATATCCTTTTCCTAGATACTTACAAGAAAATGAAAAATCCAGCTGTGATTCAAAAGTCAGACAGATCGATTGTAGGCTTCACGGGAAGCTCAGCTGATGTAATTGGTGAGTTCGAAGAAGAAGTGTTGTTGGGCAGAGGCCCTTTCAAGAAAACGGTCAGAATACTTTTCATTGTGGTGGACTGTCCCACTTGTTACAATGCTATTCTAGGGAGATCTTGGCTCTCTATGATGCATGCAGTGGCCTCAACAGTCCATCAGTGTCTAAAATACGCTGTTCAGGGGCAGGTTGGGGTTGTCCGGAGCAGTCAAAAAGTTGCAAGAGAATGCTATGCCACTGCCTTGGCTCCACGAACGCTGGGGGCAGTCCGTATAAACGACCAATAGCAGTTTGAGGGCCTTTCTGGGGGTGAGGGTGAAATTGATGACCCCAGAGAGACCCCCGGAGTGTTGATCCCAGTTGAGGAGGTTGAAACACATTGCTTGGAAGAAGGGAAATTTGTCAAGATAGGGTCCAAAATGCCACAAGTATTGAAAGAAGAGATGTTAAAATTCTTAAAAGACCATCAGCACGTTTTTGCCTGGTGCAACGCTGATGTTACTGGAGTTCCATCAGAGGTGATTTCCCATCACCTATCTGTCCGGAGAGATGTGGCACCTGTGGTGCAAAAGAGGAGAGCTTTCTCAAAAGAAAAGGTTGATGTCATTGTACAAGAGGTTGACAGACTCACAAAGATGGGGCACATTAAAGAATCTCAGTATCCATTGTGGACTGCCAATCCAGTCTTGGTAAAAAAGAAAAACGGTAAATGGCGAATGTGCATTGACTTCACAGATCTCAATCGAGCTTGCCCAAAAGACTTGTATCCGGTTCCCCGGATAGATCAGCTGGTAGACTCTACTTCTGGGAACAAGCTACTCTCCTTCATGGATGCTTTCTCCGGATACAATCAGATCCAGGTGGATCCAAGAGATCAAGAGCATACCACTTTTGTTACTGATAGAGGTTTACACTGCTACAAAGTGATGCCTTTTGGCTTGAAAAATGCTGGGGCTACTTATCAAAGGTTAGTCAATAAAGCATTTGCAGATCAAATTGGAAGAAATATGGAGGTTTACATTGACGATGTGATGGTGAAAAGTGTGGATGAGCAACTGCACTTGACCGACCTCCAAGAGACTTTTGCCAACCTGGCCAAGGTAAATTTAAAGTTAAATCCTGAGAAATGTGTGTTCGGAGTACAGTCCGGGAAGTTCTTAGGGTACATTATAAGTGAGCATGGAATACAGCCCGACCCGGACCAACTCAATGCTTTGTTTCAAATGGAGCCTCCTCGAAACGTTAAAGAAGTACAGCGGTTAACGGGGAGGTTAGCAGCCTTGAACAGGTTCATCTCTAGGTCTTCGGACAGATGTGCTCCTTTCTTTCAAACTTTGAAATGTGCAAAGGGGTTTGAGTGGACACCACAGTGTGATGAGGCGTTCAATGAAATTAAGAAGCATCTGTCCTCTCCGAAGACTTTGTTCAAACCAATCGATGGGGAGACTCTATTTGTGTATCTGGCTGTTTCAAGTTGTGCCATCAGTGCTGTGTTAGTAAGAGAGGTTGATGGGTATCCTCACCCAGTATACTACATCAGCAAAAGCCTGATTGATGCTGAACGGCGTTACTTGAAACTTGAAAAATTAGCACTGGCCTTGGTAATAGCTGCAAGGAAGATGAGGCCTTATTTTCAGGCTCATCCTATCATTGTCCGGACATCTTTCCCCTTAAAAAATGTCCTTCAAAAAGCGGACATTTCTAGCAGAATGACAAAGTGGTCAGTAGAGTTGGGGGACTTCGACATAGACTTTGCTCCTCGAACAGCAGTAAAAGCTCAAGCTGTGGCTGATTTTCTCGTCGAATTCCATTCTGATAGGGACTCAGAACAACCTGCTGATTCAAAAGACAAAAAAGTGTGGATTGTCCGAACAGACGGAGGATCCAGTGCCATGGGATCTGGGGCAGGAATATGTCTCACTTCCCCCTATGGGGACAACATGTTTCAAGCTATTTGTTTTGCTTTCAGGGCGTCTAATAATGAGTCTGAATACGAAGCAGCTATAGCTGGGTTGAAATTGGCTTACATCTGTGGAGCAAAAAGGGTCAAGCTGCTAAGTGACTCCCAATTACTTGTCCACCACGCCTTGGGCCTATCAGAAGCTCGAAAGGAACAGTTAATTAAGTATTTGCTTCTCTTAAAAAATGAGGCAATGAAGTTTAAAGCTGTTGTCTATGAACATATTCCCCGGGCAGAGAATGAGCTAGCAGACTCGTTGGCAACAATAGCATACACGGAGTCCTATCCATGGATCCATGTGCTTGAAAGTCCTTCTATTCAACTTGATGAAGGAGAGAAAGAGGAAGTCTTTGAAATACAAGAAAAACGACCTCAGGATTGGAGGTCTTCTCTCATACAATATCTGTCCGATGGCATTGTACCTTTGGAAAAATCACAAGCCAGAACGTTAAAGCACAAGGCTCGTGGTTTCATCATGATCAGAGAGGTCTTGTACAAGAAATCCTATAGTAAACCTCTCCTACGCTGTTTAGGAGCTCATGAGTCACAGATGGTTCTCTCCGAATTGCATGATGGTGAGGGATCAGCCCATTGTGGATTTAGATTATTGACAAGAAGAGTGCTTCTCTCCGGATATTATTGGCCTTCAATAATGAAAGATGCTAAGGAGCTGGTGAGAAGGTGTGACCCATGAAAGAGGTACAGTAATGAAATTCATGTACCAGCCATTCCTTTGGAATCAATTTCTGAGCCCATCCCTTTTGCTCGATGGGGATTGGACTTAGTTGGGCCTCTCCCTGTGGCGTCCGGGGGACGTAAAACCATAATTGTAGCTATTGACTACTTTTCGAAGTGGATAGAAGCAGCCCCCTTGGCAGGGACAACATCAAAGGCTGTTATAAAATTCATTCTATCCAACATATGTTGCAGATTTGGTGTCCCCCAAAGAATAACAACAGACAATGGGCCGCAGTTTGACAACAGAGAAATGGAAAGTTTCTGTGCCTCAAGGGGTATTCAGCACTGCTTTTCTTCACCTTTCCACCCACAGGCCAATGGGCAAGTTGAAGTGGCTAATAGAACAATACTGTCCGGCTTAAAGAAAAATCTAGAAGGGGCTGCTGGGAAGTGGCCTAGTTATTTACAAGAAGTCTTGTGGGCCTACCGGACGACACCTGGGGCTGCCACACAAGAATCACCTTTTGCCTTAGTCTATGGGATGGATGCAGTAGCTCCCATAGAAAAGACACTTCCCTCCTTTCGAGTGCACAACTTCTCCGGACAGGCTAATGAAATGGCAGTTAGAAATCAACTTGATTTAATTGAAGAAAGGCGAGTAAAAGCTCATCTTAGAATGGCACACTATCAAGGCTTGATGAGAAGCAGGTTTGCTTCTAAAGTTAAAAGAAGGGATTTTCAACCAGGAGATAAAGTGTTGAGGAAAGTTTTCTTGCATACCAAGGAAAAGCTCTTCGGAAAGCTGGCCCCAACTTGGGAGGGTCCGTATACTGTGGTTGAAAGAATCAAGCCTGGCACATACTGGCTGGAAGACAAGGATGGCAGGGTTTTAACTCACCCTTGGAATATTGAACACCTTCGAATGTACTTAGAATAAAGTTTATGTAAATATTTACTTGTTTAAACATCCATGTAAATATTTGGGGGCATACCACTTCCTCTCTTCGGCGCCACGGAGAGCTTTCAATAAAACTTGGAGCCTTCTTAAACAATTTTCTAAGTTTTTACAAAATTCTGTTGATTGCCATACTACCCGGACTGAAAGATCTAAGGGCTACTTAAATTCTAGCCAGAGAGATTAAACTCTCTCACAATACGAAATATTTAAACAGACTATGGAATAAGAGAAAGGTTGTGCGAGATAAAACGTTCATTCAATAAAATTAAAGTTGCCTTGGCCTTCCAAGGACTTTTTAAACAAGTTTAAGCACAATACAAAAATCTGTCCGGTTAAAACGGACAGCGTCACAAAAAAAAAAGGTGCCTTGGCCTTCCAAGGACTTTGGTTCGAACAAAAAGTAAACAGAATAAATTACCAACTAAGGTGGAGCCTTTGAAGATGGCTCACCCTCATCTGTTCCCTTGGTCTTGATATCGCCTTTTTCCTCAATGACCATCTTGCCTTTGGGGTCAGCCTCTTCTTCACCCGGACTCTCTCCGGTTTCCTCCTCGTCACCAGATGAGGATATATCAGTGTACCCTTCATCAACCATGGTCCAATATGGGAGATCGTCGTCATCCACATAACGCCATAAGTCCCCAAGTCTTCTCTTCGGGAACTTCTCGTGAAATAGAAGGACCATGTCGGACTTCACCTTTTCAATTAATAATTCCTCACTCCGTATCATCTCCCTGGCATAAGCGTTGATTTTGGCCTTGATCATGTCCTCTTGATCCTTCACCAGAGCAGCTTTCTCGTTAACAGCCTGAGTCACTGCATTCTCTAAAGCAAGCTTGTCCGTAGTCAGATTGGTGACAAGCTTCTCTTTTGCTGCAGTCTCATTCTTTGAGGTTTTCAAGTCCTTCTCCAACCCGGACAGCTTAGCCCGGAGATCTTCTAGGGTTTTCTCTAAAGAGGCAACTTTTGTGTTGCTTTCATTTTGACTCTTCTTCAGCTGTTCGTTCGACTCCTTGAGCAAGTCGACCTTGGTAGTGGCAGTCCTGAGGTCTTCGGACAGCGACTCCTTCTCAGACTTAAGTTCTTTGATGGACTCTGCCTGGCTCCGGACCTGCCTTTCCAAGGTAAGTACTGGTTGCACGTTGCTAAGGAGGGAATGAGCTATAACGTCCCTTTCGCTGGAGACCAAGAAAGTCTTGCCATTAAAGTTCACTGTGTTGGAACTACTTGGGGGAACATATGGCCCAGCAAACTCATCTCTTGACAGACCAAGAAAGTAATCACCTAGAGGACCCAGGCCGGTGACATCCACTTCGTCCATATTGATCTCTCCCCTTTCAATCTCATCAGTATGGAGTTCCCTTGGAATCCCTTCGTTAAGATTTTCTGGGATCTCTTCAGCTAATGTAGGATCAATTGGGAAAGTGGGCTCCGGATCCCGGACAGCAAACTCTTCTTCTTGAGAAGTCTTCTTCTTTTTTACTTCTCTGTCAGCACTATCGCTTACTTGCTTGCGAGTTCGTTTGGAGGCCCTTAAAGGTTTTGAGGGAGTCTCTCCGTGTTTCTTACTTTCCACTTCTACCACCTGTAGAAGGTTTGCATCAACTTGAGCTGGGACTGGCACCTCTGTGTCAGTTAGAGCCTTTTTCTCCGTATCCACTGCCGTTTTCCTCCCTTTCTTCTTCTGGCCCTTCATTTTACTTGGGGCTTTGGCCCGGGCAGGAAGGAAAAGGGTCCCATCTAGTTCATGAGACCTTCTCAGCACTATGTCATCCTCAGGAGGGGTGGAGAACTCCTCCCATGTTAAATCCCTTCGACCTGTGGTGTTCCACAGGTGAGATCTCGCCAAGTTTCCCGGAGTGAAAGCCTTGTGAAACCGGTTCTCCCAGTTCTCTGCGGCCCATGCATTTATCTTGCCACATGTGTCCTGTCCGGCTTTCAGATAGTCTCCGAACTCTTTTGGCAGTTCTAACAAAAAAAAAGAATAACCAGTTAGTGAAAGCTTAAAGAAGGGAAGATTCGAACAGAAACTTAAGGAAAGAACTTACGATCGCTTCTCCATCTACTTCGAAGAAGGCCCCAACCTTAATCTTCTTCCCATTCTCCCACGAGCCACTTATAAACAAGAACTGGCTCCTCCATTTATTCTCCGACTCCAGGAGATCATCGGCGGCTTTCAGGTTGTTCCCCATATTAAAGTGATAAAAAGGAAACTGGTGGTGTTTGCACAGACTAGCAACAGCAGCAAACTCTTCCATTGGAAGAGGAATTCCGGACAACCTAGATGCCATAATGCATGACATCAAGGTGTACCATCCGTTGGGGCTCAGCTGTGATGGACAAAGCTTGACTAAATTGAAATAGCGCACTATCTCTGGATCCAATGGGAACCTAAGTCCCCAATTGAGTAGCTCCGTGAAGAAGACTATCTCGTTTCTCTTGCAATCCATCGGGGTCTCCGGATCGATGGGAATTCGGATCTTTACGTTTTCAGGGATCCCCCACTTAGTGCGAAGCCGTCCCAAGTCTCTAGTATGAATGAACGTGTATTTGGTTTTCTACAAAGACAAAAGATACTTGAACTCTACCTTGTGAAAGCAGGGCCCAACTTTCCCTTCAAGGCTCTTCGGCAGATCCGGACGGCTCAGGTACAAGTCCTCTTTGCCTTTCTTGGCAACAACTATAGCAGTTTCAGCTTGTCCGGAAGACTCAGACTCAAACCTGACCTCCTCAGTGGAGTCTTCCATCCTCTCCTCCATTACTGTTGGGGGAGCTTCTGCAGAAACAGCCCGGGGAGGGATGAAGCTTGGCACAGCTGATCCTCCGGACTGGCGGCTCGTTGTATATTTCTGAGTTCTCACCTCAGTTTGAGCTTCTGAGGTCGAAGTTTCCTTAGGAGGTAGTGGACTGCTAGCCTCCGGACCAACCGGCCTCTCCCGGAGGGTCCTAACAGTTGTCCCGGACCCTGACTCACTGGTATTTTTTGAGGAGAGTCCCTTAACCAGTCTACTTGGTCTTTTCATGATCAGCTTGTCTGGAGAATGATCGGAGTCGGACCCCATAGCAATAAAAGTGGTTTTCTTCCTAACACTTGTAACAGCAACCCCCGGTTCGAAAGTGGGGATTGACTCTTGGACTGATGAGCCAGAAACTATTGGGGAGAGTGCTGATTGAAAGAGTTTTCTAGGTTTCGTACCTTTCGAAGACGACGAACCTCTATCAGATTCTTCGATAAAAGGGGCTGGTTTTTCAACAGGCGACGCTGGAAGCCCTGCTGCAAGTCTCTTCTCTTTTTCAACCCTTTGAGCTTTCTCTAGTTCTGAAAGATTGAGCCAGCCACCCTTGATTAAAGCTGTTCTTGCTGTGAACATAAAACAACTAAGGAAAGTTTGAAGCTTTAGAGAGATGAAGTTTTGAGTGAAATGACAAAGTAAAAGTGAAAATGAAACTGTGAAAGACAAATGGAATTTATAGTAAATGTAAAAAAGAGTTTGATTCCTAGGAGAATCCGAAAAGTTGGGCAATGATTAAAAACGGCGCTGACGTCATCAATAGCATTTAAAGAAGTAACTTGTTCGAGAAATTGGTGCAACTTTCAAGGTGAGAAAACGGCTAAAAGTAACCAACCATGGTGTGACACGTGTCCCACTACCTCTGACAAAGAACCGTTTGGAATTCGTAACGGTTGGACTGTCCGGGCCTATCTCAATTCTCTTCGAATTTGAAAACCACTTCTTAATTCGGACTGTTTTTCAGTTCTTTAACAAGGACACTTGTTCAAAAACCTAAAAAAGGGGCTCCTGATGAGTCCGAATTCGAAGAGCTCCCCGGAAGGGTAGTCCAAAGTAAATCACCCCGTAAATTCGGACAGACTCCATGACTTCAATTCGGACAGCACTGATTGAACCGGACAGGTGATCTTGAACACTGCAAACATAAGGCAGTTCGAACTATGACTAAAGTACTAAAAAACCTAATCACTATCTGACTAAGCTACCTGTACATCTGCTTAAAACTCATGGGTCTTTAAACATGACCCGGGTCCATTAAACTTGACCCGAAAGCCCATAAGGGCCCAAATTTCACACTATAAATGCCCAACCACCAGCATTAACTATGGGTAAGAAAAATTAACTGCTGCCAGGCTGCTCAATTCTCTCTCCACCCTTGAAACACTTTGAAACACCCTGAAATATCTTAAAACACCCTTAAACACCACCACGCCACCGTGAAACACCCTTACGCCGCCTTAAAACTCCACTTAAAATTACCAGCCTACCCTCAGGCTACTTTTATCCACACCACTATCCAACATATGCTGCAGATTTGGTGTCCCACAGAAAATAACAACAGACAACGGGCCACAGTTCGACAATAGAGAAATGGAAAGCTTCTGTGCCTCAAGGGGTATACAGCATTGTTTTTCTTCACATTTCCACCCACAAGAAAATGGGCAAGTTGAAGTGGCCAATAGAACTATCCTATCCGGTTTGAAGAAGAATTTGGAAGGGGCTGCTGGAAAGTGGCCTAGTTATTTACAAGAGGTCTTATGGGCGTACTGGACAACACCTGGGGCTGCAACACAAGAGTCACCTTTTGCCCTGGTCTATGGGATGGATGCAGTAGCTCCCATAGAAGCAAATCTCCCCTCTTTTCGTGTTCATAACTTCTCCGAACATGCTAATGAAATGGCAATCAGAGGACAACTTGATTTGATAGAAGAAAGACGAGTTAAATCTCACCTTAGAGTTGCACACTATCAAGGCTTGATGAGGAGAAGGTTTGCTTCCAAAGTCAAAAGAAGAGATTTCCAACCAGGGGACAAAGTATTACGGAAGGTCTTCTTGCACACTAAAGAAAAGCTCTTCGGAAAGCTGGCCCCAACTTGGGAGGGCCCGTATATGGTGGTTGAAAGAATCAAGCCTGGAACTTATTGGTTGGAAGACAAGGATGGCAGAGTTTTAACTCATCCTTGGAATATTGAGCATCTCCGGATGTACTTGGAATAGCACTTGTGTAAATATTTACTTGTTTAAACTTCAATGTAAATATTTGGGGGCATACTCTTTCCTCCCCGGTGGCACGGAGAGTTTTTAATGAGGTGTCCAGGCTGTTAAATAAAATTTGATGCCTTCTTAAAAAAAATTCTAAGTGTTTTTAAAGTTTTGTCCCTTGTCATACTATCCGGACGGAAATTTCGAAGGGCTATTTAAATTCTAGCCGGAGAACTTAAACACTCTCACAATGCAATAACTAAAAGCTACTTAAACTCTGGCTATCGAAATTAAAATGAACAATGAAAGAAGATGATGGTTGCACAAAACAGAGATATTCATTAAATGAAATAACTTAAACTCGCCTTGACCCTCCAAGGACTTTTAAACATTCAAAGTAAAACACAAAAAACATGTCCGGTCAAATTCCGGACACCATTACAAAAAGAGTGCCTTTGCCTTCCAAGGACTTTAGTTTGAATGAAAAATAAACAAGGTAAATCATAAGTTAAGGTTGAGCCTTTGAAGATGGCTCACCTTCATACACCTTCTTGCCTTCGAAGTCGCCCTTCCCTTCGTCTACCTTCTTGCCTTTGGGATCATCCTTCTCTTCATCTGGGCTCTCCCTGGTATGCTCTTCATCATTAGACGAGGACGCACTGGAGGCTCCATCCTGATCCTCATCGGCCATTGTATGATATGGAAGGTCATCATCATCTACATAACGCCACAAGTCCCCTAGGTTCCTCTTCGGATATTTTTCATGAAAGAGTAGAACCATGTCGGACCTCACTTTCTCAATCAATAGCTCTTCACTTTTAATCATCTGGTTGGCATAAGCATTGACCCTGGCTTGGATCGTAGCCTCTTGATCCCTTAGCAATGTATTTCTCTCTTCGGCAGCCTTAGACACTGCATTCTCAAGGCCAATCTTATGAGTAGTGAGGTTGGTAATGATCTTGTCCTTTGCCTTGGTCTCTTCTTTTGAGGCAGTAAGGTCCTTCTCCACCCCGAACAACTTTTCCCGGAGGTCTCTGATGGTTTCCTCTAGAGTAGCAACTTTTGTGTCACTTTCCTCCCGATTCTTCTTCAACTCCTCATTTGCTTCCTTTAGCATGTCAGCATTAGCAGTAACAGTGCAGAGGTCTTCGGACAGCTTTTCCTTCTCAGACTTAAGGTCTTTGATGGTGTCTGCTTGACTCCGAACTTGTCTCTCCAGTGTAAGTACCGGCTGCACATTGCTAAGCAAGGAATGGGCTATGGTGTCCTTTTCACTAGAGACAACGAAAGTCTTACCATTGAAATTGACGGTGTTAGAGCTGCTCGGAGGAATGTAAGGCCCTGCGAAGTCGTCTCTGGGAGGTTGAGGAAGTATTCGCCAAGGTCACTAAGACCGGTGATGTCAACTTCATCAATGTTAAGCTCTCCTCCCTCAACTTCATCAGTATGAAAGTCCCTTGGGATCTCTTCAGCATGTGTTGGGTCAGAAGGGTCAACCTGGGCAGAAGGCTTCGGATCCCGGAGAGCAAGCTCATCTCCCTTAGCAGTCTTTTTCTTCTTGGCTGCCCGGTCTGCCCCTTCAGTCCCCTGCTTGCGATTCCTCTTGGAAGCCCTTGGAGATTTTGGAGTTCTGCTTCCTGCCTTACAGTCTCTTGCTCCACTACCTGCAAGAGAGCAGCATCAATTTGGCTCTGAGCCGGCCCCTCCGGGTCAGTTGGAGCATCCTTCTCAACATCAGCAGGGTTAGCACTGCTCGCCACCTTTTTTCCTTTCTTCTTGCCCTTCATTTTGCTTGGGGCTTTGGCCCGGCCTGGCAAGAAGAGTGTCCCATCTGCTTCATGGGACCTCTTGAGCACTGTGTCCGGAGAGGGTTGAGTGGTGAGCTCCCCCCAGCATAAATCTCTCCGGCCCGTGGTGTTCCACAGGTGAGACCTTGCCAGATTTCCACTTGTGAATGCACTGTGGAATCGGTTCCCCCAGTTCTCTGCGGCCCAGACATTGATTTTGCCACAAGTGACCTGTCCGGCCTTCAAGTAGTCCCCGAACTCTTTAGGAAGTTCTGTTAAAACAAAAAAGAGACCAGTTAATTTAAACCAACTTAAAAAGGAAGAAATGGACAAAGATTTGAAGCGTGAAACTTACGGTCACTCCTCCACCTGCTTCTGAGGAGGCTTGGGTTCTCTCCGGCTTTGATCTTCTTGTCGTTTTCTCAGGCGCCACTGACAAACAAAAACTGGCTCCTCCATTTTCTCTCAGACTCCAACAGATCATTGACAGCCTTGAAGCTGTCCCCCTTATTGAAATGGTAGAAATTGGTGATGTTTGCAAAGGTTGGCCACTGCTGCAAACTCTTCCATAGGGAGAGGGATCCCGGACAGCCTAGATGCCATGATACATGACATCAGAGTATACCAGCCGTTGGGGCTCAGCTGGCTCGGGCAGAGCTTGACCAGGTGAAAATATATGACGATCTCCGGGTCTAGTGGGAATCTGAGTCCCCAGTTAAAGAGCTCTGTGAAGATGACCAGCTCATTTAGCTTGCAATCCATAGGGGTTTTAGGATCTATGGGAATCCTTATCTTCACGTTTTCTGGGATCCCCCATTTTGTGCGCATTCGACCTAGTTCGGCCGTGTAGATAAAAGCATACTTGGTCTTCTGTAAGGCCAAGAGATATTTAAGTTTGACACTGTGAAAACAGGGCCCTACCTTCCCTTCGAGACACTCCGGCAGATCCGGATGCCTCAAGTATAGTTTTTCTTTGCCCTTATCTTTTCTGGCAGCAGCAGTGTTACTAGTCTGGCCGGATGGCTCAGACTCAAAAGGGACTTCTTCAACTGAGTCCTCCATTCTTTCCTTCATGATCGTTGGAGGAATATCAATGGAAGTGGTCCGGGGAGGGCTCAAACTTGGCACAGCCTGGCTTCCGGACTGCTGGTTTTCAATGTCTTCTTGACCCTACTCTCAGGCTGGGGCTCTGAGGCAGAGGTCTCTCTTGGGAGTACTGGTTTGCTTGCCTCCTGACCGGATGGACTTTCCCGGGGAGCTCTGAGGGGCACTCCGGACCCAGAGCTGCTATTTTTTGCCCCCGATTTTAAGGGAGTATTCTTGGAGGCCTTCCCCTTTACCAACCGGCTTGTCCTCTTAACCACCAACTTCTCCGGAGAGTGCTCTATGTCTGATCCCATAGCGATAAAAGGAGAAGGTTTCCTAACACTTGTAACTGTAACTCCTGGCTCAACAGCAGGTACTGACTCCTGAAATGAGGAACCAGAGACTATAGGCGAGAGGGTGGATTGAAATAGATTTTTGGGCCTAGTACCTTTAGAGGAGGACGAGCCTCGATCTGACTCTGTAACGGAGGCGACTGGTCTGTCAACGGGTGATGAAGGTAGCCCTGCTGCTATTCGTCTCTCCTTCTCAACCTTTTGTGCTCTCTCCAACTCAGAAAGGTTGAGCCACCCACCTTTGATCAATGCAGTTCTTGCTGTAAACATAAACCACCAAGAAAATCTTTGCTTTAGAGAGAGAAAGCTCTGAGTAAATTTGCAGAGTAAATGTGAAAGAGATAGTAAAATAGTGGAAAGTGAAGTTGAATTTATAGTAAATCTGAAAAAAAGGAGTTGATTCCTAGGAGAATTCAAAAAGTTTGGCAATGATTAAAAGACGGCGCTGATGTCACCATTTGTAATTAAAGAGGTTGCTTTTCGAAGAAGGTGGGTTCGAAATTCAAGGTAAAAAACGGCTGGAGCAACCAATCAGAAAACGACACGTGTTCCACGAACTCTGGCAAAAACCGTTTTGAATTCGTGAAGCTTTATATGTCCGGGTAAACCCATAGACCTGTCCGGATTGAAAACTACTTCTAACATCGGATTGTTTTTCAGGTCTCTGACAAGAATACTTGCTCAAACACCTAAAAAAGGGGCTCCTGATGAGTCCGAATTCAACATGCTCCCCGGACAGGGACAGATCAGTCCAAAGCCTCCGGACCGGACAGATCGGACAGGTCACATGGACCGGACAGATCACTTCGAACACTATGACCATAGGACTATTCGAACTATGACAAAAGTACTAAGAAAACCTAAACACTTCTTGACTAAGCTACTTGCTCTCCTACTTAGAGCTCATGGGTCTTTGAACATGAACCGGGTCCATTAAACATGACCCGAAAGCCCATAAGGGCCCAAACATCACACTATAAATACCCAACCACCCGCATTAACTATGGGTAATAAAAAATTAACTGCTACCAAGCTGTTTAATTATCTCTCTACTCTCTAAACACTTAAAACACCCACACACCAACACTTAAAACACCCACACACCACCACTTAAACACCCACACATCACCATAAAACACCAACTGAAATTACCAGCCTACCCTCAGGCGATTATTATCCTCACCATCATCCACATACAACAACAAGTAAACATAAGAATCATCTGACATCTTTTGATGATACACACAACTATCATATGGACTCCTCGTGAACCCTTTTGACACCATGAATGTATCAAAACTTTTGTACCATTTCCTAGATGACTATTTCAAACCATACAGTGACTTTTTCAGCAGACAAACTTTGTCCTCCATATTAGGTTCGATAAATCCCTCCGGTTGTCTCATGTAGATTTTCTCCTTCAATTCACCATATAGAAACGAAGTCTTCACATCCAACTGCTCAAGCTCTAAATCTTGCAAAACTACTATGGCTAACAAAACTCAAATCGAACTATGCTTCACCACTGGAGAAAACACTTCATTGAAGTCGATTTCATCCCTTTGAGTAAAACCCTTAGCGACCAGTCTTGATTTGAATCGAGATGCCTCAACCCCTGGATTACCTTCCTTTTTCTTGAACACCCATTTACTGCCTACTATCTTCTGTCTTTTAGGCAAGTTAACAAGCTTCCATGTTTGATTCTTATGAAGAGATTAAATCTCTTCCCCCATAGCACCAATCCATCGATCTGCCTCTGAACTCGCTATAGCTTTTATGTAGCTACTAGGTTCTTGCATCTCAACTTCTTCTGCAACTGACAGAGCATATGCAACTAGATTCACATACCTTTTTGGAAGTCTAATATATCATATCTCTCTGTCCAATGCTATTCTATAAGGTTATTGTTCTGGTTCGGGCGCATCATCGTCACTATCATCTGATGTTGACGTTTCACCTCTTGATTATGGATCCACCTCAGAACCACTTGAATTATTGGACATGCTAGGAACCGATTCTACTTCAAGCTCCACATGTTTACTCACAACCGATCCTGATTCGACCATTTCTCCTACTTCCTTCTGACTATCTATTGAAGAAAACTCATTAAAAGTAGCGTCCCTACTGATGAGAAAACCTAGAGACTTTGGAGAGGTACATCATAACCTATATCCCTTCACTCCAGTAGCATATCCTAGAAATATGCACCTCGTTGCCCTCGGCTCAAGCTTACCATCTCTCACATGAGCAAACGCAGGACAACCGAACACCCTTAAATGTTCATAATCAGCCAATGATCAAAACCAAATCTCAAAAGGAGTTTTACAATTAATAGCCGTTGATAGAGACCGATTCACCAAGTAACACGGTGTATTGATAGCTTCAGCTCAAAAATCCTTTCCCACACCGGAATGCGATCGCATACTTTGTGCATTGTCACAAAGCGTTCTGTTCATTCTTTCTGCGACTCCATTCTGTTGTGGTGTTCTAGAACAAGTGCGATTGCGCACTATTCCCTCAGCTTTGCAGAACTCGTTGAACTCACGATTGCAATATTCTAACCCATTATCTGTCCTAAGACGCTTGATGTTTCTTCCTGTTTGCTTCTCAATCATCGTCTTCCATTTGACAAAGGTTGAATATGCCTCATCTTTCGTTTTTAGAAAGTAAACCCACACCATCCTTGAATAATCATCAATCAAACTCATGTAGTATCTGGCTCCGCTCTTGGATGGAATTCTGTTTGGACCCTAAAGATCTGAGTGAATGTAGTCCACTGTCCCTTTAGTCTTTCTTACAGCTGATTTGCTGAATTTGACTCTAGTTTGTTTACCAAACACACAGTGCTCACAAAATCCCAATGATTCTGTTTTATACCCTTTCAACAAATTTCTCTTTCCCAAAACAGTTAATCCTTTATCACTCATGTGACCAAGACGCCAATGCCATAACTTATTTTGATCCTGCCTACTTTGGCTATTACTTCCTGATGACGCTACTGCACCATCTCCCATAACAACACTCCCCTGGAGAATGTAAAGACCCTTCTGCAAACTGTCTTTCATGCATACCATTGAGCCTTTTGTCACTTTGATTACACCGTCTTCTGCACAGTACTTGTAACCCCGAGAGTCTAGAGTCTAAAGAGAAATCAGGTTTCTCTTTAACCCATGAACATGCCAGCATGTCAAGATTCTAAAACCCCGTCAAAGATTCTGATTCTGACGTTACCAATACCACCAACAGTCAACGAATGATTGTTTTCTAAATAGACAGTTCCTTGCATTGGCTTGTAAGTATCGAACCACTGCTTGAACTGACACATGTGATATGTAGCGCCAGTATCGAGTACCCAAGAGTTTTTCCCAAATTCTGAACTCACGGACAATACATCTCCTCTACCACTGTTTTCACTATCGTCGGAATCGTTCACACCTTCAATAGTGTTTGCTGCATTTTTCTTTTAATTTCCCTTCTTACCATTCAGTTTCGGACAATCTCTCCTATAATGACCCTGCTCACCGCATTCATAACAGTTTGAGTGCTTTACCTTTGACTTGGACCTTTAGTTCTTCCTTCTTAAAGAACTCGCTTTGCTTCTATATCTTCCCCTAGTCATAAGACCTTCCCCTTCAGCTCGATTGTCTGGCTGCAATTGTCTCATCATACCAACGATATTTTTAGATTATTTTTCTTATTTACGGTTTAAAAGATACAAACTTTTAATTTTTTTTAAAATTATAGGAGTAAGAGAAGAAGATGCGAAATCTTCTTTGTTTTGATAAATGCGAAACCTTTTTTTTTATTCTGCTATATGCGAAACCTTCTTTGTTTTGCTAGATGCGAAACCTGTTTAAATTGTGTAGTGCTAGATGCGAATTCAAGGCCACTATGATAGATGCTAGATGCGAAACCAGAGCCCACTAGATGCGAAACCATATACTGAGAAACGTGTGTAAAATATTTAAAAAAAATCAAAACATACCATGAGTGGTACTAGTTTTGTTCGTCTTAAAAAACAAACCCAATGATATTTTCGGATTCTTTTTCCGAGTTACGGTTTAAAAGATATGAACTTTTAAAAAAAAATTAAAAAAAATGTTACTGTATTTTATATAAAAGGGTATTTAAAATATAAAATCTCTTAAAAAATTTAGGCATTTAGCCACAATAGATTTATTGGATGAATCTTAAATAGTATGTTTTTTTTTTTTAATAACCGAAAATGTTGAGTTGTGTTTTTTTATCTTATGAAAATAAATATAAATAAAAATATTTAAAACAATTTGCTCCTCTAAATAATAATATGAAATTTGGATACTAAAATAAAATTATTTTATTATCTATTAGATCGCAGTCACATTATTTTCTTTCAATTTTTTCAACTCTCATACTTTTGTTTCCCCCAAAACAAAAACTGTACCAGTATCTATTCAAGTAAGAAATGGTATAAATATTATTTTGGATTTGCTAAAAAAATAGAAATTATTCCTAAAGTCGCATTGTTTTCGTTTTTTAATATTTATCAAAATACCATTTGACAAAAACAAAACATGCCAGCTTCACAGACTAATTTCAGTCTTGTAGCAATTCAGATATTGTTTCCTTCAACAGAACAATTTTTATGTTTTCATATTAACTCTATTTTTGTAGGTGAAGGAGCCATATGTAGCCTGGTAACAAAGTAGACCAAGATTAAAAAGTTCCAAAATTAGTAAATGAGAATTAAGTGTGTGGTGAATAGATTAGCCCATGAGTTACGGTGTAAGAAAATGACACACAATGCCAATACCACCGTTGGCTTTCCCTCTTTTCTCTCTCCTCCTCATTTTCTCTCATCTTCTTTGCTCTTTCTTTCATCATTTTCTTCATGCCTCTTTCGCCTTCGTCGTCTCGTCACTTTCAGGACGGCGAAGGGGCAAATTCCTCCTGTCGTCCACGGCCATCACTAGGGCGACGGAGCAAATTCATCCCTCGGCATCCATAATCATTATTCATCCACCTTTTTTCCATTAATCAGAATAATCACCGAAAATGTCGCTTCTCTCACCCTTCCAGCTCCTCGAGCTAAACATTATATCGGCCCAAGACCTGGCCCCGGTCCTCCGCCGTATGAAGACGTACGCCATTGTCTGGGTTCACCCTGACCGCAAGCTTACCACCCGTGTTGACTCCACCGGAGGAAACAATCCAACATGGAATGATAAGTTTGTCTTCCGTGTGGATGACGCCTTTCTTTATTCCGACACATCTGCTGTCATGATAGAGATCTACGGCCTGCATTGGTTCCGAGATGTCCACGTCGGGACCGTGAGGGTGTTGATAAGCAATTTGATCCCTCTCCAGCACCGTCCAGGCTTCCACGGCACCAACTACCATCAACCTCCGGGGATGAGATTCGTAGCTCTTCAGGTTGGTTCCCCCACATACCCAATTCATTTCCATTCCTTGTTCTATGTTTATATACTAATGGATCTCATGCCTACAGGTGCGTCGAGCCACGGGGAGACCCCAAGGGATATTAAACATCGGAGTGGCATTGCTGGATGGGTCTATGAGGAGTATGCCATTGTACACACAAATGGATTCGTCTGCTGTTGGGTACAAAGATCTCATGGGAGAAGAAGATCCTCAGCTCACCCATCTCCATCTCAACAACAGAACCAGTTCCAGAAATCCCCAGTCCGTGACATCTAAGAATCCACAATCAATAACTTCCAAGCAATACCAGTCCATTGTCTCCAAGCCTACCCTGCGTCGTAGCAAGAGTGACACAAGCTCGATGGTGGCCTCCGAGCTCAAAAGCCGAATTGCCCGAAGCAGGGTTGGCCACAGAGCCACATCCGTCATCAATTCCGTAGTCAACTCCGTTGAAGAATCCGTCGTCAACTCCGGTGAGGACTTCGTCGCCAACTCTGGTGAGGACTCCGTCGTAAACTCCGGCGAGTACTCCGTCGTCAACGGTTCCGATGTGGACGTCCCAATAACCGTAAAAAGAAACGGAAACTCAACAGCAACTTCCATGCTCAGCACAGGATCGGAAGAGGCTGAGCCTGAGGCCGAATCGGAAGTGTCAATTCAGTTACCTCGCAAAGCACCCAAAACGAGATTCGGGTCGATGGAGTCGTCGGAGATTGATCCAGTACCAGTTAAAAAGGAAAGTAACGCAAGACTGGAATTCTTCAACGAGCGAGAGCTACCACCACACAAGACACCGAAGCGAGTGTTTATGGAAAAGGAAAAGGAAAAGGTAGGTGCCTCTCCCTTCCATTTTGCTAAAAATCTTGAATACGGGACACCGAGGAGGACAAAACTCGAGACAGGGACACCAAAAAGAGCCCCAGTCGAATACGGAACTCCCATGAGACCAAGGCCTAACATCGCACCACCCGTGCGCTCTAACTTCGTAGCCGCTACACCAAAGAGATCATCAAATTACAAGGCTACACCCATGAAATCCTTCATGGAATACGGTACTCCAATGAGGACTAACAAGGCCGGAAGGCCAATCCTCACGGAATCAGAGCTAGGTCCGTCGCCCTCTGAGGTGGCAGCCAATTTGGCCAAAGAGAGGACCAGAAGAGGACAAGACGCCGAAAGTTCAATCCTCAGCGAGTGGAGCTTCGACACCAGCAGCGTCGAGGGGCTACGGTCGAAGCTGGACCGATGGAGGACGGAGCTTCCACCGCTGTACGATCTCGATTCGACTTACGAGACTAGCGAGACCAGTGGTGCCGGCCAGAGCGCCGTCGGTGGTGGCGGCTCGGCTGCTACAGGCGGACGTAGCACGAAGCACAAGAGCGCGGTGTCGAACGGCCACAACCGGAGGCACAGCGACGGCGAGGAAGGGCTGTTCTCATGCTTCAGTGTTATTTGCGGGGTGGAATGCTCCATTGTTTGCGGGTCGGGTGCGTCCAAGAAGAAGAGAAATGGGAGAAGCACTAGAAGCTCTTCGGTTGATACCTTGAGCGCTCTGTGAGTGAACCAGATAGCCATGGCTGTTTGAGAAGGAAGAAGAAGTTGACATTTTCTTAATAACCTTCTCTATTATATTTTTTTTTTTTTTTCAAAACAGATTTTTTATTTGTTTTTCCGATTATTTTCTGATTATATTAAAAGGAATGAAAAATGTGAGAGTTTTGAAGAAATACGATGTATTTCGTTAATGTAGTATTTCTTTCTCAATATATAAGACGATACAAATTCGTAAATTGCATGACCTACTAAAGAACTATTATCTATTTAGATTTTTGCTAATTTACACTTTTAAATTATTAATTTTTCTAAATAAATAGTATCTTGTTTTAATAATTATTTTACTTTTTAATGTGAAAAAGACAAAACATACAAATTAAATATGTAATTTAAATAAATATAATTATTCAAATCAAAATATATATATATATATATATATATATATATATATATATATATATATATATATATATATATATATATATATATATATATATATATATATATATATATATATATATATATATATATATATATATATATTTGTGTCGATTAGTGGTTTGAAGACGTTTTTTTATAAATGTAAAAAATAAATATTTTTAGTATCTAATAAAAATAGAAAGATGGTTGGAAATGCTTTTTAATAGATAATGATATTTATAAGATGGAAATTTTCTTTTCCAAGAAGTGCGGTATTTTTTATTTCGAGATTGTTTTCTTTTCTCCTCTTTCCAAAGCTTCTCCTCTTAATTCTTATGATTGTTATCTAATCTAATGGAGATATACAACAATGCGTTGTTTCAAAATGAAGAATTCTCTATTCTTCCTACTAGAAACAGTGAAGGAAAATGATCATACATGAATATGGCAACTCAAAGAAGGTTTGTTGACATTGTAAAACACAAAGAAGATAACCCTCATCGTGAATTCAAACCGGACACTGTGAAAGATAAAATGGATCACATCTCGATTCAATTTGATTCCTCTATTAAAGATCAATTGGTTTTTTCTGCAAAAACTACTCTGATTGGGAAATTTACCAATGGATTACCGAAAAGATCCACGTTAAATCAATTCTTGAGCAATCTTAAACTCAATGAGAGTTATAAGTGAGATATGGGATGCTAGACATATTCTCTTTGAATTCAGTTTAAAAGAAGACGTCTGCACATTCTCGGCTAGAAATGTACACACAATTGGAAGCATTGTGATGAGAGTTTTGCGTTGGACTCCTGATTTTTCAACTAAAAGAGAAAGCCCAATCTCTTTAATTTGGGTTCTGGTGAGGATAATTATCGCCTGAGGGTAGGTTGGTAATTTGTTTGGTGTTTAATAGTGGTATGTGGGTGTTATATATTTAGTGTAGAGAGTAGAGAGATAATTAAGCTGGCTGGTTGCAGTTAATTCTCCTTACCCACACTTAATGCAGGTGGTTGGGTATTTATACCCTTATGTTTGGGCCCTTATGGGCTTTCGGGTCATGTTTAATGGACCCGGGTCATGTTCAAAGACCCATGAGCTCTAAGTAGAAGAGCAAGTAGCTTAGTCAAGTAGTGTTTAGGTTTTTTAGTACTTTTGTCATAGTTCGAACAGTCCTATGGGCTAAGTGTTCGAAGTGACATGTCCGGTCCGGAGGCCTTAGACCGATCTGTCCTTGTCCGGGGAGCATGCAGAATTCGGACTCATGAGGAGCCCCTTTTTTAGGTGTTTGTGCAAATACTCTTGTCAAAGACTTGAAAAACAGTCCGACATCAGGGGTAGTTTTAATCCGGACAGGTCTGTCAATTTGGGCTATGGGTTTATCCGGACTGATAAAGCTTCACGAATTCAAAACAGTTTTTGCCAAAGTTCGTGGGACACGTGTCGCTCTCTGATTGGTTGCTTCAGCCGTTTTTTCACCTTGAATTTCGAACCCACCTTCTTCGAAAAGCAACCTCTTAATTAAAGGTGGTGACATCAGCGCCGTCTTTAATCATTACCAATCTTTTCGAATTCTCCTAGGAATCAACTTCTTTTTTCAGATTTACTATAAATTCAAACTCACTTTCTACTGTTTTACCATCTCTTTCACATTTACTCTGCAAAATCTCTCAAAGCTTTCTCTCTCTAAAGCAAAAACTTGCTCAATAGTTTATGTTTACAGCGAGGAACGCTCTGATCAAAGGCGGGTGGCTCAACCTTTCTGAGTTAGAGAAGGCTCAAAAAGTCGAAAGAGAAAGACGAATTGCGGCAGGGTTACCCACTTCGCCTGTTGATAGACCAATCACCTCTGCCACAGAGTCAGATCAAGGCTCTTCTTCTTCTAAAGGCACCAAGCCTAGAAAACTATTTCAAACTAACCTCTCCCCCATTATCTATGGTTCCTCAGTTCAGGAATCGGAACCTGTTGTCGAGCCAGGAGTAACAGTTACTAGCCTCAAAAAACCCTCACCCTTTATAGCAATGGGGTCGGATACGGAGCACTCCCCTCAGAAGCTAGTCGATAGGAGGAAAGGCCGGTTAGTTAAAGGCCAAGGGTCTAAAAACACTCCCTCAAAGTCGAGGGAAAAAGACAGCAGCACCGGGTCAGAGGTGCCTATTAGAGCCCCCCGGGACAGACTGTCCGGTCCGGAGGGCACCAATCCAAGTCTTCAAAGAGAAGCATCTGCTCCAGGAACTCTACCGGAGAGCAGAAGCCAAAAGAAAACTGAGGCCCAGCAGTCCGGAGACAAGGCTGAGTCAAGTTTGAACCCTCCCCCCACTACTGCTGCTGAAAACCCAGCAACAATTATGGAGGATGTAATGGAGGACTCTGTCAAAGAGGCCCCATTTGAGTCTGAGCCCTCCGGTCAGACCAGTAGTGCTGCAGTTGCCAAAGAAGAAAAAGGCAAGGAGAAGTTGTGTTTGAAGCATCCGGATCTGCCGGAGAGTCTTGAAGGAAAGGTGGGGCCTTGTTTTCACAAGGTCAATGTCAAGTACCTCCTTGCCCTGCAGAAAATCAACTACGCATTCATCCACACAGCTGAGCTGGGCCGGATGCGTACGAAGTGGGGAATACCGGAGAACATGAAGATCAGGATCCCCATACACCCGGAGACTCCTATGGACTGCAAACTGAGTGAAGTTGTCATCTTCACTGAGCTGTTCAATTGGGGACTTAGACTCCCCTTAGACCCTGAAATTGTCAGATACTTCCATCTGATAAAGCTTTGCCCGAGCCAACTGATCCCTAATGCTTGGTATACCCTCATGGCCTGCATCATGGCTTCAAGGCTCTCCGGGATTCCTCTGCCAATGGAGGAGTTTGCTGCTGTGGCCAGCCTTTGCAGAAACCATCACATCCCCTTCTACCATTTCAACATGGGGGATAACTTCAAGGCTGTGGATGATTTGTTAGAGGCGGAGAGGAATTGGAGGACTCAGTTCCCGTTCGTAAGTGGAGCTTGGGAAAATGGAAGGAGAATCAAGTCCGGAGAGAACCCAAGTCTTCTCAGAAGCAGGTGGAGGAGTGATCGTAAGTCTTCCGCTTTATACTTTTGTCTCTCTTTATTTTTTTTTAGAAGTAGTTCGAACTAATGGGTCTCACTTTTGCCTTAGCAGTACTGCCCAAGGAGTTCAGTGACTACCAGAAAACCGGGCAGGCTACTTGCACCAAGATCAATGCTTGGGCTGCTGAGAGGTGGGGGAACCGGTTCCACGCTGCTTTTACCGGAGGCAACTTGACAAGGTCTCACTTGTGGAACACCACAGGTCGGAGAGACTTGACTTGGGAGGAGCTCACCACTCAGCCCCCTCCGGATGTTGTGCTCAAAAGAACCCATGAGCCAGACGGGACACTTTACTTGCTAGGCCTGGCCAAAGCCCCGAGCAAGATGAAAGGCAAGAAGAAAGGCAAGAAAGTGGCCAACCTTGGAGAGGTGGAGGAGGATGCTCTCATACGACCGGAGGGGTCAGTCCCCGATCAAATTGATACTGCACTCCTGGAAGCAGTGGAGCAGGAGGCTGAAAAGCAAGAAGTGCACTCCCCAGTCCCTCCAAGGGCTCCCAAAAGAGATCGTAAACGGGGAGGTGAAGGAAAAGATAAGGAGGCCAAGAATAAAAAGACCTCTAAGGGTGACGAGCTCTCTCTCCGGGCCCCGGAGCCTCCTTGTCAAGCTGATCCTACTGACTCGACACTAGCTGAGGAGATACCGGGCGACTTCCATACCGATGAGGTTGAAGGAGGAGGTATCAATATTGATGGTGTAGATATCTTTGGACTTGGTGGTCTTGGTGAGTACTTCATCAATCTTCCCAGAGACGATTTTGTCAGACCTTACCTCCCTCCAAGTACCTCAAACACGGTCACTTTCAATGGTAAGACATTTATTGTTTCTAGTGAAAGGGACGCTATAGCCCACTCTTTATTAAGAAATGTTCAGCCCGTACTTGCGTTGGAGAAACAAGTTCGGAGTCAGGCAGACATCATCAAGGATCTTAAGTCTGACAAAGAGAGGCTGTCCGACGACCTTCGCACTGCCACTTCAAATGTTGCCATTCTAAAGGAAGAGAACAGGGAGTTGAAGAGAAACCAAGAGGCAAGTACCACCAAGGTTACCACATTAGAGGACACCATCACAGAGCTCCGGAGGAAGCTATCCGAGCTGGAAAAAGATCTTGCCACCTCAAAGGGGGAATCTAAATCCAAAGACCAAATCATCACCAACTTGACCAATGACAAAGTTGCTCTTGAGAATACAGTGTCTAAGGCTGCCGAGGAGAAAGCGACTTTGCTAAGGGAGCAAGAGGCCAAGATTCAAGCCAAGATCGATGCTTATGCCAATAATGTGATCGACACTCAGGAGGAGATGTATGCGAAGGTGAAGTCTGACACGGTCCGACTCTTCCATGAGAAGTTTCCGAAGAGGAACCTGGGGGATTTATGGCTTTATATTGAGCCTGAAAACCTCCCGTATCATACAATGGCTGAAGGCGACAGGTATGGCTACTCCAGTGCTTCCTCAGATGACGAAGAACACACCGGGGAGAAACCTGGCGAAGAGAAAAGTGATCTCAAAGGGAAGGAAAAGACAGATGAAGGTGAGCCATCTTCAAAGACTCAGCCTTAATTCATGATTCAGTTTTTACTTGTTTATCCAAACTAAAGTCCTTGAAAGGCCAAGGCATTCTTTTTTGTAATTGTGTTTGGTATCTGACCGGACAGGTTTTTGTTCTGTTTTGACAATTCCAAAGTCCTTGGAAGGCCAAGGCACTTTAAGTTCTTTTAATGAATATCTTAGTTTTGTGCAATTCGCATCTTCTTTCATAGTCTGTTCTAACTTTGATGGCTAGAGTTTAAACAGCCTTTAGTTATTTCATAGTGAGAGTGTTTAAATTCTCTGGCTAGAGTTTAAATAGCCCTTAGTTATTTCATAGTGAGAGTGTTTAAATTCTCCGGCTAGAGTTTAAATAGCCCTTAGTTATTTCAGTCCGGATAGTATGACAAAGGCCATAACTTAAAATACTTTAGAAAATTTTTAAGAAGGCATCAAGTTTTATTAAAAGCCCGGACACCTCGTTAAAACCTCCACGTGCCACCAGGGAGGAAATAGTATGCCCCCAAATATTTACATGGATGTTTAAACAAGTAAATATTTACACAAATGCTATTCCAAGTACATCCGGAGATGCTCGATATTCCAAGGATGAGTCAAAACTCTTCCATCCTTGTCTTCTAGCCAATATTTTCCAGGTTTAAGCCTTTCAATAACCATATAAGGACCTTCCCAAGTTGGGGCCAGCTTTCCGAACAGCTTTTCTTTAGTGTGTAAGAAGACTTTCCTTAATACCTTGTCCCCCGGTTGGAAATATCTTCTTTTAACTTTGGAAGCAAACCTGCTTCTCATCAAACGCTGATAGTGTGCAACTCTAAGGTGAGCTTTAACTCGTCTTTCTTCTATTAAATCAAGTTGACCTCTGATTGCCACCTCGTTAGCGTGTTCGGAGAAGTTGTGAACACGAAATGATGGGAGAGTTGCTTCTATGGGAGCTACTGCATCCATCCCATAGACCAAAGCAAAGGGTGATTCTTGTGTTGCAGGCCCAGGTGTTGTCTGGTAGGCCCACAAGACCTCTTGTAAATAACTAGGCCACTTCCCAGCAGCCCCTTCCAAATTCTTCTTTAAACCGGACAGTATAGTTCTATTAGCCACTTCAACTTGTCCATTTTCTTGTGGGTGGAAAGGTGAAGAGAAACAATGTTGTATACCCCTTGAGGCACAGAAGCTCTCCATTTCCCTATTGTCGAATTGTGGCCCATTGTCTGTTGTTATCTTTTGTGGGACACCAAATCTGCAACAGATATTGGATAGAATGAATTTTATAACAGCTTTTGATGTTGTTCCTGCTAAAGGGGCTGCTTCAATCCACTTCGAAAAGTAGTCTATGGCAACAATTATAGTTTTGCATCATCCGAACGCCACAAGGAGAGGTCCTACTAAATCCAACCCCCATCGAGCAAAAGGAATAGGCTCAGAAATTGACTGTAAAGGAATGGCTGGGACATGAATTTCATTGTTGTACCTCTGGCATAAGTCACACCTTTTTACCAATTCCTTAGCATCTTTCATGATAGATGGCCAATAGTAACCGGACAGTAAAACTCTTCTTGTTAAAGCTCTGAATCCATAATGGGCTGATCCCTCACCATCATGCAATTCAGAGAGGACTACTTGAGACTCGTCATCCCCCAAACAGCGCAGGAGAGGTTTACTATAAGATTTTTTATACAACATGTCTCTCAATATGATGAAACCACGAGCCTTGTGTTTCAATGTTCTGGCTAGTGATTTCTCCGGAGGCACAATACCATCAGAGAGATATTGCAGGAGAGGAAACCTCCAGTCTTGAGGTTGTTTCACTTGTACTTCAAACGTTTCCTCTTCTTTACCCATACTAAGTTGAATGGAGGGGCTTTCCAGCACATGGATCTATGGATATGACTCCGTATATGCTATGGTTGCTAACGAGTCTGCTAGCTCATTTTCCGCCCGGGGTATGTGCTCATAAACAACACTTTTAAACTTGAGTGCTTCATTCTTAAGGAGGAGTAAATATTTCACAAGCTGCTTCTTTTTAGCCTCAGATTGGCCTTGGGCATGGTGGATCAGAAGCTGGGAATCACTTAGTAGCCTGGCCCTCTTAGCCCCGTAGATGTAGGCTAACTTTAAACCATCTATAGTTGCTTCGTATTCGGACTCCATATGGAGAGCTTTTTTGCCTCAAGGGGTATACAACATTGTTTCTCTTCACCTTTTCTGCCCTCAGTCCACAAGGGGTATACAAGGGGTATACAACATTGTTTCTCTGAGGGAAATGGAGAGCTTTTGTGCCTCAAGGGGTATACAACATTGTTTCTCTTCACCTTTCCACCCACAAGCAAATGGGCAAGTTGAAGTAGCTAATAGAACTATACTGTCTGGTTTAAAGAAGAATTTGGAAGGGGCTGCTGGGAAGTGCCCTAGTTATTTACAAGAGGTCTTGTGGGCTTACCGGACAACACCTAGGGCTGCAACACAAGAGTCACCTTTTGCTTTGGTCTATGGGATGGATGCAGTAGCTCCTATAGAAGCAACTCTCTCGTCATTTCGTGTTCACAACTTCTCTGAACACGCTAACGAGGTGGCAATCAGAGGTCAACTTGATTTGATAAAAGAAAGACGAGTTAAAGCTCACCTTAGAGTTGCACACTATCAGGGTTTGATGAGAAGCAGGTTTGCTTCCAAAGTTAAAAGAATAGATTTCCAACCGGGGGACAAGGTATTAAGGAAAGTCTTCTTACACACTAAAGAAAAGCTGTTCGGAAAGCTGGCCCTAACCTGGGAAGGTCCGTATATGGTTGTTGAAAGAATTAAACCTGGAACATATTGGTTGGAAGACAAAGATGGAAGAGTTTTGACTCATCCTTGGAATATCGAGCATCTCTGGATGTACTTGGAGTAGAATTTGTGTAAATATTTACTTGTTTAAACATCCATGTAAATATTTGGGGGCATACTCTTTCCTCCCTGGTGGCACGGGGAGGTTTTAATGAGGTGTCCGAGCTTTTGAATAAAATTTGATGCCTTCTTAAAAAATTTCCCAAGTGTTTTAAGTTTTGTCCTTTGTCACACTATCCGGATTGAAATAACTAAGGGCTATTTAAACTCTAGCCGGAGAACTTAAACACTCTCACTATGAAATAACTAAAGGCTATTTAAACTCTAGCCATCAAAATTGGAACAAACAATGAAAGAAGATGAGATTTGTACAAAACAGAAATATTCATTGAAATAACTTAAAATGTCTTGGCCTTCCAAGGACTTTTGAATGATCAAAGTAGAACAAAAAACCTATCATGTCAGATACCAGACACAATTACAAAAAGAATGCCTTGGCCTTCCAAGGACTTTAGTCTGGATAAAAACCAAAAAAAAGTAAATCATAAGTTAAGGTTGAGCCTTTGAAGATGGCTCACCTTCATCTACCTTCTTTTTTCCCTTGGGATCATCTTCCTATTTGTCTGGTTTCTCTCCGGTTTTCTCTTCGTCATCGGATGAGGATGCACTGGAGACTCCATACTGGTCGCCTTCGGCCATTGTATGATGTGGAAGGTCATCATCGTCTACATAAAGCCACAAGTCCCCTAGGTTCTTGCCTCCAAAGTGGCGACTTTTGTGGTGCTTGCCTCTTGATTTCTCTTCAACCCCTCAGTTTCTTCCTTTAACATGGCAGCATTGGAAGTGGCAGTGCGAAGGTCATCAGACAGCCTCTCTTTGTCAGACTTGAGATCTTTGATGATACCGGCCTAGTTTCGGACTTGTTTCTCCAACACAAGTACATGCTGAACGTTGCTTAACAAAGAGTGGGCTATGGCATCCCTTTCACTAGAAACGATAAAGGTCTTACCATTAAAAGTGACCGTGTTGGAGGTGCTCGGAGGAAGGTAAGGCCCGGCAAAGTCATCTCTGGGAAGATTGAGGAAGTATTCACCAAGCTCACCAAGACCGGTGATGTATACTCCATCAATATTGATATCTCCCCCCTCAACCTCATCGGTATGAAAGTCACCCGGAATCTCCTCGGCATGCGTTGGGTCAGTACGATCAGCTTGACAAGGAGGCTCCGGGGCCCGGAGAGAGAGCTCATCACCCTTAGAGGTCTTTTTCTTCTTGGCCTCCCTATCTTTTCCTTCACCTCCCCGTTTACGATCTCTTTTGGGAGCCCTTGGAGGGACTGGGGAGTGCACTTCTTGCTTTTCAGCCTCCTGCTCCACTGCTTCCAAGAGTGCAGTATCAATTTGATCGGGGACTGACCCCTCCGGTCGTATGAGAGCATCATCCTCCACCTCTCCAGGTTTGGCCACTTTCTTGCCTTTCTTCTTGCCTTTCACTTGTACTTCAAAAATTTCATCTTCTTTACCCATACTAAGTTGAATGGAGGGGCTTTCCAGCACATGGATCCATGGATATGACTTTGTATATGATATGGTTGCTAACGAGTCTGCTAGCTCATTTTCTTCCCGGGGTATGTGCTCATATACAACACTTTTAAACTTGAGTACTTCATTCTTAAGGAGGAGTAAATATTTCACAAGCTGCTCCTTTTTATCCTCAGATTGGCCTTGGGCATGGTGGATCAGAAGCTGGGAATCAATTAGTAGCTTGACCCTCTTAGCCCCACAAATGTAGGATAACTTTAAACCAGCTATAGCTGCTTCGTATTCGGACTCATTATTAGATGCCCTGAAAGCAAAACAAATAGCCTGGTACATTTTGTCTCCATATGGAGAAGTTAAACACACCCCTGCACCACATCCCATAGTGCTAGATCCACCATCTGTTTGGACGACCCATACCTTTTTATCTTTTATATCAGTAGTTTGCTCTGAATCCCTGTCGGATTGGAATTCAACCAAAACGTCAGCCACAGCTTGGGCATTGACTGCTGTTCGAGGAGCAAAGTCTATGTCAAAGTCCCCCAACTCTACTGACCACTTAGTCATCCTGCTTGAAATGTCTGCCTTTTGGAGGACATTCTTTAGGGGAAAATAAGTCCGGACGATGATGGGATGAGCCTGGAAATAAGGCCTCATCTTCCTAGCAGCTATCACCAGGGCTAACGCTAATTTTTCGAGTTTTAAGTAACGCATTTCTGCATCTATCAAACTTTTGCTGATGTAGTACACTGGATGGGGATTACCATCGACCTTCCTTACTAATATAGCACTGATGGAACAATTTGAAACTGCCAAATATACGAAGAGTGTCTCCCCATCAACTGGTTTAAACAAAGTTTTGGGGGAGGACAGGTGCTTCTTGATCTCATTGAAATCATCATTACACTGTGGGGTCCAATCGAATCCCTTTGCACCCTTCAAGGTTTGAAAGAAAGGGGCACACCTGTCCGAAGACCTTGAGATAAATCTGTTTAAGGCAGCTAATCTCCCCGTTAACCGTTGTACTTCTTTAATATTTCTAGGTGGCTCCATCTGGAATAGAGCATTGAGCTGGTCCGGATCGGGTTGTATCCTATGCTCACTTATAATATAGCCTAGAAACTTTCCGGACTGCACTCCGAACACAAATTTTTCTGGGTTTAACTTTAAATTCACTTTTACCAAGTTGGCAAAAGTTTCTTGGAGATAAGACAAATGCAATTGCTCGTCCACACTCTTCACCATCATGTCATCAATGTATACTTCCATATTTCTTCCAATCTGATCAGCAAAAGCCTTGTTTACTAACCTCTGATAAGTAGCCCCAGAATTTTTCAACCCAAATGGCATTACCTTATAGCAATGTAGACCTCTGTCAGTGACAGATGTGGTATGCTCTTGATCCTTCGGATCTATTTGAATCCGGTTGTATCCGGAGAAGGCATCCATAAAGGAAAGCAGCTTGTTCCCAGAGGTGGAGTCTACTAACTGATCAATCCGGGGGGACCGGATACAAATCTTTTGGGCAAGCTCTATTGAGATCTGTGAAGTCAATGCACATGCGCCACTTGCCATTTTTCTTTTTTACCAGAACCGGATTGGCAGTCCACAAAGGATACTGAGACTCCTTGATATGCCCCATCTTTGTGAGCCTGTCAACCTCTTGAACAATGACATCAGCCTTCTCCTTAGAAAAAGCTCTTCTCTTTTGAACCACTGGTGCTATGTCTCTCCGGAAAGATAGGTGATGTGATATCACTTCTGTTGGAACCCCAGTAACATCAGCATTGCACCAAGCAAAAACGTGCTGATGATTCTTCAAAAACTTTAACATTTCATTTTTCAGAGTGGGTGGCATTTTGGAGCCTATCTTGACACTTCTTCCTTCTTCCAAACAGTGTGTCTCTACCTCTTCGACCGGTATCAACACTCCAGGGGCCTCTCTAGGGTCATCAATTTCACCTTCACCCCCAGAAAGCCCCTCAAACTGCTATTTCTCGTTGATGCGAACTACCCCCAGCGTCTGGGGTGCCAGAGCAGTAGCATAACACTCTCTTGCAATCTTTTGACTACTCCGGACGATTCTAGCCTGTCCCTGAACAGCATATTTCAAGCACTGGTGGACTGTCAAAGCCACTGCATGCATCCTACTGACCCAACACTAGCGGAGGAGATATCGGGCGACTTCCATACATATGAGGTCGAAGGGGGAGATCTCAACATTGATGGAGTAGACATCACCGGTCTTGGTGGGCTTGGTGAGTACTTCATCAATCTTCCCATAGACAACTTCGCTGGGCTTTATCTCCCTCCGAGCACCTCGAATACGGTCACTTTCAATGGTAAGACCTTTATTGTTTCAAGTGAAAGGGACGTCATAGCCCACTCTTTATTAAGCAATGTTCAGCCTGTGCTTGCGTTGGAAAAACAAGTTCGGAATCAGGCAGACATTATCAAGGATCTTAAATCTGACAAAGAGAGGTTGTCCGATGACCTTTGTACTGCCACTTTAAACGTTGCCATCCTAAAGGAAGAAAATGAGGAGTTGAAGAGAAACCAAGAGGCAAGTACCACAAAAGTCACCACTTTAGAGGACACCATCATAGAGCTTCGGGAGAAGCTGTCCGGACTGGAGAAAGATCTTGTCACCTCAAAGGGGGAATCCAAGGCCAAAGACCAAATCATCACCAACTTGACCAATGACAAAATTTCTCTTGAGAATACAGTGTCCAAGGCTGCGGAGGAGAAAGCTACTTTGCTAAGGGAGCAGGAGGCCAAGATTCAAGCCAAGATCGACGCTTATGCCAACAACGTGATCGACACCCAGGAGGAAATGTATGCCAAGGTGAGGTCTGACATGGTTCTACTCTTCCACGAGAAATTTCCGAAGAGGAACCTAGGGTATTTATGGCTTCATGTTGAGTCTGATGACCTCCCGTATCACACAATGGCTGATGGAGACTTGCATGGTTATTCTAGTGCTTCCTCATCCAATGAAGAAGAACGTACCGGGGAGAGCCCAGACGAAGATCAAGATGATCCTAAGGGAAAGAAGAAGGTAAATGAAGCTGAGCCATCTTCAAAGGCTCAGCCTTAATTTATGAACTACTTTTTTACTTTTTATCCAGACTAAAGTCCTTGTAAGGCCAAGGCATTCTTTTTTGTAATTGTGTCCGGTATCTGACTGGATAGGTTTTTTTGTTCTATTTTGACAATTCAAAAGTCCTTGGAAGGCCAAGGCACTTTAAGTTATTTTAATGAATATTTTCGTTTTGTGCAATTCTCATCTTCTTTCATTGTTTGCTCCAGTTTTGATGACTAGAGTTTAAACAGCCTTTAGTTATTTCATAGTGAGAGTGTTTAAATTCTCCGGCTAGAGTTTAAATAGCCCTTAGTTATTTCATAGTGAGAGTGTTCAAATTTTCCGGCTAGAGTTTAAATAGCCCTTAGTTATTTCAGTCCGGATAGTATGACAAAGGCCAAAACTTAAAATACTTTAGAAAATTTTTAAGAAGGCATCAAGTTTTATTAAAAGCCCGGACACCTCGTTAAAACCTCCCCGTGCCACCAGGGAGGAAAGAGTATGCCCCCAAATATTTACATGGATGTTTAAACAAGTAAATATTTACACAAATACTACTCCAAGTACATCCAGAGATGCTCGATATTCCAAGGGTGAGTCAAAACTCTTCCATTCTTGTCTTCTAACCAATATGTTCCAGGTTTAAGCCTTTCAATAACCACATAAGGTCCTTCCCAAGTTGGAGCCAATTTGCCGAACAGCTTTTCTTTAGTATGTAAGAAGACTTTCCTTAATACCTTGTCCCCCGGTTAGAAATCTCTTCTTTTAACTCTGGAAGCAAATCTGCTTCTCATCAACCCCTGATAGTGTGCAACTCTAAGGTGAGCTTTAACTCGTCTTTCTTCTACCAAATCGAGCTGGCCTCTGATTGCCACCTCGTTAGCACGTTCGAAGAAGTTGTGAACACAAAATGATGGGAGAATTGCTTCTATGGGAGCTACTGCATCCATCCCATAGACCAAAGCAAAGGGTGACTCTTGTGTTGCAGCCCCAGGTGTTGTCCGGTAGGCCCACAAGACCTCTTGTAAATAACTAGGCCACTTCCCAGCAGCCCCTTCCAAATTCTTCTTTAAACCGGACAGTATAGTTCTATTGGCCACTTCGACTTGTCCATTTGCTTGTGGGTGGAAAGGTGAAGAGAAACAATGTTGTATACCCCTTGAGGCACAGAAACTCTCCATTTCCCTATTGTCGAATTGTGGTCCATTGTCTGTTGTTATCTTTTGCGGGACACCAAATCTGCAACAGATGTTGGATAGAATGAATTTTATAACAGCTTTTGATGTTGTTCCTGCTAGAGGGGCTGCTTCAATCCACTTCGAAAAGTAATCTATAGCAACAATTATAGTTTTGCGTCTTCCGGAGGCCATAGATAGAGGCCCTACTAAATCCAACCCCCATCGAGCAAAAAGAATAGGCTCATAAATTGACTCTAAAGGAATGGCTGGGACATGAATTTCATTGTTGTATCTCTAGCATGGGTCACGCCTTCTTACCAATTCCTTAGCATCTTTCATGATAGATGGCCAATAGTAACCGGCCAGTAGAACTCTTCTTGTTAAAGCCCTGAATCCACAATGGGCTGATCCCTCACCATCATGCAATTCGGAGAGGACTACTTGAGACTCTTCATCCCCCAAACAGCGCATGAGAGGTTTACTGTAAGACTTTTTATACAAAACGTCTTTCAATATGATGAAACCACGAGCCTTGTGTTTCAATGTTCTGGCTAGTGATTTATCCGGAGGCACGATACCATCGGAGAGGTATTGCAGGAGAGGAAACCTCCATTCCTGAGGATGTTTCACCTGTACTTCAAAAATTTCTTCTTCTTTACCCATATTTAGTTGAATGGAGGGGCTTTCCAGCACATGGATCCATGTATATGAATCCGTGTATGCTATGGTTGCCAATGAGTCTGATAACTCATTTTTTGTCCGGGGTATATGTTCATAAGCAACACTTTTAAACTTGAGTGCTTCATTTTTAAGGAGGAGTAAATATTTCACAAGCTGCTCCTTTTTAGCCTCAGACTGACCTTGGGCAAGGTGGATAAGAAGCTGGGAGTCACTTAGTAGCCTGACCCTCTTAGCCCCACAGATGTAGGCCAACTTTAAACCAGCTATAGCCGCTTCGTACTCGGACTCATTATTGGATGCCCTGAAAGCAAAACATATAGCTTGGTACATTTTGTCACCATATGGGGAAGTCAAACACACCCCGGCGCCACATCCCATAGTGCTAGATCCATCATCTGTTCGGACGACCCGTACCTTTTTATCTTTTACGTCAGTAGTCTGCTCCGAATCTCTGTCAGAGTGAAATTCAACCAAAAAATCAGCCACTGCTTGAGCCTTAACTGTTGTTCGAGGAGCAAAATCTATGTCGAAATCCCCCAGTTTTACTGACCATTTAGTCATCCTGCTTGAAATGTCTGCCTTTTGGAGGACGTTTTTCAAGGGAAAAGAAGTCTGGACGATGATAGGATGAGCCTGGAAATAAGGCCTCATTTTTCTTGCAGCTATTACTAGGGCCAATGCCAATTTCTCGAGTTTCAAGTAACGCCTTTCTGCATCTATCAAACTTTTGCTAATGTAGTACACCGGATGGGGATAACTATCCATTTCTCTTACCAACACAACACTAATGGCACAACTTGAAACTGCCAAATATACGAAGAGTGTCTCCCCGTTAACTGGTTTAAATAAAGTTTTGGGGGAGGACAGGTTCTTCTTGATCTCATTAAAAGCCTCGTCGCATTGTGAGGTCCAATCGAATCCCTTTGCACCCTTCAGGGTTTGGAAGAACGGGGCGCACCTGTCCGAAGACCTCGAGATAAGTCTGTTTAAAGCAGCTAATCTCCCCGTTAGTCGTTGTACTTCGTTAACATTTCGAGGAGGCTCTATCTGGAATAGAGCATTAAGCTGGTCCGGATCGGCTGTATCCCATGCTCACTTATAATATAGCCTAGAAACTTTCCGGACTGCACTCCGAACACACATTTTTCTGGGTTTAATTTTAAATTCACTTTTACCAAGTCGGCAAAAGTTTCTTAAAGGTCTGCCAAATGCAATTGCTCATCCACACTCTTCACCATCATGTCATCGATGTATACTTCCATATTCCTTCCAATCTGATCAGCAAAAGCTTTGTTGACCAATCTCTGATAAGTAGCCCCAGCATTTTTCAACCCAAACGGCATTACCTTGTAGCAATGAAGACCCTTGTTAGTGATAAATGTAGTATGCTCTTGATCCTTTGGATCTACCTCGATCTGATTGTATCCGGAGAAGGCATCCATAAAGGATAGCAGCTTGTTCCCAGAGGTGGAGTCTACTAACTGATCAATCCGGGGGACTGGATACAAATCTTTTGGGCAAGCTCTATTGAGATCTGTGAAGTCAATGCACATGCGCCACTTGCCATTTTTCTTTTTTACCAGAACCGGATTGGCAGTCCACAAAGGATATTGAGACTCCTTCATATGCCCCATCTTTATGAGCTTGTCAACTTCTTGCACAATGACATCAGCCTTTTCCTTAGAAAAAGCTCTTCTCTTTTGAACCACTGGTGCTATGTCTTTCCGGATAGACATGTGATGTGATATTACTTCTGCTGGAACCCCAGTAACATCAGCATTGCACCAAGCAAAAACGTGCTGATAATTCTTCGAAAACTTTAACATTTTATTTTTCAAAACGGGTGGCATCTTAGACCCTATATTGACACTTTTTCCTTCTTCTAAACAATGCGTCTCTACCTCCTCGACCGGTGTCAACACTCCAGGGGTCTCTCTGGGGTCATCAATTTCACCCTCACCCCTAGAAAGCCCCTCAAACTGCTATTGTTCATTGATACGAACTGTCCCAGTGTTCGGGGAGCCAGAGCTATAGCATAACATTCTCTTGCAACCTTTTGACTGCTCCGGACGACTCCCACCTGTCCCTGAACAGCATATTTCAAGCACTGGTGGACTGTTGAAGCCACTGCATGTATCCTAGAGAGCCAAGACCTCCCTAGAATAGCATTATAGCAAGTGGGACAATCCACCACGATAAAAAGTATCCTGACCATCTTCTTGAACGGGCCCTTGCCCAATAGAACTTCCTCTTCGAACTCCCCGATCACATCAGCTGAGCTGCCAGTAAAGCCCACAATTGATCTGTCCGAACTCTGAATTACAGCTGGATTTTTCATTCTCTTATATGTAGTTAAGAAAAGGATATTGGCTGAGCTTCCAGTATCCACCAGAATTCGTCTTATGTCATTGCCCCCAATAGATGCTCCTATGACAACAGCATCCTCATGAGGGCCAGCTATATCTCTTAAATCATCTTCATCAAAAACAATGAAGGGGAATGGATTTGGTGACTGATAGGAAGTCATGCCTCCTTCTAGCTGGGTGGCTAAAGTATGAACGTGCCTCTTCCTCGAAGAAGCAGTAGGAGCTCTCATAGTATCCCCTCCGAAAATTGTAAGTGACTCAAAAAACTTAATGAGTCCGGAGACCGTCCTAGAACATTCCTCAATTGCACCCACTCTGTTTCGAGTTGGATCAGGATCCAAGTACTCAGATTCCACATCAAACCTTTCAATTATAACCATGGCTCCCTCCGGAGCAGCATTACTTGGACCAACCCGGTGAGTGTTGTCAGGCCTGTTACCTCCTCTTCTTTTGACATAAGCCCCCAGCTTTCCCCTTTCGATCAAGTTCTGAACCTCTTGCTTTAAAACTATACAATCATCAGTGGTATGGCCAGTGTCATTGTGATACTGGCAGAAAGAGTTATTGCGATGCTCTCTGGGAGATTGCAGTGTGGCTGGTCTTCTATAGTGCACCTCCTCCTTTGTTTTATCATAAATGGTGGCCATACTTCTTTTAATTTTGCGAACCACTCCGGTTGGACCCATGGCCCTCTCTTGTTTCTGGATTGCTGACTCTGAGCAGGAGCAGCTGGATGAGACTGAGCTTTGGCCCTACCATGCCCCTGTCCGGTTTCCCTTGCCTTGTTCCCGGACTTATTCTGATTGGGATTTGGTGCCACTGGGGCAGACTTCACTTGCCTGTGCACCCTTGTTTTCTTTGTTTCGTCTATGTTAATCTGTTTTCCAACGTGATTCAGCAACCCTCCCCAAGTCATGGCCTTCTTTCTGGTCACTGAATCAGCCAAATTGTCAGGATTCAAGCCCTGTCTTAAGGATGTTATTGCCACTTGCTCGAAGCAATCAGCCAACCCATTCTTTGTGTTCACAAAACGACTTATATATTCTTTTAAGGACTCGTTTGGTTCCTGAGCACAATGGATTTTTGTGTCTCCATTGCCCTTTAGCTCTTTACTTCCAACGAACTGCCTTCGAAAGGCCACCCAGAAAGTATCGAAATTCTTGATACAGCCTTGTGGTAGACTGTTATACCATTTCAGAGCACTCCCCGTAAAAGACTGGGAGAATTCTCTACAAAGTAGCTTATCATCGTCATCAAATTTCATCATAAAGTTCTTGAATTGCTCTAAGTGGTTGTCCGGATCAGTACTGCCATCGTACTTTTCCATTTTGGTGCTATCAAACCTCTTATGGAGGTTTCCGGACAGAATTTTGGAAGATAATGGGGATTGCCTCCAATTTCTACCACGACTGAACACAGTATCCTCATTGGGAGTTGCAAAGATACCTGGTTCATCGTGAAAAGTGAAAGGATCCATCAGCATCCGGTCCACATGCCTCCGGCTATGAGATGACCCTTTACCAATATTCCTCTTCATCCTCCCATGCCTATCTCTTTTTCTCGAATATTTTTTAATCTACTTTTGCTTCTTTTTAGTTCGACCCTCATTGCTGCTAGAGGATAAGGATTCTTCAACGCCCTCATCGTCCGAAGAGCTATCAGAAGATTCTGAGCTTGAGTCAGAGCTCTCCACTGGCTTAGACCGGTGAGACTATTTGGAGCTGGCATGAGTCTTTTTGGTACTCACATGAGTCTTTGAAGGCTCATGCTCTCTGGGGTTATCGGTGTGATGGGAAACTGATACTTTGGATTTTTCTTTCATGCCTATCCTAGCCTTTTCTGCCTTCAAGGATTCTATTTCACCCTTCATCATATCGCGCTCTTCGATGGTGTATTCATCGTTTTCACCCACCACTTCGAGTAGAGCTGGTGGTACTCCTGGGGCGTCTGGATCCATTCGGACAGACTTTTCTTGCTGGTTTTGAATGCTTAATTCAGGCACCTTCTTCTCCCACTGTGGTCGCCAATTTGGTAAGGATAGTTATCGCCTGAGGGTAGGCTTGTAATTTGTTTGGTGTTTTAAAGAAGTATGTGGGTATTTAATATTTAGAGTAGAGAGTATAGGGAGAATTAAGCTGGCTAGTTGCAGTTAATTTTCATTGCCCACATTTAATGCAGGTGGTTGGGTATTTATACCCTTACATTTTGGGCCCTTATGGGCTTTCGGGTCATATTTAATGGACCCGGGTCATGTTTAAAGACCCATGAGCTCTAAGTAGGAGAGCAAGTAGCTTAGTCAAGAAGTGTTTAGGTTTTTTAGTACTTTTGTCATAGTTCGAACAGTCTCATTAGCTAGGTGTTCGAAGTGGTCTGTCCGGTCCGAAGAGCTAGGTCTGATCTGTCCCTGTCCGGGGAGTAAGCAGAATTCGGACTCATCAAACCTAATATAATTTTTGTTTGTAGCATGTAATCAACTTTTATGCCTGCATAGTTGTATTTGGCTTTGCATGAGTTTGATAAAAGGTTTCTTCATTCTTCTTAAACCAATCTTAACCTATTATTTTAACCTCAAATTATATACCGCTCGACGATAACTGTTTATATCATCACAAACAAAAGAACAATACATAACTTACAAATTGTTGAGCGAGTCATGATCATAAAAATAATATATTAATCAAACATCGGTGGTTCTTCTCATTCAGGTAACAAAAAAATATTTTTTATTTGTGTTTTCGTATTCTTTGTTCAATAGTTTTTATTTTTGTAGTCTCTATTTTGACAGAGATATGGTGGTGGTTAAGAAATATAAAAAATAAGTAATTAAATTGAAAAAATTAAACATAATCTTAGTTAATAATTATTTAAAATATCATAGCCCTACAAAATAATCAAGATATTTTATTTTATTACTATACATTTTATATTTTTTCATTTTTAATTTCTTCGTATTTTAATTATTAATTTCCTATTTATATTTAAAATATCTATTTTCCCAACACCAAATTCTTATACATATTTATTATCTTTTTCCAAAGCTTCCAACTTCCTCTACATATTTATTACCTTTTTCCAAACCTTTGTTTTTCACAAACTGATCGTTTCGGTGAACTTTGTTTTACACACAAAAACGTTTGTTTTTTATTTATTTTTATTGATTAATATTTTTTTCATATTTCTTTATTGATAAAGAAAAAGAGTAAGTTTTTAATTTTCACTAATTTAATAAGTAGATTTTATGTTTAATGTTTTTTAAGAATCGAAATAGGTAGATGTTGTAGTTAAGGCTACTTAAGTTAAATGTAGGTTTTGCGATTGATTTGGTGATGATTTTTTGGTTTAAAATCGATCAGTTTGGGCTAGAATCATTTCTAGTTTGAGGAAATTGTGATTATGAGCTTGTTGCTCTTAAGCATTGGCGGTATAGAATTCTCATACCGCCGGTATGTTAACATATTGGCGGTATGAAGTGTATTGGCAGTATGATGTTGTGTATTCTCAATGCCCTTCATACTGGCGGTACATGCAGTGGCGTAGCCAGGATTTGATCCCTATGGGGTCCTGGTTATTGTCCACAAATGAAATAGCATAAATATAATTTTTTAGGTTTTTATGTACTATGTATGATTTTTTTTGGTTGTTTGGTTAACTAGTGTTTTTTGTATTCATGAATCCATTATGTATTGGTTATTTTCTTTAGTATTTTACCAATTTATAATCATGGGCACACCAAAGTTATCGGGATTGACGATGCTGCCTCATATTTAGGTCTTTTCATCTTAGTCTTTTTTTACTTATATTCATGTATTGTGTGTGTATCTTAACACGTCTTTGATTGTGTTGAGATCTGTAGGAGTCGAGAGACGACAAATCTATGATATAGTCAATGTTAAAATTAGGTTCTTGTTAAAGGCAAAAAAGGAAAGGTTTTAAAGCCATCCCTGAAATTTTCAAAGGCAAATATACAATCATATAAGTTAACGTTATTTATACTTATTAACTCACTTAGGTTCGTGCTTAATTATGTTTTTCTTTCTTCGCCTGAAATTTTAACATCTTGTGGTTTTGAAATTTAAATTATCTTTGAAATTTGAAATTTAAAGACTATGATTTAAAATATCTTCACTAGTATATAGGACTTTGAACCGTAGTCAATTATATATTTGATAGAATCCATAATTCGACACATCGATTATCATTAAAAAAAATTCTTGTGTTTTAAAAATTGAATAAGAAATCCGTTTGTAATTTTAATGCACTAGTATATAGGATTTTGAAATTTAAAGATCACATGCAAAAAATCCTACAATTTTATAAATATTTTATGAAATAGCTATGATTCGAATCCGTAGTTAATTATATATTTGATAGAATCCATAATTGGACACACAAATCATCTAAATATAGAATAATAAACCGGTTTGTAATTTTGATGTCAATATAAATATTGAATAAAAAATTGTAAATACATATAAATTACCTAGATATAGAATAATAAACCGGTTTGTAATTTTGATGTCAATATAAATATGAATAAAAAATTGTAAATACATATAAATTACCTAGAATAAGAAATGAATATATATAATAAAAAATTATATTTCTTGAATCTAATATAGAATAAGAAATGAATATATATAATAAAAAATTGTAAATATAAATCACCTCTGCATGTTAAAAATAAGAGACTGCTTGTGGGTTCAAACCTCAGCTTTTACCACTGGGATGAGATAAATTATAGTAATTTACTAGCTTATTTAAAATATATAGATAAATCCGTGGGTTCCTAGGAACCCACGGACCCCACCGTGGCTCCGCCTATGGGTACATGCCTTCAGTATTGACGGTATAAATGACACGAATTAGCGATGGGAATCTCTTATATACCAAATGCTAGTTAAGTAATTTGATTTGTTATTGTTATTATCACAGATAACCAAGCTAATATCCTGAGAGTGAATGGAAAGGAAAAACTATTTAAAATGTGAGGTTATGCGAGACGAAAAAGAAAAGGCGCTGGCCATTCAAGAGGAAAAGAAAAAAAGCACGGGTCAATCGTGAGGAAAACACATATATGTATAAAAGTGACCCATACATACGAGCAATTCACCTGCACCTGAGCCTAATCTGAGCACTAATTATTCTCCTACCAAGGGATCAAAATCGGCTACATATCAGTCTTTGCAATGCGTCAAGTACCATAAAGAAAAAACAACTAGCAATAAAAATGTTGAAATATCTAATAGTCATCATAAACCATTCGACCATGAAGAAAAAGTTTCACCTGAGGACATAAACATTCCCATTTACGTGGAGCCTACTGATGTCGAAAGTGAGAAAAACAAAACAAAATCTATTCTTGGAGAAAAATCATCAAGTTATGTGCAGAATATGAGTAATACTAGGCATACAACATATTTATCAAGAGGTTTAGTTTAATTTTCACATAAACATATTGTTAAGTTTTTTTTTTCTTATTTATAACAAATATATTGTTTGTTTTCATTTTACAATCTCATACTGGCATAAATGTCCAAGCTCTATACAAAGTTTTACATAAATAGTATGAGTAACTAGGACGCGATTTAATAATTATTAGTTGAGACTTTGTTCGGGCTTCTAATTGGTCACTTAACTAAGTTCAACTCAAACATGCATTAGAACAAAGTTTTCCTCGAGCAATGGGACCAGTAGATAAATAAATTCCATTTTTGTTTCGAAGAGATGATGATCACTTTGGACGATGTTTATGCTATTACAGTCCTCCCGGTGTAGGTAATATTAGTAAATTTTAAACAAATAAATACTTTTAAACAATTATGCCCACTATGCTTGATTGTTGAGAGTTTCATAATATGTTGTTATTGCATATTTGGATGATGATAAAAGTAATAAAGAATACAACAACAAAATAAAAACGTTCATTTTAGTGATATGGGAAGCTAGAAAAAAATTGGGAAAGTACTAAGAGATATTTTGGTGGAACAAGGTTCTCCATCTAAGATATTTAACTAAGAATGCATAAATATTCAGGGTGCGAAGATTTGAATGATTTGATTATTTATTTATATTGAAATCTCTCCAACTTTTACCCACATACATAATGATTTGAATGATCCTTATGTAGTGGTTTTGATCCAGAAATGCCATGGACAAGTGTTTCCTCATTGGCTTAGTCTTACAATGTCGTAATTTTATACTTTTGCATAGTCGGGTACGTTCTTTTAGTAGCATCTACGTACTCGGTTACGCTCTTTTAGTAGCATCTACATACTATGTGAAACATTTTATTCATATAGTGTCAGACACAATCTCTGTAACTTTTGTGGTTCGAGTAGAGATAACATCACCTGGCCATTATTCTGATGTGTTATCTTGGAACCCAAAGGTTGGATGCAAGGTATCGTACGCGTGTGTGAACCCTGATAAGGCATATTTGACAAAATGGCCAAGTGAGGGGTCACACACATGTGGGACTTCTTTATGGGAAAATGGCCAAGTGAAAGATCACACTTGTGCGTGATCTGTTATTTCAACGCACTTGGTCATTTGATCAAGTGTGGGGTCGTGCACAGTTATACGGCCTTAACATGGGTGAGCTGTGCCAAAATGGGTAAGTAGGGGCTCGCACTTGTGCGAGATGCCTGATTAGAAAACTTCTTGTTAAATATTCAAATACAGGGTCACGCGCGACCCCGTGTTAAAATAATCTTGACCAAATAGCCAAGTAGAAAGTCTCATGCACGGGTGCAAGCCCATATTAATAAAAAAATTGGTTATTTGGCCAAGTGAGGGGGGTCACATGCGAGTTTGCATTATCTTGTGTAAAATGCACTTAGTTATTAGGCCAACAAAAGCGCCGCTCGCGCACGACCTCGTGGTAAAATTCATTAGGCTATTTGACCAAGTAAATGTTCGTGCGCGAGTGTCCGATCCTATTTTAAAATTTACTTCAACATTAGCCAAGTAATTATTTGTGCGCGGGCGCACGATTCATATTAAATTATAGTTGGTGAACATGTGTGTGACCCCATATTAAAATGTACTTATATATTTGGCTTGAAGGGGGAAGGTTCGACACACTTGGCCAAGACTACTGGATGAGAATTGGTAGAGCACGACCCCTAGATGACCATTGGTAAATTTGTCCTAAGTGCTTAAGTAAGGGGTCACGGTAGTACGCACCCCCAATGATGGGAATATTTGACCAGAATGACTAAGTAAAAATTCGCGCTTGTGCCTGACTCTTCGTTGGTGTTAGTTGTGTCAAAGACGTGCTCGTATGGCGTTATTCTTTAAATGAAATAGATGAGACTCGTGTTATGGAACCTTATACTTCATGTCATATCATGTGGTATATCATCACTCGTAATATTGTTAGTGATTTTGATATTCTATAGGCAATATACAATATCAATAATATTATACCTCTTTACGACATCGATGAATAGTTGATTATAATCGTGAATCGAGTTATGAAGATCACTACTCATTTGGTCCTTGTTTTTTGTAATTTTAAGTTTTGCTTAGCTTTTGTTAGTTGCGGATAATATGTTGTTTTAGGATTTACATGATGTTGCGTATTTGGATGATGTTTTTGTTTTAAGTTTGATATGATCTTACCGATTTTAATGATGTTGTTGTTTGTATCTCGATGTTTTTCTTTAATTCAATAATGAGATTTGCAAAAAACGAAAATTAATCCGTGAAGTCACCTGTTTTGGCTTTTCAATATTTATAAAAGTGTCGTTAGGCTAAAGACCCCAAAAAAACAAAAACTGGTAACTTCACGAAGTAATTTCAGATTTTTTTTTAGCAATTCCCTTCAGTAATACTATCTTGTTGATGTTGTTGCCAGATATACTAAAAACACTTACTAAACACTTGTTAAAAACACTTCGTAAAATCTGTTATTATGGATGTCGTAAAAAAACTTATTAAGATTCAACCTCGTATACCAGTGGTACCAAGAACTCACACCGCAAGTAGATTAAATCCATTGGTAGTATAAAAATTATGTACCACCGGTATAGTATATTATTTGTCGTACAAAAAGTTTGAACAATGGGTATGTTATCTCACTTACTAAAAACTCAAGAATTTTTTTTTATAAAATTCCAAGTTTTTTAAATAGAATTTGTACATTTTCGGTGTAGTACTGGCAAGATATAAAAATATTTACAGATAGTAAATCCTTCCGGTTATTGTTTAAAACTCATAAAATTTCAAGTTTTTTTTTATACGTGTGATACCAAACATCTACATTATCGAAAGATTAAACTCAACAATAGATGGAAACTGGACACTATCCATTTAATATGGTATTGGAATTATCAAAAATAATTGATATAGATTTTTTCAATTATGTTTAAAATAGTGAGAAAATTCTAGGCTTTTTGCCTTTGTATATCGTCTCTTCTCTCCTTTAACATTATAGTTAAACTATGTTAATTTTTGGTTTATAATTTATTATATTTTAATTAAATATTTTTAATAATACAAATGAAAATTAGTTGTTATTTAAATACTAATTGTTATAAATTAAAATTAAATTTATATATGTTAACTATTGGAAGAAATAGGCTATATGGGAAGCAAACTCTCATCGTAGCCAAATTTCGTGCATTACTAGATCGATTAATTCTAGTAATAATTCTATGTTATAACTCTCATATTTTCAATGTAGACATTAGATTAGACAGAAAATTTTGGTTTGTTTTATTAGCATATAATTTGTCACATCGGTATCTATCGTCATTCTTGCTAGATGTCGAAAGCTTATCAAAAGTTGGCAAAATCCGCTCTCAATACCAATACAAACAATGACTTTACTCTTATAAAGACCATGCTCAGTTAAGATCAGTTCTATTTTTTAGAAAAACTTAACTTATTAACTTAGGTTACTTGAGGTTAAATAATATTGACTTTTTTTAGCAAAATAGAATATTTGATTAATATTAACTGAGTTTACAGTTGGCACCAAATTTGGATAAGGTGCAAAAATTAAAAACTGAAAATTCAAACATACAAATGTTTCATAACTCATGAAGTTGATGAGATTTAGAAGTTTTGCTTCAGCTGGAGCTCGACGAAAAAGAAGAACCCTAGGAGAAACAAAGCCTCAGCAGAGCACTTGGAGAAGAGCCTCAGCAGAGCACTTGGATGGAGGACGCCTTAATGAAGGTTATTGCCTCTGATGTCACTCCTTGAGGTAAGTTTTTCCTTTAATAAATACCTTGAATCTGAAAATTTTAGTCAGGATCTCTCTTGCTTGAACATCCTTTAAAACATTTTTCAGAGAATCAGAGAATATAATCGATAAGAATCTGATTAAACACAATTGATTAGATGCTTAAGATATAACTCAGATCAAGACTTTCTAAGATTAGAATACATTTTAAGTTGGGAGGTATTTGATTGATGTTAATATCGATTTTCATCTTGCACTTCAGAGTCCAGCACGCAAGCCAGTCAGCTGCTTGAATCTGGTCTCTGAATATGTGATTTAAAGCCATCGAAGGATAAATAAGCTTTCTGATACATTTGAGAACAGACTCACGAGTCCAAGGAGTTATATCATTACCAAGAAAGTTAACAAGAAGTTGGCAATCACTTTCTATGAGATACATTTGACAGCCACTTGATGCCAACCTTTGGATTTACATATGAGAAATCCATCTAGGAGAGCTCTAGCCTCAACCATAAGAGGGTTGAGCTTGCTATAAAGAGAACCAGGACCATAGACTAGGCTACCACTAATGTCTTTGATAATCATAGAGTCACTTGACTCTCCGTTATGATGACAGGAAGCATATGTATTAAGTTTTAGCCTGCCCATAAGAGGTTGATTCCACTTAATGTATAAAGGCATTTTATTTTTATCCTTAGTGTGGTTATAACATCCAAGGATACTGGTTTCTTTAAGATCTCCATACCATTACTTAAATTTAAAAGAGTTAAGATAATCCAGGCTATGTAAAACTTTAGTAACTTGATCAATAGCATTCTTGTAAGAAGTAGTAATACCTTTTATCTTAGTATAATTTCTATATTTCCAAATAATACCAAAGACAATAGAGGGAATAATGTTTCTCACATGAGTATCTTTGATAGTAGACTAGAGCCAAGCTCTGGTAATATGGGTAATTGTCATGTAGCTGAAGATGTTGAGGTTAAATATGTCTGCATAATAAGACCAGATAGACCAATCAAACTCACAAGATACAAATAAGTGGTTAGGAGACTCAATATTCATGCAAAATTGACATTTGGATGCAATATAAATGTTTTTCTTTTGCATTGTGGTATCAATAGGTATATAGTTGTGAATGAGTTTCCAATAAAGAAAAAAAAACTTTCTAGGTGTTAAAGAATTCCAGATTTTTTTATAAAGAGAAGATTCACTATGTTTATATCTGATATTTTTCCAAGTTTCCATAAGATTGAAGCTACCACTTTTTGATAGATTTCATATCATAATATCATCCTTATCAGGTTTGACAGAATACGTTTTGATTTTATCTAAACCATTAGGAGAAATTAGATCATTCAAGTTATTGAGATTACAACAATTAGACGACTAGCACCTTTAAACAAAGTATTGTCTACTTGTCATCTAAAGTTAAGAGAGGCTGATTGTTAGACCAATTGTCTAACCAGAAGTCTACCAAACTAGAGACCAATTTCCAACTAACATGAGGCTCATCATAGCTTTTAATGTTGATCAACCTTTCCAAATCATAGATTCAAGTTTAAACAAAGAAATTTGCAAAGGATGCAATTCTTTACCGTGGATATTATGGATTAAGTTAGACCATAAAGTTTTATTATTTCTAAAATTAGCCCACATCTTATAAGAAAGATAGTCTTGAATGTTAGTTAATTTTCTGATGTTCAAACCTTCTTTATTGTAAGGCTTGCAGACAGAAAGCCATTTACACCAGTGAATCTTGTGCTTGGAACTTGTTGAAGCCCAGAGAAATCTGTAAAATGTAATTTTTATTTTGTAAATAACATCTTAAGGCAAGAGGTTTCTCAGCATCCAGTAACGGGTGATGTTCATAAGGACAGTAGTGATAAGAGTCAACCTGCCTGTGAATGAAAGATGCACTGAGTCTCAGTTGTTGTAATTGTTGAATCTATTATTAGTGTTAATAGTGACCCATTGATAATTTGTAGGCAGATAACTGCTAGTGAAACCAATTTTTTAGCTATAATGTTGATCTTCGTAGAATTTATCGCAATAATGATTTTCGTTTTCTCCTTGTTTAAAAAGGTTGTCTAACGAAGAATTTTCAGAGTTAATGAACAAGAGTATGTCATCAGCAAATGCCAAACTCATTAAAAGAGTACTTCTATTATTATAAAAAATTGTTTGTTTGAAGCATATAGAATATATGCACCCCTTAACAAGACTTCCTAAGCAATGATAAAAAAGACTACGAGAGATTGGATCTTCTTGCCTCAACCAGCAATGATAAAAAGGCTACGAGATGCCTCAACCCGTTTTGAAATAACTGGCATCTTCATAAGCATACACACATGAACAGAAGTGATATTAATATCTTTGACATTTCTGTTGAGATTATATAGAAGTTCTTTGGTAATAAAAATATTCAAGATATGATTTTAGGATGGATTATAGTAATTCTGTTATTTCCGTTTCTATTAGTGAATTCTTTAAGCTATACATGTTTTACCTTAATGTTGTATGCATCCGGAGATGTTTGCATCTGGAGATGAATTACCACCATTAAAACCATAAGTTAATGTTGGTATAGCTTCTACCTTGCTCTGGAGTAATAAATCCATTTTTATTTCCATAAACAGTACAAAGGTGAGTATTGGATTTACAGGCGATTTTGTTTATCAACCGCACTTTCTGACTCAAAAGGTGAGTATTGGATTTATAGGTGATTTTGTTTAACAACAGCACTTTGACTGAAAAACCAATAATAACTTTAGGATATGTCTTCTTTCTCTTGATTATTGCTGCTTTCCATTGTATCTTGTAATGAAGGAAATTCCATAATAATCGAATGATTTGCATCCAAAGAAGGTAATACGAAGTAAAGGTCTTTGAGGGGTAAAAAGGGTGGTCAAGGAGGGACAGAGTAGCTATCTAAAGAGTTCAAAAAAGCACTCTCGAATTCTGAAATAACACATTTCTATCTATATAAATAGTATGATCGATATATTTAGTCACTAAGTCTACAAACAAAACAATCAAACTTCACACAAAAACACGCAAAAATTGGTTGCTGATTTATCAGGTTCTAGAGATTGTAGCAGAGGAAAACCACATTTTGTTGATGTAATTGTTAGCTTATTCAATAATTTACTTCTAAACCTGCATTTTTGACATATCAATATAATTCTCATTTTGTAAAAAGAAAGAATCTATTTTTATTACTTTTACCCGTAAACTACTCGATAATCAACAGCAGTCAGGTTCAAATAACAGCTCTCGACAAAACTGAGAGAGGGAAGTTTATTAGAAAGCAACCAAATTAAAATGTAAATACTAAAAATATAATGTCTCCCACAAACAGTCAGGTTCAAATAAAAATTCTTAAATACTTAAACTTAAAATATAAAGTTTAGATTTTTACAGAAATGAAACAGGTTCATAGCTATTACGAATAAGGGGTGATCTAAAAGGAAATGAATCCTACTGGTCTTGCAAATAGAAAACAATACAATAAAAATGATTGAAATGTGTGATAGAATTCAGTAGACAAAGGTACGTAAATGCCCTTCATCTGTGGATATCATCACTACGGTTGTCTGGCCGCTGCCCAAACAAATCAAACCCTAATTTCTTATTTCCTTGGAAATAAGAAAGAGAGTCGAGAATGATTAGGCGTTTAGTATATGCACTCGTTAAAATAGAGAACACCATAAACTGATCGTTCTCTGTAGGTATAACAAATGCAAAGACAACAATAAAATAAGCATAAACTTTTTATATCTCTGTTGAGCGTAAAACTCTAATCAGGCAAAAGAAGAAGTAATTTTTAACATTAAGAAAAATAAATACGAAAATAAGAGAAGCGAAGACACTACAAATAGATGAAGCATAAAAAGAGAGTGTAGAGAGTTTAGTTTGAAGAGAGAGAGAGAGAGAGAGAGAGAGAGAGAGAGAGAGGCGGCCGATCAGGAAGATAGGTTTTAGGTTAGGAGTTGAGTATGTGTTTATATTAGTTTACTATGGGCCCTAGAAAGGGGCATAGAAAGGTCCATGGACTGAGACGCCTAAATTCAATTGCAAAAGAGATATTCCGTTTGTTTTTCTTTTAAATATCATTTCTAGCTAATTAAATATATATATATATATATATATATATATATATATATATATATATATATATATAATTTATCTTGCAATATAAAATAACTTATATCAAACGGTCGTATTAAAAATTGTATATATTTTGTTGAATTTTATGTTATTGAAGCTGGTACGTTTTACTAGATTTTTTATTAAATTTTAGACATTTTTATTATTTTTTTAAAAAAATAAGATATAAAAGTAAATTTGATAGATTTTTCACTATTTAATATTTATCTTCTATTTTCTTTTTAAATCTTTTTCAATTTTTAAAAAACTCTTAAGCAACCGGCAATTGATAAGTTATGTTTTTCGAAACCTACCTCACAACGGTATAAATGTATGCTATAAAATCTTAATAGTCTATTTTTCGATTTGTTCTATATCTTGGTAGATTTTTTGGTTAGAATTTAAAAAAAATCGATTTTGGTGGGGTTTGAGTTGTTGTATTGTTGATTTGATAGCCTAGTATTGTTGGTGAGTTGTTTATTTGTGTTTTTGTTGATTTGTGTTTTGTGTTTGATTTTGGGCAGAATGATGCATAAATTTGTGTTTTAGGTTTCAAACTTTTGGGCGGCTCTGGTACATGTTTGTCGCATGACATGTGCGACTAGGCCCGATGTCGCGAAACTCCATGTGACGCAGAAATACAAATTTTTATATTTATTATAAATAAATAAAAAATAGAAAAATATAAACAAATAATATTATCTAATCATCTTAAAAGATAATTGAATGATCATTTTTATTAACAAAACATATTTTCCTCATTCGCAAAATGTTTAAAAACAAAGTTACAAAATATAGACTTATTTTTTAATTAGGTTTAATGGTTTCCATGTTGTGTTTCAGCCATACTTAGTCATCCTATATGTTTTTCCTTCTCAAGAAATAGTATGGTACTATGAAAATATAGCTGGGTTGAATCATGTGCATGTATATTATCTGGAACGATTTTTTTGTCAGTTCGGCTATGTACAAGTGGAATGATAAAATTTAAAAATTATAGCATTTATATTTTGTATGAGGAGCATAAGGGGTCTTTAGTATGTGAGGAGGAAATTCAATACTCTATTTTATATCGATTGAATACATAAAATAAGTTGGATGAAAGTTGGAAGCCTTATACTCGTAGAGTATGAGTCATACATCAATTAAGTTATCCTAATAGTTTTTTCAAGTGCAAACCAATTCAAGCAGCGAGGTATAAAGTTTGTGTTGGCTGGATTCATTGTTATTTTGTGTGATTTAGAAAAAAAAATGGTTGCACCCAAATGATGTAAACAATTAATAACGTAATTGTAATTTTATAATAAAAAAATTGTTTTGTAATAAAAAAATGACAAGTTACTAGTTTCATGACATATTTTACAATTTTTAAAGGATTATCGGGTAAACATTTTTCCATAGAATATTCGTTTATCCTTTATTGCTCCAACCCATTCGTAGTCGTTGATTTATTCTAAGTCTTTAGTGTAAAGAACCATTGTTGAAGCCATCGTGTTATGAAGTAGAAGATAATAGGGCTAGGCTAATTCAAGACCCGTTTTTTTTATAATGAGACCCAGTTATAGTGAGACTCATCTTGGCTATAACAAGACCCCTCTTATTTACAAAACTGTCATCGATATAGATACAAAAACTCTCAAACTCCACCACTTTCTCTTTTATGAAACCCTAAACCTCTCTAAACCCACAATTTCAAAACTCAAGATTTTTCAAATCCAACAGAAGATACTTGTTAAGAAATACATTTTCTACACCATGGTGTTATTTTTAAAATTTTCATGTGTGGTTTTAGTGATATTTATACTTTAGTATCCGGATAGAAAATATTTTTTTCCTCTACTTGTAGTTGTTTTTTATGTTTGAATACATGTATATGTTTAGTTAGACCAGTAGCTTCGATTTGGCATGTTATTTGATATATTTGAGGTAGTGTATAATAGTTTTAGGTTTTTTTTGGGGGGAGGGGGGTCGGTTCTTGGTATTTCCAAGCACTGTTTCGTGCTTGAAAATACCGGATGTACGCAAGAACATGCATGCATCCGGTATTTCCTGAAACGATTTTGGAGGAATCCATATACAAATTCGTGCCATGATTTGCTTAATCTACGGTGCGTGGATTGGTCTGATCTACAGGCGTGGATTGTGTCGAATCCACAGGCGTGGATTGTGCCGAATCCACGCACGAATTCGTGCCAGGATCGACACAATCCATGCAATTGCATGTGTGGATTAGCCTTTTTCTAATTTTAAACCTTTACTTTAATTTTGTTCGATTTTGTTGCGTGGTACGATGCATTTGTTATCTTACATCGATGATTTAACATATTTTTTTAGTTATTAACAATCCGTTTTAGTAAATTTTGATTTTTTTACGAATATATTGATTAACGTGTTTGCGTGATTGTAGGATGCCTCCACACTATTCTCCCGATATGGTGGAGCCAGATATCGGCGATGAGAATGAGGAGATGTTAGTATGAGAGACATTTATAAGCGCACGAGTCTGTACTAGACGTGAGGTGGTTGTTTCCCTCATTCCTCGTCGTCGCACTACAGACCAACAATTCCGTTGATATAATCGACACATGATTGAGCTATACTCGACGTGTCACTCGTACAAAGACCACGAGGCTTACAACGTCTTCAAAAACGACGTAAGTTTTTTAGTGTTTATTTAGTTGTTAAAGTTATAATTGTGTGCTGCAATGTGGCTTATGTTATAGTTATAGGTTTAGGTTTAAAAAATTGTTGAAAATATTGGCTATTTTGGTTTATGTCATAGTTATATGTTTAGGTTTAAAACATTGTTGAAAATATAGGTTTAGGTTTAGGTTTGAATGCATTTTTTTAGGTTATAATGGATTGGTATTGGTTAATGAATTTATGCGTTTAGTTTTGAATGTATTGGATTGGTTATTGGTTTATGTAGACTGTAATGTAACGGTTTTAGTGTATATTGTATATATGTTTATCTTGTATCTTTTTATGCAGGCGATAGTACATATGCGGTGCTACGCTATGTAGTCACTCAAATCCATAGTATGAGTTGAGTTGGAGTTGATTTTAAGTGTTTTAGGGTTTTTAAGTCTTGGGTTTGGAGTTTATTTTAAGTGTTTTTTGGTATTGAGGTTTTTTTTTAATATTAAAGTCATATTTTGAGGTAAACATAACTTATAAGTAAGAAAAACACCATAAGAATACTAGGGAAAGAAACCTTTTTTGCATTCAATTCAATTCGATGAGAGCATAATATGTTTCTAAATGCCATGTAAAAGAACATCTAACAAAAAACAAGATTTTACAATAATTGAATGGCAAGCACAAAAAAATGGATATAACATAGTTCGGTCGTCTTCGAAGCTTTCTTCAGAAGTTTCCTTTTGTTCAGAAGCACTACTTTTCTTTGATTCAACTTCTTCGGATGAAGAGCTATGAATAAGATGAAAAGATTCGCTAGGACGACTTTTGATGGTAATTTTCTCCCAAAAGCTGGAGAGGTTAGCCTTAGGAAATGAATCATGAAATTCTCGAAGAAGTTTAGCAGATATTTTCTCGTCGGCATTTTGGATGGCAGCTAGCATGTCTTTTGCACATTCATTATCAGCACCAGTAGCAACACGCTTATTCTCTTCTTCGAATTGAGCTTTGGGAGCAGTCATATCCTCTATCAATTTCTTCTTCTCCTCCTCAATCTACTTAAGTGAAACTTGAAGACCATCGGGTGTCTGCTTCTTTATAGCTAACTTCTCATAATGCTTAGATTTGAGTTGATCTATTTCATTTTGGTGAGAAATATTAAGATCTTCCTTTTATTTTCGGTTCACTCCCCTAAGGTGATCCTTGCGATAGATGAACCCTTTCAGGAATTCTGATTTGGCCATTTGAAATCCTTAAAATTTCTTCTCCACCAAGCGTCCAAACATTTCCCTCATTCTTTTTTCAGCAGTAATAATCTTCATTTAGCGCACCATCTCCTTTGCCAAATTCTCTAGATGCTCTTGCGTTAATTTTGTACTGCAATGCCAATATTGGAAAATGGTTGCAGTGCAAGTGCAATTTTTTCGGATAGTTCCTTAGGAGGAATGATCATTGGGCTAGGATGAGGTATAAAAGCAACGGAGGTTGGAGGAAAATCGACTTCTAGTAAAAGTGCTTCAGAAATAGTGGGAGCACATATTTTGCCAAGATTGTGCAGTTGGTCTTGAAGTTCTTGAAGGATTGGAACTTCATCTCCAACAAGATCTTGAGATTGATCAAAGTTGATGAAGCTATAAAGATCAAAGTTGTCATCACGTCGATCATTGTCTAAAGTAGTTCACCCTTGTTAAGTGACACTGTTTTCAGCACCTATGTTATTTTCTTTTTATTGACCTTCCACAACCACAATTTTGTCAGCATCGGACTGTACTTCTTCAACAATTTGCACATCTTTATTTTTTCCTTTATTTTGAGGAGTCGTTTTAATTGCGCCTTTCTTTTTTATCGGGGCAATTGTTTATTCCTCTTTGGAGAAGGCTCACCTTCTACTCCTTCTTCGATTGTGGGGAAATTATTTTCTATTATTTTCTCTTCGAAGTCTTAGACATTAGATCTTCTGAAAGGCTAGCATCAGATGTGCTAGCTGCTTTTTTATTCTTTTTCCCTTCTTCTTCAGGGGAAGGTGACTATTCGATATATTTCGAACATGCAAAAATACTTTGCAGGCAGGGGCCAATAACCTTTTGACAACATACAAAGGGTTGGGCGGCCCTATTAGATTGTCAAGGAAACGAGCTCCCAAGTTGATTATCCACAGATGGTTTTCGAGTAAAATGTACTGCTCCTTTCTTTTTCAGTCCAGGCTGCAAGTTTGAGAAACGTATCTTTGGCATCTTTTTTACGAAGCTTATAACACTTCAAAATTTTTGCACAAAATACAGTATTTGATAAGAGATAGGAATAAATTTTATTGGAGATATAATTCAAGCAATAGAATAAAAAGACTCACGATTACTCATCGAGACGAGGTTCAACTTTGATGGGTTGGCTTCAGAAATTTCTTTACCATTCTCCCAAGCTTTTGAGACGAAGAAATTTTTTTGTTTCTAAAATTTTCCTCTGTCCAACAAGTCGTCGATGATCTTCAAATCGTCATCCATTGTTAGATAGTAAAATGAAAGTATCAGTCCTTTCCACAATTTGGTCAAGGGAATGAATTCTAGGATGCAGGGGGGGAATTCGGTCCAGTCGAGAAGCCAAGATCATGGAGAGCAAAGTGAACCACTAATTTGGTGTCACCTAAGTTGGGTACAGATCCAAATTTTTTTGCAATCCAAAATGGTTTCCTCTTTTTTGGGTAAACGAAGTATAATGTTGTTTCTCATTCCCCCATTGTCTTTTTAGGTCATCTGCTTGGCTCTCTTGGTAATATGTGTAAGAAATTTTTTTAAAGCCAATATATAATGTGCTTCGAGAGGCTTTAAAGTTTCACCAACTCATGCACCAGTTCTTTAAATATTGTCACAAGATATTTATTTTTTCTTGTTGTACGAGATTTTGCCTTTGAAACATTCTTACTGCTTCCCTCTCTGATTCCTTTGAAGTTTCTTCTTCTGTTTCAGCCTTGTTATTTGAATGTGTAGCTTCAGAATCTATTTCCTCATCGGATGCCTCATCCATTAGTCGAGGTGGGTTACTTAAGGGATTTTGTTGAGACGTTGTTGCTGCCTCAATAATCTCCCTCGGGGAAGGAGAAGTGATTGATGAATTCGAAGAAACATCGCATTCAAAGAAATGTAAGCATCATCACCCATGGTTGTGAACGTTTTTCTTTTTGGAGTTTGAGGAGACTGAGTTTTTGTTTCCTTGTGCAATGGACAAGGGGGATCAAGATTGACTGGATAAGGAGTCTCTTCTAATTTCTTTGAAGAAGATTTGGTTACCTTATGATTGATTCGAAGTGATGATTAGGTCGGAGAAGGTAGATTTGAGGTATTTTTTGTGTTTGAGTTTTTGATGATTGACTTTCTTCTATAAGAGCAGATTGAGAAAATGCATAAGTTTTGTTAAGGTCAAAATTACCGTAATATTTTATCTCTGTAGACAAACCACGAGGATCGTTGCTTATTAGTTCAGTTGCTCTATATTCATCTACTCTTTCGCTTATACAGAAGTAGTCGTACGATCTGAAGACTTTGTTGTGTGATTTTGGAGAACTGGGTTTTTTGGGAATTTTGGCTTTGGATCTTCTAGTTTTCGGATGCTTTCTCATAAAGAAGTTGAAGATTGAACGAAAAATTTGAGTTTTCCGGTAATGATAGCTAGCAGATTGAAGAAACAAATGAAGATAGCGAGAGATTTTTTATTTATTTATGTAGTTTCTCTCTCAAGAAATTATGTTTGTGAATCAAACAATTGTTCGTAGAAGTATTTATAGGAAGAGAAAATAAGTATTGAGAAGTGGAAGAGGTGGAATGTAATTCGATAGAATTTGAAATGGTTGCGTATATAAGGATTTAACATATGTCATACTATAGGTCCAGTGGCAAACCTAGTGCCTAAGGCACATCACTTACCTAGAATTAGACCTGGCATCTAGAGTGTCATCATCTATTGAGTCTCAGCTTCGAATCATGGAGATTGTTGAAAAAAAATGGTTTCGTATTAAATAATTCGAGGCACTGAGTTTGAAATATGAAAACAACAAGTTTGAAGCAGTTCAAATTATGGATAAAGGGTATTTTCTTCACCTCCAAATATTTCTGAAGTTATTTAGTTGCCATTCATTTACTTTCATAAGAACTAATTAGGCTACTGATAAGGAAATAGAACTTCGAGAACTAAAATGTAAAGGAATTAAACCTGTTATGACAGGTTGTGTAATTAGAAGAGAAAATTAAAGCTTTACATTTTAATGAGGGACTAATGTGCAATTAAACCTTTTCTTGTGTCAGTTAAAGTTAAGTTTTTTAACTTTTATATAAAAATGGCAAGGTTGATCTAATAAAGCTCTCAATTTCTGAGATTAACTATTCTTATTACTTGACTTTCTCTCTCTAAAAATCTATTTCTCTACATTCTTTTATCTCCTCGATCTTATATAGTAAACCAAATAATTACTCATCAAACAACTTAAAAATGAGATTCATTCGTCGAATATTGTACGTATAGAAATTGTATTTCAGCTAAAATTTATGTTGTATAAACAACTTGAAAAAGGATATCCATGTGCATGTTGGACAACTAAGAACTTTTTTGAACGTTAAAGAAATATAGTCAATAAATCCCGCCAAAGTAGGGATGGCAACATGCCGTCCGGGCCAGGTTAAGTTGGTCCGCTCGAGCCCGCTTTTTAGACACTTGAGCCCAAATTCGATCCGGCCCACTCAAGGCTTTATGTTTTCAAATTTGAACTCGTCCGTCTATGTCTATTGCCGAACCCAGTCTGGCCGCGAACATCAATTTCAAAATACTTTTATATTTTTTATTTTATTTTAAATATTTATTATTATTTTTAAATATATTATTTTTATTTTATATATAATATATTATTATATATATATATATATTGTAATTTTCGTGCCGGAACATGTCAAATAAATTAAAAATACGAAATCGATCGTTCACAAACTATAACTTCTAAACTTGTACCTAATCCATTTTATGTTTGGACCGAATCGGATTGGACCAGATAAATCTCGAATTGTCATTGTTATGCCAAAGGTTGTTCAAATTTTGCAAATCATTTATTTTTAGATTTCATAATAAAATATTAAAACCTCTCATGACCTCTTTCAAAAGAGTTGTATTTGACAGATCGTTATTCATATGTGTTACTCCCTCCATTCCATTACAATGGACGTTTAAGGATTTGACACGGATATTAATAAAAGCAATGATTGTTTTGTTTTCTTTGAGAAAGCTAAAAAGGAACATTTTTATTTAGTGCATAGTTTTCTCTTTCTTCTTAAAGATAGGACATAAATAAAATTGATTGGCTAATAGAATAAAGTAATTAGTTGACTGTAGTTAATGCTTAAGTGAGAACCACTATTAAATTAGAATTTGAAAATTTGTCTAAAACGACTCATAAAGTGGAACGGAAGGAGTATATTTTACAACCGTAAAATCTCGAAATAAGACCCAAACACGTGGACCATGTAGTATATTAACTAAATCGAATTTTAATAATTAAGATATGTATATTATTTTGATATTACTTGTATATTATTTTGATATTATAAATAATTTATTTAATATTCTAAAAAAACTATTGATAATTTCCAATTATTAGATATGTAATTTTATTTAGATATTCAAACAGAATGTTTTTAAATTATTTTTTATACATTTATAAAATAATATTTTGTATGTGTTAATCAATTCAAAATTTAATAATTAAGAATGTATATCATAAAAAAATATTTGTAATATTTATTTGTAATATTTTTAATAATTATATTTCTATTTCAATAAATAAATGGGAAATTGTAGTAAAGGTACCTACTCAACTATTCAATTGTCACTTACCACCCAAGGTTTGATCAATTGTTACTTAATACCCAACTCAACTACCTTATTGTCACTTACAACCTAACTTTATTTTAATACCCTAACTACCCTCACCATTCATGGACAGCCACGTAACCAAAATTTCTATTTCCTTCTCTTTACTTCTTTTTCCTACTTTTCCTTTAATTTTATTTTTAAAAGATCCGTATCTTTCGAACCAGAGCTCGAAAAAAATAAATGAAAGTACCATTGCTTTTGTTTTTTAAAAATGAACAAAACTAGATCCATTTATGATATTTTTTGATTTTTTTAAAAAATAAAATTTCACCAGTTGCAAGCAATTCGCATCTTGAGAATTGTACCAGTTTTTTTTTTTTTTTTTTTATCGTTCAGAAATCCTGAGAGTTGCAAGAAATTCGCATCTTATCATGAGAATCGTTCAGAAATTTGCAAGCAATTCGCATCTTATCATGCGAATCGTTCAGAAATTGCAAGCAATTCGCATCTTATCATGAGAATCGTTCAGAAATTGCAAGCAATTCGCATCTTATCCTGAGAATCGTTCAGAATTTGCAAGCAATTCGCATCCTGAGAATTTGCAAGCAATTCGCATCTTGAGAATTGTACCAGTTTTTTTTTTTTTTTTTTTTTTTTTTTTTTTTTTTTTTTATCGTTCAGAAATTCTGAGAGTTGCAAGCAATTCGCATCTTATCATGAGAATCGTTCAGAAATTTGCAAGCAATTCGCATCTTATCATGCGAATCGTTCAGAAATTGCAAGCACTTCGCATCTTATCATGAGAATCGTTCAGAAATTGCAAGCAATTCACATCTTATCTTGAGAATCGTTCAGAATTTGCAAGCAATTCGCATCCTGAGAATTTGCAAGCAATTCGCATCTTGAGAATTGTACCAGTTTTTTTTTTTTTTATCGTTCAGAAATCTTGAGAGTTGCAAGCAATTCGCATCTTATCATGAGAATCGTTCAGAATTTTGCAAGCAATTCGCATCTTATCATGAGAATCGTTTAGAAATTGCAAGCAATTCGCATCTTATCATGAGAATCGTTCAGAAATTGCAAGCAATTCGCATCCTGAGAATTTGCAAGCAATTCGCATCCTGAGAATTTGCAAGCAATTCGCATCCTGAAAATTTGCAAGCAATTCGCATCTTGAGAATTGTACCAGTTTTTTTTTTTTTTTTTTTACCAGCGCGCGCCTTTTTTTAGTCGGGGGTATTTTTGTCCAAATTTCAGTTCGAAGTACCAAGTTACACTATCCAAAAAGCGGGTACCGCCGGGTAATACCATAGTTGAGAAGGTATTTACCGGTACTTTTCTCTAAATAAATTGTACTTATATATTTATCTATTAAAAAAATATATTTATATATTTATATATAATTTTAATTCTAATATTGAATCTCAACTTTTTTTGAAGTAATTATAATATTTATTATTATTTTTAATTAGAAAGGACTTTTATTAAAACGTTTAGAAAATACAATGACCAATTGCTTAGTTTACCAACAAAATAAACAGGAGATGACTTTTAAAAGCCCGCTAAAAAACAAGGAAATTCAAAAGTCATCTTCTTCGAGCTTCCTCAAACTAGACCATTCAATCCATACTTGAACAAGGCACAACTTTCCAACCCTATCTTACATATACCTCCAGTCTGTTCCTGATATACCTTGTTCCCAAATTTTCCAGAAAAACAATAGCTCGGAGAGCATTTGGAGCATAACTGTGATTGAAATCCAATATTTTACCAATTTGCAAAGAGTGCTTTATAGTCCAGTTAGGAACTTTATTTTGCTTTCGAAAGATGTGTTTAATCTTCATTGTTCAGTTAATTAACTCTCTAAAACAATTGATAATAGGATCCAAATACCATATGGATTTACCTCTTGCTAGGAGCTCAATCAAGACAGTAGAGTCTGTTTCAATGTCAAAGTTTGTGATGTTTAGATCTTTGCAGATTAGTAATCCATCCATCGACGCTCTACTTTCTGATATGATTGGAGTATTTTTCCCGTATAGATTACTGAAGCCTTGCACAATGATTCTTGCCTCATCTCGAATGAAACCACCTCCGTTTGATTCACCATTAAAGCAACAGGCTCCATCAGTATTCAATTTGTATCAGTTGGCTTTATGATTGATCCAGCTAAAAAAATCGGGATTAAAGGTTTCTTTAAGTAATTGCTACAACCAAGTAAGAGATCCACCTTCCAATCTTTTCCCCAAATACTGCTGCGAAGAAGCATTGCCTTCTCAAGACCAGTGGGAATGAAATTTATATGGTTAATCAACGAGTTTAGCGTGGAATTCTGGTCACGTGCTTTTTGAAATCCCTTGCTTTCCAAATTACCCATGAAATAATCGAAGCTAAAATCGTTCTGATGTTGCAAGGCTTAGAACTTGACCAATACAAAGTTCGAATAAGATGGTGTAAGTTTATAGATCTGGATATTTGAATACCTAAAATATAGCTGAAGTGTATCCCAACATTTTAGGCCAACTGACAGTGAACAAGGACATGACTTGTGTTTTCCAAACTGTTGCAGAATTGGCATTTGGAAGCAAACTGAAGATGTTTTCTTTACATTGTTGAGTCAGTAGGAATCCAATTAAACAAAGCACGACAAAGGAATATGGAACATTTCCTGAGAGATAAAGAATTCCATGTCTTTTTATACAGGTTTGATACATTTCCTTTTGTTCTGATTTCATTCCAAGTCATTTTCTGAGTTGAAAGCTCCGTCTGGAGAAAGAACCCATTTGATAACATCCAGATTATTGTTATTCAGATTGAATGTTTGAATGCTATCAATGATAGGGTTAGTTACAGTCATATGAAGCTTAACCAAATCCTAGTGATCGTTAGCCCAGAAACTGCGAATCTTAGTATTTACATACCAGCTCCTATTGAGAATCTATATTTATTCAGCGTACTAAAAATAAAATTTGATAATTTATATAACCGGAACAATTTTTTATATACACGTAAAAAATCTATAACTGATATAATACAATTACAAATATATATAGCGTATCACTAACTATATATATATAATGTTAAAAATTCAGAACGGATACTTTAATTATGTTTATAATGTGTTAAATTATAATAATATGCGAGCCAATACGAAAATAATTTTCGAATGAGGGTAAGAAATATAGAAAAGATCTAGGTGACCAAGAGAGAGTAGCCCACACAAACAATATAAACCACACAAACACCCACCACCTAAAACGAACTTATCCAGCTTTCTTCAACCCTAACCTTACCATCGTCCTATATGAAAACACAGACAGCCAAAATAGAAAATATAATAGAATACACACATGTCCCTGAGAATACGCAGGTTAATGAATCTTCATTACCCTTGGTAAGCCCTTATAACCTTTACCGGAAAAAATGATCTTTAATAAAAAATATTTGAACCTTGATCAATACTAAAAGACCTCTACTAAAAGAATATATTTAATCTTCTAGAGTGGACCAGTGTGTTTTACATGCAACTACGACAGAACAATATGTCACTATGGAGATACCGGAAGAATTCATAACCCGGTGGAAATAAGAATGATACACGCACCTCTACCTGGGAGCTGTCCGGGTAGTCCTAACACACCATGGGAGAAAAAAGGTTGTCGGTCACGGTAAGACTCGCTTTATTGGACACAAGGTTCTTATAGTACCAACACGCGGTCATATGCACGATACTTACTACCCTTTATGCTGGAAGTGCAGTCCTGACTTTCTTCCCCAATTTCAATCTGTCACTTCGAGACCCAAACCTCGCTACTTTCTTGAAAGTTCAGGTGCAAATTACAGGATCCGAGCAAAAAGGGTCTTCAATGTCGGCCACCTTGCACCACCAAATTGTCTACCGTTTACAAGATCATGCTATGGATTTACCATCAAAACAAGAATCTTCCAATGCTCTTTTAGTGCTAGCAAGCAATGATGAGCAAATCTCAACCATCGTCCAGATTCCAAGACAGATCCTGGAAGAAGAACTTCATGAGCTTATGCCTTTGGAGTGGATCACGAATTTTAAAAGAAACAGAAACACATCTCCTCAGAGCGGCAGACCCTACTTTCGTCAGACAGACCAATGGAATAGTATATACGGTTTATAAACTTGAAGACGAAGAAGCGGCAAAAGTTCCATCTTCCACTCTACAATGGTATGCCATGTTTTCAAGCCAAGATAAAAAGACATGCCTATTACCCGGTTTCACCCAGACGGATCACATTCTTATACTGACAAGATAAACGACCACTTCATTCGGGACGTTGATCCTTTTATGTGTGATAAAGGATGCACATACTGGATGGAAGGCTCCGATTCATATGACGACTCAGATGAAGATGAAGATGAGGTTTTGGATCCCCAAGACATAGAAAAGCCAAATGGAGATAGTCCTCTTCATTCATGTATGATGTTTTCCCCTAGATCAACAACATACGTAGATGATTTTCTAAAGCTATAAAAACATATGGACGCACAAACGAAGGTTGTATCCAAGCCATATGTACAACCTTCCTCGATATTTCCTAGTGGAAAATGGAAGAACCCAGCCAACAAGAAGTTGTCCTAAACTGGCATACAAATAACGCTATTGCTCAGAATATGGTTTTACACAAGATAGACAATAAGGTAAAGAGGTCATTTCCCAGAATACTCAAGTGGAGCGTAATTTTGGAGAATTAAACTGACAAATTTAACAACTATATCAAAAGTTACGTTCACAAATCGCTCAGCTAGATAAGGACTTAAGAAGCATGATATTACAGAAGAAGACGGGACGAGATTTTGACCAAAAGGAAGCAGAAATCAAAAAATTAAAAGCGGAAATTGCTATGATTGAATCTGACATGATGATGTCACATGTTCCCTTCCCTACATATACAAATCTGGTGCATATTCTGAAAGAAACAAGTCTGTATTTCTTCCCTCAATTACCCGACTACTAGAGCCATTTTAAAATGACTCATGATATATTAAGGCCTACTCTAAAGCCCGTGCTGAAAAAAGAACCAAAGGGAAAGAGAAGACTGAAGACCTCTGCCAAAATATGGTTTTCCAATTCCCATACTGGAAGGAAAACTCTACATCTACTGAAGGAGATCTCATAGAAAGTGAATAACTGGAATTCGAAATGGTTAATATTACATATCTACTAATGGCTAATTCCGTAGACTCAGACGCTCAAGCCGAGGACACAGAAGAAATAGAAGAAGAAACAATTCACTTTTGATGACATTTCCCCACACCAGTGGAGAACAAGGCTGCATGAGTTTGGAGCATGGATTGATCTTCAAATGACTAGAAGTGGTGTTGAATTGTCAGACGTCCTAAGGGAATTTGCATCGTGTATGACCAGATCTTTTAGAAAATGGTTTCATATTTTGGGCGACTATCAACAGTTACAGTTCTATCAAGTGAAAGACGCCTCAAACATTCTGAGAACCATACATCAAAAATTTATTGGAGATTATTCTCTGATAGATATATTAGCCCGACAAGAATATTTTCAAATGAGATGTTGTTCACTAGAAGCCAAAGATCTTGAGTATCACCACCACAGGATGTCCAAAATGTATTATATGCTTAACGGATATAATGACCCCAATCTAAGGCACATGTATATCGCATCCCTTTCGAAATAAGTTCAACCAGAACTGCAAAGGACTATTGCGACATCAGGAAGAGAAGTAGCCAGAATCACCCTATGAGAAATTCATCAACTAACTCTCTCGGTGATTGAAAAACTGTGCGAACAACAAAGACTTTTTAAGTCAATGATGAATAATAAGAAATTACGCACTAAGGCATGTCTAAATCCTTAATTGGAAATTAAATGTAAAGATAAGAAGAAGTTCACATGTCCTACGAAGAAAAAACCGCACTACAAGAAATTTAAGAGAAGGTTCCAAAAACCAAAGAGGTATAAAAGGCCTTTTAAATTCTTCCGGAGGAAAAATTTCAGGAGATCATTAGCAAAATCAGATAGGTGTTTTGTATGTGGGCAAAAATGACACTTTTCGAAAAATTATCCAAACAAACCAGAGAAGGAAGCCCGAATGTTACAACAAGTACAAAACAACTTTTCAATGGAGATAGGAGACACATACGTCGAGTCTCTATTCTCAGAACAGGAAGATACAATGAGAAGACAGTATTTGCCCAAAATGTCTCGACCACAGAAAAATCTATCTTAGAAGAAGATTACTACAACGATTACTCATATACAAGTGACAACAAAATTCCCATCTACACTGCCTAAGCCTGCTCAACCAACAGTCGCAGTTCCACCGGTACAAATTCATGTTTTCCCTTCTAAATATGACAAACCTATCTCTGTTATTGGGTTTATGGATACCGGGGCACATAGGAGCATGATGAATTCAGCCATTCTCCCTTCAGAATGTTGGGTTAAGTATACAGAATATTTCTGGGCAGCTGACGGAGAAATTTTTAAAACGAAGTTAATCACAAAAACCCGATTGGGATCCAGTTCTTTCCTCACTGCATTATCTGGATATAGGTTTTTGGGACAAACCTTCCTGGAAAAAATATATTGGTTGGTTTTGACGTATATCAGCAAGCTAAAAGGCTTCAGATTTTGCTAGAAGAAGTTAGATTCAAAAGGTCGATGAAGCTATATACGACTGTACACAAGCTGTTTTCTTTATTAGAAACCCCTATCAACTACTCTGAAATCAAAATGAAGCTTCTTCCCTTATGCACAGACTCCCATGTGAATTTTTAACATCCGAACCCATTATGGAAGAACAAAGACTTTTTTATCTGGTTTCCGTTCAAACTTAACGAAGACCTAAATCCAAACAAGGCTACGCATCCGGGTATGTCTCCATCTGATTTAGTCATTGCACAAAAAGAATGCCAAGAACTTCTAAAACAAGGGCTCATTGAGCCCACCACATCAGAATGGGCTTCTCAAGCTTTTTATGTAGAAAAACGCTCTGAGAAGGCCAAGGAAAAAAAAATAGGCTCATCATCGATTATAAACCATGACCAAAATCTTTCAACCCATACTACATCATGCTTATTCTCAAAAAATGAGAAAGAACACCAAGTCTCGTTCGCCAATTCCATTCAATTATATAAGAGTATGGGATTATGCTATCTGAAAAAAAAAGCCAACTAGGAAGGTCTAGCATTGACTTCCTAGGCATGTAGTTTTCAAATGGAAAATAGCAACCAGGGCCACACCTCGCTCAAGAACTTCAAAATTTCTCAGATGAAAACCTAACAACAAAGCAGATACAACATTTCCTGGGTATCTTCAACTACCTAAAATATTTTCTACCCCACACTTCCCGAGATACAAGCCAATTATAAAAAATGTTAAGAAAAATAGCGCCACCCTGGGGTCCAACGCAAACAGAAGCAGTCAAAAATTTGAAAGAGGTAACTCAAAATCCTCCTTCCTTGAAGATCCCTGAAGAAGGAAAAAGGATTTTACAGACAGATGCAAGTGATGAATTTTGGGGAGTTATCTTACTAGAAGAATTGAAGGCAAAAACACTTTTGTGGACATGCAAGCGGACAATTCAAAGATTCCAAAAACACTATCATACAATCTATAAAGAGACCATGACAGTCAAATACGGAATCAAGAAATTCGAGTTTCATCTACTCGACTATTATTTTTTTGGTGCAGCTCGATAATTCTTCATTTCCAAAAGTTCTCGTATTTCGTAACAAGTCGCTCCCTGAGAAACAACTCCTCATACTAAAAGCATGGTTCTTAAAATACGACATATAAAAGGAGAATGCAACTTGATACCAGACCTCCTGTCTCGACCTCCACCAGCAGTTCGGCTCATCACTTCGCCCTAACAATTCCCACTAATCTTCATGCTCCAACCTGTCCCGCAACAAAGACCGCCACAAACATCTATTAAAAATGGATTTTACCATAAGTTACAATCAACACTGCATTCGATTGTCAGTACTACGTAAAAAAATCATCTATTTTATTGGATGATGAGGACATTCAAAGATACCAGGTAATTTCCACTTGAAAGCATATTTTTTCCAAATCATCCTTACCTTACTATCTACCGGTTTACTCAGGATAAGAGACTTTATCCATCTCAATTGTGGTATCTTTGGTGCCTCGCGATAATGTACTATGCCGAGTAGCTTTTGAGGTAGAACTTATGTTAAAGAATCTCCAGACATCATCTCGTTCCAATGATCTTCTCTGGACATTCTTAGAATGGTTTAACCCAATACAATGGTGGATAGATGAACTCAAAGAAGTCAAGTCAATTGATGCGCAACACTGTCAAGAAACTGATGATCCTCCAGGGAGATGAGCAGTCGTTTACGGTTTCCACCGACCATACTTCCATCACCCAGAAACCAACCAGTTATGGTAAAAAGATGATACTAACATGTGGTGTGCTTTTCCTCCAATAACTATGTTAGACACATGTAGATGTCTAACACGACATCTTCAAGAAGACATGTTGATGCGTAACAATGGATTTATTGAAGAACTACACATTGAACATACGTCCCTTGGACCCATACATGACACTCGCGTGTTCCTTATCTTCACAAAAGAATCAAATAGCAAGAACAATGAAAAATCCACTAGCAGCACAATGGAAGTAGATTGAGCAGGACCGTCAAAATTAGAGCCCGATCCAATAATACATTTGGAAAGGCCAAACCTATCAGAAGAAAGAAAATCCAGCCCATCAATCATGGAAATCAAGGGACCTATTGGAAGCAATATAAGCTGAATTTGAAGAACTAGAAAAGGCCAAAAATATCCAAGGCCCAAGCCCAATGAACTTCTCTTATAAAGACAACCATGGGCTTGGTAAATTTGAGTGGGCCTGAAAATGACTTTTTACAAAATCATAAGTCAACAAAAATAAGAGGGACCCACTAAAAGTTTGTCTTTTATGCATGTAATTTTGTAATATTCTGCATGTCTGTTTTTGTAAGGAGTCACCACGTGGCTCTCCCCTTGTCCAAGTGTCTGTAATATAGAGAATAAGGACAAGACTTGTGATCTTATCCTAGTAACCTCCTCTCTATATAAAGAGGCAGCCTACACTCTCTAAGGATCACAATCACAAAAACATATTTACTACTTTTAATAAAATGTCTCTCTTCTAAACTCTAGTGCTTCTCTCTCAAAACTCTTAATCTCTCTGTATGGATTCTCCTCCTTCTTCTTGAAAAATATGTGTTCTTTAGATCCTACGGTTCCGAACCTTTGATTTCTTACCTAGGATCATTGTGTTATACAATAGAAGCTAAACGTGGACCCATATATGGCTGAAGCAGCCTCCCGTGGTCCAAAAACTTGAGTATAACATAATGATTCTAAGTCTGAAACTGAAAGAATCATCGAAACCCCTCGTATAGGTCTCGAGGTTCCGCTTGGTTTTGTATATTGCACTGGAAACCATAAACAATATCTGTGATGGTAAAGTGTGTCGATATGCATCGACCTCTGGAGAACTCAGTCTTATACTATTACCTAACTTAGTGGTATCAGTGCCACTACGAAAATAATTTTCGAAGAAGGGTAAGAAATACAGAAAAAATATAGGTGACCAAGAGAGAGTAGCCCACACATAACTAATTTTTTTTATAATATTATAATATATAATTAATTATTAAAGTTATAATTTTAAAATTAAAATTATATATAAATATATATTTATTTCTACATTGTATTGACCGTCTAGTTACATTTATATATTATATAAATAAGATAGTATTTAGACAATAATAAAGCATTTACTTATTCGTTTATTTGAGTAAGTTTGAGTAGCCATTTATTTAAACAATACTAATTGATGAGTTCAAATTATCCAGTCACAACTCATTGTGTTATCCAGACAAGGGCAATTCAGACATAAACTTTCTATTGAACTATCCGGACAGGACAAAAGTAAAGAAACACCTAAACATATTTTGACTAAGCTATGTGCTAATTAGTTTAATAATTAAATGGGTCCTTAAACTTGACCCGGTTTCATAACTTGACCCAAAATCTAATGGGTCCTTAATTAAGGGTATAAATACCCCAACTACTTTCATTAATGAGGCTAATGAACATTTAATGCAACCAGGCTGCTCAAATCTCTCACTACTTTATATCAAAACACTTAATACTCTATTTACTTTCAAAAACACTTTACAAAATTACCCTTAGCTCAAAATAAATCACACCAAATTGGCGATCACAGTGGGAGAAGACGGTGTCTTAATCTTGCATTCAAAACCAATAAAAAAACGTGTTTGGATGGATCGGAACGAGCAAGCAATTCCACCACCTATGGTGGAGGTGGTTGGGTAAAACAATGAATACACCACCGAGGAACGAAATAAGTTGAAAACAGAAATAAAAGCGTTGAGAGCCATTAAAAAAACAGAAATGGGTTTAAAAGAGAAGTCAAAGGTGTCAGCCATCCATCATACTAACAATCCTAGGGAGAATGATCCATCAGCAAAGACTCATTTAAGTACAAAAAAGACCCATGTCAGTTTTAAAAAGTCTCACCGGTCTAAGCCGGTGGAAAGCTCAGATTCTGAGTCCTTTAGTAGCTCTTTGAACGAGGTTGAGCTTGAAGATTATTTGTCAAAGAAGTGATGAAGGAAGGTTAAGGAAGAAACATAAACTAGTTAAAAATATTCAAGAAAGAGAGATATGCATGGGAGACTTAAAAGCCATTTGGGCAAAGGGTCATCTCACAGCCATAGTCACAAGTATGTGGATCAGCTGTTGATCGATCCTTTTATCTTCCATGATGAATCAGATATTTTTGCAACACCTAATGAAGACATAGTCTTCAGTCATAGTAGGAATTGGAGACAGTCACCATTGTCTACTAAGATATTATCCAGAAACCTACCCAAAAGGTTTGACAAATGGAGAAATATGATGGGTGTAAAGATCCGGACAATCATCTGGAGCCGTTTAAAAACTTCATGATGAATTTTGATGATGATGACAAACTTCTGTGTAGAGCCTTCTCCTAATCTATTACGAGGAGTGCTCTCAAATGGTACAACAGTTTACCCAGGGATGTATCAGAAACTTTGATACATTATGGGTTGCCTTCTGAAGGTAGTTTGTGGGAAGTAAAAACGTAAATGGTAATGGAGATACTATCATCCATTGTGCCCAAGATCCAAATGAGTCCTTAAAATACTATATAATTCGGTTTGTAAATACTAATAATGGGTTAGCAGATTGCTTCGAACAAGTGACAATTGCTTCCTTAAGGAAAGGGTTGAATCATGGGAATTTGGCTGATTCGGTGATCAGGAAGAAGGCCATGACCTGGGGTGGCTTGCTAAACCAGGTGGGAAAGCAGATCAATATGGATGAAACCAAGAAAACAAGGGTGCACCGTCAGGTGAGGTCCGCCCTGACAGCTCAAAACCAAAACCAGACCGGATACAAGGCTAAAGAAACCAGACAAGGGTCCAACAGGGCCAAACAGACTAAATCTAATCCCCATTCAGCTTAGAGTCAGTAATCAAGGAGTAAAAGAGGTCATTGGGTTCAATCGGAGTGGTTTGCAGAATTAAAAGAAAGTGTGGCTACCATTTATGACAAGACTAAATATGAGGTCCATTTCCGGAAAACAGCAACATTGCAATCTACTAGAGAAATTCGTAATACTTGTTTTTGCCAATATCATCATGATATTGGCCATAATACCCAAGACTGTATCGCTTTGAAACAGGAAGTGCATAATCTCATTGAAAGAGGCAAGCTGAGTGCTTATGTCAAAAGAAGAAGTGGAAACGGGCTTGACAATGCTCATCGAACAGGACCTACGAATAATGCAGGAACATCTGCTTCGAAGGGGGCAATAGTGATCCTTGAAAGCTTTGATGTGGATTCAGAATATCTAAAGCCCGATCCAACTCGGAATAAAGTGGGGGTCATAACAGAACAGGCCAAGACGGTGTCCGGACTCATTAGTTTTTTTGAGTCACTTACCATATTCGGAGGGGACACCATGATGGCACCCACTCCTTCATCAATGAAGAGGTATGTTCATAGTCTAGCTACTCAATTGGAAGGGGGCATGTCTTCTTACCAGTCCCAGACCCCTGTTCTGTTTATAGTATTTGATGAGGATGATTTAAGAAACATTGATGGGCCTCATGAGGATGCAGTGGTGATAGGAGCATCTATTGGGGGCAATGATATCAGACGAATTTTGATTGACACTGGCAGTTCAACAAACATTCTCTTTTTGAGTTCTAACAAGAAGATGAAAAATCCGGGCGTTATTCAACGGTCAAATAGAACCATTGTGGGCTTCACAGGGAGTTTTGCAGATGTAATCGGGGAATTTGAAGAAGAGGTGCTGTTGTGCAAGGGGCCTTTTAAAAAGCTGGTCAGAGTGTTATTCGTTGTGGTAGACTGCCCCACATACTACAATAAAATCTTTGGGAGGTCTTGGCTCTCTAGAATGCATGTTGTGGCCTCAACAGTCCACCAATGTTTGAAGTATACGGTTCAAGGACAAGTGGCAGTTGTCTAGAGTAGCCAAAAGATAACAAGGGAGTGCTATGCAACTGCACTTGCTCCTAAAACTTTAGGAGCAGTCCGGGTTAATGAAGATTAGCAGTTATTAGGGCCTTCTGGGGGTGAGGGTGAAATTGATGACCCATAAGAGGCCCCTGGTGTTTTAATACCGGTTGAAAAAGTTGAAACCCACTCTCTGGCAGAAGGTAGAAGTGTTAAGATTGGCTCCAAGATGGCGCCAGAGTTGAAAAAAAAATTGTTGTCCTTTTTAGCAGATAACCAACATGTTTTTGCTTGGTGCAATGCTGATGTGACCAGAGTGCCTGCAAGTGTTATATCACATAAGTTGTCCATCTGAAGTGATGTTGCACCTATTGTGCAGAAAAAGAGAGCTTTCTCTAAGTATAAAGCTGATGTAATAGTTCAAGAAGTCGATCGACTTACCAAGATAGGGCACATAAAGGAGTCTCAGTTAGAGCTGTTATCGGTCCGGTTTGGTCCGGGTTTTGACAAAACCGGACCGAACCGTTAATTTTGTCGGTTCGGACCGAACCTAACCGACAAGATTTCGATTCTCCGAATTGGAACCGAACCGAAACCGTTAAGAATCGGTTCGGTTCGGTCCGGTTCGGTTCGTCGGACCGACAATAAAAAAATATTATAACTAGTAGAAGGCTAAAACTTGGAAGACCATACGGTTATTCCTCTGAGCCTTTTGAGATAATTGGTGTGGTTTCTGTTCTTTTATATAGCATCAGTGGTTTTGTTTCCTTTTTTACCTAAGCGATGTGGGATTCATAAACTACTTCAAATTCTATTTGTCTAAAATTAATAGACACGTCTTTGTCTTTATCTTTTTGTTACCTTTACAACTACAAAACAATATAAATTACAACACAATTTAATGTATATCTACGTCTTTGTGGCCCATAAAGTGAATCAATATATTACAACATAATTTAATTTTGATTTAAAAAATAATCAACATAGTATATCAGATATTCAGACGAAATCAGGTTTGTTTCTTGTTTGTGTATTCTTATATAAATACTCTTTATATATATAAAGACATATAATTTATATATATATATATATATATATATATATATATATATATATATATAAATTAGTTTTTTATGTATCGGTTTCTAATCGGTTTATCGGTTTGGTTTCTTACTGGTTTTACTATTTCGGTTCCTTATCGGTTTCGGTTTTTAAAATGGAACCACGAACCGGACCGTTAAGATTCGGTCCGGTTCTCGGTCCGGTCCTTACCGGTTCGGTTCCGGTCCGGTTCGCGGTTCTGAGGAACCATTAACAGCCCTAGTCTCAGTATCCTTTATGGACTGCCAATCCGATGTTAGTCAAGAAAAATAATGAGAAATCGTGTATGTGTATCAATTTTACTGACCTCAACAGATCTTGCCCAAAATATCTTTATCCTGTCCCCCAGATAGATCAGTTGGTGGACTCAAAATCTGAAAACAAGTTGTTGTCCTTCATGGATGCCTTCTCTGGGTACAACCAGATACAGGTGGATCCGAAGGACCAGGATCACACTACCTTTGTTACAGACAAGGGTCTCCATTGCTACAGGGTGATGCCTTTTGGGTTGAAGAATGTTGGGGATACTTATCATAGGTTGGTGAACAAAACATTTGCTAATCAGATCGGAAAAAACATGGAGTTGTACATCAATGATATGATGGTTAAAAGCTTAGAAGAGGAGTCACACATAACTGACCTTCAAGAAACTTTTGCCAATTTGACAAAAGTAAATTTAAAGTTGAATCCAGAAAAATATGTCTTTGGGGTGCGGTCCGGGAAATTCTTGGGTTATGTAATAACTGAGAAAGAGATACAGCCCGATCCGGATCAGCTTGACGCCCTGTTAGAAATGGATCCCCCTCGAACTATTAAATAAGTCCCTAGGCTAACAGGAAGATTGACTGCCTTGAATCGTTTTATTTCAACGTCTTCAGATAAGTGTGCTCCGTTTTTTCAGACTTTGAAAAGTGCTAAAGATTTCAACTGATCTCCATAATGCATCCAAGCTTTTGATGAAATAAAGAAACACTTGTCTTCACCAAAAACCCTTTTCAGGCCCGTACAAGGTGAAACACTTTATGTATACTTGGTTGTGTCAGAATATGCTTAAAGTGCAGTGTTGGTAAGAGAAGTGGAAAATTACCCTCGTCTGGTGTACTACATCAACAAGAGTCTGATAGATGCTTAGAAGAGGTACCTGAAGCTTGAAAAGCTGGCACTAGATTTAGTGACAGCAGCAAGGAAAATGAGGCCTTATTTTCAGTCTTATTTCATCATTGTTCGAACATCTTTTCCATTAAATAATGTTCTTCAGAAAGCAGATATATCAAGCAGGATGACCAAATGGTCAGTAGAGTTGGGTGATTATAACATTGATTGCGCCCCACGAGCTGCCATCGAAGCTCAATCTATTGCTGATTTTCGGGTAGAATTCCATGCAGATAGGAGTTCTAAACAAGCTTTAGAAGCGAAAACTAAAAAAGAATGGGTAGTCTGGCCTGATGGTGGATCAAGCACAATGGATTGCGGGGATGGAATTTTCCTGACCTCTTCGTATGGTGATAAACTATACCAGGCTATATGCTTTGGGTTCAGGGCCTCTAACAATGAGTCTGAATATGAAACAGCTATAGCTGGTCTTAAATTAGCTTTCCTATGTGGGGCTAAAAGAGTTAGGTTGATGAGTGATTCACAGATTCTTATCCACCATGTTCATGGTCAATCTGAGGCCAAGAAGGAACAACTGATCAAATACTTATTCATCCTTAAAGAGGTGGCAGCCAACTTCAAGAATGTTTGCTATGAGCATATTCCTAGATCAGAAAATACGTTGGCAGATTTCTTGGAAACCAATAGCATATTCTGATTCATACCCTTGGATTCGCATAAAAAAAATCCGTATCCATACAATCAAATCAGAACAAGGAAGAGGAGGAAAGCTTAAGTATACAAGTAGTTCAATCTAAAGATTGGAGATTTCCCCTTCTTCAATACATTTCTGATGGGGTTTTGCCTCCGGATAAAGCTATGGCAAGAAAAATTAAACACAAGGCTCGGGGTTTTTTTTTATCATAAGAGAGGTTCTATATAAAAAATCCTTCAGCGGACCTCTCCTGCGCTGTTTGGGGGTTGAAGAATCCCAAACCGTTTTATCTAAACTACGTGAGGAAGAAGGATCAGCACATTGTGGCTACAGGGCACTAACCCGGAGGGTTTTGTTGGCTGGATACTATTGACTATCCATAATGGCAGATGCTAGAGAAATGGTGAAAAGTGTGATCCATGTCAAAGGTACGGTAACGAAATTCATGTGTCGACAGTGCCTATAAAGTCTATTTCTGAGCCATTACCATTTGCTCGTTGGGGATTGGATTTAGTTGGGCCTCTACCAATGACATCCAGAGGATGCAGGAGTATTATTGTAGCTATTGATTACTTCTCAAAGTGGATAGAGGCAGCTCCTCTGGCAGGAACCACTTCGAAAGCTGTCATAAAGTTGATCTTATCTAATATATGTTGCAGATTTGGGATTCCTCAGAAGATTACCACATATAACGGGCCACAATTTGATAACAAGGATATGTAGAATTTATGTGCTTCCAGGGGCATTCAGCATTACTATTTCCTACCATGGTGGCGCAGGGAGGTTTTAATGAGGTTTCTGGTTTTCTCATTCAATAAAATATGATGGCTTCTTAAAACATCCTATCTGGTTTAACTACAATTCTATTCAAGTACAAGTTTTTGATTTAACACTTTGGATCTTTGATAGATCAGATTAACCTGGTTGAGCGATGACCATTAAATACATGTCATCGGAGATATTAAACACTCTCACTTCAATATTTTTGAAATAATTGGGGCTATTTAAACATTAGCCATTAAAATAAAAAGGAAAGAAAGTATTGAACAAAGCAAGATTTGATAAATAAACCTATCAGGACGGAAACCGGATAACATTACCAAATTACGAAATATGCCTTGGCCATCCAAGGACTTTAAGTATTTTAAAAGACTTATCCGGACTCAAAACCGGATAACATTACAAAAATACCTTGGCCATCCAAGGACTTTAGTAGTTCAGAAAAGTAAGAAAACAAAAAATGTTTAGAACCTCAGGGCTTGTTCCCTTCAGATTGTCCTTTATCACCTCTTTTCTTGGGACTTTTGAGTTCGGCACTCGAACTCTCACTGATTCCTTCCTCTTCATCAGTGGTGGAATCTACTCCACTGCTATAATTGTACTTATCACCATTAACCATAGTGTGAAATGAGATCTCGTCATAGTTTACGAATTTCCATAAGGGACCAAGGGTTCTCTTCGGAAACGTTTCATGAAAGAGCAGCACCATGTCAGACTTAACCTCAGCATATCTTGTTTCCAAGGAGTCTATCACCTCATTGGTATATTTATCAATGCTGGCCTGAATAGTTTGTTCCTGCTGCTTCTCCAAGTCTTCTTTCTCCTTGGTTACCTTAGACACAACATTTTCTAGGGAAGTCTTCTCACCTGACAAGGCTTGAATGACACCATCTTTGTTTTTCAAGTCTTCTCTTACTGTTGTGAGATATTTTTCCAAACTCGATCACTTAGCTTGGATTTTGGTACTGGTTGTTTCCGAAGTAGCAAGCGTGGTTGATAGATCTTCTTTGTCTTTCCTCAGTGCTTCAATCTCTTTTTTCAGTTCTTCTATGCTCTGATTAGCATCGAGAAGATTAGTTGACAGAGACTCTTTGTCAGTAGTGAGGGTATTGATGAGTGCAATTTGACTCTTCACTTGTCTATCTAGGTCAAGAAGGGAATGGGCCATAATGTCTTGTTCTCTGGAGACGGAGAAAGACTTATCATTATAAGTCACCATGTTAGAAGCGCTCGAAGGACAGAAGGGACCAGCCAAGTCATCCTTCTCAGAGTCGTTGAAGTAAAGATCAATGTCTTGAAAGGCACTAATGTCTACTCCATCAATCCCTGGAATCTTCTCTGGCAGTATGCGGTCAACAAGGGCTGGTGGAGGTAGAAGCTCCGAAGGGCGAAGAATTATTTATTCCCCTAAGGTGACCTTTTTCTTTTTGGCAGCCTTTTCATCACTGCTTGCTTTTCTTTTCTGGTATTTTTTGGGAGGCCTTGGTAGGTTTAGTGATTCTCCAGCCTCCCTAACAGTCTCAGCTTCTACTACCTTGAGCAAGGCAGCATCGATTCCCCTTTGGTTACCCAAACCGATCCCTTTTGTGGCAGCTTGGACTGCCTCTGTTGCAGTTTTTTTTCTTCCCTTTCATCTTGCTGGGAGCCTTGGCTCTAGTAGGCAAGACCAGTTTACCATCTCTGGCTTCTGTCTGTTTAAGGATTACGTCAGGAGGAGGTGGTGTAGTTAGTTCTTCCCATGTGAGATCCTTCCGACCTGTGGCGTTCTAAGATGGGACCTCACCAGATTTCCTGAGGTGATGCAGTTGTGGAAGGCATTCCCCCAACACTCTGTAGCCCATGCGTTCAGTTTGGCACAAGTTGTTTTCCCCTCCTCTAGGTGTCCGGAAAACTCCTTCAGCAGCACTGAAAAATAAGTGACAAATAAATCATGAGAGAAATACTTGTAAGTTAAAAAAGAAGAATATGAAAAACAAAGATAAAGAACTTACTCGTGCTCTTCCATCGACTAGTTAACATACTTGGGTTGGTATTGGATTTGTTCTTCTTACCATTCTCCCATGCCCCACTGATGAACAAGAACTCTATCATCCAGCTCTTCTCAGATTCTAGTAAGTCATCCACCACTTTGAAGTTATTCCCCATGTTGTGGTGGTAGAATGGGATGTGGTGGTTCTTGCATAGACTTGCCACAGTGGCAAATTTCTCAATTGGGAGAGGTATTTCAGATAACCTCGATGCCATTATTCAGACGAGGAGAGGGTACCAGGCGTTCAGGCTCAATTGGCTTGGACAGAGCTTCACCAGGTGGAAATACCTGGCAATTTCTTGGTCCAGTGGGAACCTACGTCCCCAGTTTAGCACCTCATTGAGTTTACAGTCCATCGGAGTCTCCGGTGCGACGGGTACCCTCACCTTCACTGATTATGGGATCCCCCACTGTCTCCCATCACTTCTTCCATCACTTTGGAAGGTCTATCAGTTGTTGTGGATAGGAGGGGATAAGCTTCTGGCACCAAAGGCTCTTCAGATGAATGAGCGCCTGTTGTTTCTAAAGGCATGGTGTCCGGTTGAGGTTGGGATTTTGAGGACTTCGTCTTTAGGGCTATCTTAGATACCTCTGATCCGGAGGGCTTATCCGTTGGTGCTATTTTAGACACCTGATATTGCCTTAGATGCCTCCGATCTAGAGGGTTTTGACAGTGAAGTAGTTGCTTGGGATTTGACCATATGAGTCGTCCGACGTTAAGTTGATTATTCTGAGGACTTCTCAATATCTGAACCCATGGCTATGAAAGGGGAGGGTTTTCTAACACTCAATACTGATTTTTCCTTGAAAGTGGAGGGTTGGAACAGATGAACCTGAGGGGAGAGGAGAGATACTTAGTTTAAACAACTGTTTGGGTTTTGAATTTCTGGATGAGGATGACCCTTGGTCAGCTTCCTAGGGTGGTTCACCAGACTTTTTGCTTAGGGAGACTGAGAGACTAGCAGCAATATAATTCTCTATTTTGACTCTTCTTGCTTTTTCTAACTCTGACAAGTTCAACCAGCCACCTTTCACAAGATCGTTTATGGCCATGAACATAAAACTATTCAAGAACAAGTTTGAAAACAAAGGTGAAAATCTCTCTATAAAGTTTTTGAGTGATGAAGACAATGTAATAGTGAACAATGATTTATATATTAATAGAAACAAGTAACTGTAAACTAGGAGGAGTTAAGGAGGTTTGACAATGATTAAAGACGGCGCAGATGTGTGAAAACTTAAATGCCTAGGTCACTTTCTAGGCTTAGTGGGAGCGTCGATCTAGGTAGAAAAACGGATGGTAGGTCGAAGTGGATCGTGACACGTGTTCCACGATCCAAGAAGAAGACTCTTAGAATTCTGGGAAAAGAAGTCAGTTCAAACGAACTTTGAACCAGGTGTACAAGGCAGTCGGACAAAATCGTTACTGACTAAGTAAATTTTTTAGTCCTACCAAAGATATTTGATAAGGCCTAAAAAAGGGGCTACTGATGAGTTCGGATTATCCAGTCACAGTTTACTGCGTTATCCGGACAAGGGAAATTCGGACATAAACTTGCCACTGAACTATCCGGACAGGACAAAAGTAAAGAAACACCTAAACACTTTTTGACTAAGCTATGTGCTAATGAGCTTAATAAGTAAATGGGTCCTTAAACTTGACCCAGTTTCATAACTTGATCTGAAAGCCCATGATCCTTAATTAAAGGTATAAATACCCCAACTACTTTCATTAATGAGAGTAATGAACATTTAATACAACGAGATTGCTCAAATCTCTCACTACTTTATATCAAAACACTTAATACTCTATTTACGTTCAAAAACACTTTACAAAATTACCCTTAGCTCGAAATAAATCACACCACTAATAACCAATTACAATTATTAATAAACAGTTGTAAGTAGCCTTTTGACCTGCCCAGCTCGGATATTCGATGTGTGGCGGCTAGTTTGAAATACTAGCCGTGCTTAAGTCGGATATCCGATTCGGCCATTTCAATTCAGATATCCGATGTGAGTCTGATATTTTTTTTAACTTTTCCTTGTAAATAGAGGAGAATTATAGTTTCAAAATCATCGTCTCGTAATATTATTTTAAATTTATCAATTGTTTTACATATTCTTTAGAAAGATTAGTTATTAGTTTTAGATTATCTATTTCGGCTTTTAGAATACTTACTATTTCTTTTTTATTAAAAACTTATTTGATAAAACCAATCAAATTTAATTGTGGTAACATTATACTAGCTGAATTAATAGATTTGTATAATTTATCCAATTATTTGGTTGTTATAGTAGTTTAGATATTAGTTTGTATTAGTTGTTATTTTTACTAGTAAATATAATCAAAATACAAAATATTTAGTAATATTTATAACCAACTCATAATTATAATATATGATCACAGTTTATAAAATAATAACAACACTTATAATATTAATAACCAAATCATAATAATAACCAAATTGTAATAATAAAATTATAATATTTTAAAATTGCACGATTTGATTTTGGTTTATAAAATAATAACAACACTTCTAATATTTATAACCAAGTCATAATATAATAATAATCAAAATGTAATAATAAAATTACAATCATTTAACTTGTAATATTTTAAAATTATAATATATAAAATAGTAACAATATTTATAATATTAATAACCAAATCATAATAATAATCAAATTGTAATAATCAAATTATAATCATACACCTTATAATATTTAAAATTATAATATATGATTTTTATTAGAAAATAATAACAACACTTCTAATATTTATAACCAAACATGAAAATAATCAAAATATAATAATTAATAATAATAATCATATAACTTATAATATTTTAAAATTATAAGATATGATTATGATTTTTAAAATAAAAACAAAATAATATTTATTATCTATAAAATAATAACAACACCACTAATGTTTATAACTTAATCATAATAATAATATTCAAAATACAACAATAAAATTACACGACAAACGTGAAATTTTCACATATTTCCATTTAAATACTAACGATTGTTTCCATTTATTTATGACGTGACCTGATCCATTTACCATATGTAGTTCGATTTCAAAAAAATTAAGGAATAAACTACTAACACAAAGCCTTTATACAAAGAAAGTGAAGATATATACACGATGCCTAACCAATAAGAAAAAAAAGTAAAGAAATATAATCCAAACCCTAGTCCAGCGAGAAAATATAAGTAACCTTAATCTAAGAAAAACATAAGTGAAAATTCAATAAAACTAAATAAATATTGGGAGATTTACCCATTGGGTCTCAAATGTGTTTTTATTTACCCAGCCCTACCACAAGAGACCATTTTACTAATAGGTCCAACCTGTTAAAGGAAAGACTAAACTATCCTCAAACAAAATAATTCAGCCCCAGATCAAACTTGCCCTAATTTCTCACATCTTTCTCATTCCCAAATCCCGTTTCTTTCTCCTCAACTCTCTAGTCTTCCCAAAACTCGTTTCTCCAACATCGACTTCTGATCCTCCACATTTCTCTCTCAACCGAATCTTACGACAACAAAATTCGCTCCGTCGTCGTCAATAGACTCTCTCTATCGTATCGACGAAAGCCTAAATGGGTAAGTTGTGATTTACCTTTTTTTCTTTCTCTTTTTCGCCTTAGTTGAATCAATGTAATTGTTGTTTTAAACCTAACATAAGGTACCTTATACTTTGCTAGAGCTTATTTGTTTGAAACTTACCGTTAATTATGGTTTAAAGAAGTCTTAAAAATTCTTTTCCGATCGTTATTTTGGCATATAAGTATCTGATGGTTCGTGGAAAATTTGGGAGACAAAATAAAAATTTAGGATTCTTTTTCTAAGCTCGGGTTTAACTTATTCAGAATGCATAAGCTCAATTAGGGTTGAAAGGGTCATTTTCTTTTTATTTCTGTGTTAAAGCTACATTTGAAATGTCTCTTCTTTCTCTAGAATAAACTAGGAGAAGTTACTATATCCATACTATAGAAGTAACTTATTATCTAGATCTACTGCAGGTTGTAGTATATGAATAACTAATAATAATTAGTCTGTTTTTTGTTAGCAGATAAAAGAAAAAGGGTGAAGACGTGTGCCGAAAATAGGAGTATAAAAAGAAAAACAATGAAGAAAAAGAATATAGAAATAAATCCAGGGTCCCATGGCCCTTCTATATTCCGTTCGAATATAGAATCAGTCACGAAACTACTGAGGACAGCGGACATCAAAGTAGATCACATTGAAGCTCTACAAACTACACTATTTTACAATTCAGTAAAAAGGTTGTTTCAACTAAAGAAGAGCTTCAAAGTGAGGAAGTCTTGGGAGCTCACACTGGAGATAATAAATATGTATGATAAGGAATAGAAGAGCTTCGGATTTGGTGGGATCGACGTGTCGCTAACGAGAAATGACACTATGGTAATTTTTGGAATAAATTGCGGTACAAAGAAGATCGATAAGGTTGAATGTAGAATAACCGAGTCAACCATCATCTCAAGATACTTTCAATAAGCTAAAAACATAACAAAGAAGATAATAAAAGATATCATAGAAGATCGTTCAAAGATTAACGAGGTTGAGACAGTCAAATATGTAGCAAAAATGATAATAATGTACCTATGTGTATCAGTATTTTTTTCTACATCTTGTGATTGTCTGTCGGAAAGCCTAGCAAGGTTCATTGACTTGAAATTTGAAATAATCTACAAGTACGACTGGGCGCAAGTCATTGTAGAAAAGCTGATGAACTTCATCGACAAGAAAAAAGGACAAAATCAGCAAAACACTGTAGGATTTGTGTCGATGCTGATTGTAAGTAAATTTTTAAAAATTTAAAGTTACATCAATAAGATTATTCATACTAATATTTATACTAACTTTATAAATATATTCTTTACAACCATTTTTCTTGGAGAACACGATGGTCAGAATCTCGAAGCTGGACTTTCCACGGTGCTTGAGATGAGAGGGAGCTACTAGCTTATGAAACCAAGACAAAGTCAAGGAGTTGATACAGGAGGTGGAACCATCAGAGGTAAAAAAATTCAAGCACTTAATATTTATGAGAAACTATAATGGGTTTCTTTTATATAGGATTACAAGTAAAACACAACAACATCTGTTTAGTCTTAAAACTATATTACTGTAGTTTCATAGCACATAAAAAATTGGGTCCGAACTCCATAAATACTGCATTAATCCACTTGGATGGACGTATTCAATAGTCTTTAATTTTTATATGTGTTGAAACGTTTTCTTGTTAGGATGTTGTTACTATGGTTTACGCTTACTAATCAGTTAAAAAATACTAACAATTTTCATGTTAATTTTACCCAACTCTGTTGTTTGTCAATGTTTAGGCAATTGAAGGTGACCTGGAACTCATTCTTGAAGAAGAGGCTTTGGTGGTCAGAGAGTATTTGTCAACTGATGAAGAAGATATGGAAGAGATAGAAGAAGATGATGAAGAAAGTGACAAGCGATGAAAAATGAGGTAAAGAAAAAGAAGAAGAGGAAGCAGATGATAAAGAAGAAACAAAGAATAACAGGGGTGTAACTCCAGACTATGGAGTAAGAACCAGAAGTGTAACAAGGAGTGTTACACTAATTGGAAAAATAAAAGGAAAACAACATATTGACAAAGGTGAAAAAGAAGAAAAAAAGGAAAAGGAGGAGAGTGATAAAAAGAGACGCAATCAACAAGAAAGCGATGCAAACGAAAATAATGATTGAAGCGAGACCACAGTTCTCTTGCATGAGCAAGAAGAACTAACACATAACCTGATACAAGCAAAGGTACTATTTAATTAAATAATTTTTAAGGGTTTTAATTATTTACAGCTTCCTCTCAAAGGTCTATTTTGTTGATTCTTTTGTCTAGACATTTAAAATGAGTTGCTAGTTATGATCCTTAATAATTATACATATACTATATCGTTGGCCCACAGCTGATTGTGATGCAAATGTAGGTACTTAATATAGACATAATTTAATTGTTGGTGCCAATTATAGTATTATAATACACATGTTTTTTGTTGTTAATACGAATGGTTAAAGTTTAGTTTATTCATTGAGGTTGTCCCTAAAGATGTTGCAAACCTTGTTGATTTCCAAAAATTAGTTTATTACATGTCATTTAATGACAAAGTATACTAATATGCAGGAAAGGATCAGCAAGGTGACTAAAGAACTACACCAAGTTACAGAACGTTTAACAAGGTATAGTATTCACATAATTATCATGTTATCAAATTTTTAATAATATTCATGTTATTTTGTGAAAAAATCACTAACTTGTAAAATACAAAAAGAGGATAAAGGAGCTGGAAAATACTGTGAAAAAATTAGAAACAGAGCTTCAACAAACAGTTGAAAAAGAAGAGCAAAAGAAGGTACAAATTATTCATGTTATTAAAGGTTTAACTTATTCCCGTTATTAAGGTTTAACTTATTCCTGTTATTTTATTTAAAAAACTACTAACTAATTTTAGTATCAACAGAAAGATACAGATGCGCAAGAGAAGAAAAACATCTCACCTTCTTCCTTGGTAAAAAAAGTCTTAAAAAACCCACCAAGGAAGAAGAAGAATGATCCTGAGTTTGAATATGAGCCCATAAAGAGACAGAAAAAAGGAAAAGATGATGCATCAATACGTGTTGAAGACTCAGATGATGATTTTCAAGAATTCAAGGTAAAAAAGATCAAATATATCAAAAACGAAAAATGACATCCGACTTCATATCTAGCCGATGAAGATATCTGTAAATTCAATGCACTTATCCAAAAAAATAAAAACAGGTAATCAATGTAAATATTTCATGTTATTTAATTTACGTAAATAAAAAATATAATTTTTAATGAATTGAAATTGATATGTAAAAACAACACAACTGTGTGGAGAAAAGATTCAACGTGGGCTATTGTGGATGAGCTCCAAAAAATTATCACACATGGGGAAATTGGCATAGAGGTAAGGAGATTTAATTTTTATTTATTTCAGCGCATCTATATGTTTATATGTTTTCCGTGGACTACTAAAGAAAATAAATTATTGATTTTTCTGGCTTGTAAGTTATAGGCAGACCCTCGAGTAACAAATCCAGTCAGTGATGAACCAAACTAGAATAAAGCAACAATCAAGCAAGAACCAATAAAGACAATATGTATGCTTACCCTCATCTTTATTTTACAAGTTAGATTTTTACTCCGTCTACTAGATTATTCACATTAAGAGACTTGCAAATTGTTTACCCTGATGAAAGAATTACAGGGTTAATAAGGTTTAGTCACCCTTCTCGTTAAGTGGGAGACAATATTCTAACCAATCGTATGTACTAAAGCAAGATTGAGATTTTTTGGGTATAATATTTCACTATTTAGTTTGTACATGAAGTCACATGAACCCTGGCTTTTGAGCCCATGAAAGAGCTTTTTGATCTAGCCTCTCGTTCCAGTTTAGACAAGGATTAAGCTGCGAAACCAATCACCTGTTTGGTCAGACTTCTTAATTGTTAGAAGTGGGTGCTGACTTATATATATCCTAATTGAATCTTCTCTCGAGAGTTGTTGTCTTCTCAATACCTAACTACTTGAATATGACATAGAAAGGCATACTGATATTTGTTTTTGTTACAGCTTATAATCAGATTATGTTTTGATTTACTTTGAGATTTTTACATTACAGATAATTGATGCATATGCTTCATGCATAGAAAGGAATGAAGTGTTAAATGAGAGTGACTCACAAAGACCACAAAATATCATATTGTCAACATCTGCAACAGTATCTACATAAAATCCTTTTTTATCTACAAATGATATTAACATGAATAAATGATATTATTTTCTAATCTTTATTTTTATACTTTTGGTTTAACAAAAATACCTAAAAGAAAACAAAAGACTTTTAAAAAGATTGATAGTTGATCGACTCAAAACCGTAAGAACCGATAATAATTCGTAGATTATTATACCTATTCACACGCTATCAAGTGTTGCAACTTCCAACCATTGGACATGTGTTGATTCATTACAACCGCTTACATCCACGGAATGCAAAAAATGTGGATAAATATCTAGATGCAGCAATAGAGATGGTAAGTTTATTCATATATACATATTATTATTAAATCCCATTAGTACTAATACTTCACTAATTGATTTTTTTTATCTATTGAAGCAAAAATATTTGAAACAATAAAGTTTCTAAAAAGGGATGAATAATTAATAAATGAGCGCAAGTGTCCACAATAAAAGCTAGGTACTGTTGATTGTGGGATAATGGTTGTGCATACATGACTTTTATAGCATTTGAGGCCCACCGTCATCATACGAGGAAGACAAAGCTTGCAAACAAAGAGCCGAAATATTTCACACAATATTAAATGATGAATATAGTTGTTTGTAAAAAATATGAATGCATTTGTTTGAAGTACTACTTTGAAGAAACATGTTGTGTTTTTTTGTGAATGTTTGGAGTAAACATATGTTAATTTGGTTCTTTGTAGTATTGTAAATTGAAGATCTTAATTTGTTTTTTAAGTTTAATTGTGATTGTTTCAGTTGACAACACTTTTTTGTTTTTTGTCTACTTGTATTATGGTTTGTAAAATCACATGAAGATAAATCACATGAACAATTATTACATGAGTAAATTAACAGGAACAAAAGGTCTTAAAAATAAGAAATATATATCAAACATAATTGGTATAAAATAAATTATAAATAAAGAAAATAAATTACCCATCTTATAAAACATAAAATAGCATACAAAAACAAAAAAGAAAACAACTCTTAAAATTTGACATGAACAAAAATTAACAAGAAAAACATTACCAGGAAAAAAATCTCAGTAAATAAAAAGACAGCTATTAAGTCCAGTAATGTGTTTAGCCATAACTGATATATTAATACAGAAAAATTAAAAATAAAAACTAAACAACAACATTCTTCAAAATTAACTAAATTCAGTCGTATTAGAAGTAAGAAAATATGTATCATTACAAATTGATCAAACAATGAAAATAAAAACTTCTTGAAAATTAGTCTCCTTACAAATATAATAGACTGATAAGTCAATGACAAAGTAATACTTAAATGTGTTGCTCCTGGCAGGACCTCTTGTTGTGGTTTTCAACTCTTTTACACTTGCTGCATTTGATCGTCTTGAGAAAAAGTTCACCTTTAGATAGGATCTTTTTCTTTTTTGGCCTACCAGGTTTCCTCTTCAACATAAGCGGTTAAACATCCGGAGAACCACTTATAACAGCAGTTTGACCAAATGAAGAATATGGATGGATGGACAATGCATATCATGCTTTATATGATGTCGAATAAAAGTACTTCTCCACAAAATCAACCAGAGTTTTTTGAGTTTTTGTTATGACGGCTAAAGCATGCGCACAAGGAAAACATTTGGATTGCCAATGGCCACATGAACATGTATAATCTAAAATATTAACTACCATATTCGACATCGAATGTACTTCAAAAACATAATCTGATGATGCATGGAAAAACCAAGACCGTCCATCCTTTATATTCTCTCTATACATCTTGTCAATTCTAGGGCATAACATACTAGCCCATTTACTGGATTCTACACGGTGATTGGACAGCTGAACCATAAGTTTATCCAAATTCTATCGATCAATTTCATTACGGGAAGATCGCGATAAAGCACAATCTGTGCATTAAACGACTCAACAACACTTCAACAAATAGACCCGAACCTTTTTCCTTTACAAAATGCATTCGCATAGTTTTCGGGAGAAAAATTATCTAAAAAGTCATAAGCATTCTTTCTACCAATTTTTAACAGTTTTTTCATACGGTTAAAAAACTTTTGCTCTGTAGGGGCAAATGCACATGCTCAAAATTTGATAACTATCCTATCTCTAATTCGTTTAGGCGTCAACTTAAGCTTATCCCTCAAATTTAAAAACAGTGTGATAGAGACAAAAAGAGTGACATGAATCTGGAAAAACAGACCACACTGAGCTAATGATACCTTTATGACGATCAGAAATGAAATTATTTTTTTGATCACCAATATGCGCCTTCAACAATGACTTGGTAGCAAGTTCTACTGATGTATCATTTAAGAAGCTACCAGCAGAGTAGTCTGCTATGGTATCTATGGGCCAAAATATTTTCGGTAACAACTTCAACTTGGATTTCTAGATAATTTGAACGCTTTGCTCGGAAATTGTAACCATATCAGCAAACTCTTCATCATTGGTCAATGAATAACCTATAAATGGTCAAATACTATACTTCATAGTAATATTATCTCTACTCAAAGAGGTCCATTTATCAACTAAATAATCGATAATACCGTTTAAGCTGTGAAACGATTTTAAAGAGCGAACAACGGCATCATTCCCATACTTTAAATGTATAAAACCAGTAGACATTGTACCTGCAAAAAATATAAAGATATATTAGTAGTTACAGGAACTGTCATGTTGTACCCAAAATCATCCAAATATATATCACGAGTTTTCATCTATGACATACATTAGATTTCACCAAATGTATTTCTACTAGCCTAAAATTTACCACACCAGTAACCATTTAAAGTATTTAAGTCTATGTTATTCTAAATTTTTATCTTATCCTATGCTCACTATTATGTAGAAAACCTAATTGACTTTTGTAGATTAGACACAAGTACTACTTTCAATTATTAAGACCGAAGGAGAGATCGACGGAGAAACTTGAGGCTAAAAAACGACAGAATTGCAAGAAAGAGGGAAAACGTACCTTTGGAAACTGAGAATACGACGACCGACAAACAGAGACGAAATAAACGACCAACTGAGGTCGTCGTTGAAATCGAGAGAAAAAACGGTCTAACAAAGACGGTCATAGTCGTCGTTGAAATCGAGAGAAAAAAAATATTTGATTTTAAAATTGAGAGAAAAGAGGGATTGCTGTTTGATTTAATTTTAAATTCGTTTAGTCACTCATTAAAGGGTAAAATTATATTTAAAATTTAAGTTTGGACTAATGGATAAATAAAGTCCTATTTTGGTAGATGTAGGTAAAATTTAAGTTGATAAATTGTGAAAATTTTATACCCAATTGGTATAGAACCCTTATTTTAAAAAATATATACCATTTTAAGATTAGAGTATGAGTTATTGTATATAGAGAAGAATCTATAATCAAATATCTTCAAAACCAAAAAAAAAAATTAAAAATTTAAAAAATGCTCTTATTAAATCCGAATTATTTTCAGCTAAAATACTTACTAAAATAAAATAATATATATATATATATATATATATATATATATATATATATATATATATATATATATATATATATATATATATATATATATATATATATATATAAATTAGAAAAGGATTTTGGACCCTAAAAGGTAGAATTATATAATGAACTTTTTCAGCTACATCATTCTATCCTGGATCGAAAAGAATTCGCCTTCATTCCCATCATAATTTTATGATAAGCCCGGAATCGATAGGCCACTAAAATAGTTCTTTCTTTCCTTCCACCAAGAAACATGACAACCATTCTCTTACATTCTGTAATCCAAGCCAGTGGCTTTAATAGCAGTATGGAGAAAGTGCTCAAGAAGTCCTTTGCTGATCAGTTTAGAAAACTTGGCAGCCATTGTAAAAATACTTGTAAATAGAAAAGGATATGTATTTATTCCACTTCCAGCACCTTCAGTAACCATCTGTCCAAGAAGCTTTTCCAATTTGACCTCCTTAAACCACTTCGAGCAGCCTTTGTCACTTTCCTCAACCACGTCAGCCCTACCTTTTACCAAGCTTCTAACAGGAGCACCATCCAGGAAGGCTTTATATGCATCTAAAATATCCTGCCCATATTTGTGAAAATGGCCACACACGAAATTCTGAAAATGCGATGGTGGTTTCCTCATTGTGTAGACCATGGTGCTAGCTAAGAAAATAAATGTGTTCTTATTGTACTCTTCAGAACGTTTTTCACATTGCTTAAAATTATAGCAACCTTGCATTCTCTCCTTGTCGTTGTTTTCCCCAACTGCTGCCTTACTTGCATCTCCAACCTTAAAGACAGCAACACCACCAGCTCCAGATTTCATATTCTCATACATCGTCCCATTGAATACCTGACAGAAAGCGAACGAGTTGAAAATGAACATATTCAAAATAAGATCAGAATCTGGTCCAACAAGACCGCACAGTGCGTTTCCCTTTGCCTGAAGATTCGATATGACGGTAAACTGATAAAGAGATTGTACTAAGATATTACTCCACATGGCACTGATGATGAAATTCCATTTCCTTCCAACTGGAGCACGCTTCATTAGTTCATCAGTTGGAGGGTCTATTGCAAGTGCAAGTGCCCTCAGTGTATCCATGAGCATGTTCACCCAAAATGATTGGACAACCATGAAGGAAATATTCCCTATCAAACAAGCAGAATGGAAGCTGACAACTTCCCCAACTACATTTACTGTCAGCTGAAACTGTACGAACTTCTGAATAGTTACGTAAATCAGGCATCCACATTTGGCGACTGTGGGGATGGTACTGAAACTATCGTCCATAATTAGTTCAAGCAACTCCTCAACAAGCTCATAGAACTGTCCATAATTGGTCACCTGATCTCGAAATACTTGTAGTCCTGCTTCAAAATCGGTCTCTTCTGTATAGTCAGGATTTTGCTGAGTTTAACACGTATGTTTCTCTCAATAATACGCTCTTCTGTATAGTCAGGATTTTGCTGAGTTTAACACGTATGTTTCTCTCAATAATACGCTCGTTGTTGCATATTGTTTCCAGAAAAATTATCTTGCAATTTCCTTCAGCCAATTTTATTAGCGAATTTCTACGTTTCGGTACTATTTGTAGCATCGTAAACTCCACCATGGCCTCCTTCTGTATTGTCAGCTCAGAAGAAGTCTGCAGACTGATCAACTCCAAACCTTCTGTATTGTCAGCTCGGAAGAAGTCAGCAGACTGATCAACTCCAAGCGTAAGGCGTCAATACTATCCAACATTAAAGTGCTTGGTATCGTGACCAAACCAGCGCAGGTATCTTGTTAGTGTAACTGCAGTAAAAGTCTTCCCTCGAGCTGGCAAACCAACCAGAACAATTGCTAAATGTCTATCCTCTTTAGGCCCAAGCATCTGATCAACTACAGCTGCAGCTTCAACAACTCCAGCAGCCGCCGGCCTCGGGTCCTTGGTCTCTTTGCCTGGTTTAGGATGAACAGGAAAAGGATTGAAACTAGCAGCCTTGACCAATCTGGAAGATCCAACACCCCTGTCAACAAAGAGACCCCTTTGACCGTCTTGCTTTTCGAACCGTGACAACATCCCAGAGACAGGATAAACTCTAGAAGTGTTGGGAATATTGACTTCCATGTCCTTCATAGCTGGAGGTGGATCCATATCAGAACTGGTATCTTAAAAGGAATTTGAAACCGTATCAGACACATCGGTGATGGAGAAAACCTCAGCACCTTTTAATGACTGTGGATTCTCTGTCAAGTTAGCTGCATAAACTAGAGCCAAATTAGCAGAAGTTGAAGGTGTAGGGACCTCATAATGCTCAAGATCAAGCTCCAAACAAGATGAACAGCAGTCCTCGCCATGCTTTGGTTCTCAAGTTATACTAACGTCAGAAATTCCACGAACCTATGAAAGTTGTAGGCTTTCCTGATAAGCTCTCCAACTAGCAGCCAGATTCAAAGGTGAAAGTCTATCTGCTTCAATAAACACCTTATACCCAAGTACCTCGTTAGCTTCCAGCTTAAATTGCGCAGGTCTTGCGTCTCCTTGCAAGGAACCCCCCTTGAGGAGCCGGGTTGGACCCTCCTCAACTATACACGGCACATTACCAGTCTTGGGCTTCAAACGAAATTAAAATCCAGTGTCTCAATAGTTATTCCTTTGCAACGAGCACATAGTGCATCTTCCATGCTTTCACCACTTGGAATTATTGAAACCCCGCCTAACTTCTCACAACAATCAACTCCAGTATCATTTGTCTCTCAGCGAATGGTAGATAACCAAGTCCATGTTCCGCATAAGCTGATAGGACAATTACCCAGACACCATATCACTCTCAATAATTTCATCGAACAGTTTTTGTGCGTCATCTCTCTCCGACATTTTCTCAAACAACTCCCTCGCGGCACCGAAATTCTTTTTCCTGACGTTCCTCAAATAGCCAGAGATCATAATGTTGTAGGAAACGGAGCTTGGACGAGGCAAGGTGCTGATACCATTTGATCCCAAGTAAAGGCGTAGTAAGGGATTCTGATTTAAGCCACATCCTTTATACAGATTTTTAAAAGCGTCAGTACGCCGGCTATCTCCACCATGTTTCGTCTGCTATGTCCAAGATCATGAGAATAAATATTGGTAACAAGCAGGTCGTTCTTGTTCTCTAGTCCAGTTTCTGACAATGGATCATTAATAGTACATGAATTTTCAGCAACAGGATACGAGTTTAACCCATTTTAGATTACATTTGACTTGCTTTGAGAGTGCGCCGAGAAAAGACTATTCTTAAGTAACGGAATTTGAGCTGAAATTCAAGGGAATATCTCATCCACCAGAGTAAATCCAATCTGTAGAAGCGAATAAGTCACCATTTTCCACCTCCAATTTTTTTCATCCTCTTTTTTATTTCCTTTACCTTCGAAGTGAACTTATTTGTTGAGTGCTTGGCATGGAATTTGATAAATAATTCGATTCCTAATCTGTTATGAACTGGTGGAGAGGGAATTTTTTTTCACTCTTTTCTTCTCTTTTCTTCTCTTTTATCATCAACAAATTTTGACTTAATGATATGTTTCGGTAATAGGAACTTGTTTCTTTATATATTTCTTTTGAATACGGTCCCTTTCTTGACAATTGGTTTATGAATTTCATTTTATCAATTTCATTAATTTTTGTATTCTTGTCATTATGTTATCCTGATGTATTGGTTCTAATTTAAAAATACAGAGAAAATTTTATTTTTTTTGATGTGGACGGTGTTGAACCACTTTGCAAGCTATTGTTTTGTCGGTCTGTAGGCATTTTCATAGTTATCAAAATGATTTTGTGGAGACACATGCCCTCTTCTATAATTCTTTGTGAGTGAAGGAATTTTCATCTTAATAGTACTATCTTTCGCGACCCCAATTGATTGTTAGGGTTTCGACCTCGAATGTCTGCGTAGATCATAGATCATCAATTTTTCAATTTGATTCATAAATTGGTTCATCTCTTCCGTAAACATCTGGTTGGTTTGCTCTAACCTACTACAATGTTTTTTGATATATTCACGACTTTAGATATTCATCATGATAGTATCGCGGCCCTCGATTGAATGTTCAGGATTTGGAGTTCGAAATCCTGCATAAAGCGTAGATCATCAATTGCCTCGTCTAATTCATAAATTGGTTCATCTCCCTCCTAAACATCTCATTGGTTTGCTCCAGCCTACTACAACACTCTTCGATATCTTCACGACTATAGCTACATAAATGGTATTCTTACCCTTACCCTTATGGTTTTTGGGATGCATACGTAGCAAAATTTCGAGCACGAATTCGAGCTCTCATAAGATGTGGGGCCATTAGCAATAGACGTAACACTAATCCAATGGAAACAAAAGTGAAAATTCAGTAAAAATACATTTATTTTAATAAAAATGTGTTTTTAAAATTAGGATATGAGATGTTTTATATAAAGAATATCCGAAACCCTTATCATATATTCTAAAAATAAAATAAAATAAACATATTAAACAAACAATCCTATCAAATCTATAGACAATCAGATTTTATTTGCTAATTAAAATACGTTTTTAAAATAGAAAAATAAAATAAAATAGGATTTTGGACCTTAAATAGTGGAATTTAGATAATGGATATTCTTAGCTACATCAATATCCTTGATATAAATTAGTATTTTTCATTTACAAACCAAGTTGTAGATCATGTTTCACAACATCACAGAAGAACAATCGGTTTTCAAAATAAGATATACAATATAACATGTTATGCAAATATTTAGTAAACCATGTTCCACAAATCGGTCATATTAATTACTAGTTTCGTTGAAGGACTATAACACAAGTTTTGCAAAAGGTTAGTGCATTTAACAATAAATAAAAATGCATTTTAAAGAAAATTGTTATCCTAAAAAATATTATACCCTTCTTTTGCTAAATTTTGTACTTTTAGTGAACATTCAATTACTTGTGGTGAACAACCGATCGTTGGAGGTAAAAATTTTCATAATGTTGCAATATTCGAGAGCACTTGTAACCTCCAACTAGATGACTCGTTATTATTATATCATTGGTAAAAGTCTCATGATATAATTCGATCAATGAAACCGTTGATGATTAAAGATAATAAAAAAAATATGCAAAACCAAATAATAAAATAAATATTGTATAATCGATATAAACATGTACTCATTTAGTTTTCCACTTGTATATGTCGATCCGTTGAGCGGTAAATACGTAGCACACTCTCATGGTGGTCGAGACAATAAAAATATGCATTGGAAAGTGGTTGTAATAAGTAGCACGTTGGTCGACATGTTGAGAAATTACCTAATAGTGTGTCAAGTATTTTAATTCATTATTATATTCAACCTCACTACCACAAAATCTGTAAATAGAATTTTGTATAATTTTGAAATTCTAATGTAAGTTTACCTCTAACAGTAGACCATCTATGTTCGTTTCCGAACATATTAATTGATACAAATCTAAATCCTCAGTGTCCACAAGTTTGAATATGTCATTCATATTAGTAAGATAAGGATGTTTGTACGGTGGTATGTGAGATTTGAATAATATTTTGGCTCTACACATCTGATAGTCTTTGAGAAACTGATATTTACTACTGCATGAGATGCTCGGCCTTTATTTGTGACTCGTGGTCGTCCTGTTGTAGGTGATTTATTAGGGGAGTTAATATTTGTTTTGGCCTTAGTTCTAGTAGTTGATGAGTCCGGATTCTGTTACCCCTTCGGACAGGGACAGTTCGGACAAAGACCATCTAACTGGACAGGGCAGTTCGAACCCTTCATCGATTTGACTGTTCGAACGAGGACTAAAGTATTTAAAACATAATCACTTCTTGACGAAGCTGCTTGCTCTCATATTAAGAGCTCATGGGTCCTTAAACTTGACCCGGGTCCATTAAACATGACCCGACAGCCCATAAAGCCCAAACATAAGGGTATAAATACCTAACCACCAACATTAAATGAGGGTAATGAAAATTAAATACAACCAGGCTGCTTAATTCTCCCTCTACTCTCTATTCAAATATTAAATACCTACAAAACTTCCAAAAACTCTAAACAGAAATTACGTACTTACCCTCATACACAAATAAACCATATCAAATTGGCGACCACAGTGGGAGAGAAAGGTGCCTGAATCAAGCATTCGAAACCAACAGGAAAAATCAGTCCGAATGAATCCGGACGCCCCGGAAGTACCACCAGCCTTGCTTGAAGTGGTGGGTGAAAATGATGAGTATACCATCGAGGAGCGTGATAGATTAAGGGGTGAGATAGAAGCTCTGAGGGCTGAAAAGGCTAAGATGGGCATGAAGGATAAGTCAAAAGCATCAGTTGCTCATCATACCGTTAACCCCAGAGAGCATGAGCCTTCAAAGACTCATGTAAGTACCAAAAAAACTCATGCTAGCTCCAAAAAGTCTCACCGGTCTAAGCCAGTGGAGAGTTCTGACTCAGACTCGGAGTCTTCTGATAGCTCATCGGATGAGGAAGGAGTTGAAGAGTCCTTGTCCTCTAGCAGTGATGAGGGCCGATCCAAAAAGAAGCAAAAGTTGGTTAAAAAATATTCAAGAAAAATGGATAGACATGGGAAATCGAAGAGGAATATAGGCAAAGGATCATCTCACAGCCGGAGACATGTAGATCGGATGCTGATGGATCCCTTTGCCTTCCACGATGAACCAGGTATCTTTGCGACCCCCAATGAGGATACCGTGTTCATTCGTGGCCGGAATTGGAGACAATCTCCATTGTCTTCCAAGATTCTATCTGGGAACCTCCCTAAGAGGTTTGATAGCACTAAAATGGAGCAATTTAAAAACTTCATGATGAATTTTGATGATGACAACAAGTTACTCTGTAGAGATTTCTCCCAATCTTTTACGGGGAGTGCTCTGAAGTGGTATAACAGCCTACCTCAGGGCTGCATCAAGAATTTTGATACCTTTTGGGTGGCCTTTCGAAGGCAGTTTGTTGGGAGTAAAGAGTTGAAGGGCAATGGGGACACAATAATCCATTGTGCCCAAGAACCAAACGAATCATTAAAAGAATACATAAGTTATTTTGTAAACACCAAAAATGGATTGGCTGATTGCTTCGAGCAAGTAGCAATAGCATCTTTGAGACAGGGCTTGAACCCTGGGAATTTGGCTGATTTAGTAACCAGGAAGAAAGCCATGACTTGGGGAGGTTTGCTGAATCAAGTTGGAAAGCAGATCAACGTTGATGAAACAAAGAAAACAAGGGTGCACAGGCAGGTAAGGTCTGCCCCGGTTGCACCAAACCCTAACCAAAATCAGTCCGGGAATAAGGCAAGGGAGACTGGACATGCACATAACAGGGCCAAAGCTCAATCTCAGCCAGCTGCGCCTGCCCAGAGTCAACAATCTAGAAATAAAAGGGGGTCTTGGGTTCAACCGGAGTGGTTTGCAGAATTGAACAAAAATGTGGCCACCATCTATGATAAAACAAAGGAAGAAGTGCACTATAGAAAACCGGTTGCACTGCAATCCCCTAGGGAACATCGTAACAACTCTTTCCGCCAGTACCATAATGATACTGGCCATACTACTGACGATTGTATAGCCTTGAAGCAAGAGGTTCAGAACTTGATTGAAAGAGGAAAGTTGGGGGCATATGTCAAAAGAAGAGGAGGAAATAGGCCTGACAATACTCACCGAGTTGGTCCGAGCAATGCTGCTCCGGAGGCGGCTATGGTGATAATCAAAAGATTTGATGTAGAATCCGAATACCTGGATCCTGATCCAACTTGAAATAGAGTAGGTGTTATTAAAGAATGTTGTAAAATTGTCTCCGGGCTCATTAAGTTTTTTGAGTCACTTACAATTTTTGGAGGGGATACTATGACAGCTCTTACTGCTTCTTCGAGGAAGAGGCATGTCCATACTTTAGCCACCCAGCTAGAAGGGGGCATGGCCTCCTATCAGTCACAAATTCTATTCCCCTTCATTGTTTTCGATGAAGATGACTTAAGAGATATAACTGGCCCTCATGAGGATGCTGTTGTCATAGGAGCATCCATTGGGGGCAATGGCATAAGACGAATCTTGGTGGATACTGGAAGCTAAGCCAATATCCTCTTCTTGACCACTTACAAAAGGATGAAAAATCCAGCCGTAATTCAGAGTTCGGACAGATTGATTGTGGGCTTCACTGGAAGCTCAGCAGATGTGATCGGGGAGTTCGAAGAAGAAGTTTTGTTGGGCAAGGGCCCTTTCAAGAAGATGGTCAGGATACCTTTTATTGTGGTGGATTGTCCCACTTGTTATAATGCTATTTTAGGGAGGTCTTGGCTCTCTAGGATGCATGCAGTGGCCTCTACAGTCCACCAATGTTTGAAATATGCCGTTCAAGGACAAGTGGGAGTTGTCTGAAGCAGTCAAAAGGTTGCAAGAGAGTGTTATGCTACAACACTGGCTCCACGAACGTTGGGGGCAGTTTGTATCAACGAAGGATAGCAATTTGAGGGGCTTTCTGAGGGTGAGGGCGAAATTGATGACCCCAGAGAGACCCCTGGAATGTTGATACCAGTTGAAGAAGTTGAAACACATTCGTTAGAAGAAGGAAAAAATGTTAAGATAGGGTCCAAAATGCCGTCCGAACTGAAGAATAGAATGTTAAAGTTTTTAAAAGACCATCAGCATGTTTTTGCTTGGTGCAATGCTGATGTAACAAGGGTTCTAGCAGACATTATATCACATCACCTATCCATCCGGAGAGACATAGCACCTGTGGTACAAAAGAGAAGGGCTTTTTCCAAAGAAAAGGCTGATGTTATTGTTCAAGAAGTTGACAGGCTCACAAAAATGGGGCATATAAAGGAGTCTCAATATCCTTTATGGACTGCCAACCCGGTCTTGGTGAAAAAGAAAAATGGCAAGTGGCGTATGTGCATTGACTTCACGGATCTCAATAGGGCTTGCCCAAAAGATTTATATCCAGTCCCCCGGATTGATCAGCTACTAGACTCCACTTCTGGAAACAAGCTACTTTCCTTTATGGATGTTTTTTCCGGGTACAATCAAATTCAAGTAGACCCGAAGGATCAGGAGCATACCATATTTGTCACTGACAGGGGTCTTCATTGCTACAAGGTGATGCCATTCGGATTGAAAAATGCTGGGGCTAGTTATCAGAGATTGGTAAACAAAGCCTTTGATGATCAAATTGGAAGAAACATGGAAGTGTACATTGATGACATAATGGTGAAAAGTGTGGATAAGCAGCTACACTTGGCAGACCTCCAAGAAACTTTTGCCAACTTGGTAAAAGTAAATTTGAAGCTAAATCCAGAAAAATGTGTGTTCGGAGTACAGTCCGGGAAGTTCTTGGGTTACATAATAAGTGAGCAAGGGATACAGCCCGATCTGGACCAACTTAATGCTCTGTTCCAAATGGAGCCTCCTCGGAATGTTAAAGAAGTACAATGGTTAACGGGGAGGTTGGCTGCTTTAAATCGATTCATCTCAAGATCTTCGGACAGATGTGCCCCGTTTTTCCAAACTCTAAAGGGTGCAAAGGGATTCGACTGGACTCCACAGTGCGATGAGGCCTTCAATGAAATTAAGAAACATTTGTCCTCCCCTAAGACTTTATTTAAACCTGTTGATGGAGAAACACTCTTCGTATACTTGGCAGTTTCAAGTTGTGCCATCAGTGTTGTATTGGTAAGAGAGGTAGATAATTACCCCCATCCGGTGTACTACATCAGCAAGAGCTTGATAGATGCAGAAAAGCGTTATTTGAAACTCGAAAAGTTAGCGTTGGCCTTGGTGATTGCTGCCAGGAAGATGAGGCATTATTTCCAGGCTCATCCTATTATCGTCCGAACATCTTTTCCCTTGAAGAATGTTCTCCAAAAGGCAGACATTTCAAGTAGAATGACTAAGTGGTCAGTGGAAGTGAGGGACTTCGATATTGATTTTGCTCCTCGAACAGCAGTCAAAGCCCAAGTTGTGGCTGACTTTTTAGTTGAATTCCACTCTGATAGGGATTCGGAGCAGACCGTTGAGATGAAAGACAAAAAGGTCTGGGTCATCAGGACGGATGGTGGGTCCAGTACTATGGGATGTGGTGCAGGAGTGTGTTTGACTTCTCCATATGGTGACAAAATGTACCAGGCTATATGTTTTGCTTTTAGGGCTTCTAACAATGAGTCCGAATACGAAGCAGCTATAGCTGGTTTAAAGTTAGCTTATATATGTGGAGCCAAAATGGTCAAGCTGATGAGTGATTCTCAGCTTCTTATCCACCATGCACAAGGTCAATCTGAGGCAAAAAAGGAACAACTAGTGAAGTACTTGCTTCTTCTTAAAAATGAGGCTCTTAAGTTCAAAAGCGTTGTTTATGAGCATATACCCCGGGCAGAGAATGAACTAGCAGATTCACTGGCAACCATAGCATACACTGAGTCATATCCTTGGATCCATGTGCTGGAGAGCCCTTCCATTCAACTAAACGTAGTTAAAGAGGAAGAAATTTTCGATGTACAGATAAAACAACCCCAAGACTGGAGATTTTCTCTCCTGCAGTATCTCTTCGATGGCATCCTGCCTCCGGATAAAGCACTAGCAAGAAAAAATGAAGCACAAAGCTCGTGGTTTTATCATACTAAGAGACGTTCTGTATAAGAAGTCTTACAGTAAACCTCTTTTGCGATGTTTGGGAGACGATGAGTCTCAAGTAGTCCTCTCCGAATTGCATGATGGTGAGAGATCATCTCATTGTGGATTCAGAGCTCTAACACGGAGAGTTTTACTGGCTGGCTATTATTGGCCCTCTATAATGCAGGATGCTAAGGAGCTGGTAAGAAGGTGTGATCCATGCCAAAGATATAGCAATGAAATTCATGTCCCGGCCATCCCTTTAGAGTCAATTTCTGAGCCTATACCTTTTGCTCGATGGGGGTTGAATTTGGTAGGACCTCTTCCCATGGCGTCCGGAGGGCGTAGAACAATAATTGTTGCTATAGATTACTTTTCGAAATGGATTGAAGCAGCCCCCTTGGCAGGAACAACATCAAAAGCTGTCATAAAATTCATTTTATCCAACATCTGTTGCAGATTTGGTGTTCCACAAAAAATAACGACAGACAATGGGCCACAGTTCGACAATAGGGAAATGGAGAGTTTCTATGCCTCAAGGGGTATACAACATTGTTTCTCTTCACCTTTCCACCCACAAGCGAATGGTCAGGTTGAAGTGGCTAACAGAAATATACTGTCCAGTTTAAAGAAGAATTTGGAAGGGGCTGCTGGGAAGTGGCCTAGTTATTTGCAGGAGGTCTTGTGGGCCTACCGGACTACACCTGGGGCTGCGACACAAGAGTCACCCTTTGCCTTGGTCTATGGGATGGATGCAATAGCCCCCATAGAAGAAACTCTCCCTTCATTTCGGGTTCACAAATTTTCCTAACACGCAAATGAAGAGGCAGTCAGAGGAAAGACGAGTAAAGGCTCACCTTAGAGCTGCACACCATCAAGGCTTGATGAGAAGCAGGTTTACTTCTAGGGTAAAAGAAGAGATTTCCAGCCGGGGACAAGGTATTGAGGAAAGTCTTCTTGCACACTAAAGAAAATCTCCTCGGCAAACTGGCCCCAACTTGGGAAGGACCTTATATGGTCATTGAAAGGCTTAAACCCTGAACATATTGGCTCGAAGACAAGGATGGAAGGGTTTTAAATCACCCTTGGAATATTGAACATCTCCGAATATACTTGGAATAAAAGCTGTGTAAATATTTACTTGTTTAAAAATCCATGTAAATATTTGGGGGCATACTCTTTCCTACCGTGGTGACACAGGGAGGTTTTAATGAGGTGTCCGGGCTTTTTAATAAAATTTGATGCCTTCTTAAAAAATTCGAAGTGTTTTTACTTTGTTTTTTGTCACACCATCCAGATTGAATTAAGGGATTGATGACTACTTAAACATTTGTCATTGGAGAATTTAAGCACTCTCACTTTAAAATGCTTATGAAATAACTAAGGGCTATTTAAACATTAGCCACCAGAACTGAAACAAACTATCAAAGGATGTAAGAATTGTGCAAAACAAATATGTTCATTAAAATAACTTAAGTGCCTTGGCCTTCTAAGGACTTTTAAATTGTCAAACAGAGCAAAGGATCTATCCGGTCAGATACCGAACACAATAACAAAAAGAATGCCTTGGCCTTCCAAGGACTTTAGTTTAGATAACATAAAAGTGAAAAGATAATTCATAATTTAAGACTGAGCCCTTGAAGATGGCTCAGCCTCACTTATCTTCTTCTTCCCCTTGGGATCGTCTTTCTCTTCGGGAGGGCGCTCCCCGGTATTTTCTTCTTCTTCGTCAGAGGAGGAAGCACTGGAATAATCATGCAAGTCTCCATCAGCCATGGTGTGGAAGGGAAGGCCTTCGTACTCTACGTGAAGCCATAAATCTCCCAGGTTTCTCTTCGAGAACTTCTCATGGAACAGTAGAACCATGTCCGACTTCACCTTGGCATACATTTGCTCTTGAGTGTCTATTACGTTGTTGGCATAAGTATCGATCTTGGCCTGGATTTTGGCCTCCTGCTCCCTTAGCAGATCAGCTTTCTCCTCTGCAGCCTTGGACACTGTGTTCTCAAGCGCAATCTTGTCATTTGTTAAATTGTGGATGACTTGATCCTTGGCCTTCCCCTCCTATTTTGAAGAGGTGAGATCTTTCTCTACTCCGGACAACTTCTCCCGGAGCTCCCTGATGGTATCTTCTAGAGTAGCAACTTTTGTGGTCCACCCCTCTTGGTTCTTTTTCATCTCCTCGTTTTCCCCCTTTAGAATGTCAGCATGTTGAGTGGCAGTGAGAAGGTCATCGGACAGTCTCTCTTTGTCAGACTTGAGATCTTTGATAGTATCTGCCTGACTTCGAACTTGCTTCTCCAACACAAGCACCGGCAGAACACTACTTAATATAGAGTGAGCTAAAATATCCCTTTCACTTGAAACAGTAAAAGTATCACCATTAAAAGTTGATAAGTGCATTTCATATCACTTATTACGCTTCCATTATTCTTAAAATCATCATCGGCTCTCAAGTATTCGTTGAGTTTTAACGTGTTTTTCCAGTATTATTAAAGTCGCTTGTGTCGCGGGTAAATTGTGATAATATTAATAAATTTGGGTTGAAATTGAAGAAACTGAAAAATTAATGTATTTAGAAATTTTTTGGAACAGTTGAAAAGAAAAGAAAATATATTAATGCTAAAAATATATTATGACAGTGATTTTCCAAAAAAAGCTTGAAAAATATATTAATGTTGAAAAAAAAGGAAAATATATTTTTTAAGATATTGTTTAAAATATTAAATTAAGAAGAAAATATTAAAGCGAAGCATAAAAGGAAATTAGTGCTGAATTAAGAAAAGAATATTAGATTAATCCGAATATTTTATTTAGCTATATTGTTTAAAATATTATTTTATTTAACATAAATATTTACGTTACGTAATTTAATTGTTTTTAGGGTTTCGGCAGAATATCTATATAAAGAGACGTAAAGGAGAAAGAAGGTGTGTCGTTTTGGTTTCTTGTCTTACGGCAAAATACAAATAAAAGAGAATAGAAAAAAGAAAGAAGAAAAAATCGAATGGCCTAGTGACTCTATTACTCTATTACGACAGACTCGAATACCATATACAATTGCCTGTTCGAAAATCAATTGGTGTCAGACTCGAAAAGCAAAGCCAATTGGTGTAAGCAAAACGTGTCAGACTCGAAAAGCAAAGCAGATGTTTTTTTAATTCATTTTTCTTTTCTTTACTTCTTTTCATTTTGTTTCATGGTTGAAAACTGGTCATTTACGTTAAGCTTTTTAATAGAGTTGTAGGTATAATTTACATACAAAGATCATACATCTGCGTTGCACAGATGAACCAAAATATCTATTATTAATTAATTAATGGGAATTAAAGTTCAGTATCTATTTTTATACAGAGTATAACACTTACTAATATATAAAAATAAGCGACGACGATTTGATTTTGAGTTTCTTTTTCGGTTTAATATTTTCTAAACTCTTCTTAGTTTATTTTTATTCTTATTTATATTCATCAAGCTATGTTTAATATTTTCTAAACTCTTCTTCGTTTATTTTTATTTTTATTTATATTCATCAAGCTATGTTAATTTTTAAGACCATGATGAAGATTTGTTCGATTATGAACTAATCGTTGTCATGGAACCTTAGCAGATTTGTTTGAATAATATTTAGGGTTTATTGCTTAATTGATTTTTTGTGAGATATGTTTATCGGTTACCTAGTATGGCTGTGTTTTTTTTGTTAGATGATTTTCCCTTAGCTCAAATTTACCGCGAACATCTAGATTTTTTATCTTTAATGAATGCGAAAGTATAATTAAGGGTTAGAACTTGCCATGCTAGCATAGGATCTTGAATGATTCATATTTGTATTGTTCATGATTCGTAATATGTCATTAACCATATCATATTACCCTATGTAATCGAAATAGATAACTTGTGCTTAAAACCAATTGTACCTCAATTCATATAGACATATAGGATTGTCATGCATGCGGTGTCTGCTTAACTGCTATTTCTTTTGTGGTTGATTAAGTGGTTTGGTTTACGTGTATTGAAAGGTAGCGTATTATGATTTTGTGTTATCTGATTAGTAATCGTAGTTATCTTACATATTGATTAAGTATATTAATACTCTAAGTAAAATAAACAATGAAGTTAGGGTTCCATGTTTTCTCTCGTATAAGTAAAACTCATTAGATATTCTCGTACTTGATTTGTTTAGTTACATTCATACTTTATTACTCGTTCAAGCATTAGTTTAATAATCATACGCTGTTGCATAAGTGAATTCTTGTCTTATACACCTAGTCTTCGTGGGAACGATCTTTCTAACTTATTACTTGCTACGATTTGATCGCGTATACTTGCGTGAGAAAAGGACTAACAAAAGTAACGGTGTTCGAAGTACTCGGAGGGAGGTAAGGCCCAACAAAATCGTCTCTAGGGAGGTTGGCAAAGTAATCACCCAGTCCGTCAAGCCCGGTGATGTCAACCCCATTAATGATAAGGTCTCCTCCTCCAACCTCATCGGTTCGAAAATCACCAGGGATCTCATCTGCCTGTGTTGGGTCAGTAGGATCTACAGAGGGGAGAGGCTCTGGAGGCCGGAAAGAAAGTTCATCACCCCTAGAAGTCTTTTTCTTCTTAGCCTCTCTATCCTTGCTCTCTGCTCCCCGTTTTCGGTCTCTTTTGGGAGCTTTCGGGGGCTTAGGGGATCGAGCATCTTCCTTAACACTCTCCTGCTCTACCACTTCTAAAAGAGCAGCATCAATCTGGCTTGGGGCTGGCCCCTCGGGATTTGTTGGAACAGCTTCCTCCACTTCGGCAGGATTAGCTTCACCTACCACCTTCTTGCCCTTATTCTTCTTGCCTTTCATCTTACTCAGGGCCTTGGCCTGTCCTGGCAAGTAAAGTGACCCGTCCGGTTCGTGTGTTCTCTTCAGGACTACATCCGGAGGGGGTGGGGTAGCGAGTTCTTCCCAGGTCAGGTCCATTCGGCCAGTAGTGTTCCAGAGGTGAGATCTAGCTAAGTTGCCTCCTGTGAAAGCATCGTGAAACCGGTTTCTCCACTTTTCAGCAGCCCAAGTGTTAATCTTGGTGCAAGTGGTCTGCCCGGACTTTAGGTAGTCATTGAAGTCTTTGGGCAGTTCTGATAAGAAGAAAAGACAAGATCAGTTAGCTTAAGCAGATTCGATAAAACATTATTAATAATATAAAGTAGGAGCCTTACGATCACTTCTCCATCTGCTGGTGAAGAGGCTTGGATTGACTCCGGATTTGATTTTCCTCCCGTTCTCCCAAGCACCACTTACGAACAGGTATTGAGTCCTCCAGTTTCTCTCCGACTCAAGCAGGTCATCCACTGCTTTGTAGTTATCCCCCATATTGAAGTGATAAAAGAGGATATGAGGATTCCTACAGAGACCGGCCACAGCAGCAAATTCCTCCATTGGTAGAGGAATCCCGGAGAGCCTGGAGGCCATGATGCTTGATGAGTCCGAATTCGAAGAGCTCCCCGGAAGGGTAGTCCCAAGTAAATCACCCCGTAAATTCGGACAGACTCCATGACTTCAATTCGAACAGCACTAATTGAACCGGACAGATGATCTTGAACACTGCCAACATAAGGCAGTTCGAACTATGACTAAAGTACTAAAAAACCTAATCACTGTCTGACTAAGCTACCTGCACTTCTGCTTAAAACTCTTGGGTCTTTAAACATGACCTGGGTCCATTAAACTTGACCCGAAAGCCCATAAGGGCCCAAATATCATACTATAAATGCCCAACCACCAGCATTAACTATGGGTAAGAAAAATTAACTGCTGCCAGGCTGCTTAATTCTCTCTCCACCCTTAAAACACTTTGAAACACCTTTAAACACTACCACACCACCGTGAAACACCCTTACACCGCCCTAAAACTCCACTTGAAATTACCAGCCTACCCTCAGGCTACTTTTATCCACACCAAATTGGCGACCACAGTGTGAGGCGACGGTGCCCGAATCAAACATTCAAAACCAAGTAAGGGAATTCTGTCCGAATGAATCCGGATAATCCAGAGCTTCCACCAGCTTTGCTCGAAGTGGTGGAAGAGAACGATGAATATACTGTCCAGGAGCGTGACAGGTTGAGGGTTGAAATAGAAGCTCTGAGGGCTGAAAAGGCCAAGATGGGCATGAAGGAGAAATCCAAAGCATCAGTTGCTCATCGTTCTGATAACCCTCGAGAGCATGAGGCTTCGAAGACTCATGTGAGCACTAAAAAGACACATGCCAGTTCTAAAAAGTCTCACCGGTCCAAGCCTGTGGAGAGTTCTGACTCAAGTTCAGAATCTTCGGACAGCTCTTCGGACAGTGAGGGAAATGAAAAGTCCTTGTCCTCCAGCAGTGACGAGGGGCGAACCAGGAAAAAACAAAAGCAAGTTAAAAAGTATTCTAGAAAAAGAGATCGCCATGGAAGAATGAAAAGACATATTGGAAAAGGCTCATCTCACCGGAGGCATGTAGACCGGATGCTGATGGATCCTTTTGCCTTCCATGATGAGCCAGGTATCTTTGCAACTCCTAATGATGATACCGTGTTCAGTCGTGGAAGGAATTGGAGGCAGTCTCCACTGTCTTCTAAAATCCTGTCCGGAAACCTCCCCAAGAGGTTTGATAGCACCAAGATGGAGAAGTACGATGGCAGTACTGATCCAGACAATCATCTGGAGCAATTCAAGAACTTCATGATGAACTTTGATGATGATGATAAACTACTCTGCAGGGCATTCTCCCAGTCCTTTACGGGGAGTGCTCTGAAGTGGTACAACAGCCTTCCTCAGGGTTGTATCAGAGACTTTGATACCTTTTGGGTGGCCTTTCGAAGGCAATTTGTGGGGAGTAAGGAGCTCAAGGGCAATGGAGATACCATAATCCATTGTGCCCAAGAGCCAAATGAATCGTTGAAAGAATACATAAGTCGTTTTGTGAACACAAAGAATGGGCTGGCTGATTGCTTTGAACAAGTGGCAATAGCATCCCTGAGACAAGGTTTGAACCCGGGCAACCTGGCCGATTCAGTAACAAGGAAGAAAGCCATAACCTGGGGTGGATTGCTAAATCAAGTTGGCAAGCAAATAAATGTCGATGAAACTAAAAAGACCAGGGTGCACAGGCAGGTGAGATCCACCCCGGTGACACCAACTCCCAATCAAAACCAGTCCGGAAACAAAGCTAGAGAGACCGGACAGGGGCATGGAAGAGGAAAAGCTCAGTCTCAACCAGCTGCTCCTGCACAAAGTCAGCAGTCTAGAAACAAAAGGGGGCCGTGGGTCCAACCGGAGTGGTTTGCAGAGCTCAAAGAAAGTGTGGCAACCATTTTCGAAAAAACTAAAGATGAAGTACACTACCGGAGACCTGCAACCTTGCAGTCTCCCAGAGAACATCGAAACAGTTCTTTTTGTCAATATCACAATGATATTGGCCATACTACTGATGATTGCATAGCCTTAAAACAAGAGGTTCAGAACCTGATTGAAAGAGGGAAATTGGGTGCATACGTTAAGAGAAGAGGAGGCAACAGGCCTGATAACACTCACCGGGCTGCTCCGGTTAATGCTGCCCCAGAAGGGGCTATGGTGATCATTGAAAGGTTTGATGTGGAATCTGAATATTTGGATCCTGATCCAACAAGGAACAGAGTGGGTGCAATAGAAGAGCGTTCCAGGACGGTCTCTGGGCTCATTAAATTCTTTGAGTCCTTGACAATTTTCGGAGGGGACACTGTAACGGCTCCTACCACTTCATCAAGAAAAAGGCATGTTCATAATTTGGCTACCCAACTAGAAGGGGGCATGACCTCTTATCAATCGTCAAGTTTATTCCCATTCATTGTCTTTGATGGGGATGATTTGAGAGACATTGCTGGCCCACATGAAGATGCTGTTGTCATAGGAGCATCGATAGGGGGCAATGAGATAAGGCGAATCGTGGTAGATACTGGGAGCTCTGCCAATATTCTCTTCCTAGATACCTACAAGAAAATGAAAAATCCAGCTGTGATTCAAAAGTCAGACAGATCGATCGTAGGCTTTACGGGCAGCTCAGCGGATGTAATCGGTGAGTTCGAAGAAGAAGTATTATTGGGTAGAGGCCCTTTCAAGAAAACGGTCAGAATACTTTTCATTGTGGTGGACTGTCCCACTTGTTACAATGCTATTCTAGGGAGATCTTGGCTCTCTAGGATGCATGCAGTGGCCTCAACAGTCCATCAGTGCCTAAAATACGCTATTCAGGGGCAGGTTGGGGTTGTCCGGAGCAGTCAAAAAGTTGCAAAAGAATGCTATGCCACTGCCTTGGCTCCACGAACGCTGGGGGCAGTCCGTATAAATGACCAATAGCAGTTTGAGGGCCTTTCTGGGGGTGAGGGTGAAATTGATGACCCCAGAGAGACCCCCGGAGTGTTGATCCCAGTTGAGGAGGTTGAGACACACTGCTTGGAAGAAGGGAAGTTTGTCAAGATAGGGTCCAAAATGCCACAAGTGTTGAAAGAAGAGATGTTAAAATTCTTAAAAGACCATCAGCATGTCTTTGCTTGGTGCAATGCTGATGTTACTGGAGTTCCATCAGAAGTGATTTCCCATCACATGTCTGTCCGGAGAGACGTAGCACCAGTGGTGCAAAAGAGGAGAGCTTTCTCAAAAGAAAAGGCTGATGTCATTGTACAAGAGGTTGACAGACTAACAAAGATGGGGCACATTAAAGAATCTCAGTATCCTTTGTGGACTGCCAATCCAGTCTTGGTAAAAAAGAAAAACGGTAAATGGCGAATGTGCATTGACTTCACAGATCTCAATCGAGCTTGCCCAAAAGACTTGTATCCGGTTCCCCGGATAGATCAGCTGGTAGATTCTACTTCTGGGAACAAGCTACTCTCCTTCATGGATGCCTTCTCCGGGTACAATCAGATCCAAGTAGATCCAAAAGATCAAGAGCATACCACTTTTGTTACTGATAGAGGTTTACACTACTACAAGGTGATGCCTTTTGGTTTGAAAAATGCTGGGGCTACTTATCAAAGGTTAGTCAATAAGGCATTTGCTGATCAAATTGGAAGAAATATGGAGGTTTACATTGACGATATGATGGTGAAAAGTGTGGATGAGCAGCTGCACTTGTCCGACCTCCAGGAGACTTTTGCCAACCTGGCCAAGGTAAATTTAAAGTTAAATCCTGAAAAATGTGTGTTCGGAGTGCAGTCCGGGAAGTTCTTAGGGTATATTATAAGTGAGCATGGAATACAGCCCGACCCGGACCAACTCAATGCTTTATTTCAAATGGAGCCTCCTCGAAACATTAAAGAGGTACATCGGTTAACGGGGAGGTTAGCAGCCTTGAACAGATTCATCTCAAGGTCTTCGGACAGATGTGCTCCTTTATTTCAAACTTTGAAGGGTGCAAAAGGGTTTGAGTGGACACCACAGTGTGATGAGGCATTCAATGAAATCAAAAAGCATCTGTCCTCCCCCAAGACCTTGTTCAAACCAGTCGATGGGGAGACTCTTTTTGTGTATCTGGCTGTTTCAAGTTGTGCCATCAGTGCTGTGCTAGTAAGGGAGGTTGATGGGTATCCTCACCCAGTATACTACATCAGCAAAAGCCTGATTGATGCTGAACGCCGTTACTTGAAACTTGAAAAACTAGCATTGGCCTTGGTGATAGCAGCAAGAAAGATGAGGCCTTATTTTCAGGCTCATCCTATCGTTATCCGGACATCTTTCCCTTTAAAGAATGTCCTTCAAAAAGCAGACATTTCAAGCAGAATGACAAAGTGGTCAGTAGAGTTGGGAGACTTCGACATAGACTTTGCTCCTCGAACAGCAGTAAAAGCTCAAGCTGTGGCTGATTTTCTGGTCGAATTCCATTCTGATAGGGACTCAGAACAACCTGCTGATTCAAAAGACAAAAAAGTGTGGATTGTCCGAACAGATGGAGGATCCAGTGCCATAGGATCTGGGGCAGGAATATGTCTTACTTCCCCTTATGGAGACAACATTTTTTAAGCTATTTGTTTTGCTTTCAGGGCGTCCAACAACGAGTCCGAATACGAAGCAGCTATAGCTGGGTTGAAATTGGCTTATATCTGTGGAGCAAAAAGGGTCAAGCTGCTAAGCGACTCCCAATTGCTTGTCCACCATGCCTTGGGCCTATCAGAATCTAGAAAGGAACAATTGATTAAATATTTGCTTCTCTTGAAAAATGAGGCAATGAAATTTAAGGCTATTGTCTATGAGCATATTCCCCGGGCAGAGAATGAGCTAGCAGACTCATTGGCAACAATAGCGTACACGGAGTCCTATCCATGGATCCATGTGCTTGAAAGTCCTTCTATTCAACTTGATGAAGGGGAAAAAGAAGAAGTCTTTGAAATACAAGTAAATAAGCCTCAGGATTGGAGGTCTCCTCTTATACAATATCTGTCCGATGGCATCGTACCTTTGGATAAATCACAAGCCAGAACTTTAAAACACAAGGCTCGTGGTTTCGTCATGATTAGAGAGGTCTTGTACAAGAAATCCTATAGCAAACCTCTCCTACGCTGTTTAGGAGATCATGAGTCACATATGGTTCTCTCCGAATTGCATGATGGTGAGGGATCAGCCCATTGTGGATTTAGAGCATTAACAAGAAGAGTGCTTCTCTCCGGATATTATTGGCCATCAATAATGAAAGATGCTAAGGAGCTGGTAAGAAGGTGTGACCCATGCCAGAGGTACAGCAATGAAATTCATGTACCAGCCATTCCTTTGGAATCAATTTCTGAGCCTATCCCTTTTGCTCGATGGGGATTGGACTTAGTTGGGCCTCTCCCTATGGCGTCCGGAGGGCGTAAAACCATAATTGTAGCCATTGACTACTTTTCGAAGTGGATAGAAGCAGCCCCCTTAGCAGGAACAACATCAAAGGCTGTTATAAAATTCATTCTATCCAACATATGTTGCAGATTTGGTGTCCCCCAGAGAATAACAACAGACAATGGGCCACAGTTTGACAACAGAGAAATGGAAAGCTTCTGTGCCTCAAGGGGTATTCAGCATTGCTTTTCTTCACCATTCCACCCACAAGCCAATGGGCAAGTTGAAGTGGCTAACAGAACAATACTGTCCGGTTTAAAGAAAAATTTGGAAGGGGCTGCTGGGAAGTGGCCTAGTTATTTACAAGAAGTCTTGTGGGCCTACCGGACAACACCTGGGGCTGCAACACAAGAGTCACCTTTTGCCTTGGTCTATGGGATGGATGCAGTAGCCCCCATAGAAAAGACACTTCCCTCCTTTTGAGTGCACAACTTCTCCGGACAGGCTAATGAAATGGCAGTTAGAAATCAACTTGATTTAATTGAAGAAAGGCGAGTGAAAGCTCATCTTAGAATGGCACACTATCAAGGCTTGATGAGAAGCAGGTTTGCTTCTAAAGTTAAGAGAAGGGATTTTCAACCAGGAGATAAGGTATTGAGGAAAGTTTTCTTGCATACCAAGGAAAAGCTCTTCGGAAAGCTGGCCCCAACTTGGGAGGGTCCGTATACGGTGGTTGAAAGAATCAAGCCTGGCACATACTGGCTGGAAGACAAAGATGGCAGGGTTTTAACTCACCCTTGGAATATTGAACACCTTCGAATGTATTTGGAATAAAACTTATGTAAATATTTACTTGTTTAAACATCCATGTAAATATTTGGGGGCATACCACTACCTCTCTCCGGCGCCACGGAGAGCTTTAAATGAAACTTGGAGCTTTTTTGAATAAATTTTCTAAGTTTTTGCAAAATTCTGTTGATTGTCATACTATCCGGACTGAAAGGTCTAAGGGCTACTTAAATTCTAGCCAGAGAAACTAAACACTCTCACAACACGATAACTCGAAACTACTTAAACTCCAAGATATTTAAACAGATTATGGAATAAGAAAAAGGTTGTGCAAGATAAAACGTTCATTCAATAAACTTCTAAAGTTGCCTTGGCCTTCCAAGGACTTTTTAAACAAGTTTGAGCACAATACAAAAATCTGTCCGGTTAAAACGGACAGCATCACAAAAAAGGTGCCTTGGCCTTCCAAGGACTTTGGTTCGAACAAAAAGTAAATAAAATAAATTACCAACTAAGGTAGAGCCTTTGAAGATGGCTCACCTTCATCTGTTCCCTTGGTCTTGGTATCGCTTTTTTCCTCAATGACCTTCTTGCCTTTAGGGTCAGCCTCTTCTTCACCCGGACTCTCTCCGGTTTCCTCCTCGTCACCAGATGAGGATATATCAGTGTACCCTTCATCAACCATGGTCCAATATGGGAGATCATCGTCATCCACATAACGCCATAAGTCCCCAAGTCTCCTCTTCGGGAACTTCTCGTGAAATAGAAGGACCATGTCGGACTTCACATTTTCAATCAATAATTCCTCACTCTGTATCATCTCCTTGGCGTAAGCATTGATTTTGGCCTTGATCATGGCCTCTTGATCCTTCACCAGAGCAGCTTTCTCGTTAACAGCCTGAGTCACTGCGTTCTCTAAAGCAAGTTTGTCAGTAGTCAGATTGGTGACAAGCTTCTCTTTTGCTGCCGTCTCATTTTTTGAGGTTTTCAAGTCCTTCTCCAACTCGGACAGCTTAGCCCGGAGATCTTCTAGGGTTTTCTCTAAAGAGGCAACTTTTGTGTTGCTTTCATTTTGACTCGTCTTCAGCTGTTCGTTCGCCTCTTTGAGCAAGTCGACCTTAGTAGTGGCAGTCCTGAGATCTTCGGACAGTGACTCCTTCTCAGACTTAAGTTCTTTGATGGACTCTGCCTGACTCCGGACCTGCCTTTCCAAGGTAAGTACTGGTTGCACGTTACTAAGGAGGGAATGAGCTATAACGTCCCTTTCGCTGGAAACCAAGAAAGTCTTGCCATTAAAGTTTACTGTGTTGGAGCTGCTTGGGGGAACATATGGCCCAGCAAACTCATCTCTTGACAGACCAAGAAAGTAATCACCTAGAGGACCCAGGCCGGTGACATCTACTTCGTCCATATTAATCTCTCCTCTTTCAATCTCATTAGTATGGAGTTCCCTTGGAATCCCTTCGTTAAGATTCTCTGGGATCTCTTCAGCCAACGTTGGATCAATAGGGAAAGTGGGCTCCGGATCCCGGAGAGCAAACTCTTCTTCTTGAGAAGTCTTCTTCTTTTTTACCTCTCTGTCAGCACTATCGCTTATTTGCTTGCGAGTTCGTTTGGAGGCCCTTAAAGGTTTTGAGGGAGTCTCTCCGTGTTTCTTACTTTCCACTTCTACCACCTGGAGAAGGTTTGCATCAACTTGAGCTGGGACTGGCACCTCTGTGTCAGTTGGAGCCTTTTTCTCCGTATCCGCTGCTGTTTTCCTCCCTTTCTTCTTCTGGCCCTTCATTTTACTTGGGGCTTTGGCCCGGGCAGGAAGGAAAAGGGTCCCATCTAGCTCATGAGACCTTCTCAGCACTATATCATCATCAGGAGGGGTGGAGAACTCCTCCCATGTTAAATCCCTTCGACCTGTGGTGTTCCACAGGTGAGATCTCGCCAAGTTCCCCGGAGTGAAAGCCTTGTGAAACCGGTTCTCCCAGTTCTCTGCGGCCCATGCATTTAACTTGCCACAGGTGACCTGTCCGGCTTTCAAATAGTCTCCGAACTCTTTTGGCAGTTCTAACAAAACAAAAGAATAACTAATTAGTGAAAGCCTAAAGAAGGGAAGATTCGAACAGAAACGTAAGGAAAGAACTTACGATCGCTTCTCCATCTACTTCGAAGAAGGCTAGGATTCTCCCCAATCTTAATCTTCTTACCATTCTCCCATGAGCCACTTATAAACAAGAACTGGCTCCTCCATTTATTCTCCGATTCCAGGAGATCATCGACGGCTTTCAGATTGTTCCCCATATTAAAGTGATAAAAAGGGAATTGGTGGTGTTTGCACAGGCTAGCAACAGCGGCGAACTCTTCCATTGGAAGAGGAATTCCGGACAACCTAGATGCCATAATGCATGACATCAAGGTGTACCATCCGTTGGGGCTCAGCTGTGATGGACATAGCTTGACTAAATGGAAATAGCGCACTATCTCTGGATCCAATGGGAACCTGAGTCCCCAATTGAGTAGCTCCGTAAAGAAGACTATCTCGTTTCTCTTGCAATCCATCGGGGTCTCCGGATCGATGGGAATTCGGATCTTTACGTTTTCAGGGATCCCCCACTTAGTGCGAAGCCGTCCTAAGTCTCTAGTATGAATAAACGTGTATTTGGTTTTTAACAAAGACAAAAGATACTTAAATTCTACCTTGGGAAAGCAGGGCCCAACTTTCCCTTCAAGGCTCTCCGGCAGATCCGGACGCCTCAGATACAAGTCCTCTTTGCCTTTCTTGGCAACAACTATAGCAGTTTCAGCTTGTCCGGAAGACTCGGACTCAAACCTGACCTCCTCAGTGGAGTCTTCCATCCTCTCCTCCATTACTATTGGGGGAGCTTCTGCAGAAACAGCCCGGGGAGGGATGAAGCTTGGCACAGCTGATCCTCCGGACTGTTGGCTAGATGTATGTTTTTGAGTTCTCGCCTCAGTTTGAGTTTCTGAGGTCGAGGTTTCCTTGGGAGGTAGTGGACTGCCAGCCTCCGGACCAACCGGCCTTTCCCGGAGAGTCCTAACAGCTGCCCCGGACCCTGACTCGCTGGTATTTTTTGAAGAGAGTCCCTTAACCAGTCTGCTTGGTCTTTTTGTAATCAGTTTGTCTGGAGAATGGTCGGAGTCGGACCCCATAGCAATGAAAGTGGTTTTCTTTCTGACACTTGTAACAGCGACCCCTGGTTCGACAGTGGGGATTGACTCTTGGACTGATGAGCCAGATACGATGGGGGAGAGTGTTGATTGAAAGAGTTTTCTAGATCTCGTACCTTTCGAAGAAGATGAACCTCTATCAGATTCTTCGATTGAAGGGGCTGGTTTCTCGACGGGCGATGCTGGAAGCCCTGCTGCAAGTCTTTTCTCTTTTTCAACCCTTTGAGCTTTCTCTAGTTCTGAAAGATTGAGCCAGCCACCCTTGATTAGAGCTGTTCTTGCTGTGAACATAAAACAACTAAGGAAAGTTTGAAGTTTTAGAGAGATGAAGTTTTGAGTGAAATGACAAAGTAAAAGTGAAAATGAGACTGTGAAAGACAAATGGAATTTATAGTAAATGTAAAAAAGGGTTTGATTCCTAGGAGAATCCGAAAAGTTGGGCAATGATTAAAAAAACGGCGCTGACATCATCAATAGCACTTAAAGAAGTAACTTGTTCGAGAAAGTGGTGCAACTTTCAAGGTGAAAAAACGGCTAAAAGTAACCAACCAGAAAGTAACACGTGTCCCACTACCTCTGACAAAGAACCGTTTGGAATTCGTAACGGTTGGACTGTCCGGGCCCATCTCAATTCTCTTCGAATTGGAAAACCACTTCTTCAATCGGACTGTTTTTCAGTTCTTTAACAAGGACACTTGTTCAAATACCTAAAAAAGGGGCTCCTGATGAGTCCGAATTCGAAGAGCTCCCCGGAAGGGTAGTCCCAAGTAAATCACCCCGTAAATTCGGACAGACTCCATGACTTCAATTCGAACAACACTAATTGAACCGGACAGATGATCTTGAACACTGCCAACATAAGGCAGTTCGAACTATGACTAAAGTACTAAAAAACCTAATCACTGTCTGACTAAGCTACCTGCACTTCTGCTTAAAACTCTTGGGTCTTTAAACATGACCCGGGTCCATTAAACTTGACCCGAAAGCCCATAAGGGCCCAAATATCATACTATAAATGCCCAACCATCAGCATTAACTATGGGTAAGAAAAATTAACTGCTGCCAGGCTGCTTAATTCTCTCTCCACCCTTAAAACACTTTGAAACACCTTTAAACACTACCACACCACCGTGAAACACCCTTACACCGCCCTAAAACTCCACTTGAAATTACCAGCCTACCCTCAGGCTACTTTTATCCACACCAATGCTGGCCATAAGGGTGTACCAGGCGTTGGGGATTAATTGACTGGGACAAAGCTTGATAAGGTGGAAATACTTAACTATTTCAGGATCCAAGGGGAACCTTAAACCCCAGTTAAAGAGCTCAGTGAAGATGACTACTTCACTGAGTTTGAAATCCATTGGGGTTTCGGGGTCTGTGGAGATTCTTATCTTCACATTCTTCGGAATCCCCCACTTCGTGCGCATCCGGCCCAACCCAACTGTATGTATGAAAGCATAATTGATCTTTTGCAAAGCAATGAGGTATTTAACATTGACCTTATGGAAACAAGGTCCTACTTTTCCTTCAAGGCACTCTGGCAGATCCGGATGCCTTAGGCACATCTTCTCCTTGCTCTTATCCTTCTGAGCAGCAACAGCACCACTGGTCTGTCCGGATGGTTCAGACTCAAATGGAGCCTCTTCGATAGAGTCCTCCATTATTTCATTCATTATTGAGGAGGGGTTTTCAGTTGTTGTTGTGAGGGGGAGGTTTGGATTTGGATCAGCCTGGCTTCCGGACTGATGAGCTTCAGTACTCTCCTGGATCCTAGCCTCCGGTTGGGGTTTTGATGTAGACTTTTCTCTTCGGGGACTTGAGCCAGTGGCCTCCGGACCGGACAGCCTGTCCATGGGTGCTTTAATGGGTACCTCTGACCCTGTACTGCTGTCCTTGGCCCCCGATTTCGAAGGAGTGCTCTTGGAAGCCTGCCCTTTGACCAGCCGACCTTTTCTTCGATCAACCAGCTTGTGAGGAGAAGTTTCAGCATCTGACCCCATGGCTAAGAATGGGGAGGGTTTTTTAAAACTGGTAACTGTTAATCCTGGCTCGACTGTGGGTTCTGACTCTTGAACCGAAGAACCCGAGATGATAGGGGAAAGATTGGCTTGAAACAACCTCTTCGGTTTGACACCCTTGGTGGAGGAAGAACCCTGGTCAGACTCTGCGGCTGAGAATGCTGGTTTGTCGATGGTAGAAGTGGGTAAGCCCGCTGCAATGCGCCTTTCCCTTTCGACTTTTTGTGCTTTTTCTAGTTCAGATAGATTGAGCCACCCACCTTTGATCAGAGTGTTCCTTGCCGTGAACATAAACGACCTAAACAAGAATTTGTGTTTCAGAGAGAGAAAGCTCTGAAGATTATCAAAGTAAAAATGAAAGTGATGGTAAAACAGTGGAAAAACTTCTTAATTTATAGTAAACCTCGAAAAAAAGCATTGATTCCTAGGAGAATTCGAAAAGATTAGCAATGATTAAAAGACGGCGCTGATGTCACCTTCACTAATGAAGAGGTTTCTTTTCAGAGAAGGTGGGAGCGAAATCCAAAGTGAAAAAACGGCTAAAGCAACCAACCAGAGAGTGACACGTGTCCCATGAACCTTGGCAAAAAACCGTTTAGATTCAAAGAACTTTTTCACTCCGGATAAAACCATGACACAGTTCGGAAGACCTGTCCGGATAAAAACTGCCATTGACAACGGACTGTTTTTCAGGTTTTGACAAAGGTTATTTGAACAAACACCTAAAAAAGGGGCTACTGATGAGTCCGGATTCTGTTACCCCTTCGGACAGGGACAGTTCGGACAAAGACCATCTAACCGGACAGGGCAGTTCGAACCCTTCATCCATTTGACCGTTCGAACGAGGACTAAAGTATTTAAAACATAATAACTTCTTGACGAATCTGCCTGATCTCCTATTAAGAGCTCATGGGTCCTTAAACTTGACCCGGGTCCATTAAACATGACCCGACAGCCCATAAAGCCCAAACATAAGGGTATAAATACTCAACCACCAACATTAAATGAGGGTAATGAAAATTAAATACAACCATGCTGCTTAATTCTCCCTCTACTCTCTATTCAAATATTAAATACCTACAAAACTTCCAAAAACTCTAAACAGAAATTACGGACTTACCCTCAGACACAAATAAACCATATCAGTAGTGTTGTCAAATATACCAACCAGTGTACCGATCAATGTACCAAAATCTAGAGTGTTCGCACTACCTGTATGAGACTCGACCTACTCTTGTTCAACATGTTCAAAATAAGAAATATTTTTGTATAAAATTATCCATATTTTGGGGCTCCAAAATATTAGTGGTCGATGGATCCAATATACGTGTAAATAATATTATCCAATTGTATATTTCACTAATAGGGGAACACATTTATCTTTGCAATTAAAAATGCATAGATACTTTTCTTCTCCCGTAAGCGTAGGTTGAGGTAAGATGGATAGTCTTTTATAATGGTCGTCCATAATATGCAAAAGAACTTATCGACTGTCTAGTCGAATTATTACAAGTGCATGGGTACATGGTAACATTTGTGTCGTTCGACTTAAACAATCATAAATCAATGGTCTAATTCTGAGCATTGCAACATTCTCGTAATTTTCTATTATTATCTTCAAAGCCTGTACTAAAATATTCCCACAGAAATCACGACAAACACTCAGTTGATAAGCATGATTAACATAAAAGTTTCTAATTTCAATGATCTTTTTATAGTTAAATGTTGCATCACAAGTAAACCATCAACTTTTTCCCAAAAAGGTTTAAAAGTCAATAGACTTGACACAAAATATTAATTCAACCTAATGTGCTAGCCTTCTACTTTGAATCAAACACATTCCAAAAGTTAAAAATATATTAATTTCCAAACTATAGTATATTATATATTACATTACGCAAAAAAACTATTATACTATATTTTACAACATAACCAATATACTATGTTTTGCAACAAGAATATTTTAATTTTTTTTGAGTTACAAATTTTACAAAAAATAGTATATGTTATGTTTCACAACCATATATACCGTGTCTTGTAATTTAAAATTTTCCAACACAGATATTAATGATATTGGTCGATGTGTTGGCGAACTACATATATTTGTCTGTGTAAACATGAACAAACATTCCTTTTTAATGTGTTATTCACGAGTCTATCACGTAATCGGCCCATTTGTCTACTTTTTTTAATGATGCCTACATTTTTATTAAATTATCGTTCATGTAAAAAATAGTGGTAGACCAAACTATGACGTTCCAAACGTCGATAAACTTTTGAAACTCTTTATTCTCCTTGAACATTATCTATATTAGAAAATAATTTCTTGTTAATATGTCATCTACATAACATGTGAGTCATGGCCGAATATTTTTATCAAAATAATTTATGAAATAAAGTTCACGATTGTTTAGTATAACACAAGGCAACTGATAATCGTTATCTTCCATAATCGTTCTTAAACATTATAACACATATTGATTCTTTTTATTCATGTATGAGAATCTACCATAAAATATCATATTGGTAAAGTAATGCCTAATATTTGAAAAACTAAATCTCGTATCTAATAGTCTTATACATACTATCCCTGACAAGCACTCGGGGAAACATTCATGAACAATTGATCTAATACTTATTCATACTTAAAGAGGTGGCGGCCAATTTCAAGAATGTTTACTATGAGCATATCCCTATATCATAAAATACACTGGTAGATTCCTTGGCAACCATAGCATACTCTGAATCCTACCCTTGGATTCATGTACAAGAATTCACATCCATACAATCAAATCAGAACAAGGAAGAGGAGGAGAGCTTAAGTGTACAAGTATTTCACTCTAAAGATTGGATATTTCCCCTTCTTCAATACATCTTTGATGGGGTTGCCTTCGGATAAAACCATGGCAAGAAAAATTAAACACAAGGCTCGTGGTTTTTTTTATCATAAGAGAGGTTTTGTATAAGAAATCCTTCAGCAGACCTCTCTTACGGTGTTTAGGGTCTGAAGAATCCCAAACCGTTTTATCCGAACTACACGATGGAGAAGGATCAACACACTGTGCTTACAGGGCTCTAACCCTGAGGGTTTTGTTGGCTGGATACTATGGGTCATTCATAATGGAAGATGTAAAAGAATTGGTGAAAAGGTGTGATCGTTGTCAAAGGTATGGTAACGAAATTCATGTCCCAGCAATGCCTATGGAGTCTATTTCTGAGCTAGTACCTTTTGTTCGTTGGGGATTGGATTTAGTTGGACCTTTACCAATGGCATCCGGAGGATGCATGACTATCATTATGGCTATTGACTACTTTTCAAAATGGATAGAAGCATCTCATCTGGCAGGAACCACTTCGAAAGCTGTCATAAAGTTTATCTTATCTAATATATGTTGCAGATTTGGGATTCCTCAGAAGATTACCACTGACAATGGACCACAATTCGATAACAGGGATATGGAGGATTTATGTGCCTCTAGGGGCATTCAGCATTGCTTCTCTTCTCCTTTCCACCCACAAGCCAATGTCCAGGCTGAAGTGGAAAATAGGACTATTTTATCGGGATTAAAAAAGAATTTAGAAGGGACTACATGAAAATGGCCAAGCTATTTGCAAGAAGTGTTGTGGGCATACCGAACCACTCCTAGGGCTGCTACATAGGAATCTATTTGGCCTTATTGTATGGGATGGATGCGATTACCCCTATAGAAGCTACCCTACCATCATACGGGGTCCATAACTATTCCAAACAAGCCAATGAAATGGAAATTATGAACAAGTTGGACTTAACAGAATAAAGAACGGTTAAAGCTCATCTTAGAATAGTCCACTACCAAGGCTTGATGAGAAGCATATTTGCTTCCAAGATCAAAAGAATATATTTTCAACCAGGAGATAAAGTTTTGAGAAAGGTCTTCTTGCATAATAAGGAGAAGCAGTTCGGCAAACTGGGTCTGAACTGGGAAGGCCCTTATGAGGTCTCCGGAAAGCTTAAGCCTGGGATATATAGGCTTCAAGATAAAGGTAGAAGAATTTTGAAGCACCCATGGAATATTGAACACCTCATATTATATCTAGAATATAATTTTTGTAAATATTTACTTGTTAAAAATCAATGTAAATATTATGGGGCATACTTTTTCCTACCCTGGTGGCGTGGGGAGGTTTTAATGAGGTGTCCGGTTTTTTCAATAAAATATGATTCCTTCTTAAAACATTCGATGTGGTGTGACTATAATTCTTTTCAAGTACAAGTCTTTGATTTAATGCTATGGATCTTTGACAGATCAGATTAATCTGGTTGAGTGATGACCATTAAATGCATGTCATCGGAGATATTAAACACTCTCACTTTAAATACTTGTGCAATAATTGGAGATGTTTAAACATTAGCTGTTAAAATTGAAAGAAAGTATGAAACAAAGCAAAATTTAATAAATAAGCATGTCCGGGAGTAAACCGGATAACGTTACCAAAATACAAGATATGTCTTGGCCATCCAAGGACTTTAGGTGTTTTGAAAGATGTATCCAGACTCAAACCGGATAGCGTTACAAAAATGTCTTGACCATCCAAGGACTTTAGTAGTTCAGAAATATAAGAAAACAAAAATTCTTAAAACCTCAGGGCTTGCTCCCTTCAAACTGTCCTTTATCACCTTATTTATTGGGACTTTTAAGTTCGACACTCGAACTCTCACAGGTTCCTTCCTCTTCATCAGTGGTAGAATCTATTCCACTACTATAATTATGCTTGTCACCATCTGCCATGGTGTGAAAAAGAATCCCTTCATAGTTTACGAATCTTCACAAGGGACTAAGGGTCCTCTTCGGAAATGTTTCATGAAAGTGAAGCACCATGTCAGACTTGACCTAAGCATACCTTGCTTCCAAGGAGTCGATGACCTCATTAGTATATGTATCAATGCTGGCTTGGATAGTGTTTTCCTGCTCCTTCATCAATTCTTCTTTCTCCTTGATCACCTTAGACATAGTACCTTCTGGGGTGGTTTTCTCTCCAGACAAGGTTTGAATGGTGCCATCTTTAACCTTCAAGTCTTCCCTTATGGTTGTAAGATCGTTTTCCAAACTGGAGCACTTAGCTTGAAGCTCAGTACTGGTCGTTTCCGAAGTGGCAAGCTTGGTTGACATATCTTCTTTGTCCTTCCTCAGTGCTTTTATCTCTTTATAAGTTCTTCTATGCTCTGATTAGCATTGAGAAGATTGGATGACAGAGATTCTTTATCAGTAGTAAGAGTGTTGATGAGTGTAGTTTGACTCTTCACGTGTCTCTCTAGGTCAAGCACTAGCTGGATGTGACCAAAAAGAGAGTGGGCCACAATTTCTTGTTCTCCGGAGACGGAGAAGGACTTACCATTATAAGTCACCATGTTTGAAGAGCTTGAAGGACGGAAGGGACCAGCAAATTCGTTATTCTCAGATTCGTTGAAATAAAGATCGATGTCTTGAAGGGAACTAATGTCACTCCATCAATCCCTCCTCCGGTTCCCTCTCCGGACTGGGGGGTTGTTGTAGATTTCTCTGGCAGGATGGAGTCAATAGGGTTTGGTGGATGTAGAAGCTCTGAAGGGGGAATAATTACTTTTTCCCCTAAGGTTACCTTTTTCTTCTTGGCAGCCTTTTCATCATTGCTTGCTCTCCTTTTTCGGTCTTTTTTGGAAGGCCTTGGTGGGTCTTGTGACTCTCCTGCCTCCATAACCGTCTCAGCTTCTACTACCTTGAGCAAGGTAGCGTCCATTCCCCTCTGGTTCCATGAACCAGTCCCCTCTGTGATAGTTGGAACTGCCCCTATTGCAGCCTTATTTTTCTTCCCTTTCATCTTGCTGGGAGCCTTGGCTCTAGAGGGCAAGACCAGTTTACCATCCCTTTCTTATGTCCGTTTTAGAATGACACCAAGAGGAGGGGGTGTGGCTAGTTCTTTCCATGAAGTATCTCTCTGACCTGTATTTTTCCACAGATGAGACCTGACCAGGTTGCCAGAAGTGAAGCAGTTGTGGAAGGCATTTCCCCAATGCTCCGTAGCCTATGCATTCAACTTGGCACAAGTTGTTTGCCCCTCCTCTAGGTTTCCGGAAAACTCCTTCGGCAGCACTAAAAAAAGGCAACAGCTAAATCAGGAAAGAAGCAGTTATAGGTAAAAAAGAAAACATGAGATACAAGGACAAAGACTTACCCGTACTCTTCCACCTAGTAGTCAACACGCTTGGGTTGGTATCGACTTTGATCTTCTTGCCATTCTCCCATGACCCACTGATGAACAAGAACTGTGTCCTCCAGTTCTTCTCAGACTCCAATAAATCATCCACTACTTTAAAGTTATTCCCCATGTTGTGATGATAAAATGGGATGTGATGATTTATGCATAGACTTACCACCGCGGAAAATTTCTCCATGGGGAGAGGGATTTTAGATAACCTCGATACCATTATGCAGGCAAGGAGAGAGTACCAAGCCCTACTGAGAAAATCATCATTGGCTAAGAAAAAACATTTAGTCATGCCAAATATATTTGACAAGGCCTAAAAAATGAGCTACTGATGAGTTCGGATTATTCAGTCACAACCTACTGAGATATCCGGACATGGGTAATTCGGACATAAACGTACCACTGAACTATTCAGACAGGATAAAAGTAAAGACACACCTAAACACCTTTTGACTAAGCTATGTGCTAATCAGCTTAATAAGTAAATGGGTTATTAAACTTGACTCGGTTTCATAACTTGACCCGAAAGCCCATAGATCCATAATTAAGGGTATAAATACCCCAACCACTTTCATTAATGAGGGTAATGAACATTTAATACAACCAGGTTGCTAAAATCTCTCACTGCTAAATATCAAAACATTTAATACCCAAAACACTTTCCAAAATTACCCTCAGCCCAAAATAAACTTCACCATGAACAACCAAATTTTTCAATCAAACTTTATTTTTTACATAGTTGTATACATTACATATGTTGGAGGCCTTCTCCAGATCATTCTTCCTTAAGCTATGCAATATATCACGGGACATGTTATATTGATTATCTACAAAAATTTGTCAATTTTTAAACCTCCTTATAGGTGCATGCCTTCGGTTGGTGTATGGTTGTGTTCACCAAAAAACACACATAACGACCACATATTATCACATTTGACCAGCCAACGTACTAATTTAAAAAGACAACCTATTTTTTTTCTACTGATTGATCTCTGTTTTAGATATTTTGTCCTTAAGGTTTTATTATAGTGGTCAGATATTTTGCATTAGTAAAAAATTCTAAGGGTTTCACCTTTACAATATGGATTGTGTGTTCCAAGTATAATTATGAAGTCGAGTTGTGTATCGATCTTTTTCATCCAGATAGTCATCAAATCTGGTTTGTAATACTTGTCGCTCAGAAAATGTTGGATGTAATCCTCACACGTGTAATATTTGTCCTTCTACAACAAGAAAGCAATACGAATGTTTTTGGTATATTAGATTTGCAACATAACAACAATGTGTTTTGCAATATAACGTCGTGTTTTGCATGTTAATAATATTATGTTTCGAATATATTGTCATAAACTACGGTGTTACTAGGTTAGATCTTAAAATGATAAGCACGAAGATCTCCCTAACATAACACAAAAACAACAAATACATCGTTAAAAAGTTAAAAAAAATTAAAGACAATTATTAGAACAACTAAAAATAATTCTCTAATAATTTGGCAACATAATAAACTCCATTCGCCATGTATCGATGGATAAGTCAAACAATACAATATTTATTTAATTTGTATTTTGTAAAATATATACAAATTTCATCACTAAATTATACATGACTTCACAGGTATAAAATTAGTTTCTCAAACCTAACCTAATATTAATATATTAGGTATAACATATTAATATGTTAGGTTTCAAAACGATAAAAACAAATATCTAATATTTAAAAAAAATATAGCGTTAACCAAATTAGATTTTAGATATTTTCTTTTTATATTAGCAATCTATATATTATACGTTTTGTAAATATTATATAAAATTTCGCATATATTTTAAACCAAATTTTACAGATAGTACCATAGAATATGATATTTTGTACACTAGATTGCAAAAATAATAAAAGCAAGTATCTAACATAAATATCACACCAAAATCGTTCCGACACACAACAATAGCAACATATAGATTAAAAAACACAAATAATTGAATTTTTGAAAAAGAAAAAATACATCAGAAAAACCAATAAATGATTGTTTTTTTTATTATTATTAATGATTGGTTAAAACAACTAAATAACTTAGGCAACGTTTTGAAAAACCACCTAATACATCTCTTTATATGCGAGTAACACAGATTGCAAATGCTCTCATATTATAAAAGAAACCAAAAAAAAAAAGTAGTAATAACAGAAGGCAGAAACTTTTGTTATGGTACACATCTTTTTCCCCCAAAAAACACAGACCAGTCTGGCTTAATCAATAATTGAAGAGAGCGCTAAAATGTTACTCCACTATTTAATACATATATTCAAAAGGAGAAAAGCAATACATATCTAACAATAACAAACTCAAGTGGACCACAACTACTCTTTCTTTTTCCAATTTCCAGGACTTGGTCCCTCGATGCTTTCGATTACATGGTAGACTGAATGCCAGCAACCCCATACAATATGAGCCATTGAGGCCTCCACGTCAAAGCTAGATCTTATTCATATAAACTCAAATGAGATGCATGAAATATTACACAAGTAATGTCATTAGACATTATTCTAACCAAATCTCAGAACACTAATCCTACAGTTACACAAAAAATGCAATCTATTGGGCATATAAAACTAAAGACCACTTAAATTCAGTCACTGTCTAGGTCATACAGTGAAACAATGTATTAACTCTGGTATCTAATGGGTTTAACAAATGCACAAAGTTATTTTCAATCTAAATACCTAAACCCTTTCGTGTTTGATGTTATATCTCTTGCCTTTTGGTTATGACATATGACTAAACACAAAACACAATTGATAAACTTGTATACTACTTGACCTACTTGACCTTGACGATTCTATTATATGTGCGTATCTAAATCAATGAGAAACGAAAACAACTACTCCAAAATGAGAACTATTCAATAAAAGAAAACACAAGAAGACATAGTCAATTAGTCATGATACATAATTTATATGTCACGCAAGTGTGACTAACACAAAAAAGTCAAGTAAACACACAAAAATGGGAAAGGAGCCAAAACAAAATAACGTTTAAACACGTACGATGTTGATGTATGTGAACAAGAAATAATAATTTAATATACATCTGACTTTCTGCACAGATAGTTCATATCCTGGAATCAAAACCAGGACCATGTTCAAAGAGCCAAATCTTGTTCAAAGAGCACAAATCTGATCCAAAAGCATCAAAAAAGAAAAGAAAAACAGAATAATCAAGTTTCACTTTGTGCTAGTTAGTAGTTACCCCTCTATGTCTACTGTTCTCCCTAAAGTGATTCAATTCAAAGTCCAAAGTCCAAAGCCCAGAACTTTCATTATAAACATGGACTTGCATAAATAGAACACCCAAGAACACAGAATTCATATAAAACACCAAACAAGAGTATAATTCAGCACTAGCCAAATCAACAGAACTGGTAAAGAGTAATGTAAAAGATGCAAACACTATTGGAACAACAAATCCAATTTAAATATATCACAGAGTAATGTAAAAGTTAATTTGATTAAAGAAGAAATACCGGTGGGCATCGCAAGTGCAGAAGCAAAAACAGAACACCCATGAGGGGAAAATTCAAAAGGGTCGAAAACTACCAATGAACAACACTATAAAGACAACAAGATCTTCAAAAAAACCCAAGGCTTTTTTATATTATATATTCATCCATGGGTGTTAACAGCTTCCCACAACAGATTCTTGGAGACAGGATTGGCTGCATCCCTCGCCTGTAAAGCTGCATCCCTCAAACACTTAATAGTCCTCACATTAGCTTCCCAAAACGTGAAACTCCTGTAAGGCAGGTTATGTTTCTTGCATAGATCCTTGACGATGGGTGATACTCTCCTTAGATGGCAACGAGGCAGCCGCGGAAACAGGTGGTGCTCCAGCTGAAACTGTAAACCACCGAAGAACCAATCCATCCAAGAAACGCAAGTAATATCGAGCGACCCGCTAGTTTGTTTCTCAAACCAATCGTTTCCTTTTGGTAGACCCAGATAGACATTAGCCGAGAAATGATTCAAGCAGAACTGAGTGTGCTGGATAGCACAAACGGCGAAGCTCACCATAACGAACATAACTCTTTCTGGCCAATTGGGTAGGCAGGAGACGAGAAGAGGAAACCAAGTCCAGAAGACAAAGATCCCTAATATGTTCATAGCTCTATCAGGTATCTTCCTTTTGGAGAACAGTAACAAGAACGTCTGCACAAATAGATTAACCCTAGCAACACACATTATAGGGTAAAACATCCAGTGCTGAATACCCACAAAGAACTTAGCAACCGAATCGAATGTTAACTCTCTTTCGTAGAAACAAGAAGTAATCGATTTGAAAAAAAGTGTAGAAACAGCGAAAACGGGGATATGTTGAAGATCAGGGTCATGGTCAAGACTGTTGCAAGCAATGTGATGAGCATTATGCGTCCATTTCCACCACGCGATGCTAATCCCCGTTAAACAGTTTCCAGATACAAACTGCGCTAATTTGTTGTAAGATCTGGTCGTCATAATCTGATAGTGACCGGAATCATGACCGATATACGCACCCTGGATCCACAATAACCCTAACAACACTGCCGAAACGAAGTGAGCCCAAACGCTAGTGCATCTGAGCACACCATACAGTACTGCCATGAACGATATCGAAACCGACATGAATGTATACAAAGTGAGATGACCTTTGTTTTCGAACAAACCGAGTTTGACGAAGTCGGCCTGAAGTTTCCGGTAATCTTTTGAAATCTCCGATACGGTGAAATCTTCGAGGTGGTAACCGGTGAAGAATTTGTCGAGATGTTTCCAAGCGGATCCTGGGTGGTAAGCGATAAACGCATCGGTTACATCTTGGCCTGCTAGATTCAGAAGAGGCGTGTCTCCACCGGGATGAGCGAACTTCCAATCAGTGACATTGTAGACTTTTCCTTGGATAGAGATCCAAAGGTCCTCTGGTTTGTCGTGTTTTTTGAGCTCTTCGCTAGTAATGAACTTCTTCTTCTCCGATTCCATTACTGAGAGATTTGATGAGACTAAAATTTTCTCGAGAAACAAACAGGAGGAAAAGGAAGTGCAAAGAGAGTTGTGTAGTGATTTTGATATTGGTTTTGGTTTTGGTTTTGATTTCTGATTCGGTTCTGACAGATGATAGAAGGGTTTTTATCAGGAGTTGGTTTAAATACAGCAAAGCACGCGGTGGGACGGGAGGACCGTTAACGTACTGCTTTATCAAATCCAACGGTGTCAATCTAGTTATTATTTTATTTATTTAAAATATGTAAACTTAATGGCGAAGCTATTTTTTGCTATCCGATTTAAATTCAGATTATAATTATAATAATAATAATAATAATAATTATTATTATTATTATTATTATTATTATTATTATTATTATTATTATTATTATTATTATTATTATTATTATTATAATACAGTTATATTTATTTTTTGGATATCACATTTTGTTTATTTGAATTTTACTCCGTATCATTAGCTTGTGATCTTTGCTTTAAGGATACGATTTATATAGGAGAACACGACGTGTTATCGTGAGGGCTCTGTAAGATGATGAAGATTGACGGTGGGATGGTGATTAATCGATGGTCTTGTCGTGTCATAGGCATTTTGTAGTAGTGGGGGAACTGGGATGCACTTGGCCTTTTAAGTAATTGCCACACAATTCATGACTTTTAGTTTTAAATTTAATTTCACAACACCTTTTTTTAATGTTTGACACCTGGATTCATAAGTGTCGTCTATTTATTATATTTTTTACTTGTAAAATTGTAATATACATATAAAAATAAAAGTAACTTGCCCTTAAAATAAACTTTACATGCATAAAATGAAAACTAACTAATTCTTTTATAAAATTGGCTAAAATATTTGAAGTATTCGCTTCAATTTTAGTACAGTTAATATAACTTTTACAACCATTAGAGGTCATTCTTTTTCATTCTATTGAAAACTCAGCAACTCTTCATTTTTAACTTTCGGAATCCACCTTAGATTTAGCTTTACTAAAAAATATTCAAATATTCATTTTAATCTCTACTTTTTGTTACTCTATTCTTCTATAATAAATCATTTACTAAAATTATGAATAACAATAAACAATTAAGCAAGTATTAATTTATCTTTTACTATAAGATAATTACATGCCTTTTTTATTTTTATTTGATATGAGAGTATAATTTTTTTTTGGAATCGAATAGAATTTTTTTCTTTCAATCCGAGATTTTTTTCTTGTTGGATGATAAATTTGAAGTGGAAAATGATGATGAATTTGGGATGGAAGAGAGTTTTGAAGAGGAAATCAGACATGGACACAGTGTCGTATGATGAGGAGTCATATCATATCAAGAGTAAGGTTTAAATCTCTTATTCCAATAAGATCTCTTAAAGATGTTATCTCAATCAAGTCTAGATATTATGGTGCAGATGTAATCTAAAATTGATTAGTACTAATGTTTTGGTCTTGATGCTTTGCTTTGTTTCTAGCAAACCAGATTGCACAACAGGTAATATGAGGTAATATGGACTGATATCGATGTCATTGTCTGTTGATCATAACCAGATTCTAATAATGTGAGAAATATCATATTTCTTGATTTATAAAGACCAAATATTCCAGTAAAATTCTTCCAAACATTCCATGTTAAATTACACTCAACAAAGAAGTGTAATATATTATATTTCATCGCATAATTCATATTTTATTGCCAATGAAATATATTTATTATGTAAAATAAAGTCTATTAGGATCTAGTCTTTCAAAAGTCTCCATAGAAGAGAAGAGCATTTTTTTGTATTGTATTGTTCCATATTCTTTTAAATAAGTTTGATTTACTTCCTTACTCTCTCATAACATTCTAGGTTTTCTTAGTACTGAATTTTCATGTAGAAGACATAGTTCATCTCATTTGGTCTTCTTTATAATGATTTACTTTAGCAATTTTATCTTCTCAATATCATAAAGAAGGACTGCATATCTAAGCTTATCAATACCCCAAGCACCCACAATCCAAAAGTCATTTACCTTTTTCATCGAGTATGAGACTAGAGAAAGGTATGAAGTCACGTTTATCATTACATTTCTCCAACCAGAAATCATCTCACCTCTGCCAATTTCTAGAATATATAACTTTATGTAAAATCTCTAATTTTCAATAAATTTCTTCAAATACTAGAGCTTTTTTGTTAGATATTTTGGTTTGCAAATTGTGAGTGGTTTTATAGTAAATAAACACCATATAATTAGCCAAAAAAGAGGAGTTTTTTTCTAGAATTTAAACGACATCTTACAAGATAATGTATCTTGATATCTTCCAATTTTCTAATGTTCAACCCATCTCTACTATAAGGTTTACATAAGGTGTTCTAATTAGACCAGATTATTGTATGTTATGATTCGGTAGTACCTCACAAAAACATGTTACACATCTTCTCAATTCTAGTGATCATTGTTTTAGGTAATAGGCGGCTTTGCATTTGGTAAACACAGGAATGTTGATTTTGTTCTTGTGGAGCTGGATATCTCAAAAAATATTCACAACAAAGTATGGACAGGTTTTGGAATGAATGAAGGATGATGGCTTAACTTAAGTTACAAAAACTTCCCTTCACATTGCATTCAATATCATTACATTGTCCATAGTCCTTTGGATTGTAAAAAAGAATTAAAAAAGGTGGTTGCATGAAATATTAAAATAATGGATATTAAGGTTACTGAATACACTAAGAAGGATCTTGATCAGACTATTCCAGATGATCATAACATACCAAATCCAATTGTGGACTGTCAATAAGTTATACGTTCTAAAGATCTCAATAATATAACATATTCTACCCGTGAAGCAAGATAAATTGTTGAAGTCATTCAACAGCCAAATCAAGCTCACAATCAAAATAACTCTCAAGACAATGACATTCTTGATCCCGGAGCACCTGATCAAGATAACATTGGAAGCAATCATATTACTCCATTGAGAAATGCTTCATACCCTGATCACGACTTCAAAGCCATCTTGAACAAGAAACTAAAATCTGTCAGGAAATTCAAAAAGCAAAACAAACTCATCATTAAGTCTTTGAAGTACTCAGGGACAAATAATAAGTATAAATAATTATCTGATAATGATAAGGATGCTTAACTGGAACGTTCGGGGCATCAATAACAAGCTAACAGTTGGAAGACTGAAAACAATAATCAACAAGGAACACATAAAAAAACTGGTTGTTCAGGAACCTTTGACCTCATCTAATAAGATAAGTGATTTTTCTATAAAGATGGGGTTTGAAAACTTTTCTTTTAATAGTTCAAATAAAATATGGATGTTTTGGACCAACGATTCATACATGACTACTATCTCTAATCATGATTAGTGTTTGCACATAAAAGTAGTCCACACTAACTTAGAAAATCTTTTTTTCTTATCAGTGGTGTATGCGAAATGTCAGAGAAACCAAAGACTTAGGTTATGGGAGCAATTAAGAAATAAGACTTTAACTAACAAGTCTTGGATAACAATTGGAGATTATAACGTAATTGCCACTATTGAAGAGCAGATAAGGTGCTCTAGTATTTGTCACAAAAGCATGGTTGATTTTGTAGAGATGACGAGGGACTGAAACCTGGAGGATGCACGCTATGTTGGTCACAAATACACATGGAACAGGGGTACCAAATGGAAAAGGCTGGATAGTTTAATGTTCAACAGTTCATGATGATGATTTTGTAGAGATGATGAAGGACGACAACCTGGAGGATGCAGGCTATGTTGGTCACAAATACACATGGAACAGTGGTACCAAATGGAAAAGACTGGATAGTGTAATGTTCAGCAGTTCATGGGCATACACTTTTAGCAAAATTCAGGTTCAGCACATGGTTAAAACGTGTTCAGACCATGCCCCCTTTTAATATCAGCAATCATGTTCTGTTGAGGAGTCCTACTTATAGTTTGGTGCTAACAATGCTAATCTTTAAAAAATAGATAGTGAACTCATTGTTCATATATTCCAAGTCATTATCAATTTGAATATTTTTTAATATTTTTATGGTTTGGTTCTCTACTAAAGTCTTCCAGTTCATATAGACAACAAACACTTTATATTTGGTCTTTAAAAAATATAAGCCGTATTTTTCTGGAATAGTCATCAATCAGCAACATAAATTACCTTACACTACCTATGGTAGGTTCTCTTGCCGGACCCCAAAGGTCTGAATGAACATAATCAAGTACTCCATTAGATGTCTGGTTGCTGGGTATAAACTTCACAATTTTGCTTTACCCAAAATACAACTTTCACAAAAGCTCAACTGCTGAACTATGGTACCATCTAACAACTCTTTTTTACTTAGTTCACTAAGTGTTTTTTCACTTAAATTCCCTAGCTGATAATGCCATAACCTGGTAAAATCCTTCACCACACTAGACACACCTTACTACTACAAATATCTCGATAACTAATACACAATTATTATTATATATTGGCTTTCATAATAACAAAAGAGTCTTATAAAACCCTAAGTTTTCTATCTTCACCCTTATATGTAAAATATGCATCATCTAATATCCCAATATGAAGAAGGTTACGTTTAACTTTGGGTACATACCTTATATTGTTAATCACTGTCTCAAGTCATATAACAATTTGAGCCTAACCGTTCCAATCTTTTTTATATTGATAGGATTTTTCACTCTCGAGTATGACATTTCCACCATCAAGCATTCTCAACTCTTCAAACTAATGCTTATTGGAAGTCATGTCATCTTTAGTTTTGGTGTTCTAATAGTTGTTTATATTACCGGGTAATTCTAGTTGATATGTCATTTCTTATTGCATGTCTAACAAATTACTTATGAACCCATCCCAACCCTTTTGAACTTTGACCGAGAGTTTCATTTCTTATTACTTGAATCTCTCTTTCCTGGCCCACTTCTCACACTAAGTTTTTATCCATCATAGTCACCATTCATAATACTATTCATTTGAAGATCTTTAGATATCAATGCATCATTAAATTTGACCATCGTGAATGAGAATTTCCCGTTGATCATGGTTTTCATGAAGTGTTCATACTCCTTCGATAGAGATCTTAGAGGATGATTGTTTGATCCTCTTCCTCTATATTCATATCAACTAGATTCAAGTCAAGTATAATTTGGTTGTAGTTATTTAGGTGCCTTCAGATCTTTATGATATTATCCATAGACATAGTGTAAAGTGGTTTCTTAAGAGATGACATGTTTACCAAGAACTTGATCATGTAAATCGCATCTAGCCGATTCTATATCCCCATTGATGAAGGCTCTTCAAATACATTTCTAGTACTTCATCTCCCAAGACAGGTATGAGAGCACTCTGAGTATTAGACAGTAGCATGATATCAAACTGTATAGATTTATTATCAATAACATCAACCAGTCCATTCTATATTAGGTAACGTTTAACTTTACTTTTCTAGAGGTTAAAGTCATTTGATCCGTCGATTTTTTTATAGGCTAAGCTTTATGAAAATAATCTTTTATGGATTTTGGTTTCCATGTGAGATCTGCTTCTCTGGTATTCGGATGGATGATCAATCAACTTCTTCTACTATTGTTTTACGCTCACCATGCTACTTGTTGGGGAAACTAAAATTTGGCTGAGGCAAGAACCAATGTATCGATTAACAAACCTTCAGAATAACAATAATTTACTATGTTCAATACGAGTAATAAATAAAAGAAATGGTAATAAACCCAACTACATGAGACAAATTTAATGTGTTTGGATTGTGAACAAATCATACATCCGTGAGAAACAAACACTTTTTTAAATAAGTAGGTAACATAAAGAATCTCAAACACAAAAGACTCAATCACTATTTGTTACAAAAATGACGTGATTTACAAAGACAAATCTTTAGTATTTATCTCTCACCTCACTTATCTCTAAAAACTCATAGATTTATTTCACTCATTTATGAGATATTATGCTCACTCAATTGCAGGCGCATCATTTTTTTAAATTGTATATATTCTTCTATTTATAGGTTTAATTAAAATCATAATTATTCATTAGATGCTCCAGATTAAAACTAATTAATCAACGACTGAAATAACTCATTAATCATTAATATATAAATCTTCATAAAGAAACTTATCAATACCGAAGACCTAATTAATAAGAAATCTAATTAATAGAAGAATATCAAAATAAAATACCAGTTAATATAGGATACCTGGAAAATAGAAAACTCTACTTTGATCCAACTGTAGTGTTACGGTCCATATCACTTTGGATCAGAGTGCTTCATATCAACTCGCTTTGGACCATTTTGCTTCAGACCAACATGCTTCGGCTAAAAATATATCTGTTGACCCAAAAATCACCAGTCTTGTCCGTTTATCTCAACCATTAGGATCTAGCAGACGTCACTGCCATTAAGTTACAACTGAAGTTTCGCCCGTAGAGTTCCAATAGTTCTTGACTAATACATGTCACGACAAATCCAACGATACTCATATAGTCATTCAGCAATAATTATGTTGATGAATTACTTCTACTCTACATTTAATATGCGTCATATAAGAAATCTTGACATGTGTTGCTTAACATGCACGTCAATGGCACTACATGAGATAAAAATCATATACTCGTGGTACTACGTACTAACGATATAAACTAAAATACTAATCATAACACGAAAATTAAATGTGTTAGAACTTGAATAATTATTCATGTTTTCATAATAGATATTAGACCAATTAAAAATGTATTGATAAGTTATGTGTGGTGTGGATTATTTTCGACTGAGGGTAATTTTGTTAGATGTTTTGTGGTGTTTCAAGGGTATTAAATGTTTAAGTGTTCTATGGTGAGAGATTTAAGCTGCCTGGTTGTATTAAATGTTCATTACCCTCATTAATGAAAGTGGTTGGGTATTTATATCTTTAATTATGGGCCATATGGGCTTTCAGGTCAAACTTATGAAATCGGGTCGAGTTCAAAAATCCATTAGTTTATTAAGCAGATTAGTAATTAGCTTAGTCAAAAGGTGTTTAGTGTTTTAATACTTTTGTCTTGTCCAGATGGTTCAGTGGGTGATTATTGTCTGGATTGCCCTTGTCCGGTTTCTACAGTGAGTGGTGAATATATCTGGACTCATCAGTAGTCCTTTTTTTCAGGTTTTGTCAAAGGCTTTTGGCAAGACCAAAAAATCCTCTTAGGTACTAGCAACATTCTTCAGACTGTTTAAGTGTTCAGCTCAGGCTTTATCCGGACTGAATACTTCTCAGAATTTCAAGAGTTTTGCTATGGATTGTGGGACACGTGTCATATTTTGATTTGCCTCACCAGCCGTTTTCCTCCTAGAATGGCGCTCCCACTAATCCCAGAAAGCAACCTCTTCATTTAATACTTATGACGTCACCGCCGCCTTCAATCATTACTTTTTCCTTTTCATTTTCTCCTAGGTATTTGGTAACTTTTTTGCCTTACTAGTATAAATTACTTCTTTTCACTGTTTTACCATCTTCATCACTTTATTATTTCTCCATTTCAGAGCTTTTACTTCTCTTCTCAAAATTCTTCTCGTGTAGGTTTATGTTCACGGCAAGAAACGCATTGTTGAAAGGTGGTTGTCTTAATCTTTCAGAGTTAGAAAAAGCACAAAGGGTTGAGCGAGAGAGACGTATCGATGCGGGTCTTCCAGTTTCTCCAAACGATAAGCCCAAAACACCGTCTTCAGAAGCTGATCGAGGTTCATCCTCTGCTAAAAGTTCCAAACCCAAGCGTTTGTTTCAACCAAGCCTTTCGCCCATTCCATCATGTGCCTCGGTTCAGGAGTCACAGGTACGGGAAAAAAAATATCAAACACAAGGAGACCCTCTTCGTTCATTGCTATGGGGTCAGATACTGAGAAATACCAGAAAAGGTTACTCTTCGCCGGACAGGCCGTTTAATAAATGGTCAGGCAGCTGTCTCTCAATCTAAGTCCCCAAAATCAGGGCCCTCTAAGTCTGGGACCAAGGACAAAGCTACTGGATCAGGGGCACCTATCAGAGTCCTAAAAGACAAATCTTCTTGTCCGGAGGCTACTATAATTGGCTCTCATAATGAGCCCTCCAGAACCGATCCCCTGCCGGACACTAGACCCCTAAGAGAGGGTGATGCTCAACCGTCCAGACAACTTACTGAGCCAGCCACCAGCACTCCCTCACCAACAATGGTTGATAAACCTTCCATGGTGATGAAAGAGGTGATGGAGGACAGTATAGAAGAAGCTTCATCTGATACCGACGTCTCCGGGCAGACAGGGGATGTTGTCACTGATAAAAAAGGAAAAGGTAAAGAGAAACTCTGTCTGAAACACCCGGATCTGCCGGAGTGCCTGGAAGGCAAAGTAGGACCCTGCTTCCACAAAGTGAATGTGAAGTATCTGTTGGCCATGCACAATATCAACTATGTCTACACTCATACTGCTGAGTTAGGCCGGATCCGGACGAAGTGGGGGATCCCTGAGTCTGTTAAGGTGAGGATACCGGTTACTCCGGAGACCCCAATGGACTGCAAGCTCAGTGAGATAGTCATTTATACGGAGCTGTTTAACTGGGGGCTCAGATTCCCCTTGGATCCAGAGATTGTCAGATATTTTTATCTGATAAAACTCTGTCCAAGCCAGTTGAGTCCCAACGCTTGGTACACCCTTATGGCCTGTATTATGGCTACTAGGCTCTCCGGAATACCACTTCTCATAGAGCAGTTCGTGTTATGGCCAGCCTCTGCAAGAACCATATCATCTATTTCTACCACTACAACATGGGAGATAACTTTAAGGTGGTAGATGACTTGCTCGAGTCAGAGAAGAATTGGAAGATCCAATTTCTGTTTATTAGTGGGGCTTGGGAAAACGGGAGGAAAATCAAGGCTGGTGTCAATCCTAGCATGCTCACCAGCAGCTCAGGTAAATATTTCATCATATTTGTCTTTCTTTCTTTATAAAAAATCTGTTTCTGACCTGCTTTTCTTTTTCTTTGGGTAGTGCTGCCGAAGGATTTCTCCGACTATGTGGAGGAGGGGCAAACTACATGTGCCAAGCTGAATGCTTAGGTTGTTGATAAATGGTGAAATCATTTCCATAACTGTTTCACCTCCGGAAATTTAGTGAGGTCCCACCTCTGGAACATAACAGGCCGGAGAGACCTTACTTGGGAGGAGCTGACCGCTCTACCTCCTTCGGCTCTCATCCTCCAGAGAACAGAGGAGAAGGATGGCAAGCTGGCTTTTCTTGCAAGAGCAAAAGCCCCAAGTAAGGTGAAGGGCAAGAAGGGCAAGAAGAAACAAGTTGCAACAGAGGTTGCTCAAGGTGGTGTTGAGGATATTTCCCCAACAAGTCAGGAAGTGCAGGCCCAATGGGGAATCGATGCTACTCTACTTCAAGTAGTTGAAGATGAGAGTATTAAGGAGGCAGGTGAACCTCCAGATCTTCCAAAAGCTCCTAAGAATGATCGAAAGCGGGGAGCAAATGGTGAAGATAGGGCAGCAAAGAAGAAGAAAATCTCATCGGGGGATGAAACCGCTCTCCGGCCTTCGGAGTCTCTTCCTTCGATCGACCCAACAGACCCCACCTTGGCAAAGAAAATCCCAAGTGGTCTACATGCCGGAGAGGGTACTGGAGGGGATATCAACATCGATGGAGTGGACATCAGTGGCTTCCAAAATATTGGTCTTTACTTTGACGATCTTGAAAAATATGACTTTGCTGGCCCCTAACTTCCCCAAGTTCCTCAAACATGGTTACTTTCAATGGTAAGTCTTTTAGTGTTTCAGGGGAGAATGATACGGTGACTCATTCCTTGCTGATCAATATTCAGTCGGTGCTCAACCTGGAGAGGCAAGTGTGAAGTAAATCTACCCTTATCAACACACTCAATGCAGATAAGGAAAACTTGTCTAATGATCTCCTTAACGCCAATCAGAGTGTCGAAGCATTGAGAAAGGAGCTCGAGGAGTTGAAAAATGGGAAAGAAGACTTGGCCACCAGGCTGGCCACTTTAGAGATAGTTAACATAGAACTCCAAACCAAGTGCTCTGGCTTGGAGAAGGATCTCTCCGCTTCGAAGAAGGAGGTGAAGGCCAAGGATAATGTCATCCAAGCTATGTCCAGTGACAAAACTTCCTTGGAAGGTGATGTGTCCAAAATTACCAAGAAAGGAAGATTTGATAAAAGAGCAGGAGAAAACAATCCAGGCCAGGGTCGATGCATACACCAACAAGGTGATAAATTCCTTAGAAGACATGTATGCCAAAGTTAAATCCGACATGGTCTTGCTTTTTCATCGAACATTCCCGAAGAGGACACTTGGCACTTTGTGGCAACATATGGAATACGAAGATCTCCAATTCCACATTATGGAAGATGGTGATAAGCAAAACTATTCTAGTGGTTATGATGATACCATTGATGAGGAAAAAGGGACCGGACAGAGCTCCAATGATGAACCCAAAGATCCAAAGAAGAAACAAGATGAAGCAGGAACATCTAAGGGAGATCAGCCCTAAAGTTTTAACTATCTTCTGTTTTTCTTTTATCCTTGTGTCAAACTAAAGTCCTTGGATGGCCAAGGCATTTTTGTAATTGTGTCCAGCTCGTGCCCGGACAAGCCTTTTATTTTTAAACTTCAAAGTCCTTGGATGGCCAAGGCATTCTATATGTTTTAATATCATCCCCCGGTGTTAGCCGGGCAGATTTACTTTACAAAATTCTTACCTTGTTTTATGTTTGCCCAATCTTGATGGCTGATGTTTAAATAACCCCTAGTTATTTTACAAGTATTTTAAGGTGAGAGTGTTTAAATTCTCCGATGAAAAATGTTTAAATGGTCATCATTCCACCAAATCAATCCGATCTGTCAACGATACATAGAAGGTTTTAAAGAAACTGTAAATCAAACCACTCCGAATTTTTCAAGAAGGCATCAAATTTTATTAAAAAACCCGGACACCTCATTAAAACCTCCCTGCGCCACCAGGGTAGGAAAGAGTATGACCCCTGATATTTACATGGATTTTAAACAAGTAAATATTTACATAATTTTCATTCTAGATACAACCGGAGGTGTTCAATGTTCCAAGGGTGGTTTAAGATTCTTCCATCTTTATCTTGAAGCCTGTATGTCCCAGGCTTAAGCTTTTCAATGACCACATAGGGTCCTTCCCAATTTGTAGCTAGCTTGCCGAACTGCTTCTCTTTAGTATTTAGGAAGACTTTTCCCAACACTTTATCCCATGGTTGAAAATCCCTTCTTCTGAGTCTGGAAGCAAACATGATTCTCATCAATCATTGATAATGGGTGGCTCTGAGATAAGCCTTAACCCCAATCTATTCTATTAAGTCCAGTTGACTTCTGATTGCCACTTTGTTAGCCTGTTCGGAAAAATTGTGGACTCTGTATGATAGAAGAGTTGCCTCTATAGGAGCAATCGCATCCATACCATATACCAAGGCAAACGGGGATTCCTGTGTAGCAGTTCCAGGAGTAGTCCGGTAGGCCCATAGGTACTACTTGTAGATGGTTTGGCCACTTTCCAGCAGCCCCTTCTAAATTCTTTTTAAAACCAGACAGAATGGTCATATTCGCCACTTCAACCTGACCATTCGCCTCTGGGTGGAAAGGAGAAGAGAAGAAATGATGAATACCTCTAAAGGAACAGAAACTCTCCATATCCTTGTTATCGAATTGTGGCCCATTGTCTGTGGTTATCTTTTGTGGAACCCCAAATCTGTAACAAATATTAGATAAAATAAATTTTATAACAGCTTTTGAAGTAGTTCCAGCCAATGGGGCAGCTTCTATCCACTTTGAAAAATAATCAATGGCTACAATAATAGTTCTACACCCTCTAGACACCATTGGTAGAGGCCCCACCAGATCCAGGCCCCAACGAGCAAAAGGTATTGGCTCAGAAATCGACCCCAAAGGGACAACTGGGATATGAATTTCATTACCATATCTTTGGTATGGATCACACTTTTTTACCAATTCCTTGGCATCTTCTATTATGGATGGCCAATAGTATCCGACCAACAAAACTCTTCGGGTTAAAGCTCTATAACCACAGTATGCTGACCGTTCACCATCATACAGTTTGGACAGCACTATTTGGGACTCTTTAATCCCCAAACATCGCAAGAGATGTCTACTAAAAGACTTCTTGTAAAATATGTCTCTTATGATTAAAAAAACCACGAGCCCTATACTTCATTTTTCTTGCTATTACTTTTTCCGGAGGTAAAATGTCATCTGAAATGTATTGAAGAAGAGGATACCTCCAGTCTTTAGGTTGAACCACTTGTATATTTAAACTTTCCCCATCTTCCTTGCTCCGATTGAGTTGAATGGATGAGCATTCCTGCACATGAATCCATAGGTAGGACTCAGAGTATGCTATGGTTTCCAAGGAGTCTGCTAGTGTGTTCTCTGTTCTGGGTATGTGCTCATAGTTGATCTGTTTGAAGTTAACTGCCCCCTCTTTGAGAATGAATATATATTTAATCAACTGCTCCTTTTTTGCCTCAGATTGACCTTTGGCTCTACAAAGCAAGGCCAACTTCAAACCAGCTATAGCAGCTTCGTATTCGGACTTATTGTTAGAAGCCCTGAAAGCAAAACATATAGCATGGTATAGCTTGTCGCCATACGGAGAGGTTAAACATATCCCAGCACCACAACCCATGGTACTTGATCCACCATCGGTCCGGACAACCCATACCTTCTTAGTTTTTACACTTGTAGTTTGTTTAGTACTCCTGTCCGAATGGAACTCAACTAGGAAATCAACAACAGACTGAGCCTTGATTGCAGTTCGAGGGGAAACATCGATGTCATAGTCTTCCAATTCCACTGACCACTTGGTTATTCTGCTTGATATGTCTGTCTTTTGAAGAATATTTTTCAAGGGAAAAGACGTTCGGACGACAATAGAATGAAACTGAAAGTAGGACCTCGTTTTCCTGGCAGCAATTACCAAAGCTATCGCTAGTTTCTCGAGTTTTAAATACCTTTTTTTAGCATCCATCAGGCTTTTGCAGATGTAGTACACCGGACGAGGATAATTGTCCGCTTCTCTTACTAGCACTGCACTTATGGCACATTCGGAGACTGCTAAATATATATACAACGTTTCTCCATCAATAGGTTTAAATAAGGTTTTAGGGGAAGATAAATGTTTCTTTATTTCATCAAAATCCTGGTCGCATTGTGGAGACTTGTTGAACTCTTTAGCACCCTTTAAAGTTTGGGAAAACGGGGCACACCTATCTGAAGACCTTGAGATAAAACGGTTTAGAGCAGCTAACCTCCCTGTCAATCTTTGTACTTATTTAATATTCTGAGGATGATTCATTTGCAGTAAAGTATTGAGCTGGTCTGGATCAGGTTGTATCCCTTTCTCACTTATCACATACCCCCAAAAACTTACCGGACTGTACTCCAAAAACGCATTTTTCTGGATTTAATTTTAAATTAACTTTTACCACGTTGGCAAAAGTCTCTTGCAGATCTGCCAAGTGCAATTCTTTTTCACACTCTTTACCATCATATCATCAATGTAGACTTCTATATTTCTTCCAATCTGATCAGTGAATGCTTTGTTCACCAACCTCTGATAAGTAGCCCTAGCATTCTTTAATCCAAAAGGCATCACCTTGTAACAATAGAGGCCCCTGTTAGTAACAAAAGTAGTGTGTTCATGGTCCTTCGGAGCCACTTGAATCTGATTATAACCGGAGAAGACATCCATAAAGGACAACAACTTGTTCTCAGATGTGGAGTCTACTTGATCGATCCGGGGGACTCGATATAGGTCTTTTGGGCAAGCCTTATTAAGCTTAGTAAAGTCGATGCACATACGCCACTTCCCGTTTTTCTTTTTTACTAACACTGGATTAGTTGTCCACAAAGGGTACTGAGATTCCTTTATGTGCCCCATCTTAGTAAGCCGATCAACCTTTTGAACTATGACCTCAGCTTTCTCCTTAGAAAAAGCTCTTCTTTTCTGCACAACGTGTGCTACATCTCTTCGGATGGATAGCTGGTGTGATATAACATCTGCATGCACTCCGGTTACATCAGCATTGCACCAAGCAAAAACGTGTTGATGGTTTGTTAAAAAAGATAACACTTTGATTTTTTAGTTCTGATGTCATCTTAGATCCAATCTTGACACTTCTTTCTTCAGCCAGAGAGTGAGTTTCAACCTCTTCAATCGGTATTAAAACACCAGAGGTCTCTCTAGGGTCATCAATTTCACCCTCTCCCCCATAGGGCCCTTCCAACTGCTAATCTTCATTGCACTGAATTGCCCTCAAGTTCTAGGGGCCAATGCTGTTGCATAAGATTTCCTTGCTATCTTCTGACTACTCCGGACAACTCCCACTTGTCCTTGCACAGCGTATTTTAAACACTGGTGAACTGTCGAAGCCACAACATGCATCCTGGAGAGTAGGGGTGGCAAATGGTTCAGGAACCGCGGTTCAAAGTTGACAATCTGTTTATGAACTGGCGGTTTAACTGCGGAACTGGCCCATTAAGACTGCAAACCGGCAGGACCGCAAACCATTAGGACCGCAGACCGGCAGGACCGCATAAGGAGTAAACCGGCAGGACCGCAAACCGGCAGGACCGCAAACCATTAGGACTGCAAACCGCCAGGACTCCGAAACCACGGTTTATTTGTAAAAAAACCGCGGTTTATTTGTAAATATTATAAATGTTTTATTTATTTTATAACCAAAATGTTATATTTAAAAAATATTGAGATATTGCATATTATTATAAAATTATTATTACATTTTGGTTAGTATTAATTTGTTTTGGTTATTAATATTTTAAGTGTTGTAATTATTATATAGTCTAAAATTTTAAATATTACTTATGTTATTATCACATTTTGTATATTATTATTATGTTTTTGGATCTAATATTAGTAGTGTTGATTTTAATATTACAAACCAAAACTATATCTTATCATGTTAAAATATTACAAATTCTATGGTTATAATTTTAATATTACATTTTGAATTTTATTATTGTGATTTGGTTTTAAATATTACAAGTGCTATTTATTATTTTTTTAACCAAAATCATATTTTGTCATGCAAAAATATTACAAGTTATATTGTTATAATTTTAATATTACATTTTGAATTTTATTATTGTGATTTGGTTTTAAATATTCCAAGTGTTATTTACTATTTTTAAGTTATATTGTTATAATTTTAATATGACATTTTGAATTTTATTATTGTGATTAGGTTTTAAATATTACAAGTGTTATTTATTATTTTTAAGTTATATTGTTATAATTTTAATATTACATTTTGAATTTTATTATTGTGATTTGGTTTTAAATATTACAAGTGTTATTTATTATTTTTAAGCTATATTGTTATAATTTTAATATTACATTTTGAATTTTATTATTTTGATTTGGTTTTAAATATTACAAGTGTTATTTATTATTTTTAAGTTATATTGTAATAATTTTAATATTACATTTTGAATATTATTATTGTGATTTGGTTTTAAATATTACAAATGTTATTTATTATTTTTTAAATCAAAATCATATTTTATCATGGTAAAAGATTACAAGTTATATTGTTATAATTTTAATATTAAATTTTGAATTTTATTATTGTAATTTTAATAATGATTATAAAATTATTATTACATTTTGGTTAGTATTAATTTGTTTTGGTTATCACAAACATCATTCATAACAAGTGAAAATTAGTGGATTGGTGAGTATTAGTAAGTCTACGATTTATAGGCATTTTAAAACTTAAAACAACGTTTTTTTTAAATATGCAATAAAATACTAATCGAAACTAATTAATATCGTAAATAATAAAAACTAAATTTAGACTAATACCAACTAATACAACTAATAACAAGCAATAACAACTAACAACAACTAATAAAATTAGAATTAAAAGAACTAATTTAAATTACTATTACAATTAAATAACTTGATAAATTATACGAAGCTCTTAATTGAGTTATTATAATGTTATCCCAACGTTATTTAAGTGTTTTTATCAAATAGAAACAATTTGCAAAAAAAATCAAACAATTCCGAAAGTAGGACTACAATATGTAAAATAAGAAATTTGAGTTTTCTAGAATATTTAGAACAAGTAGAGAGATTTAGAGAGACATAGAGAGGAGTATATGAATTTATGAGTTTGGATTTGGGGTCTCCTCTATTTATAGAGGAGACCGAAATTTTTTTAAAAAAAAACGAAAAAAAATAAAAATTTATGGACCATCCAGATAGATCTCCGGATGGTCCGGACGTAATCTCCGGACGGCCCGGACTTTTGACTTTTTTTTTAGATTTTTTTTTTAATTTTTTTTAACAACTATGTATCAAGAAGTGTTTGTTTTGCTTCTTTTATTATTAAATGTTATTTAAATCACTTTCACTTTCAATTTTTATTTTGTTATTTACAAGTAATTTAAGTTTATGCATATAATTATACAATTCTAAAATTTTTAAATTTAAACTTCTAATATTGAATAGTTCGAAAATACAATAAACTATATAATTCATCTAACCATAAACATTTCAAGCTTGAAAGAATCTAAAGAATCACCTAATAATTTAAAATCAGAATACAATTATATGTGTATATATTATTTAATATGTACCTAATATTAAATATAACATCTTAAATACAAATAATACACAAATCATTTTACAATTATATTGTTTACGATATCTTGTTTAAGACAATCAAATTTTTATTTTTATATTTTTACAAATATTGAAAGTTGTAATCAAAATACAATTAGATGTATATATTTTATTTAATATCTACCTAATATTAAATAAAATATCTTAAATACATAAATATAATCAAACATATCAAAATCAAATTACAATTATTTTTTTAGAATGTAATTGCTTGATTATAAAATTTCGATTAAAATGATAACATATTTAAATTAAAATACATGAAATAGCATAATTAACTCGTTTATATGGTACATATCTCAATTATTAAAATTAGATTCAATTAACACTTACACATTAATTTTAAATAACATTATAAAATATTTTGATAAACGGTTCCTAAATGGTTTGTCTGGTGGTTTGAACTGGCGGTTTAACTGCGAAACTGGCCCATTAGGACTGCAAACCGGCAGGACCGCAACCCGCCAGAACCGCAAACCGGCAGGACCGCAAACCGTGGTTCTCATTTAAACGGTTCCGATGGTTCGCGGTTCAAACCGTTTGACACCCCTACTGGAGAGCCAAGACCTTCCCAAAATGGCATTGTAGCATGTGGGACAATCTACCACAACAAAAAGTACTCTGACAATTTTCATAAAAGGGCCATTTCACAACAAAACCTCCTCCTCAAACTCTCCGACTACGTCCGCAGAGCTTCGAACGTTGAACTACTGCTGGATTCTTCATTTGTTTATAGGAAGTCAAAAAGAGGATATTGGCTGAGCTTCCAGTGTCCACCAAAATTCGTCTAATGTCATTGCCCCCAATGGATGCTCTTATTACCACAACATCTTCATGGGGACCAGCTATGTCCCTCAAATCATCTTCATCAAAAACAATGAAAGGAAAAGGAATTTGCGATTGATAGGAGGACATGCCTCCCTCCAACTGGGTAGCCATGGTGTGAACATACCTCTTCCTTAAAGAAGGAGTTGGTGCAGTCATGGTGTCCCCTCCAAAAACGGTGAGTGACTCAAAAAAGCTTATGAGCCCGGCCACCGTCTTGGTGTGTTCTGTGATAACGCCCACCTTATTTCGGGCTAGATCGGGATCCAAATATTCTGATTTTACATCGAATCTTTCAATAATCACCATGGCCCCGTCCGGAGCCGACGTCCCTGTATTGTTTGTTGGGCCAGTCCGATAAGAATTATAAGGCCTATTCTCACTTCTTCGTTTAACATAAGCATCCAATTTTCCTCTTTCAATCAGATTTTACACCTCTTTCTTCAAAGCGATGCAATCCTCTGTGTTATGGCCAATATCATGATGATATTGACAGAAACAAGCATTACGACTATCCATGGGAGATTGAAGCGCTGCCGGCTTCCTAAAATGCACTTCGTCTTTTGTTTTGTCGCAGATGGTTGCCACATTCTCTTTCAATTCGGCAAAACCACTCCGGTTGGACCCAAGGTCCTCGCTTGTTTCTAGACTGCTGGCTCTGAGCTAGTGCTGGGTGAGATTGAGCCTTGGCCCTGTTGGGACCCTGTCCAGCTTCCTTAGCATTGTACCCGGACTAATTTTGGTTTCGGTTTGGTGCAGCTGGGGCAGATCTCACTTGCATGTGCACCCTAGTCTTTTTTGTTTCATCCACATTGATCTACTTTCCCACCTGATTCAGTAAACCACCCTACGTCATGGCCTTCTTCCTGGTTACCGAATCTTCCAGATTGCCAGGGTTCAAACCTTGTCTTAGAGAAGCTATTGCTACTTGTTCAAAGCAATAACCTAATCTATTCTTGGTGTTCAGAAACCGACTTATATATTCTTTCAATGATTCATTTGGATCTTGGGCACAATGGATAATAGTGTCTCCATTTCCCTTCACCTCCTTACTTCCAACAAACTGCCTCCGGAAGGCCACCCAAAAGGTATCAAAATTTATGATACAGCCTTGTGGCAGGCTATAATACCACTTGAGAGCACTCCCCGTAAAAGATTGAGAGAATGCTCTACAGAGCAACTTATCATCATCGTCAAAATTCATCATAAAGTTTTTAAATTTCTCTAGATGATTATCTGGATATTTGCTCTCATCATATTTTTCCATCTTAGTACTGTCAAACCTTTTTGGAAGGTTTCCGGATAGTATCTTGGAAGACAATGGAGATTGTCTCCAATTCCGGCAACGACTAAACATAGTATCTTCATTGGGAGTTGCAAAGATACCTGGTTCATTATGGAAAGCAAAAGGATCCATCAAAAGCTGGTCTATATGCCTTCGGTCATGGCTGTGGCTATGAGATGACCTTTACCTAGATGCCTTTTCAACCTTCCATGCTTTCCCCTCTTTCTTGAATATTTTTGACCAACTTTTGTTTCTTCTTTGACATGCCTTCATCACTGCTGGATGATAGGGACTCCTCAACTCCATCCTCATCCGAGGAGCTACTAGAGGATTCTGACTCCGAGCTCTCCACCGGTTTAAACCGATGAGACTTCTTTGAGCTGGCATGAGTCTTTTTAGTACTCAAATGGGTCTTTGCTGATGGGTCATGCTCCCTTGGATTGTCAGTGTGGTGAATAACTGACACTTTTGATTTTTCTTTCAAGCCCATCTATACCGTTTTAGCAGTCCTCAAGGCTTTTATCTCAGCTTTCAGCATGTCTCACTCTTCGATCGTATATTCATCGTTTTCTCCCACCACTTCTGCCAAAGTTGGTGGCACTGCCTGGTCGTCCGGATTCATCCGAACTGATTTTTCTTGCTGGTTTTGGATGCTAGATTGAGGCACCTTCTCCTCCTACTGTGGTCGCCAATTTGGTGTGGATTATTTTCGACTAAGGGTAATGTTTTCAGATGTTTTGTGGTGTTTCAAGGGTATTAAATGTATAAGTGTTTTGTATTGAGAGATTTAAGCTGCCTGGTTGTATTAAATGTTCATTACCCTCATTAATGCAAGTGGTTGGGTATTTATACCTTTAATAATGGGCCATATGGGCTTTCGGGTCAAACTTATGAAATCGGGTCAAGTTCAAAACCCATTAGTTTATAAGTAGATTAGTAATTAGCTTAGTCAAAAGGTATTTAGTGTTGTAATACTTTTGTCTAGTCTGGATGGTTCATTGGGTGATTATTGTCCGGATTGCCCATGTCCGGTTTCTACAACGAGTGGTGAATATTTCTGGACTCATCAATGTGTATTATAAATTTAAACTTAAATTAATTGGTAAAAGTCAAATTATACGCGTCCTCATGTATCATGTAATTAAACCCATTTTTCTATGTTTTATGCATTAAAATTAGTTTGTGAAGAAAAAATAATATATTGATATTATTCAACCATTAATATGACGTGTTATTAACAATATTTTTTCTTATAAGTCGAGTTTGACAAATTCGATAATTGTATTGGAGCAAATTACATTATCATAAATTCTCTACGAAAATCATGTTATCGGTAGCCCAATATGTTGATCTTTTATCAATATTAATAAAATTGTTACTGATAAGGAAAGATATTCTACAGGGACCTAAATGTAATTAGTAAGGACTAGATTGATAAGTCTTACAAATATAAAGTAGGATTAAGATTTTATAAGAGAGATAGGGACTAAGTTGTAAATATTCACTTATGTAACCACCTTTGTAACTGATTCACCTGGTCTATTTATAGAGGCTGAGGAAGACAGTTACACTCATGAAATAATCAGAAGTGCAATACTATTTTCACTATTAAAAACTCTCTTTGTGAAGATTTGTGTTCTTGATTTACTTAGTTCAACTTTAATTCATACCAAATTGGCGCTAGAAGGAGGGGACGAAGATACCTTGATCAACAGATCAAAAATCGAGTCTCGAGTTTTCGTTTTGTGAGGTTTTTCGTTCGAATTTTCCTATTTTGTTTGATTTTTCGCTGATTGAAGATGAATTCAGAAGAAGGTGACAATCCATCTGTTCGCAAGGCTATGGAAACATTGAAATCCGATTTGCAAGAGGCAGGTAAATCGATTCCAACTCAATCAATCCAATTTGATTTCGAAGGAAAAATGAATGAGATGATAAGGAAGGTGGCAGAGCTTGACGAATTGGTAAAAAAGAAGGGAAATAATGATGGTGCTAGGCTTAGGTCTAAAATAGCAGGGGGCGATCAGAATGATCAGTCGGATCAGTCGATGGACGATGGCGACGATCGATATGAACAACGTAAAGCACGTTTTGAGCAAAAAAAAGAGTATAGTGGGATAAAGAGGAAAGAAAAGTTACAGAAGCGACTGTATGTGAACTCTAGTGATGAAGAGGATTTCGAAGATTCGGAGTCTGATGAAACACCGAGGTACGAACATTCTCGAGGCCATTCAAGAGGAGTAGAGCGTGAGCTCCGGCCAGCTAGGGTGTATAAAGAAGGAAGGAAAAAGAAAGAAAGGCGAGTATATTCACCTCGGAAATATTCGCCTCGGAAATATTCGCCTCGGAAATATTCGCCTCAAAAATATGAAGGTGAGTCAAGCTTATATGCTACTGTGGGGATGAGAAACGAAGACCAGTATGTTCAAGGAGTCGATTGGAGGGACTCACCATTGATCAGGGAGATCAGATCTGTGCCGCTTCCGAGGCGGTTTGATATTTCCAAAGTTGATAAGTTTGATGGGACTCAAGATCCCGATGACCATATAGAACAATTTAAAAACTACATGACTAATTTCGAAGACGACGATAAATTGGTGTGTAGAGCATTCTCTCAGACGTTTAAGGGAACTGCGCTGAAATGGTTCAACAAGATTCCTAAGGAGTCAATTGCAAATTTTAGAGGCTTCTATACCGCTTTCCGAAGACAGTTTGTGGGAAGCAAGGAAATGAGAGCTAATGGAGACACAATAATACAATGCAAGTAGGATGTGGGAGAGAAGTTAAAGGATTACACTAAGAGGTTTGTGTCAACAAAGGCTGAATTGGATGATTGTGAAGAAAGTGTGGCTATGGCGGCGTTTAGACAAGGACTGTTGCCTGGGGATTTAGCCGATGAGACTACGAGGCGCAGGGCGTTAACATTTGGAGCTCTTATGGCTCAGGTTGAGGATCGGATTAAGGTCGAAGAATCGACGCGGGTTCGAGGAGGAGGCAGTACTATTCAGAAAGGGAATGGTCAAACGAACACTTCGAATAACAACTCATCGCGCCCGAGGAATAATCAAAATGTTTCTAACAGAGGAGCTTCGAGTTCGTATCAAGGGGGATATAATCAACACAATTCTAATAATAATCAGCAACAGTTCAGATCCAGATCGAATGTATGGGTAAGGCCAGATTACTATGCGGATCTGACTGAAAGTGTGGCTTCGATATATGAAAAAACAAGGGGAACAATAAATTTTAGAAAGCCACCAGCAATTAACAGGACAAGAGAGGAGCGCAATAATAAGTTCTGCAGGTATCATGATGATGATGTTGGCCATGATACAAATGATTGCATTGCTCTAAAGAAGGAGATGCAGATTTTGATAGAAAATGGGAAGTTGTTGGAATATGTCAGGAAGAATGCTAAAGCTGCAGCTCCGAAAATTGGTAATCCTAATTCTAAGCAGGAAACTGCACTGATGATTTTAGATACTGCAGGTGACGAGTTTGATGTGGCCTCGGAATATGTCGACCCAGACCCTAGTCGACTATTGTTAATGTCAATAGATGAGCCGATGCGTCAGGGACGTGTTCGAGATTTGTGTGCCTTCTTTGAGTCACTGACAATATTTGGGGGAGATTCAATGACTAACAACACTAATAATTCGAGGAAGAGGCACATAGTGAATTTAACGCGCCAAATTGAAGGAGGAGCATCGGCACACCTAGGCAACAAGAAGGATGTGCCCTTTATAATTTTTGATGGGGATGATTTAAGAGGGATTACTGGGCCACATGAAGATGCAGTGGTCATAAGAGCAGAGGTGTGCGGGGTGGAGATTCGACGAGTATTGATTGATACCGGGAGCTCTGCCAATGTACTTTTCAAGTCAACTTATGATAGATTAACCGCTCCACCTCGAATAGAAAGGTCTGAGAGAACTATTATTGGGTTTACTGGTGCAACGGCAAATGTGATAGGAGAGTTCGAGGGACAGATTTCTTTGGGAAAGGGGCCTTTCAAAAAGAAAGTACAAGTGCTGTTTGTGGTGGTGGATTGCCCATCGAGCTACAACGCTATTTTTGGGAGGTCGTGGCTGGCTAAAATGTATGCTGTAGTCTCTACGGTTCACCAATGTTTGAAGTATGTGATCGAGGATCGAGTCGGTGTAGTTCGAAGTGATCAAAAGGTGGCAAGAGAGTGTTACGCTGCTGCGTTTAGATTACGAGGCAAAAATACTGATGATCCGATGGAGAATTAGCAGTTTGGGGGGTTGTCTTCTGGTGGCAAAGATGAGGGAATTGATGATCCGAGGTCAACCCCGAGTTCTGTGGTGGTAAATGAAGAAATAGAAGAACATGTTTTCAGTAATGGCAGGGTACTTCGAATCGGGACTCTGTTATCTTTATCAATGCGAGAAAAATTGTTGATGTTTTTGTCTGAGAATTTGGATGTATTTGCTTGGAGGTCCGAGGACGTAGTGGGGGTCCCAAGTGATATCATATGTCATAGCTTGGCGGTAGATCCGAAGATTAAACCGATCATTCAAAAAAGAAGAGCTTTTTCGTTGGAGAAGTCCGAGGCCATAGTTGCTGAGGTGGATCGACTATATAAGATGGGGCATATCAGGGAAGCTAATTATCCGAGGTGGACGGCTAATCCTGTGGTGGTGAAAAAGAAGAACGGAAAATGGCGAATGTGCGTGGACTTCACAGATCTGAATAGAGCTTGTCCAAAAGATCCTTTTCCAGTGCCTCGAATTGATCAGTTAGTGGATTCCACTTCGGGGAATAAAATCTTGACATTTATGGATGCTTTTTCAGGGTATAATCAGATCCGAATGAATCCAGATGATGAAGAAAGCACAACTTTTATCACTGACAGAGGTTTACACTGCTATAGAGTGATGCCGTTCGGATTAAAAAATGCTGGGTCAACATATCAGAGGCTAATGAATAAGGCGTTTGCTTCACAAATAGGCAGAAATATCGAAGTATACATCGATGCTATGCTTGTTAAAAGAAAAAGTGACGATGAACACATTGATGATTTAAAACAGACGTTTTTGAATCTCAGAGCCATACAATTGAAGTTGAACCCAGAAAAGTGTACATTTGGAGTTCGATCTGGCAAGTTTCTGGGGTACATGATTAGTGAAAGAGGAATCGAAGTGGATCCAGAACAATTGAAGGCTCTGATATCGATGTCTTCACCTCGGAATATCAAAGAAGTGCAAATGTTGACAGGCAGGTTAGCAGCTTTGAACAGATTCATTTCTCGTTTTTCAGATAAGTGCTTCCCTTTTTTCCAGGTGCTACGTAGACCTAATAATTTTGAGTGGACTTCGGATTGTGAAGAAGCTTTTTTGAAGATAAAAAATCTTTTGTCCTCTCCTGAAATATTGTCAAAGCCTCGAAAAGGTGAGCAGTTATTTTTGTATATAGCAGTACAAGATTATGCAGTAAGTGCAGTCCTGGTCAGCGAGGATACGAGAATTTCGAAGCCTGTCTACTATGTCAGCAAAAGTTTGGTTGATGCTGAGAAACGTTATTTGAAGCTCAAAAAATTGGCATTGTGTATAGTAGTGGCAGCGAGAAAAATGCGCCCTTACTTCCAGGCACATACGATTGTGGTTCGAACTTCATATCCATTAAAAAACGTTTTGCAAAAGCCAGACATCTCAGGAAGGATGACTAAGTGGTCTGTCGAATTAGGAGATTTCGATGTGTTATTCACTCCTCGAACAGCTATCAAAGCTCAAGCTTTAGCAGATTTCTTGGTTGAATTTCACTCAAGCAGATCCGAAGAGAAAGATAATGACAGGGTGAACGTGAATCCGACGTGGACGATACGAACTGATGGGGGATCCAGTAATAAAGGGTCGAGTGCAGGAGTTGAATTGGTGGCACCAACATGGGAATTTATGTTTCAAGCTATAAAATTTGGATTTCATGCTTCAAACAACGAAGCTGAATACGAAGTTGTGCTAGCAGGATTACGGTTAGCAAAGATTTGTGGAGCAATATTTGTGCGCTTGGAAACAGATTCGCAGTTGGTAGTTAATCATGTTAAAGGAATATCAGAAGCTAAAAAGGAACGTTTGGTTTTGTACTTACAAGAGCTACGAGGAATGATGGCACAGTTTGAAAATGTCGAGGTGGAGCATATTCGAAGAGGAAGCAACACAATGGCTGATTCTTTGGCAACAATGGCTTACTCTGAAGAATACCCATGGATCATGACACAACAATCGCCTTCGATCATATCGAATTCTGAGCAGTGTGAAGTTGTTAATGAGGTAGTGAATGATCCGATGTGCGCTCGAGGAGATTGGAGGTTTGACTTGTTAAACTTTATTTCGAAGGGAATATTACCTCTTGATAAAAACTTGCTCAAGAAAATAAAGTATAAAGCTCTTGGCTATGTGGTATTGGATGGGGTATTGTACAAAAGGTCTGCATCGAAACCTTTGCTACGATGTTTAAGCAAACAAGAGTCTCAAAACATTCTATCCGAGCTGCATGATGGGGATGGATCAGCCCATTGTGGATTCAAAGCTTTAACGCGTAGGGTATTGTTGGCAGGGTATTATTGGCCTACCATTTTGCAGGACGCTAAGTTGTTAGTTCGAAGTTGTTATACTTGCCAGAGGTATGCAAATTTAATACATAAACCAGCAGTACCCCTAATGACAATCTCAGAGGCGGTTCCTTTCGATAGGTGGGGGATTGATTTAGTAGGACCATTACCTATGGCTTCTGGTGGAAGACAGATGATTATAGTTGCGGTTGATTATTTTTCGAAGTGGGCAGAAGCAGAACCTTTAGCTGGGACAAAAGCTAAGGATGTAATCAAGTTTATTCAAAGTAACATCTGCTACCGTTTTGGAGTTCCTCGAAAAATAACGACTGACAACGGTCCTCAATTTAATAACAAGGAAATGGACTCTTTTTGCTCTTCGAAAGGGATACAACAATGTTTTTCTACTCCTTTCCACCCCAAGCAAATGGACAGGTGGAAGTTACGAATAGATCTATTTTGGATGGCTTGAAGAAAAATTTGGCAGGAGCAGCAGGGAAATGGCCGAATTATCTTCAAGAAGTGTTGTGGGCATATAGAACAACCCCTAGAGAGGCTACAAAAGAGACTCCTTTTTCTTTGGTATATGGAATGGACGCTGTGTGCCCTGCTGAATCTACATTGCCTTCCTACAGACTGCTACGATATTCCGATGTGGATAACGATGAAGCTAAAAGAGTTGAGCTTGATTTGTTAGAAGAAAAAAGGGTCAAAGCGCATTTGAATGTGGTCCATTATCAAACATTAATGAGAAGCAGGTACGATGCTAAAGTTAAGAGGAGAGAATTCAAAATTGGCGATCGAGTGTTACGAAAAGTATTTCTTCATACTAGGGACAAGCACCTCGGAAAATTGGCTCTGAATTGGGAAGGTCCTTACGAAGTTAAAATGAAGGTCAAGCCAGGTTCCTACAGGTTGTCTGATCGAGAGGGGAGGATGCTCAAACATCCTTGGAATATAGAGCACTTGAAATTGTACTGTGAGTAAACTGTACTTCGAATCTTTGTAAAACAGACATACTCTTTCCTTATCTGTTGGCCCAGAAAGGTTTTAACGAGGTGTCTGGTTAATATTGAATTTTTTAATAAAATTTCTTTTGGCCATTGGTTGTTTACTATGATGGGTGATTTATTATTTTGGTAACTTGGCAAAGACTGATCATCTTTGAAAGTTGACCAAGAATAATTTTCCGAAGTGATAGCTTTGAAGAAACAACCAAATTTTCGAGGTGCCACGTCTTATGAGTGCATCTATTTTTCGAGGTGCCACATCTTATGAGTGCATCTATTTTTCGAGGTGCCACGTCTTATGAGTGCATCTATTTTTCGAGGTGCCACGTCTTATGAGTGCATCTATTTTTCGAGGTGCCACGTCTTATAAGTGCATCTATTTTTCGAAACGACAAGTTTAAATAAGTGCACCAGAATTTAAAAATATTAAAAGTTGTTTGTTCATCGAATAAAACATGAGGCTTACAAAAGGGATAAAACTACTTAGCCAAATACACAAAAACAAACATGACATGCCTAGTCTATTAGGCGTCTTCTTCTTCTTCTTCTTCCGATGACCCTTCTGAAGCATCTTCTTCTTCTGAGGAGCTTGGTGGCACCTCGAATGCTTCCCTTGGGCGACTTTCTTCAGGAACTTGTTTCCAAAGATCCGATAAATCCAGCCTTGGACAGGCAGCATGAACCTCTCGAAGAAGTTGAATAGCTGTATCAATTTGAGCTTTCTTGATACCTTCAAGCATTAAAGAACCAACGGCGGCTTCGGCCTTTTTGACGGCAGCATTTTTTTCTTCCTCGAATTTTGTTCGAAGCGTAGTCAACTCAGTTTGGCAATTCTCCAGCTTCTCCTGAGTTTCTTTAACAAGTTTCTCAGCATCGGAAGATTTTTGCTTTGCTTCGGTGATAGCAGTGGAATGTTGAGAATTTAGGTCTTCAAGAGCTTGTCGATGAGAAGTCTCCAGAGCTTCGACTTTTTCTTTGTGCTCTTTAAGAAGTTTGTCTTTTTAAGCTTCGAATTTCTGAAGTGCCTCAATTTTCGAAGTCTTTTCAGACTCTGTTTCTTTTTTGCTCTTGATCAATTTTTGTGCAAGGAGCTCCAATTGTGCGTGTGAATTTTTTACTTCTTCACATAATTTATTGGCTGCAGCACTTAAATTATCAAAAGGACGAAGGATCGAAGCTACCTCATCGAATTTGTCTGAATTAGGAAAGATTGTTGGTTGGTGATGAACAGGAACGATGGCGTTAGATGTCGAAGCCATAGCAGCCCCAGTGGAAGTTGATGAAATAAAATTGGTGGGTTGGGAGCCATTGCCAGTAAATGCGAAATCCCCACTTGAATTGAAATCTTCGAGGTTGAGGTAATCGTCTACTTGATTATCTCTTAGTGTCAGCCCTCCATCATGATTTTCTTCGATAAAAGTTTTCTCGTGCACCTCGGAAGCTAGTACTTCCTCTAGTATATCAGCCTCGTTCTTTTTCTTTGGCGTGCTAGACTTGCTCTTTTTCTTCTTTGGAGAATTGTCTTTTTTCTTTTTCAGAACAGGTTCGTCTTCTTCGGAGATGGGGGGAAGCTGAGGTGCAGATGCTTTTCGCTTTCCTACAGTCTTCGAGGTGTTGGAAGCCTTAGCCTTGATTGTTTTGGGTTTTTTGAGGGTTTGCTTCCCCTTCTTTTTCAATGGTAGGTGGCTGTCACTTCGATTCCGGGTCGGAAGATAGCATTTCCCATCTGGTGCAAGTATCCTCTGAACTGCTAGGATAGGATCCGGGGGGATCATCGGATCTTGAGGGAAGTCTGCCCCTAAGGATATACGCCAGAGATGGCTGTTGACGAAGTTGATCGGCTCAAAGGCTGAGTGAAAGCCATTTCCCCAGGACTTTTCTGCCCACTCAGCCATTTGCTGAAAGATGACCTTGGCTTCTTTTCGACGACTCTTAAATCGCCTCGGAATTTCTAAGGAAAAGGGGAGATAAACAGTTAGATAAATAAACTTGATTAATTTGGCTAAGTAAAAAAAAAGGGGGAGGTGTTACTTACTGCTATCTCTCCAAGTAAGGGTGAGTTTTGAGGGATTGGCATCGGAAATCTCTTTGCCGTTTTCCCAAGCTCCTGATAAGAAAACGAATCTTTGCTTCCAGAACTTGTCGGCTTCGAGGAGGTCGTCGACAATTTTTAAATCATCCTCTAGAGTTAGGTAATAAAATGGCAAAACTGGGCCATTCGAAACTTTGGTTACTGAGATGAAGTCCTCGATTTCGAGAGGAATGCCTCCAAGCCTCGATACCATGATTGCTGAGAATAAAGTGAAAAGCTGGTTCGGAGTGACTTGTGTTGGACACAATCTATGGATTTCGAAGTACCTCACTATCATCGGATCAAGGGGAAACCGAAGTCCCCAGTTGAAGAGCTCAGGGTAGACTACCAACTCATCTTTCTGACAGTTTAAAGGTGTCTCTCCTTCTACTGGTAGTCGAAGAGTCATATTATCGGTTAATCCCCATAGTTTTTTTAGCATCTCTTTCTCTGACTCGAGGTAGTAAGTGTATGATACATTCTTTAAGGCAAGAATGTACCGAGGAGAAAGTGGTTTAAGATTTTCTTGAACCAAGGCAGCAACGTCCTCGGGGAGTGTAATGAGAGGTTTTTTCCCTCGAATCTTTTTTGGAGGAACCACACCGTCAGCCTCGGAATCCTCTTCGGCATCAGATTCAGTAGCTTCAGAATCGTCTTTGTTGTTATCTTCATCAGTGACTTCGTTAGAACGACTTCGGATTTGAGTTTCTGCTTGAGTCACAAGAATTGGTTGACTACTTTCTGGTGTAGTGTCAACCACTTCTTGTGGGGGAGGAGAAGAGGTTTCTGCTTCTTCACCCATTGCTAGAAAGGGTGATTTTTTGGCACGTCTAACTTTGATAACCTCGAATTGAGGAGGGAGTGAATTGGGTTGAAGCTTTTAGTCGCTTCGACTTGAAGGACAGGTGATTTGGGTTGTGGTTTTTTATCAGTTGGTGGCTTGTCTAGAGTAACAACTTTAGATTTCCGATGAGGTCTCAGCAATGGAGAAGTAGGTTGATTTCGAGGAGGAAAGGTTTCTTGATTAGTTTCTGGGTTTGAAGCTAAGGGTGAAGACGAAGTGGCAAGGTTGGGGTCGAAGTTACCATATTCAAAAGTGGTGCAAGAAGAATGAGGACCGTTGTAGATCAACCCAGCAGCCTTGTATTTTTTGGCTCTTTGAGAAATACAAAGATAATCGTAGGCACCAAATACTTGATTGCTAGAACCAGGGAAAAGAGGTTTCTTTGATTTTACTGGTTTTCTGGGTTTAGATCTTTTGTATTTAGGATATCTTCTCATACAATGGGTATCGATCTGAGAGGTTGCTTTGGTGGATGAAAAAGATGAAGTGATTTAAAGGTTTATGAAGAACAGGTTGAAGATGGCTTGAAGAATAGGATGAAGATGAAGAACAGGTTGAAGATGGTTCAAGAAGTGATTTCTCTAAAAAGTTCTCAGTGAATGAAGAATTGGATATTTATAGGTGAAAGGAGTGACGTTGAGAATATGGAGAAGCAAAACCAGTGAGTTTCTCTCATTGGGTGGAATGTGAAACGAAAAGAAAACGTGTAGTGTCATAGGTCTACTATTAAAGGTCTAATCAATCTATCAAGTAGGGATCAGGGATTTCGAAGTATCAGCAAAACTATGCTTCTAGTAATAATATTCGAAGTAAAGGCGAGGCTATACTTCAAGTTAATAAGTTCGAAGCGATTGGGAAATTTGTTTGCACTTATTAATAAATTCGAAGGGAAGTCACAGATTATTGAAGAAGCAAAGTGAAGAAAGTTGTATTTGCTCAGAGTAAAGTTCGAAGAGAGACTAGTTCTTATAAATTGTTTGTATAAGAACTAGGGGGGCTACTGATAAGGAAAGATATTCTACAGGGACCTAAATGTAATTAGTAAGGACTAGATTGATAAGTCTTACAAATATAAAGTAGGATTAAGCTTTTATAAGAGAGATAGGGACTAAGTTGTAAATATTCACTTATGTAACCACCTTTGTAACTGATTCACCTGGTCTATTTATAGAGGGTGAGGAAGACAGTTACACTCATGAAATAATCAGAAGTGCAATACTATTTTCACTATTAAAAACTCTCTCTGTGAAGATTTGTGTTCTTGATTTACTTAGTTCAACTTTAATTCATACCAGTTATCACCTTTTTATTACACAAAATAACGCAAAACACGAGATCATTTTTTAATATGTGTTTTTTGGCTAAAAAATAAATTAAATGTTTAGAAAGTATTCATTATTAGGACTGTCAAACATATATTTTGGATATGGATCTGCATATATCCGAATGCGAAATCACTATCCAAATCTGATTTTTTTTAGATAATATCTGAAACCGTATCCTACGGCAATATGAATATATGAATTTCCACTAATTTTTTTTAAAATTTCACTATTGATTGAGCTACTTTTATAGGCATCTTGGTATAAATTCATATTCCCATTTTAGATGTGGGATAAGGCTAAAAAATATACTTATTTTGAAAAGCCACCATATCTTTTATAGAAAGTTTGGTAGCAATTCGTTTTCACATTTTAGATGTGGGATAAGAGTCATAAGACTAAAAAAGATATACTTGTTAAGAAAAGCCACATATACTTGTTAAGAAAAGCCACCATGTGACTGTATTTTTAAACAACTTGGTAGCAACTTCTTTTCCAACTTTAGATGTGGGATAAGATACATTTTTAAAAAAGTAATCCTCCATATTTATGGACAAATTTGTTAGTAATTTGTTTTGCTATTTACAACGTGGGATAGCTAAAAACATGCTTAAATATAAACAATTATATATATTTATTTATAAAATTTCGGATATCCGTTTTCTTTCGAAAACTAATATTATTCGTTTTATTCGGATTCGATATCGAATATTTTGGTTGGATTTTTCGGATATTTTTGACAGCCCTATTCATAATTGAACAACTCGCAATTATTGTAGATGGTTCATTTGCAAAAAATTATAGTGAACAAACATCAAACAATAGTTTATTTCTTTACCCTTATTTATTTTATGAATACAAAAATATAAATACAGTATTTATAAATTTACAAGCTAATACTTATTAAATTTTTACAATTTTATTTGTTATAAATAATTTTATTTTTGCGGTGTTTAATTGAATAATTTTTTAATACTCTTTTATAATTTTTCCATAGTGTTTATACTCATTTGTAAACACTATTTCTGGACTGCTGGCTCTGAGCTGGTGCTGGGTGAGATTGAGCCTTGGCCCTGTTGGGACCATGTCCAGCTTCCTTAGCCTTGTATCCGGACTGATTCTGGTTCTGGTTTGGTGCAGCTGGGGCAGATCTCACTTGCCTGTGCGCCCTAGTCTTTTTTGTTTCATCCACATTGATCTACTTTCCCATCTGATTCAGTAAACCGCCCTACGTCATGGCCTTCTTCCTGGTTACCGAATCGGCCAGATTGTCAGGGTTCAAACCTTGTCTTAGAGAAACTATTGCTACTTGTTCAAAGCAATCAACTAATCTATTCTTGGTGTTCACAAACCGACTTATATATTCTTTCAATGATTCGTTTGGATCTTGGGCACAATGGATAATAGTGTCTCAATTGCCCTTCACCTCCTTACTTCCAACAAACTGCCTCCGGAAGGCCACCTAAAAGGTATCAAAATTTATGATGCAACCTTGTGGCAGGCTATTATACCACTTGAGAGCACTCACCGTAAAATATTGACAATGCTCTACAAAGCAACTTATCATCATCGTCAAAATTCATCATAAAGTTTTTAAATTGCTCTAGATGATTATCTGGATATTTGCTCTCATCATATTTTTCCATCTTAGTACTATCAAACCTCTTTGGAAGGTTTCCGGACAGTATCTTGGAAGACAATGGAGATTGTCTCCGATTTCGGCCACGACTAAACATAGTATCTTCATTGGGAGTTGCAAAGATACCTGGTTCATCATGGAAAGCGAAAGGATCCATCAACAGCTGGTCTATATGCCTCCGGCCATGGCTGTAGCTATGAGATGACCAAAAGTAGATCCATTGATGAAATTTTTTTATTTTTTTTAAAATAAAATTTCACCAGTAACATGTGAGTTCTTTGAAAATAACTCTCTGGAAATAGAGACAGTTGTAGACAACTTCCAGATTATAGAGTTGTAAACAACTCTCAGAAAATCAAGAGAGTTGCAAACCACTCTCAAATAAAAGAGTTGCACACAACTCTCAGAAAATAAAGAGAGTTGTAAAAAACTGACAGACTATAGAGTCACAAACAAATTTGAGGTATGTTTTTCAAACAACTCTCAAGTTAGTACTCGTGAAGGTACCAGCGAGTATATATAGTCGAGGGGTATTTTTGTTCAAATTTTAAGTGGAGGTACCAAGTGATATTATCATAATGTCGGGTACTAGTGGGTAATTAGGTAGTTGTTGTCGTTTAAATAATAGAACACACGTTAAATAGTATTACATACAATGTTAAAAACTAAAAGTAAAGTAAAATATATGATACATTTTATAAATGAAAGTTATTTTATTTTAGTAAAATAAAAAATAATTGATGATACAATTATTGGAATCTGTTGGGCTAAAAATCTGGTCAAGTAATCGGTGTTTGACATCCTGTTGTATTCATACCACTAAGCTTTCTTCGTCCCCAAAATGAATCATTGGTGGTTCAAATCGTTGCATTCTTACCACCAGATCGTGCAAATTAACATGAGGTTGACACGTATCATCTAAATCTATTTCTTTTTGTTCCAAAAATGATCACCCATTAATACCTACCAAAAATATCCTTCTTTTATTATTTTTACCTTTTACCTTTTGTTTTTACCTTTTTACTTTAATTTTTTACTTTAATTTTTTACTTAAATTTATTTACCTTTTAAAATTTTACTTTTAATATTTACTTTTTTTACTTTTAAATTAACATGGTCCATTTAATATAATTTAACTAGGTCCATTAATTATTTTGACCCGTTTAATATTTAGTAACCTAGTTACCAATATAAGTTACCTTTTATATTATACTTTTAACCTAATCCATTAACCAAACCCGATCTATTGTTAACATTGTCGAACCATGGCTCGTCGATGCCATATATATTGAAATCTCACCGCTTGAATTGAGAATTTAATGGTTAAGGAGGTTTATATATCGATTTCAAACTGATAAGGTTTTGATTTGGCATGTGGTTTGTTTTTAATTGGAACAACAAATGTGCTCGTGTAAATTTTGTGGAGTTTTGGGGATGGAGCGAGACTGATTAGTATAAATGAGGTTGATTTAAGTAGAATTTGAGCTCGATTAGTGATTCGAGTTGGGTGTGATTAATCAAAGTGTTATTCTTGGGTCTCTTGCTATCTCGATTAGTGAGATTTATAGTTGATGGAGGCCAGTCTAGAAGGTGAACCGCACATTTTTTTTGGATTGGGGAGAGAAAAAGCTACATTAGTGAGACATAAATCATCAGCCATTAAAGAAAACAATTGCAATATCAAAGTCAATAGGTTCTTGAAAGAAAACAATAACATCTCAATTTCGAAAAGCTTGCATATTTTTCAATCATAAAGAAAAAGGCACAAAAACAAGTTGTCACGACCATCTCTAATATCCATGGAGAAGTAAGGAGGTGTGGTTACGAAGATGTTCAAGTCATGTGGTCGATGGTCGATAAGTCCTCTCCTCCTACAACAATTCTTCTCTTTCCAACCATTCTTGATCTTCGTCTTCATGCTAAGATTTTGCAATCCTCTATTTCTTTCTTTAGATCCTAATCCAATCCATGTGATATCATAAGATTCACTTTGTGATTATTATTAACTAAATATACTCGCTTATCTAAAAAACAAATACAAATGGGTCAGTAAGTAAGTCGATGGGTAATGGATACAAATATATAGGATAACTTATATTGTGGGTCTCGGTCAAAATAATTAATAACAAGTTAAATTATATCAATTGGGTCCGGTTAAATAAAAATTTAAATTAAAAAAAAAGTAAAAAGTAAAAAAGAATAAAACAAGAGTATTTAGGGTTGGTATTAATAAATGACCGTATTTAGAAAAATAGATTTGGATGGCACGTGTCAACCTCCTATTAATTTGCACACACCACTTGAAAAATGCAACTATTTGAAATATCATTGATTCGTTTTTGGGACGACAAAAAATTAATAATAAGAATGCAACATGTATTTGATGTATTTGAGATGATTTTAAGCGATATATTAAACTTAGATTTATTTCAAATTATTTTATATTAAAGAAAATAGTGAAAACCGATCTACCCCTTTAATCGGGATCAACCAAGAATAAATATAAAATCATAAACTCTCCTCACGAATAAGATCAACAGCAAAACGCCAAAAATAAATTCCTAGTTTACTTCAATTGGAAGTCTTGAGATAGAGAGAGAGGGGAGAGATGGACAAATCGCTTGCGCTACAAATTAATTTAAAATGTAATCGTATTTATATTGTTATTTATAGTTTATATCCAAATGATAACATATGAAACCCTCCATTTTGGGATGATTCCGTATCACAGTTGATAATGCACCCCATTATATACGATAGCAAATTTCTCCTCATTATAATATAGTTGTCTGGTCAAATATTCGTATAAAGAATATTACTATTTGATTTTCTCTGATTGAATGGATTTACCGGATAAATAATATTTTTACGTAATAACACATCTACTCACGTTTATATTTATTTATTTTTAATGTTTAATTTAATTTACAAAATCACGTAATTAAATTTTTTAAAAATTGTTCGTACAAAGATAAAATTGAAATTATTTATTTTAAAATGATACAAATTATTTACAAAATATGAATTAAAAATCAACTTTAAATTTATTTAAAACGAATTAATTTAGCCCCCAAGGGTAGCCGAGTCGGTTGAGTATGACATTCTTATGACCAAAAAGTCACGAGTTCAAGTCCCTCTACATACGATTTCTCGGCTGAGCCTGTCACCTTGTGTGGTTTACCTTCTGGCGTTGGTTTGCAGCCCTCTGAAAAAAAAAAACGAATTAATCAAATGTGAAAAAAAAAATTGATTCAGAATTGAATATGGTAAAAAAACAAACAAAATATACCCGCTAAGTTTTCGTTTTTATGATCAATAATTTAAAAAAGTTGAATAAAATAATTATTTGAATTTTTATATTTTGAAATCGGTTCACACTGAACAATCAAATAAAAATATGGTTAGACACAAATAGAGTTTTAAAAATTAATAAGACATCAATCGGATCTCTTAAATATACATTGTGTTCAAATATGTTATATGGATCAAAATTCATGTAATGTAACAATAGACAACTCGTCGTATTTTCATGAAACTATAAAGACTTCTTATTATTAGGTGTAGATTAACGCTACAAAATAAGAGTATAAGTCAATGTAACATAACGCAATTTGGGAGTTTATTCGATTATCTTAAGAAATAAACTTAATTGGACGTGACTTTGCGAAATCAAATGGAATTCTAAGGATAATATAAGAGACATAAAGCATGACTTGTGACAACATGTTATAATAATACCATATATATTTTTATTTTTTAGCCAAAATTTAAAATAATATTTATTTATTAAAAAAAGTAAATCTTTTGTTAATATATACTATAAAGAAACAAAAATAATAGTTCCATTTATCAAACGGATAAAAAAACATGTTAAATTATTTATCAATAATTATGAAATACTTTTGGATTCTACATGTCAATTACGTTTTAGGTAAGAAATGTTATCGTTTTCGTCAAAAGAGAGTCGTTAATTGTAAGAAAACCATCATTTTTCTAGAATATTTTTAAAAATATTTAAACACTACCATTATTCTTCTCAAAACTCAACTGAAGTCACTCGATAGCATAAATTCTTTAGGATCTTTACCAACAAAACCTAACATTATTTCATGCTCCAATGGAAGATATTTATTTTTTCATACTCCTTAGTTAACTCCAATAATGGTTATTAATGTAAAATCATCCAATTAATCTAAGTGACTATTGTGTTTCAGTTTTTGCAACAAGACTTTATATTTTCATGCAACGTGTTCCTCCCTTATATACTCCTGTAGCGTGTTCCTCCATCTCCAATAAATTCTCTCATAGCCAGCCTATTGTTTCTCTCTCCTCACTTATTGCCTTAAGTAGCATTTAGATTTTTAAAAATCTTATTCAAACACTTTCTCACAGTACCGTATCAATAATTGTTTACACGCACCTTAGTATTGATAGTCTTCCTCGACATCCGCCCCAATATCTTATTAATGTAAGAGATTGCACCGCATACCAGAGTCTCTCATTCACGCCACTCTTTATAAGTCATGCTGAAAAACACAATACCAACATTTAAAAAAAATATCAAAGCAGAAAGACACACTTTAACGTAATCTACATACCTGATTCGTTTTTCACCATGGTCAACATGAGAAAAGATTCCAAATATAAAGGTAAAAACTCAAGTTCCACTAAGAAGAAGGATCCTTTGAAGAAGATAACCTCAAGTTTCAACGCTCGAGTCCAAATCGACATGCACATCGATGAACTGCTTCCAATAGTGTTCTCGTACATTCCTAAGGTCTTTTGTGACATTTTCATATACCTTAATACTAGGTCATTGGTAAGTTATTCTCATTCATTACTAGGAAATCCTTGTACTAGGATCATTTTTTCTATGCATGCACTCCCTCTCTCATTGCGTACAAGTTCTTCGTCCTCTTTAAGCTCACAGAGATACTTTTACGACCAAGACCAAGCTTGCGGTCTTAATCTCGTAGAGGCACTTAGATTGATGGAAGATCACCTTCTATATAAACGGATTCTCTTGTTCAAGGCCAACATGCAGCTCGATATCTAGAAAGACCTGTCTCAAGCAATCTATTATGGTGACCGGTGTCCTTTTCATACTGATTGCCTCACACTAGGCCCTCATGGTTGTGGTAAACTCTGACAAGTACCTTCATATGGTTCCATAAATATTCCTCACACGATGATCACCATCTATGTTGGATTTCCCGTGATTTCAGACCTGACCGTTACGAGAGTCTCCTCCTTCACTGTGAGTACCTCTGAAACTCTTCCTTATCGTATCGAATCATTGTGTAGAGTCGCCCAAAGTAATTTATCATTCTACACAGTTTACTACCACGTCATATTTCGTGCATGCAATAACTAATTCCACTGATACGCATATCTTTCCACTTTCTCTAGGCCAAAACACTTCTTTATGGTACATGCCCACTTTTCTTAGTCTTCTGTCCAACCCATCATATGTAGAAAACTGCTTCAACAGGTTCTTGAATCAATCCACCTTGTAGAATATAGTGTTTCGTTTCCGGATAATCTCTGAAGTCTTGTAAACAATTTCTTATTGAAATATTTTTGGGGTTCTCCAAAAATTTCAATTGGATAAAATCAGAGATATATACTTTGAACAGAGAGGATGAAAATGATATGATCTTCTTTTCAATAGAACCCATATTTATAAATTCGACCAACCAAAAAGAGTTTGGAAGTTAGGGCAGTTAGGGTATCTTAACTGGTTTTTGTAATAAAACGGCTATAATTTAAAATTTGAATAAAACGGTCAAATTTTCAATTTCGAAATTCTGTTGACTTGCAACAATCTAACAAGCGTGCACTCCGCACTCTACGACTTGTTTGATAATATATCATGATTAAATTGGTCGACTAGTCGATCTAATTACACTAAAATAAATAACACAACTTACATGGACCCATATCCACCACGCATATATCTAACTCGACTCATAGTATACAACGATCCTTAGTCATTCGTACTCTGCTTAACCTCTACAAAACCCATTCAATATTCCACACATCAAATCCCTTAACCATCATTCTTCATCAATGACGCTCATATTTACGCACCACCAGTGTGTCTGAGCTGCATGAAACTATCGGTTATAAGTAACCACGTAGTCTCATTTTCAATCTTCATTTCTAGGGAAAAATAGTTGTTGTCGCATTATCAATATCCGGTCTTGTGGTCGACATCGTTACACAACCACTGAAGCATACTTTTTAGGCCTAGTATGCTTAACTACATGGTTCACTCCCTCGTTCCTTCTATTTTATTAAGTAACGTCAAGATTTTGGAAAATATTCTTCATACACTTCTCAAATTACCATATTAATGATTGTCTACACCCTTATCAAAATCTATAACCTTTCTCGACACACGCCCCAATATATTCTTTTTGTAGGAGACCGTACCGCATATCAGAATCTCTCATTCATATATATTTTTATAAGTTATGCTGAATAGAAAAACACCATCATTTCTTTAAAAATATCAAAACAAAATGACACATTTTGTCTTACTCGACATAGTTGATTCATTTTACACCATGGTCAATATGATAAAATGTTCCAAATCCAAAGATAAGAGCTCAAGTTCTACTAAAAAGAAGGATCTTTTGAGGAAGATAATTCAATGATTCAAAGCTCAAGCCTAAATCGACATACACACCCATGAGCTGCTTCAAATGGTATCCTCGTACCTTCTTAAGGTCTCCTGTGACATTATCATATACCTTAATACTAGGTCATCGGTTAGTTATTCTCATTCATCACCAAGCAATCTTTCATCGATAAACACCAATATATTTTTCTGTGTGCATGTATTCCTTTCTTATTGCATGCAAGTTCCTCGCCCTCTTTGAGCTCATGGAGGGACTTTCATGCCCAAGATCAAGCTTGCAGTCTTGCCCTTGCAGAGGCACGTTGATTGATGGAAGATCTCCCTTGTTATCCATTGATTATCTTGTCCAAGGCCGACATACAGCTTGATATCTAGGAAGACACGTATAAAGCCATCTACTATGGTGATCTATGGCTTTTCCATATCGATTGTCTCGCACTAGGCCCTCATGATTGTGGCAAAATCTTATAAATATCTTTGCATGTGTCCATCAATATTCCTCACATTGTTATCACCATCTCTGCTGCATTCCTCGTTATTCCAGGCATGACCATTACGAGAGTTTCCTCCTCTATTTTGAGTTCCATTCTAAAGACACTAGAACTCTTCTCCATCATCTTGAATCACACTTCCGAGTCACAGAAAGTAACATATCGTTCTACACAGTATACTGTAATATCATCCTTTATGCATGCAATAACTAACTCTACTGACGCGTACCCCTCCACATTCTCTAGGCCAAATTGTTGCTTTAAGCGACATGTCCAATTTTCCAAGTCTTTAAATCAACCTATCACATGTGGAAGATTGATTTAACAAGTTCGTCAACCAACTTACATGGGCCCAAATCTACCACACGTATATCTAATCCGACTCGGAGTATACAACCACCCACAATCTTTTATATTATATTTAACCATTTCCAACACCCGTTGAGTATTGTATGGTTCTATTCCTCCAACCATCTTTCTCCTTCAATGATCGTTCATACTTGTATCGCCACCACCGTACCTGACCTGCATGCAAGCTTTGGCCCTATGTTATCTCTTGGAATTAACCTTGTAGTCTATTTTCTTTCAAGGCAAAAAATATTATGGTCACATCATCTCTAACTGATCTCGTGGTCGACGTGGTTATACAACCAATAAAGCACATTTTTCAAGCCTAACATACCTAACTATAAGGATTTCTCATTTGTTCCTTCTATTATTATTATTATTATCACCCTGAGCAAGCTTTATAGTGCCCCTTTTTTTTGGTTGTTTGTAACTACTCATTCGCCCTCTCCTATCGTCATATTGTATGCTAATATATCCCACTAGTATGAGGGTTGTAAAAACATCCAAAAAATCTGATATCCGACCGAAATATTTGATATCGAATCCGGAAAAAAACGGATAATATTCGTATTTGAAAGAAAACGGATAATATTCATATCCGAATTCGTATTCAAAAATAACTGATACAGATATATACATATCTATATTCGAAATATTCGATATCCGGAATTTTATAAATATATAAATATAATACTTATTTTTTATTCTTTATAATATATAATATAAAAGGATGCAGTCACAATAAATAAATAAAAAACTATGTTTCTCAAGTTATACCAAAATCTTTAATCCCCTCAAATTTCTATTATGAACAGAAATTAGGTTTTTTATTTGATCTTACATCATTTTACATAAAGCATAACACAACACACTAACTTTATACAACATACATACATGCTTTCTAAATCACTTACCAAAACTTGTCAAAAAGTTATTAAAATAATTGTGGCCCATAGCGCAATTAGTTAAAATATTTTTTAAGGTTGAAATTCAGATATTATCTATATCCGGGTAATATCCGTCAGCTTCAGATCCGGATATAATTTTTTTAATCAGATTTGGATTCGAATTTGGATATAGGCAGATTTGTATTCGAAATATTCATTTTACATCTCTAACTAGAGGATCATTTTCGTCATCTTTTTTGCATCATACGCAAAGTTGGGTCGGGATTGTAGCAACTTCCCAAATCAACATATATAATGTGATGGTTGATAAAATAAAGTATTGACAAGTCAAGAATGGTGAGCTAGTCAGCCCTCTCAATATCACCCGTAATCCAGATGACCGGATGGGAAATGCGGACCTCTACACATAGTCGATAAATAATTTTAATAATTATTGCTACAACTAAGGCTGTCAACAGTTCTGGAGAACTGAGAACCGGACCGAGAACCGATTCGATAAGAACCGCACCGAGAACCATACTGAACCTTAACGGTTCGGCTCGCGGTTCCATTATAAAAACTGAGACCGATTAGGAACTGAAACAATAAAACTAGTTTGGAACCGAACCGATAAAACCGATAAATGGGTAGAACCGATTTGGAACTAAACCAATAAAACATGTAAAGCGATGGAACCGATACAGAACCGAACCGATAAAATCAATAAACCGGTAGAACCGATAAGGAATCGAACCAATAAAACTATTAGAACTAATTGTTTTGTATAATAATTTTTTTATATACATTATATTGCCAAAAACAAAATCGTTTCTATTAAAGACCCTCAAAGGAAAATTTGCTCCTCTCCCAAAGGTGGTGATGGCCTGTTCGTTACCCATTTCACCAATATACTTGATGTCAAGAACCCCCCCCCCCCCCATTTGCGTCCCCCTTCTTCCTCCAACTATCATGGCCTCCATATTATTATGGCATGATCACAACCAGACTTAACAACTCTAATAGATCTCATATGATCCAGCCTATTACCGATAATAAGATAAATAAAACCTTATTTTTAATATGGATAATAATAAAACTCATGGCATGACGACTACATCGTTAGTTTCTTTAAGTTCTCACATGTCACTAATGATGCCAATTTTTTAACAAAGCGGTCCATCACCTTTTTCTCCATACCCGCATGGAGCCTAGCTGGAACAAAACCCTTATTTCTGTGATCACAAAGTCGGAAAACCGTTCATTTCATTCCGACTTCAGACCCATTACATGTTGCAATGTTATCAAATAGTCATTTTCAAAATCCTCACTAACAGGATTATGGCTCCATCCCCTCTCTAATAAACCTTCTCAATTAACCTTTGGCCGTAGTATTTTCGAAAAAATTTCATTTTTCATGAGCTGCTTCATTGTTACCACATCAATAGGAAAGGCCTACGAGTAGTTCTTAAGATTCACCCAATGGAAGCTTTCGATAATGCTCGTTTGCGTCTCCTTTTGGATATCCTCTATTTCATGAATTTTCCAAATTGAATGATTGTTGGTTCATCTAGTGTATTTTCACCCATTCTTACTCAATTAACATTAATGCTAACATATTTGTCTCTTTCCACAATAAAAGAGACCTCCGTCAAGGGAACCATCTTTCCATCGTCCTCTCTGTACTCATCGTGTAAGTAATTTCTAGTATTCTCAAATAGACTAGTCAACACCCCTCTTTCGGCTTCCATTGTAAGTGCCATATACACAAAATAATTAATATATGTTTTGAGGATGACTTGTAATTTTCTATCGTGCCAACACTAACTCTATTAACGTTGTTAAATAAAACATTCAGAAATTCATCAACCTCTCGGGCCTCCACAAATCTATTGGTTCTTCGTGTTTATTTTTTCTAGTATGTGTTCTTAAGGACCTTTCACAAATTTTCATAGGTTTTTGGTTGTACAATTTTGTGGTCTAAGATTACCATACCCCCGTCAGAGAACAACCTTAGGATTCTAAACCTTAGTGTTTGGAATCAAGCGGTCGTCCACAAACACTTATGGTTCCTCTTGAGCGGCAACTCTTCATCAATTTAGTTTAGGTTCTTACCAAAAAAGTAAAAGATAATAGTCTCTGGAACCTCCATATTGGCTTCTCTTTTAGTTGGGGGTGAAGGAAAATCATTAACTTAAGGCCATTATCTATTAAGCTCTATAAGGTTGATGTCGGCAATAAGTTCTCTACCACCATCTGGTATGACTCTTGGCTCTTTCCTAATTCTCTTGTTGACCGTCATGGTCTTAGTATTATCTGCTATGCTAGAATGCACAACAATAGCATGGTTTCTGATATTATCAACAACGAATTCTAAAACTAGCCCACTTAGCTCCATTCTGGCAAGGTCTCGCCAATCATATGCTCGAAATTACTAACAATGTCGGTCTTTTCCCTAGCCCTCTAGACAAAGATCTCTAACCAGAATCGTAACTTATTCACACAATAATACCTATCATTTCATCTGGCCATGAGCGCCCCAATTCCATTGTGCAAATCTCGTTTGGAACAAGTATAATATTTACATACACTCCTTCATTGTTTGACTTGCCTTCCACAAGAAACTCACTACGCGAAACAAACTTTTCGCCTGAGGTTATAATACATTCCCATACTATCTTGTGCAATCGCTTTCCAGAAACCACTAAGCACATTTTGATGGAATACTCATTCACCTAACTCGTTTGGGATACCTCTTACATGAAGCTTAAGTTTACCTTCCCATATCCTCACATCTGATCGATCTGCCTGACTATATACTGCCAGTGCATTAAGGAATGCTAGAATGTCCTCAAATTTACCGTCATTGAGATCGATAATCTCATCGCATCCTCTGAGCCATCTGTTACAAATTTCATAACTCAAAAATCTTTTTGTCATACTAAATACTAAACACTAAACATTAATATACCAACTATAAGTATTAAACGCTAAACATTACTCTTTTGTTGTTTGGGTATCTTCAAATATCTTATTTCGTTATGATCCACTTTGCTACCACCGAACCTTTAGACCTTCCTTTCGTTGTCGTCATTAATTTTATCTCACCCAATAGCGTCCGAATGTATTTATAAACCTTTTATTTTAATTTATTTTTCAATATAAAAAGGTCGTAAAATAGGTTAATATAAATTTCTACTGCCTAACAAAAGATTCGTTATCTTAGTTCTAACTATATATAATTAGAATGTAACAAGTTAGAAGCAAAAAGGAAAACCAGTAATAAAATAATAAAGGACTAGCTCGTTGGTGCCATTAAGACATTCCAATTCATAAATAAACAATAGTTTTATGGACTGGCTTTTGGGTATACCCAATTTCCAGGTAGCTAACAACCCGACCGAGTCCACTGCTTTGCCGACCTCTCCCATTATGATGCTCGCATGTGGAACACGGTCTATTTTGTCTGACTTAATACAACACAGATGTGTACGAACACTTTATGCAAATATTCCACTAGGATATTCTAATCATATCAAGTGTGTTTTTCTTAATACAAATTCCAGACATTTTTTATGTTTATGTGGGTTTTAGATGATACTCAAAAAGCAAGCTGAGTTCTAATTAATTAGTAATTACCACCTAAGATGATGAAACTTGGTATTTTGAATCTTTAAACCTCTTTAGCAAGCTTGACTTATATTTCATAACATCTGCCTCTTCGATGGAATCTGGAGTCGATCTTATAACCTGGATTGCACCAGAGCGGTGCAATGCATGAATAGCTTCGTCTGCAAGGTGAAGAAAATCGAGCATGTGTTATAAGGTGGATCATATAATTGAACTGTACTAGAAGAGCATGTTTTATGTACGAAATAACTACATTTGTTCATAGCATTATACACGTAAGCATTTTTATCTATTTAACAAAATGGTTGTTTGGTCCGATAAAAATGAGTTTATAATTATAAACTTTTAAGATACTTAGCTCTTCATAGAAAGACATGTTGTCCCGTGTTGGATAAAAAAATCGAGTTTTGAAAATAAAAACGACGTGTAAAATGTATACAAGAACTACCAAAATATATCAAATGTATGTTTTATATGAAAATATGTACATAGAAGTAAAAAAATGCCAATAGCTTTTAGCATTCTTTACGATTAAAGGAGATAGATCCAACCAACCAAACTAACTTTGCTTATAAGCCTATAAGCCAAATAAGGTTATTTCACCAAACAACCCCAAAATATCAAAAGTACAAGGCAATTATAAACTTTCAAATACAAGAAAATCTACCTGAGCCAGAGAGGGCATCGAGAGCCCTGAGAGCTTCTCTCCTTGTACGGTCATCTCTAGCAACCTTCAACATGTTAACAAGCTCTTGAGCCCCACCAATCTCCACTATTTTCATTCTTCTCTCATCTATCCTCCGAAACAAAGCATAACATTAACACTAAGTTGTATGAAAAGCTTCACAAAATCCACGACAGCTATAAATTCAAGTGCATTTTACAAAGGTGAGAAAAGCAGAAAGTGTTGCTAATTTGATACATTAGCCAATTTAATCCGACTCCTAGTTCTATTTCAATAGGCACATGCCTTACTATGTGCATTGGATGGCCAGATGTAAATAAAAAGAAAAATACTATCACCATGAATCAATTCAAATGAAGATAACATTATCGAAAAGGAGATTGATTGAGAAAAAATTATTGATCCTAAGTCACTGTGCAATATCTATCATTGATTTGGAAACGAGCAACAAAAAGCCAGGAAAACCAATGCATAAAGTAATAGTATCAGTTTTCATTCGTGAAGTTCAGAATGCATACATGACTCACATCAGAGCACATATAGCAGAAAACCGTAAATTCAATATAAAATAAAAATAAAAGTAGATTTACCATCTATAGCAAAACGTGCAATTCTAGAAGCTCCCATTCTTTTGAACAAGGGGTCCTTGACTTGCAAAAGAGATACAGACTGGTGTACCAACGTATCTCCTGAGGGCAAATCATGACAAATATTATTGCTATAAAGTACTTCGCCAACGGGACAACAATTCAGTATAAGTATAACTTGCATACCCATGTAAGGAAAAAAACTGATAACCAACAAATGTCAAGTATAACGTGCATACCCATGTAAGGAAAAAACTGATAACCAACAAATGTCGCAGTTCCAGCAAAGAACAGTTTCAGTACCCATCCTATTTTCCTTTCAGCTTCCTCTTCCAAAGCGATTTCCTCTAAATCATAATGGAGCATAAAGTAATATATTCAATAGACCATATAAGCTTCCTCACTATAAGTCCTCCTATTTCATTGATTCACGGCTACAAACAATCAGCTTCAACAAGGCACTTAATAATCAATTCGACTGAAAACACAATGAAACCAATCCTTACCGCAGTTTACAACAACACTCCTATTGACATTTTTCACTGAGACTTAACAATAGAGTTCATCTAATGACCGATGTTCCTGGACTTGCATCTAGACGGAAACCTTAAAACACATACATAAAGTAAGACTTATAGACTGAGCTCGAATTCAGTAAAAAAATGAGATTTTTGTGCAATTAAACAACGGTGACTAACAGCCGAAAACATAATTTGAATATTAGAATCAAAGGACTTGTGTAACGTTAGCTACATTCAAAATCTGTGTAGCAACTCCCTCACAGTTCCATTCATGTATGTCAAATTGCGGAAAATGCCCAAATCTTAAGTAAATCAAACGTTTTGGCTAAATTTTAGCTGATTAGAAGCAATTTTTGTTTCTATAGTTTCCTGTTAAACCCTCTTTAGGTTTAAACCCTAGAATTCAATCGATGTTCTATCCTTTGCATATCTAAGCACATTACACGAACTACGAAACACAAGGCATATAGAAAAACATCAAAGAAGACAACAGACCTTTTCTATCGAAGACCGAGAAATTGCGAGATTGCGTATGCCCAGATTTTCTTCTGCACAAATACTGAGATTTATTTCAACACAAATATAAATATACAAACAACTCACTTGACTGAATCTGAGAATTTGATGGAGAGAAATGGTAGCATATTACAGTGGCGAACTTGGACATGAACGCCATAGCCGAGCCTCGACTGACTAGATTAAAACTTAAAAAGAGTCTCTCTTAAAAGAGAAGACAAAGAAAAGGTATAGTTACAAAACAATAACTTTATTATTTAAATCCATCGATAATTTTTTTTAATCAAATTCATCTTTATTACCAAATTGGAACTTACAAAAGTTAGAGAGCCAAATTAGACTTTAAGACGAAACAACGGTCTTAAAATCAATAAAACCAATATCAAAAGCTAATTACCTATTAGACCATCCACAACCGTGGGAATATTTCATCTCCCAAAAGCGCGCCACATCAGCATACTCCTCAAATAATTTTACAAAAATTCTTACTCCCCATAGCCGTGCATATTTCATCTTTCAGCATACCCCACCATATTTCTCTCTGTTCCATGTCATTCTAGTATACAATATCCTACCATATATTTTTATTTATCTTTCTTATTATTTACTATATATTTACATTAAAATTATATATATTAAAATAAATAATTTTTGTAAATTAACATAATAAATTTTCTTTACAAATAAAAACTATAAAATTAAAATAAATTAAAAATATAATACATAATATATAGTATATAATACAAAAATGTTCCAAAAATTGTTTCGAAAATAAATAATAATAAAACCATAAAAAATTTCGTTGTCTGAATCAAACAAAACAAGTCTCTATTTATATATCTCAAGAAATTATAGATCATAGTATAATTTATTTATTTTTTTAACTTACAAAAATGTTCCGAAAATTGTTTCGGAAATACTTAATAAAAAAAACTTAAAAAATTTCGTTGTCCGAATCAAACAAACCAGGTCTCTATTTATAGATCTCAAGAAATTATAATCATGGTATAATTTATTTATTTATTTAACTTACAAAAATGTTCCGAAAATTGTTTCGGAAATACTTAATAAAAATAACTTAAAAAATTTCGTTGTCCGAATCAAACAAACCAAGTCTCTATTTATAGATCTCAAGAAATTATAAATCATGATATAATTTTTTTTTTAACTTACAAAAATGTTCCAAAAATTGTTTCAGAAATACTTAATAAAAAAAACTTAAAAAATTTCGTTGTCCGAATCAAACAAATCAAATCTCTATTTATAGATCTCAAGAAATTATAAATCATGGTATAATTTATTTATTTTTTTAACTTACAAAAATGTTCCGAAAATTGTTTCGGAAATACTTAATAAAAAAAATTTAAAAAATTTCGTTGTCCGAATCAAACAAACCAAATCTCTATTTATAGATCTCAAGAAATTATAATCATGGTATAATTTATTTATTTTTTTAACTTACAAAAATGTTCCGAAAATTGTTTCGGAAATACTTAATAAAAAAAACTTAAAAAATTTTGTTGTCTAAATCAAACAAACCAAGTCTCTATTTATAGATCTCAAGAAATTATAAATCATGGTATAATTTATTTATTTTCTTAACTTACAAAAATGTTCCAAAAATCATTTTGAAAATACTAAATAAATAAATAAACTAAAAAAAAATCGGTGTCGGAATCAAACAAACCAAGTCTATACTCGTAGATATCGAAAAATCATAAATAATTGTATACTTTTTTTAATTTTTTGACCAACCATTTCTTTTAAAAAGCGTTTTTGTAAAAAAAAATTAGTACACCTGCAGCATGTCAAATGACATGCTGAAATGGGTCGTTTGAAAGATGGATTGGGGTTCATCTTTTTGAACCCAAAACCATCTTTTGCAGCCAGCGTGTATCAAATACACACTGCTGTGGGAGATGCCGCGCATATTTCATTTGAAATATGCGCTGCTGTGGGTAGTCTTATATTCTATCCCGAAACTCTCTCTCATACAATAGCCCTCCATAGCTAAATCTTTTAGCTTCTCTCTTCTTTCATAACCCAAAAAAACCAGATCAAGTACAAAAACAAGCTTCTTTTCATAAAATTTCATTAAAAAGCCTTCCAAAAACTCAAAGCAAGCAAAAGCCCCAAAATCTTCACAAACTCTAGAAAAAATTATTCTGATTCGACATTAATGTAGTCCAGTCCTAAACCCTGGAGGAAAACAATTGACTGAAGTTCAATTGGAACATTTGATCGATTAACTTTGATCTTTTGTTTACACCGGAGGGTCCATTTTGCCAACGAGTCGGCAGCGCGGTTATGAATTCGAAAGATAGCTTTTAAAGTCATACTTGGGTGAATCAATCTCCTGCAAATGGAAAGCAATTGAGACAAATACCCAGGGCTTTTGCCTTTAGCCAAGAACTCGATTAAAGCTTGATTATCATATTCAATATCAACCTTAGTCTAGTTCTTTTCTCTATACAGTAGCAGCCCCTCGAGCAAAGCAAGCGTCTCAACTAAAATGGGAGTCATCTTCCCAAAAGTTTTACCAAGATCCGCTTCAATATCACCGTTCCGGTTTTTTACTTTAATACCTCTAGATGATTCGCCAGTTCTTGAACATGCTCCATCCACATCGAGCTTCTGTCTATCATCAATCGGGTAGATCCACTTCAGATAAGTTTATTTTCTTTTCTTATCATAAACTGATTGCATCCACGAGCAATACCTGCATTCCTCACTTTAGACCAGTGTTTTATAGTTTGTTTAGTGTCTAGACTGTAAATGACTCTGTTAATATAAGTTAGTAGAATGAGTAGTAATGAACTTATTTTTGAATTTAATATCATTACGAGACTTCCAGATAGTCCAGCAGATAATAGAAGGAATAACATGCGTAATATGGACCTTTAGGCTAGAAAACCAGAACCACTCTCTAATTAGGTGAGTTAGACTCATGAAACTCTCGATTTTAATATTAAAAAGAGAGCTGAAATAAGTCCAAATAGACCAAGAAAAATTACAATTTACAAAAAGGTGGTTTCTACTTTCACAATTAGAGCAGAAAATGCATTTTGATGCCAGACTGACATGTCTAAGTTGCATAGTAGTATCAATAGGTAAAAAGTTTCTTATAAGTTTCCATAGGAAGAAAAAAAAACTTTATGGGAGTTAGCTGATTCCATATCTTCTTAAAAAGTGAGGACTTGTTGAAATGTTGCCTAGTGTTGTTCCATGTGTAGTTAGTGTTGAATTCCAGGTTATGAGAATTTGCCCAGATCATTCTGTCATCTTTAGAATGATCGATTTAGAACATAGAGATCTGTTTTACTTTGTCATCACTAAGAAAACTTCTCAACAGATCAATATCCTAATTGTTTCCTTTCCAAAGTAGTTAACCTTCTGATCCAAATACCAAAGATTAACATTATGACTATTGGGATTTATAATTGGAGGTTTGTTATGCCAATTCTCCAACCAAAAATCCATTTCACCCCTGCTAAGTAACCATCAAATATTAGATTCAGCAACATCTTTAATATTGACCAAGCGCTTCCATGTGATTGAACCAGTCTTTTTAAAGTTAGATTTTAAAGGGTGATTTTCTTTATTATAAATGTCATTCATAAGTTTTGTCCAGAAACTATTTTGTTTTCTATTATTAAACCATAGTTTTTAAGATAATGTAGTATGAATATCAATGAGTCTTTAGATATTCAGACCACCCTCATCAAAAGTTCTACATAGGTTTTTCCAAGCAGTCCATTGCATTGCTTTAACATCAAACTTTGACCTCCATAAAAATCTATTAAAAGTTTTTTCTATTCTGTTAATCACACAATTTGGAATAATGGTAGTATGCATCCAATAATACGGAATAGACATTAGGATATTGGAGATTAAAAAAAGTCTTCCCCCAAATGACAAAAATTTGTGGTCCCAAATAGCAATTTTTTCATTGATGTTGTCTAGCGGCTTACTAAAATTCTCTGCTTTATTGTTGCAGGTCAAGTTCACACCAAGATAGTTGATTGGGAGATGATCAGTCTTGAAACCAGTGTTAGCTACCAAGGCTTAAATTCTACTTTGAGGAAGGCTTTTTGAGGTAATAATCCGAGTATTCTCTTTGTTAATGACTTGCGTAGATATTAACTGATATTTGTCTAAGAAAGTACTAAGAAATTGAATAGATGAGTCAGAGATGTTAGTATAAACCAATATATCATCTTCAAAAGAGATGTTAGAAAAATTGAAAGGAAAATCTAGATGCATAATTCATACAGTTATTCTTGTTATAAAGAATAACAAGACCCCTGATAACTATCTCTTCACTGATTATAAAAAAGCTAGGGGACAAAGGGTCCCTTTGCCTCAAACCTCTAAAGGTTTGGAAAAAACCATAGGTCTTCCCATTAATCAGAATAGAAATACTTATATTCTTAATCATGTCATCGATAAGATTAATAAACTGATTAGAGAAACCAAAAAAAGCTAAAACCTTCAGGATAAAAGACATAGATAACATGTCAAAAGCCCTAGACATATCAAGCTTAACCATAATATTCTCTTTAACATGTTTTCTTTTTAAATCATAAGCAAGCTCTTTTGCAATTAGAATGTTTTCATGAATAGAACGGTGCTTAACAAAAGCACCTTGAGTGCAAGAGATTATCTTATGGAGAATAGTAGACAATCTAGCATTAATAAGCTTATAGAATATTCTGTTAGTTAAAGAGCGCAGGTTAATAGGACGATAATGAGTCCAAAATGTATGATTAGTTGTTTTAGGAATTAGATATAAACCAGTAGAAAAATTCCCATTAGGGATCTTACTACCAGAAAAGTAAGAATTAAAAGCCTTAAGCATGTCATCCTTAACAATTTGCCAACAAGTTTTATAGAAAATAACATTATATTCATCAATACCATGAGCACTTTCTGGATTCATAGAATTTAGAACTTCCCAAAGCTCATCAATAGTAGCATCTTTCATTAAATGGATATTATCTTCAATAGTTACCAATTTAGGAATCGAAGAGAGTAGCTCATCCTGCATGCACATATTCTCTTCATCATTAGAATTGTAAGGCTTCCTTCAATAGGAATTTTTGTAATAGTTTTCAGCGGAAGCACCAATGTCATCCACATTATAGAGTCAACTATCACCATCCTTTATACCTGTATTAGCATTCTTTCTTCTCTTCTTAGACACATAAGAATGAAATATTTTAGTATTATTATCACCCTCAATTAACCAAGCACTATAAGCCTTTTGCTTCCAAAATGTCTCCTCATTTCTAAGAGCCTGCAAATAGAAACTATTAGCTTTCCTTAGATTCATTTTAGTAGATGAATTATTATATGTTGAGTGAAGCAATTCTGCTTCTTTAACATTGTTTTCAGTTTATTTAACTTTAGAGAAAACATTTCCAAAACAGTTCTTGTTCCAAATTTTAAGACAACATTTAAGTCTCTTTAATTTGAACCAAAGACTTCACCAGGACAACCCTTTATTTCCAAAGTCTAATTCTTATTAACAACCTCAAGAAAAGTAGGGTCATGTACCCACATGTTCATAAAATTGAAGTTCTTATAATTAGGGTTAGAGCTATTAGAGATATCATATTTAGTAGTAATTAGAATGAATGACCTGAGTATTATTGAACGTAGTAGTCCAATTAGAGTTGAATAAGGCTCTGTCGAGTCGCTTCAACTTTAAACTTCTGTTCCAAGTAAACTTAAGCCCTAAGTAACCTGCATCCTCTAATTGACACTCATTGATGGTATGAATGAAATCATCCATGCTATTCTGATCATTTTTCTTGCAGCCAATATGTTCCTTAAATGTAGTAATAATATTAAAATCATCAACTACAAGCCAACCACAATTAGCCTTTGAAATCAACTTCAATTGATCTCAAAGATCTAACCTAAGTAACCTGCCACACTTAGCATAGACAATAGTTAATTGAAATACAGACTTATCAACAGTAGTTACTTCTAAATTAAGGCATTATTCATGATTAACAATGATGTTAATACTCAATTCAGTCACCCAAAAAACCCAAATTTTATTTGAAGTATTGAAAAAGTAACTCGAAAACCCCAACAAAGATGCAATATTAGAGATGTTATCAGAATTAGTCATAGGCTCCTGAATAGCCAAAATACTAATCTTATAATTGAAAATCATAGCTTTCAGTTTCCTGATAGTTGTCTTGTTATTGATACCACACAAGTTCCAATTAATAATCTTTATCATTATCAGATAACGATTTTAGTTTTGTCCCTCCATACTTGAGAGATTTCATTATATTGTTCCTTGGTTTCTTTAGTTTCTTTGATGATTTCAACTTCTTTTTTAGGATAGTACTAAACTTTTGGGCAATAGAGGACTGTACATTATTCTGAGGAGATTGTTGGAGGCTTCCGATATTGGTTTGAAGAGGAGAGTTGAAGTCCGATATATTGTTAACATCATCCTGAATATCTTTTTTACCACATTTAACTTGTAATTGTTGTACAACTTATATAATTTCAGCATTCTCAGGAATGTTAACATCAAAACGTGTATTAACTTCATTATTAATAGAGTTCTTGTTCTTCCCTTCATACGCAATATCTTCTGAATGCTTTTATTTTTATTCTCTGTGAACAACTATAGATTTTAATAAAGGAACAAACTCAAAATTTGAACTAAGAACTTCGTTCTCAACTCTCATATCCAGATTACCAATTCGATTCTTAACAACATTCTGGCCATTAACAGCTACATTCACATTCTTGGATTGCAAAATTACATCTTGAGTAGAATGGTTAACCTTTTTATTACACTCTTTCTTTTTATGTCCCAGATGATAGCAAGTCTCACAGTAAGAAGGAAAATTCTTATACCTAACGTTAATCCAACACCCATCATTAGGGCCAAAACCAACCCACAATTGATTGTGAATTTTTACTGACAAATCCAATTCTATCAAAGCATATACCGATTCTTGATAGCTCTGCTTTTCGGTGGCACTTCCATTTGGCAGACCTTACCAAGAGTAGAAGCTATTTCACGCATGAAATCTTCATTATACAGATACTCCGGAATTTTATCAAACCGAGTCCAGACCAATACCGAAGGATTCTCGTACTTGGGATAAAAATCCGGCGACCATCGTAAGATTCTCATCGTAGAATTACCAACTTTCCAGACATACCTAAACCACAGTTTGCAAACATCTTCGTTCAGTTCAAATTCCATAAAAATATGATGTGAGTCCCAGTTCAAAATTCTAAATATTCCTTTTAAACTTTAACGATTTAAAGAAAGCATCCAAGAAAGTTTTCTTTGGTAAACCCAGGGAGAATTTTCCGATAATGGTAGTTTTTGCATTCAAAAGCAGAGAGTCTTTGATTTCTTTGTAAAATTGAACTGAAATGTGATTTGATTTTTTGTCGATTCTATCAGGTTTGAAGTCCATATCCCAATTCCTTGAATTTTAATCTTTAAACAGATCAGCAAATGATTTCTTCTCTATTCGCTGCTCCAACTTCCTTGTTTTTTATTTTGAAATAGGGATGGAAATTCATCTTCAAACAAATCATTATTCTTATCTCCATGATAGAGATACACAGAATCAAAGAAAGAAATGAATAGAAGAAGAAAGAAGAGATAGTGAGGCCACTTGAGGTTAGTTCGCCGGAAAAATCATCGGGAACTTAGAGAGAGAGAGAGAGAGAGCCCAGTCCCTTTCTGATTTCATCTAAACGTCTCACCCAGTTTAATATCATGTCTATCAATCCATCGATAATTAACACGAGTCCATATGGGTATTAAAATATACCAATATTTTTTACCACGTCTATAGAAAGATAGAAGAGAGACGTACGAATGGTTTTTTCTTTCGCGTAATATTTTATATGTATTTTTTTTATTCTAAAAAATTATATTAAAAGCCAAAAGCGGCCAAAAGGAAAACTGTTTATCTTTAAATCTAAAGCTTTAGAGCGATAAAGAGGAATTGAAAATTTCAATTCCCTCTAGTACAAAGCACAACAGAGTATCAAAAAAACAATCTTCAATCTTTTCCTCTGCTATAATTTTCTTAGTCTATCTCTTAATAAAAAAACTTTCCAATACTTCAATTTTCATTAACTTCTTAGCTTCCAGAAGGCCATATTGAGATTGAATTTGTTCAACAATTATCCTGCAAACAGAACTTGTGTTTATAAATTTTAACGAATTAAGGATCACAATCAGTAGAGATAAGAGATTGATTTAAGAGTTGTCCCTTGAGAATTTTAACGAATTAAGACTTGTTTGAGTCGAATGAAAGCTTTATTTTGCATTTACGAGTCCATTTGGACAACCAATCAGCTGCTGTGTTTTGAATGCGATTGATGTGCTTGATTTTCATGGTTGGCTTGATAAGAGCTCTACAACACTGAAGAATCCTACCAATGGGACTGTAGTTCCAGTTTCAAGCATAGTAATCAGGATCCCTAAGTCTGTTTCCAAGTCAACATTAAGAAGACCATTAAGTTTATAGATGGTAAGGGCATCAAGGAAGGCTAAAGCTTCAGCATGAAGATGGAAGAGCTTTCCATAAGGAGTTTCATACCCTGAAAGTAACGAGTCTTCACTCTTTCTGATGACGATACTACCAGTTGAGTCTCCATTGTGTAAAGTGGAACCATTGGTGTTAACTTTAATTATGTTAGCATTCAGGGGGAGCCAGAAGTGGATGGAGGGAGGCTTGACAAATTTAGGGCGCTACCAGCAGCCTAAGTCTTTGGGAGCTTTATAGAATGGACGCCATATTTTGGTTGAGAGCATGTTAGCTCTATTAAAACCCGAAATCATGTAATTAACATACTTGATAGCAATAGAGGGATCATCAATTTTGTCTTTGATCTTAGATTTTCTTATGAGGCTCCATATGACCTAGCAAACAATTAAAAGAATGATAAAGCAAATGTTAACATATTTGTTTATGAACCTTAGCCAAATTCTGAGCATATGCGATATTGTCATGAATATGCCTATTTGAATCTTGAAAACGGAAGCATAGTGACACCATACAGTCCAGACAAGATTGCAATTCACGAAAATATCATTTAAGCTTTCTTGATTGCTGCAAAACTGGCATTTGGAAGCAAGGTTAATGTGTCTTATTTTCAAAACATCGTCAGTAGGGAGACATCTGAGAATAATCCTCCAAGTATTGCGACATATGATGTTATTCCAGATTTTGGTGAAAATGTTTGATTTGCTGTGCTTAGGTCTAAGGTACTTCCATGTATCTTTAGTGTTAAAACTATCATTTTAAAATAAAGTCCAAATATGAGTATCTCTGAGGTATTTTCTTATGGAATGCTTCCCAATAAGAGCCACATCATTAGAAGACAAAATATAACTAAGCTTGTGGATATTCCAGTAACTTTGATCCCAGTAGTTGATAACTTTGTCAGTTCTCGTCTCAGGATTAGGAGGGAGAATTTCATGCATTACAAGGGGATGGTCTTTTATCCAAGAGTCAATCCAAAAATTGATATCACCAGTGACAATGTTCCATTGAATAAATGCTTTAACTTTGCCTTTGATTTGGACCAGTATTTTCTAAACTTTGGAGCTTTTTTTAGAATTGAAATCAGCTAGTAAAGGATGAGTGTTCTTACAATAGATACTATGAGTGAATCTGGCCCACAAAGATGTATTATTTCTGAATTTGAGCCATAGATTGCAAGACACAGTATCTTGTAAGTCCTTCAAGCTTCTAATATTTAAGCCTCGTTCCTGGAAAGGCTTGCAAATTTTGTTCCATCTGCTCCAATGTATTCTGGTGTTGATTAGATTCAGCCTTCCAACAAACGAGATCTTTTTATCATCCCATTCACTAATCTTAGCTCTGATTTTATTGATTAAGCTTTCGTAGTTACGACTCCAGTTATTTTTGTTCAGACTCACACCCGCGTACACAACAAGAAGATTTTCATTCCTAAAACCACTTTGAGCTACAATAGTAGAAATCTTGTTAGAATGAAAGTTTGTAGCAGTTATGACAGATGTTTTGGTCTTGTTTATCATCTGGCTAGAAACATCTAGATATTCCTGCAAGAATTCACTTAAAGTTGTTATAGTATTGTTAGATGCGTTAAAGAAAATTAAGATATCATTTGCGAATGCAAGAGAAGGAACACAAATATTACTTCTGGTTTTGTATTGTATAGATTTGTTATTATAGAACAGAAGATTGAGACCTCTTAATAAAGTTTCCTCAGAACTGATAAAAAGGCAGGAGACAAAGGGTCTCCTTATCTTAATCCCCTGTTAACTTTAAAATAACCAATTGAATTTCCATTGATTAGGACATAAACTTTAACAAGGTGACATCTTAATAACCAACTGCATTTCCCATAGCATATATTAGATTAACAAAAGAGTTGCAGAAACTAAAAAAAGTAAGAACTTTTTTAAGGTAAATATGAGATATTATGTTAAAGGCCTTGGACATATCAACCTTGAAAAGAATGTCCATATCCTTACTTTTTTTGTTTAAGTAAAAAATCATCTCATTAGCAAGCAATATGTTATCTTGTATTGATTTGTCTGAGACGAAAGCACCTTGATTTTCAGATATAAGTTTGGGTAATATGCTAACCATTCTATTGCTGATAGGTTTTAGGTATAAGACATAAACCTGTGGCTAAAACCCCTTGGGGAAGAGGTAAGCCACTGAAGAAAGAACCCACAGCTTTGCTGAGGTCTAATCTGATGATGTGCGAGCAACTAATGTAGAAGGTAGCATTGAATCCATCCATTCATGCGGCACTGGCTGATTTAAGGCCTTTAATTGCTTGTAATATTTCTTCTTCATTAGGATTTTTCATAAGGTTAATATTATCATGCACATTTAAATTGTTAGGAATGTGATGTAGCCTAAAAAGTCCAAACACAAACCTTTTTTTATTCAAATATCTTGTATTATTCAAATCAAATCTAATTATATTAAGATTTGATTATATTTTAATTTAGAATATTTATTTTATTTTCTTGTATTCTAATTTAGGGTTTTGAAAAGTCTTATATAAAGTCTCATATGCCTTAAGTTATTTAAGTTTTTAGAATAATATATTTTTTATATCTGAAAATTTCAGTCTTTGTTACCCTTAGATTAGGGTTTCATCATGTTACCCTTGAATAAGAGTTTCATTTATCGTTGTTTTTTCTTCTATTTCTGCCGTAGCATCAGTTTGGTATCAGAGCCTCAGTTCCTGCTATGAGGAAGCATGTTTCTAAAGCCTGACTATTCTGATTCAAGGTTTAGAGAAGAGAACAACATACATGGTCATGAAGATCGTTTGAGTATGAGGGGGCATACCAACCGTTTAAATGACGATCGTATTGACTGGTTACTGAAGGAGTTTAAATTGGCTACCAATCGTCGAATCAAGGTAAAAATTTCTTATCAAGATGTTGGCTCAGGCTACGAAGAGGTTTTCAAAACCATTTTTTTTCATCAACTGGACATGGGGATGTTGTCTTCAAGCTATGAAAAGGTTTTCGAAACCAATTATTTTCATCAACTGGATAGCGTCAATCTGACTTCGAATAAGGAACACTCGAGAAGAATTTATCTTATTTCGATAAGGTCAACAATTATAATTCCTAACGTAACAATTGGAAAAAAAATTGGTTGTTGATGTTGATGGTGCTGTGAATTCGAGGACGAATTCTTGTCAACCAAGGGAGGATGATGTAGCCCTAAAAGTCCAAACATAAACTTTTTTTATTTTTATTTTATTTTATTCAAATATCTTATATTATTCAAATAAAATCTAATTATATTAAGATTTGATTTGATTTTAATTTATAATATTTATTTTATTTTCTTGTATTCTAATCTAGAGTTTTGAGAATCTCTTATATAAAGCCTCATATGCCTTAAGTTATTTTAAGTTTTTGGAATAATATATTTTTTATATCTGAAAATTTCAGTCTTTGTTACCCTTAGATTAGAGTTTCATCATGTTACCCTTGAATTAGGGTTTCATCTATCGTTGTTTTTTCTTCTATTTCCGTCGCGGCATCATAATGACATTAAATCTATAGATATTTAGAAGATTATCTTTAATATCTTGATTAGGATAAGGATTTAGAAGCCATAGTATTTTTAAAGAATATTTCAGCAGACTTGCTAATTTGGGAATCTTCAGTAATCCAGATAGAGTTTTCTCTGATTTTGTTAATTATGTTCTGTCTTTTTTTCTTTTTGACAAAGTTTTGAAGAACTCTTTGTGTTTCTATCCCCATCCTTGATCCAGTTAGAGATGGTCTTTTGATACGAATAGTTCTCTTCTTGAGCCACGATGTGATGAAGAATTTCATTAGCCTTATCCCAATTACTTTTGTTAAGATCAGTGTTATCCATATGTAAGTTTCCTCCATTTTCTTAACATTTTCTTCAGCTTTCTTGACATTGTAAAATACATTCCCAAATACTGAGATATTCCACCCATTTAAAGCTAATTTGAGTCTCTTAATTTTGTTCCAGAACCTTTTTAATGGAGTACCCTGCATTTCAGTAAGCCAGTTAGTTTCTACAAAAGGTATAAAATCCTCATTTAAGCACCACATGTTCAGAAATTTGAAACAATATTTAGTCTTTGAGTTATCATTTGAAATAGACATTGGAAAATGCATGTGATCAGAGAAAGTTCTAAGTAGATGCTTGACACAAGTTTTCTGAAAGTAATATGTCCAATCAGAGTTAATAAGAACTCTATCAAGGCGCCTCCAGTTAACTTTGTTTGTCCATGTTAATTTGTTTCCCATATAGCCAGCATCCTCCAAGTCATTTTGGTTGACAGCCTCATTGAAATCTTCAAAACTTTTATTACAGTAGTGTATACAACCCTTTTGTTCACTAGGATTAGTATTGGAGTTGAAATATCCAAGGACAATCCATTCTTTGATTGTAGAAGAAATATTAATGATGAAATCCCAGAGATCTTTTCTGTTATGTCTTTGGCATATAGCATAAACAGAAGTGATGTAGAAATACTTGTTGAGATTAACATAATTTACTTCATCATGAATCAACCGAGGATTGTATTCAATGATTTCAACATTGAACCAATTGTTCTATAGAATCTATATTTTACTTGTGCAATTAGAGTAGTAATTAGAGAAGCCGATTTTAGTAGCTAAGGTAAGGATCTGGTCAGAAGAAACCATTGGCTCTTGAATGATAAAGCTGATTTTTTCTTTATTGATGATATTCTTGATTCTCTCTACGGAAGAATTATTAGCAACACCCCTTGTATTCCAACTAAGAATGTTGATTATTAGTAGAGTTTGGAGGGGTTTGTTTTTTGACTCATGTGATGGGCTTGAATATAGTTTTAACTTTTTTACTTCTGAATTTAGCAGCCTCCAAACGTTTGTTTAGAAGATCAATGAAGCTTCTATCTGTATCTTTATTTTTCAGAACTAGAGAAGGAGAGAGACTGCCAAAGTTGTTGTGGTTGGGAGTGTAGTTTCCAGGGCTGTTAAGATTCAAGTCACGATCTTTATTATTCATGTACTCTTATGCTAGGCTTCTAATGGCTTCAACTGTTTCTTCACTTTTCTCATCGGGTATTTGTATGGGTTGAAGTTTGCTAATAAATTTTTCATCATGATCTTTTTTCCTCTCTGCTTCTTGATCAATCTTTTTGTTTAGCACATTTATAGGATCTCGAACTTTGGTAAGATTGACATTTTTAGTATTTTGAGAGTATTGCATTTAAGTTGGCTTCTACAGGTGTTGCTCAGTATCACAGTGTTGAATTGTTTCAGGTAGGTCATCATTAGTCTTATACACTTTCTTTCTGCATTTTTCTTCCCGATGACCTATATGTATGCAGTAGTTACAATAATCTGGAACATCTTTATAACTTATGCTTATCCAGCAACCTTTATTTGGCCCAACTCCTACACATACGTCATATTTGAGACCTTGAGTTATATCCAGTTCAATAAGAGCATAGTAACCATTGAATAATGCTCTATTCTTGGGTGGAATCCAGCATTTGAGGGGTTCACCAATGGTTTTAGTAATTGAGGTTATAATCTGATCATTATACATATATTTTAGGATTTTCTCAAGTCTGATCCGCACATGAACTATAGGATTTTCAATTCTTGGATTGAAGTTTGGGTTCCATCTAAGAAGCCTCATCATCTTGTCTCATATTGTCCATATGGGTCTCATCCATATTTTGCACACATCTTCATTATTCGAGAACTCTAAAATTAAATGCCTTGAATCCTAATTGCTTATGTTGATTTCACCAACAAACTTTATATCTTGACTGAAGTTGTTTATGGTCTGCTTTTTGGGAATTACTTGAGAGAACTTAGCAATTAGAGAGTGTTTGCTAGTTTTTTCCATCGTTTCTTTTGTTTCTTTAATGAATTGAATTGATATATGGGTTTGATGGCAGTTTATGATGGTAGGGGCGAGAATTTCCCAGGATGTGGTTGTGTTTAGTTCTTTAAAAACTTCAGCAAAGGTTTTCCTTAGTTTCTCATTCTGTAATTTGGTATTGTTAAGAACTGGAAATTCTTCTCTTCTTTGATTTGTGTCGTTCATGATGCAGGGCGGCAGGCAGACAAGGAATGGTGAGAAAGATGGTAGTGTTAGCAAAATTTCTCAGATGAGAAAAAAATTGGAGATGAACTAAAGAGAATGACTCAGATTCTTGAAGTTCAAGAATTTTCATCCTCTATTTCTTGGAGCGAAAACAAAGGCTTCAATTTTATTTTTCCATAATATTTTAGATAAGTTAAATCTAACCCTAATCGACAAATATCAAGATTATTTATCAATAATTTTTATTTTTCATATTTTTGTTATGTTGGATTTTAATTTTTTTTATTTGATTAATTTTTTTATTTGATCGGTTTTTTTTTCTTTTTAACACTTTTTACTGCAATTGGTAATCTTTTTTTCTTTGTTGTTCGGTAATTATCCACCATTTATTGATTTACATGTGATTTTTATTTTTTTTTATTTTTTATCGTATCGAGTTATTTTGTTGTTGTTTTATGAATATATGATTGTTTTAGTTGTGTTGCTCTTTTGATTTCATGCTTTTGTATAAATATTTTGACAGTTATTTGAAAAGAGTGATTTCAGGAAAATATATTTAGGGATTTTCGATTATTACCATTTTTGTTGTGTAATTAAGTGTATACCAGTTAATTAGTTAGTGTTGTTGTTGGGTTGCAAAATTATGTATATTTTGGTTGCGTAAATAGTTAGTGTGTATGATTACAAAATTAAGACATTTTGGTTCTGTAATTATGAAGTGTTGTCCAGTTGCAAAATTACTTGTACTTTGGTTGAATAATTACCATTTATTTTTTTTCATGTTTTGGTTAGAGAAATATATGAAAGTTAGGTGCAAAAATTGTGAAGTTAATTTTATTATTTATTTTATTTTTTATTTGTAGGTTTGCAATGTTTTTTTGTTATTTTTAACAAAAATAATTTGGTTTCCCTTCGTCTACTTAGTAATTTTGAAAATTATGAAAGTATGGTTGATTTCATAATAAGTAAGTGAGATTTGTTGGTCTAAGGTCGTGTTAGCTTCAATTATTCATTTGGTGATATAATATTTTTTTTTGTGATGTGAAGATGATTTTATATTATTGGTTGAATTGGTTGGCCGTAGTAAAGATCAAGATACATAAATTCTGACTACAAAATGAATTGATAAAATAAAATAAAGGCTTTTCAAGTTGTGGGTGCGTAAATATATTTTTAGATTTATTGAACATAATTGTGTAATTTTGTGTTAATTTGTTGGATAATTATGAGTAAATTGGTTGCGAAATTTGTTTGTTTGTTGCAAAAAAGACTGAAGTTACATGTTGATATTAATTTTTCTAATTGTTGATTTTTTTTAAGATTATTTATTTATTCTATGAACTGAATTGAATTTGGAATTCCTAATGTGGAGAATGCTTCTTTTATTTTACATTTTTATCTAAGTTACAAAGTTAAACTACATATAGATTAGTATTTAAATTAATTGTTAGTTGGGTGCGTAATCTCGTTCTTCTGGCTTGTAAAAAAAGGTTTTATATGTTTGAAAAACAAATAGAAAGTCAAGTATGAAAAATGAATGTAAGTTGGGCGCAAAAATATACTCGATTTG